>NC_069436.1:32334026-32401745 GCF_026875155.1 Cherax quadricarinatus | reverse complement strand
TGACTTAAAGGGACTCTCATTTTTTCTTTTTTCTTTTTTCTTTTTCTTCTCCCTTCCCTTTCCTCTTCCTTTTCTCCTCTGGGTTGTCTTTCTCTCTTTGTCTTGTGTTTCTGTTCCTTCTTATTTATTCACACTTCCCCTTTTATGCACCTCTGTTGCGTTTGCTCTCCTCAGTGGGCAACCTAGCTCTCTTGCAGTGCTCCCTTACTTGTCTTTTGACTGCTCGTCCTCCTTATTTCCAACTTCTACCACTACCACTACTACTACATCTTCTACTACTACTACTACAACTACTGATGAAATTAAGACACATGTGCGGCGTCCGGTTGTCTTTGTTGTGGACGTTTCGCCATCCAGTGGCTGGCTGGATGGCGAAACGTCTACGATAGTGATGCCCGGGTGTTGCGCATGTGTCTTAATTTCATCTTGTCGGTATTACATACCATTCTTGTACTACTACTACTACTACTACTACCACCACCTCTTCCTGCCTATTATAGCCGTCCTGCTCCACTTCTGGTTAGTGTGACTTTGTCAATGGTCCAAGTCGGACCGAACGTTCGTGTAAGCTTCTCTCTTTTATGTGCGGGTTATTTGTATATCGTTCCAGTCACGGTATTGTGCCTTTTTTGTTATTTCTGCATGACATTGTAATATTGTTATACAGGGTTCTGCATGACATTGTAATGTTGTTATACAAGGTTCTGCATGACATTGTGATGTTGTTATACAGGGTTCTGCATGACATTGTAATGTTGTTATACAAGGTTCTGCATGACATTGTAATGTTGTTATACAGGGTTCTGCATGACATTGTAATGCTGTTATACAAGGTTCTGCATGACATTGTGATGTTGTTATACAGGGTTCTGCATGACATTGTAATGCTGTTATACAAGGTTCTGCATGACATTGTAATGTTGTTATACAGGGTTCTGCATGACATTGTAATGTTGTTATACAAGGTTCTGCATGACATTGTAATGTTGTTATACAGGGTTCTGCATGACATTGTAATGCTGTTATACAAGGTTCTGCATGACATTGTAATGTATATACAGTAGAGAAGGGTGTCATAATAGTATGAATGTTATAATTGTAAAGCATAATTATATAATTCATAATGTGCTTTTGGGGGCACTGTAAAGTAGGTTAAAATATAATTATAAAGAAATCCTGCTAGGGATTTATTTTCCAACTGTGTTTGGTACGCGGGATAATAAAGCGTGGCTGGGGGACTCACATGGAGTCAGATTAATGTGTTGGCTGGCGTCGGAGATGCTGATGTATTATTTAAGCCAGAAGTTTTGTAGTTTTGGGTACTCCTTTTTCTTTTAGCTAAACCCAAGCCATAGGCTCTCTAGGCCTTACCTGTATGTTCTACGTCAGGCTATGACATGGGTCAGGGTGCTGTGCGATGACTGAGGAATTAAGAATGGGGTATTAGTAATTGGAGTAGTAGAGTCGGCCTGCGCTGATATGGCCTAGTGTCCGGGTTACTGGGCTGCCAACAGCTGGTTTATTGTGTACAGTCATTGGCTTTTAGGGATAGAAACTAGATGGTGTTTCTAGAGTGTGTATATAGTGTTATGTTGAATAAATAGGATACATTTTCCTATCTAGGATTTTTTGCCCTAACCCTGTATTAACCAACCATTGAAGTAACAATATGGTTCAGCGGTTTCTATTTTGACTGGGATAGCCCTGGGTGGCCTGTTTTTGCTTGAGATGTGTGTAACTTTTACCTTGCCCTTAGTCAAGGCTCTAGCCCCCAGCTTCCCACCTTTGCTGCGTAACATTATATATTTTTATCTATATAGTTATATATATATATTATATATATATATTATATATATATATATATATTATATATGTATACTTAACAATTCGCAAACAGGCGAAATTATTTACAAAATTGTCTCTACGTCCACAGCAGGACCGAATCTGCTAACCTCTGTATCAGAGTCCACAGTATTTACCATGGAGCTAGACCTGAGATTAGTATGGGCGCTTCAGTGAAGCTAAGCGATGTTACCCCATACCCGGCACTATACCCTGGGCACAAGCTGTTTTGAAATAAAACTTATTTCCATCGAATCTGGCACATGTAGTAGGACAATGAAAGAGATTTGAAAGGCTTAATAATTCGCTAACAGGCGTAATTTAGTTCAAACTATTGTCTCTACATCCCTGCAGACCCATACTTATCTTGGGTGTTGCTCCGTGGTTAAAGTATGTGGACTCTGATTGCAGAGTTAGCAGGTTCGAGTCATGCTGTGGGACCACGTAGAGACAAATGTTTGTAAAATAATTTTACCTGTTTGCGAATGTTAAGCATTCAAATCTCTTTCGTTGCCCATTGGATGTGGCAAGGATTCGATGAAACTAACTTTCAAGCGGTGCCTGTTGCAGGGGTTTGGGGTAACACAAACCCTACCTCTACAGCAGCCCCGTTTAGCACTCTGCCCCCACCCCCACCACAAACCCACACACACTGTGGCACCCAAAGCAGGCTGAACAATCTCAACCAAAAACCCCAACCACTGTTCCCTCTGCCCCATCCCCCCACATCACAAACCATACTGCCACAGAGCTCTCTACGGGCACTCTTCCTCTCCACCCCTCCCATCACGAATTCCGCCCACACCACAAACCCCATTAGCCCGGGCCTACGCTCCCCCAACCCTCATATTCTCCCTGGTCCACCGTGAGATAGACAACAAGCTGAAGGTGTGGTACACAAACGCTGCATGGATAGCAAATAAAATACGCGAGGTGTGGCACGAAAGAAATCACCGGAGAAGTCGCTGGACATCATAGCAGTCACAGAAACGAAAACTCACTGAGACAATAAAGACGCAGTCATCCACCGGCTCAGCAGGGGAGAGGATGGGGTTGCTAATGCTCATAAAAAAAAACCAATGGACTTCGAGGAAATGGAGGGCATGGACGTGATTGGAGGCGAAGGGATACATAGCAGGCACAATTCAATCTGGGGAACATAGGTAGTCATTGCTGTGATGTATAACCCACCACAGAAACTGCAGGAGGCCAAGAGAGGAACTATGATGAGAACAACAGAGGCGGATGGTGGACACACTGGTGAGGGGGCACGAAGAGCTCAATCGTGCACAGCAAACTTACTGGTTATGGGTGATTTCAACCACAGGAAGTCCGATTGGGAAATCTGGAGCCTCATGGGGGGTCCCAAAACAGGGGAGGCCATGATGATGGATGTGGTACTGGAAAGCCTCATGCATCAAACATCAGGGACACTACCAGAGAGAGAGGGGAGGATGAAACCAGCAAGACTGGACCTTGTGTTCACCCTGAGTGGCTCAGAGATTGATGACATCACATATGAGAGGCCCCTGGGGAGCTAGTGACCACGTAGTCCTGAGTTTTGATTACATAGTAGAGATACAGGTGGAGAGGGTAACAGGAGTTGAATGGGAAAAGCCAAACTAAAAAGGGGGGGGGGACTACACAGGTATGAGGAAGTTCCTGCGGGAGGTGCATTTGGGACAGAGAAATGGTGGGAAAAAGACAGTGAATGAAATGATGGAATATGTAACAACAAAACGCAAAGAGGCAGAGGAAAAGTTTGTTCCCAAGGGCAACAGAAACAATGGGAAGACCAAAGCGAGTCCTTGGTTTACCCGAAGGTGCAGGGAGGCAAAAGCTAAGTGCTTTTAGAGAATGGAAAAGGTATAAGAAGGCAAAGGACCCAAGAAAACAAGATCAGCCGAAGTGCCAGAAACGAATATGCACAGATAAGGAGGGAGGCCCAGCAACAGTACAAAAATGACAAAGCATCGAAAGCCAAGTCTGACAGAAACTGCTGTTTAGCCTTATTAGGAGAAAGACGACAGTCAAAGACCAGGTGATCAGGCTGGGGAAAGAAGGGGGGGAACTTACAAGAAACGATCAAGAGGTATGCGAGGAGCTCAACATGAGATTTAAGGAAGCATTCACAGAGGAGACCGGGAAAGGGCTCTGGGAAGACAGGACAGAGGGTGAAACCAACAGGAAAAGACCAACAAGTACTGGACAATAGCATACAACTGAGGAGAAGGGGAAGAAGCAGCTAAGTCAACCTTATACCTCAAAAGGCAATGGGTCCGAAAAAACATCTCCCATGGGTCCTCAGGGAGGGAGCAGATATACTGTGTGTTCCATTAACCACAGTCTTCAAAAACATCCTTGAAACTGGGCAACTACCTGAGGTATGGAAGACTGCAAATGTAGTTCCCATTTTTAAAAAGAAGACAGAAAAGAGGCACTAAAAAAATTTCCCGACCAGTGTCACTGACATGTATAGTATGCAAAGTTATGGAGAAGATTATCAGGAGGAGAGTGGTGGAGCACCTGGAACGGAACAAGATTATAAACGACAACCAACACTGATTCATGGAAGGCAAATTCTGTGTCATAAACCTTCTGGAGTTTTATGTCAAAATAACAGAAGTAAGACACGAGAGAGAGGGGTGGGTTGGTTGCATTTTCCTGGACTGCAGGAAGGCCTTCGACACAGTTCCTTACAAGAGATAAGTGCAGAAGCTGTAGGATCAGGCACGTATAACAGGAAGGGCACTGCAATGGATCAGAGAATACCTGACAGGGAGGCAACAACGAGTCAAGGTACGGGATGAGGTATCACAGTGGGCACCTGTGATGAGTGGGGTCCCACAGGGGTCGGTCCTAGGACCAGTGCTGTTTCTGGTACATGGGAATAACATGATGGAAGGGATAGACTCAGAGGTGTCCCTGTTCGCAGATGATGTGAAGTTAATGAGGAGAATTAAATCAGATGAGGACCAAGCAGGACTTCAAAGAGATCTGGACAGGCTGGACACGTGGTAGAGCAACTGGCTTCTTGAATTCAACCCTGCGAAATGCAAAGTCATGAAGATCGGAGAAGGGCAAAGAAGACCACAGACAGAGTATAGACTAGGTGGTCAAGGACTGCAAACCTCGCTCAAGGAGAAAAATCTTGGGGTGACCATAACACCGAGCATGTCACCGGGGGCACACATCAACCAAATAACTGCTGCAGCATACGGACGCCTGGCAAACCTGAGAATAGCGTTCCGATACCTTAGTAAGGAATCGTTCAAGACACTGTACACTGTGTACATCAGGTTCATACTGGAGTATGCAGCACCAGTTTGGAACCCACACCTGGTCAAGCACGTCAAGAAATTAGAGAAAGTGCAAAGGTTTGCAACAAGGCTAGTTCCGGAGCTCAAACGTATGTCCTACGACGAAAAGTTGAGGGAAATCAGACTGACGACATTGGGGGATAGGAGGGTCAGGGGAGACATGATAACGACATACAAAATAATGCGTGGAATAGATACGGTAGACAGAGACAAGTTGTTCCAGAGAGAGGACACAAAAACAAGGGGTCACAATTTGAAGCTGAAGACTCAGACGAGTCAGAGGGATGTTAGGAAGCATTTCTTCAGTCACATAGTCGTCAGGAAGTGGAATAGCCTAACAAGTGATGCAATGGAGGCAGGAGCCATACATAGCTTTAAGACGAGGTATGACAAAGCTCTGGAAGCAGAGAGAGAGAGAGAGAGAGAGAGAGAGAGGACCTAGTAGTGATCAGTGAAGAGGCGGGGCCAGGAGCTGAGTCTCGACCCCTGCAACCACAATTAGGAGAGTACAATTAGGTGAGTACACACACACACACACACACACACACACACACGGGTGTGGCGCCCAGCATAATGCTATGATGAGAATCAAAGGCCTACCATACAGGTGGGTCTTTATTCGTCAGTGCTTTCTGCTGGGTAGCAGCCGTTAGCATGACGTCACGGCGTGCCGCCACACTTCGCAGTGACTTCTCATTCCTCACGTGGCTGCTGTGGTGAGAGGAAGTGTTGCACTTTTGTCTCTCATTCTTCCCATCTTTTGTCTAGTGTTCCCTTTGGTTTTGGGGCTATACATGTTTGGTTATGTGTAAAAGGAAGTCTTTAACACCTGAAACTATAGCTCAAATCGTAGGACTTCACAAAGCTGGACACCAGACGAAAGAAATAGTGGAGAATGTGTGTGTGAGCGTTCAGGGAGGAACTGGGTGCAGCTTTTCAAGGTTGGTGGCGGTGTCGAGTTACCGGCTGCTAAACCTCTGCCTGGCCCCTCCTAGAAGATATCTGTCCATAAAGAGGCAGTTAGAGAGTAACTGCGTTATATGACTCCCACTGGTATAGCGCTTTCCTCTGATTAAACTATAACAATAGTGAGTGGTATCAGTCTTCACTGCCGATGCATCGTACGAAACAAATGAAACGTTTCATCAATTTAGAATACAAAGTTGCAAGTTTCATCGAGTTCTGTGAAATAACAAGAAACCGGATCCTCTGTTGAAAGATCTGAATTAGATTTGGTCTGTCCCAATTTACCATTTTTATTGGAAAAATTTGGATGCTAATTACCAAATGATGAGTTGTTAATACCTCTTCTGAGGTTATGGAACACTTCGATACTTTTCTCGAGTCAGGCAGCGACCGAAATACATTTACTTAACTTTCTTTTAACAAGAAGCACCACACTGAAAAACTTAATACTATGTCTGGTGAATAGGATGTAATCAGGTTTAACTCACGTATGAAGTGAATAGATTCAATTCCTTAAATCAAGAATCCTTCATTAACATCAAAGCACTTTCCTTGATGGATACTCACCGAGAGGATCAGATTCTTTTCCCATGATGATCTTGTCTCTCTCATTAAACAGAAGAAGATCAATACGGTCGGAAAACGTCAAGTCTGCCATCGCTGTCCTCATAAGTTTCAGATCAGTTAGTACCACCGTCCTGGGAAGGCAAATATAATCATAACAAAGTTGAAAAAACAGAACAGTTGGGGGTCAGGGCTCCATGTTGTGGTCTAGTTTGTCACAAGCACAAAATATCAAAGTTACTAAGAAATATTTCAAGTAGGCCGCCAGTAGCACTTATTTTAGATTATTTCAAGCAATCTAGGAGCAGCACTCGTGTACAGTATGTTAAGCAATACTCGTATTCAAGCACGCCGTAAATACAGCTCATTCAGTGTATTTTAGACAAGCTGCCATCAGTACTCATACAGAGTACGTCAAGCACGCCGCCACCAACATTATCAGTACTCATACAGAGTACGTCAAGCACGCCGCCACCAACATTATCAGTACTCATACAGAGTACGTCAAGCACGCCGCCACCAACATTATTAAAACAGGGCTTCAAAAAATGAAACTGCGATATATTCAGGAAATCTCTTAATGATTTTAGTCAGTATTAAACATTTATAGAACAGTTGTGATGACTCACAGGCACAGTGTGGTCCAGTATTGTTGACAAACTGATGAGAATAAACATACCATGACATAATAGACAAATAGACCAAAAGAATTGTTAATAAGGCTTTTCCTTATTTTTTTTAATTAATGACCCTTTTTTACTGTTATTATTAATTAATTAATTAATTAATAATAATAACAATAAAAATAATAATAATAATAATAATAATAATAATAATAATAATAATAATAATAATAATAATAATAATAATAATAATAATAATATTATTATTATTATTATTATTATTATTATTTATTATTATTATTATTTATTATTATTATTATTATTATATTATTTCAACAACATCTATTTTTAGTTATTTTATTAATTATTTAAAAAACATTGCAGTGTGGTGCATTAACCTACCATTTTCCAAAAGTCTTGAAGCTGAATATGCCACCGTACTTGTCCGCCATTTTCTGTATGGCTACCTGGGGAGTGTAGAGCAGGATGGACACCACATTACCCAGCAACGGTAGTACCAGGGGACCTGACAACGTCATCAACATCTTTACATACATATAACCATGAAAGTAAAAACTGTATACAGCATCTACTGCTACTGTTAAGGGGCGTAAAGACGCTATAAGAGCGGATTGGTAAAGGGCCGATGGAGCTTGCTTTCATGTCTGCCAAACGAACAATTCCTACAAATTTGATTGCATGATTAATTTAATTGTAGTCTTTCAACACTCTCCTACTCAGTTTCTCATATAAGTACTTAAGTTAAGTTAGATAAAGATTAATTAGCCTAATATATGCTGTTACCTTTATCTAAGCCTATACATCTCCAATAGTGGGCACCACTTGTGCCACCTACCAGCTCACAGCCTACCCACGCCATGAACTTCAGTCACCCAGACCTGTGTAGGTATGGCCAGGCGATCAAACCTCGCCTCATAATGCCGTGTTTATCACGGCATTATCACGGCGACTTCACCTCATTTTGTGACAATTCTAGACTTGTACAGTGAAAAACACCAACCTTCACTAGTCACATTACAAATGTGGAGTCACACACATGTACTCATGCCGACAAGACGATATATCTTATTCACAAACCCGGGTGTAAAATGGTGATTCCTAAAATATTACCAACCTACAGACTCTGTACATCACGACCGTAAGTCCAGGTTACCAATATTATTGAATATGCATTTATGTGTATGTTAATGAGTACTACGCACGTGGAAGGTGCGTAGTATTCGAGTGTAGATATATCGGATATATATCTACACTCGAGACACACACTGTCTTGTGTAGATAGAGAATCCTAGTTTTTTACGAGGAAAGGAAGTCAGGTTCTTGGATTGAATTCATCTAATAGCCTAATTCTATAGCTAACTGATCAGTTACACAAACACCCATCTATTCAACACATTAGTGGTCCATCAAACGGATGTGGTTTTTACAAAACCGAAAGGTAGTTAGACCGTGACTAGAACTAGAACCTAAACAGAACCAGTGATTAGAAGTAACATTACCATCACCAGTAATTGCTTTTTAATTATTAAGTGTTAATCACAAACAGAGATGCTCAACACCTAGCAAGATGCCAACCGGCTTTTTTTGTGTAATTCAGAGGGGGCAGCGATTTGAATGCCGAGAGACATATGGGAAAGCGGTCACAAGCACAGATGGTGGCGCCATCTAGCACCTTTTCACACTACAACATTTCAACAATGCCATTTTGTGTCTTCACCACAACACCTGACTGCTGTGTACACACAACACACACACAACACACACACACACACACACACACAAACACACACACACACCACAGTAATGTATAACCCACCACAGAACAGAGGAGGCCAAGGCAAAAGTACGACGAGAGCAATAGAGCGATGGTTGACACACTGGCTAGAGTGGCCAGAAGAGCTCATGCATGCAGGGCAAAGCTCCTGATCATGGGTGACTTTAACCACAAGGAGATCGATTGGGAGAGAACTTGGACCCGCATGGGGGCCAAGATACATGGAGGGCTAAGATGATGGAGGTGGTACTGGAAAACTTCATGTACCAACACGTAAGGGACACTTACAAGAGAGAGAAAGGAGAGGATGAACCAGCAAGGCTAGACTTAGTATTCACCTTGAGTAGTGCAGATATCGAGGACATCACATATGAAAGACCCCTTGGGGCCAGTGACCATGTGGTTTTAAGCTTCGAATACACAGTAGAGCTACAAGTGGAGGGAGAAGGCAGGAAGGCCAGGACGAATGAAGCCAAACTACAAGAAAGGGACTACACAGGAATGAGGAACTTCCTGAACAGGGTTCAGTGGGACAGGGGAACTGGCAGGGAAGCCAGTTAATGAGATGATGGAATATGTAGCAAAAAAATGCAAGGAGGCTGAGGAGAGGTTTGTCCCCAAAGGGGTAACAGGAATAATGAAAAAGCCAGGATGAGCCATGGTTTACCCAAAGGTGTAGGGAGGCAAAAACCAAGTGTGCTAGGGAATGGAAGAAATATAGAAGGCAAAGGACCCAGGAGAATAAGGAGAGCAGTCGTAGAGCCAGAAACGAATATGCACAGATAAGAAGGGAGGCCCAAAGACAATATGAAAATGACATAGCAGCGAAAGCCAAATCTGACCCGAAACTGTTGTACAGCCACATCAGGAGGAAAACAACAGTCAAGGACCAGGTAATCAGGCTAAGGAAGGAAGGAGGAGAGACAACAAGAAATGACCGTGAAGTATGTGAGGAACTCAACAAGAGATTCAAAGAAGTGTTCACAGAGGAGACAGAAGGGGCTCCAGAAAGACGGAGAGGTGGGGCACACCACCCTGTGCTGGACACAGTGTACACAACCGAGGAAGAAGTGAAGAGGCTTCTGAGCGAGCTAGATACCTCAAAGGCAATGGGGCCAGATAACATCTCCCCATGGGTATTGAGAGAGGGAGCAGAGGCGCTATGTGTACCCCTAACAACAATATTCAATACATCTATCGAGACAGGGAGACTGCCTGAGGCATGGAAGACAGCAAATGTAGTCCCAATCTTTAAAAAAGGAGACAGACATGAAGCATTAAACTACAGACCAGTGTCACTGACATGTATAGTATGCAAAATCATGGAGAAGATTATCAGAAGTGTGGTGGAACACCTAGAAAGGAATGATCTCATCAACAGCAGCCAACATGGTTTCAGGGACGGGAAATCCTGTGTCACAAACCTACTGGAGTTCTACGACATGGTGACAGCAGTAAGACAAGAGAGAGAGGGGTGGGTGGATTGCATATTCTTGGACTGCAAGAAGGCGTTTGACACAGTTCCACACAAGAGATTGGTGCAAAACTGGAGGACCAAGCAGGGATAACAGGGAAGGCACTACAATGGATCAGGGAATACTTGTCGGGAAGACAGCAGCGAGTCATGGTACGTGGCGAGGTGTCAGAGTGGGCACCTGTGACCAGCAGGGGTCCCACAGGGGTCAGTCCTAGGACCAGTGCTGTTTCTGGTATTTGTGAACGACATGACGGAAGGAATAGACTCTGAGGTGTTCCTGTTTGCAGATGACGTGAAGTTGATGAGAAGAATTCACTCGATCGAAGACCAGGCAGAACTACAAAGGGATCTGGACAGGCTGCAGACCTGGTCCAGCAATTGGCTCCTGGAGTTCAATCCCACCAAGTGCAAAGTCATGAAGATTGGGGAAGGGCAAAGAAGACCGCAGACGGAGTACAGTCTAGGGGGGCCAGAGACTACAAACCTCACTCAAGGAAAAAGATCTTGGGGTGAGTATAACACCAGGCACATCTGAAGCGCACATCAATCAAATAACTGCTGCAGCATATGGGCGCCTAGCAAACCTCAGAACAGCATTCCGACATCTTAATAAGGAATCTTTCAGGACCTGTACACCGTGTACGTTAGGCCCATATTGGAGTATGCGGCACCAGTTTGGAACCCACACCTAGCCAAGCACGTAAAGAAACTAGAGAAAGTGCAAAGGTATGCAACAAGACTAGTCCCAGAGCTAAGAGGTATGTCCTACGAGGAGAGGTTAAAGGAAATCAACCTGACGACACTGGAGGACAGGAGAGATAGGGGGGACATGATAACGACATACAAAATACTGAGAGGAATTGACAAGGTGGACAAAGACAGGATGTTCCAGAGATTGGACACAGTAACAAGGGGACACAGTTGGAAGTTGAAGACACAGATGAATCACAGGGATGTTAGGAAGTATTTCTTCAGCCACAGAGTAGTCAGTAAGTGGAATAGTTTGGGAAGCGATGTAGTGGAGGCAGGATCCATACATAGCTTTAAGCAGAGGTATGATAAAGCTCACGGTTCAGGGAGAGTGACCTAGTAGCGATCAGTGAAGAGGCGGGGCCAGGAGCTCGGACTCGACCCCCGCAACCTCAACTAGGTGAGTACAACTAGGTGAGTACACTCACACACACACACACACACACATACACACACACGCACACGCTGTGGAATGCAAAGAGTACGTAACCTTCATTCGGCGCATGTACACACCCTCATTGAAAGGCTATCTCCCCCAACCAGCGAACCAGTACTTAGGGTTGGATGATGGGGCCCCATCGTCTGATCAGTATCTAAATTCAGCCAATGAGAAGGTGGGTCTGGCAACTGCGGAGGTATCGTGGTCACCACTCACCTGTCCACTCTTGTCATTTCCATTCTATAGCTGGTTGAGCACAGTTGTCCTTTCTGTCTCCAGGCTGTGTCTTTGCCTTTGATTAACTGCGTTGTATACATCCATTTCCAACTGTATATAGTGTACATACTTGTAAATACTTACTATCGCTCTTGGTGAAGGAAAATATATTTCAAAGTCATTCAGCTGTGTTTGTTCTGCTTCTTACTTCCCTTTACACCCAGGATAACAGGCTTTATTGTGCCTGGGTTGTAATATGGGGCCTCTCCGGGAGCTGGAGCTGGACTTAGAGCAGGAGTTAAGCCTAGGGATGAAGCAGGAACATTGTATAGCTTGCTGTCTGGCATTGCGTCAGCTTTGCCAACACTTTATGAAACTTTGCGTGTCAGCCTTACGTTTTACGGTCAGCCTGCTATTGTGTGATCATTGACAACTTGCTATTGGTTTGTTAATTGTGCTCGCTTCGCTATTGTGTGAATATTTTGCAGTCGGCTCTGCTATTGCATATCAGCCTTGCTATTGTATGTGCGTATTCTGCATTAGGTTTTGTTACGTGTCAGCCTTATCGTGTGAGCATTCTGCAGTCGTACTGTGCATAGCTGAGCATGTATTGCAAAAAGAGTATAACGTTGGGTATGCCGCCTAGACGAGTCAGACGTCTAGTGTCTGAATGCACTTTAGTAAACTTACCAAAGTTTTCTCTGCAGCGTTGTTGGCAAATTGCTCATTCCATTGGCACTCGCAAACGCACTCTCACAGCTGCACAGATTCGTACTCCGAAAAGTATCCAACTTCGAAAAGAGGAAATGGCACATCAAACTCCTCCCTCTACTGAAGCCAGGAATAAAACCCCGATGTTCTCGCAAGAAGAAAATGATACAGTACCTGAGCAAATCGCGTCTCGAGCAACAGGGTTGTCTGAAGGTGCGTTGGTGCTTGAGTTGGCGTAAATCAATCTCGAGCAGACTAGGGAACAACGCTTATATGCCAGGGAAGAATTTGGTAAAGAAAAAGAAAGGAGGCAGTTTTCTCAAGTAGTAAATGACTTTAATTTGCAAAAAGCAGTACAGCTAGTTTCCCGTTTCAATGAGGCAGAACCTGAACAATTTTTTGAAACTTTCGAAAATCAGGCTCGAGCCTTGAGGTGGTCGGAACAGCATTGAGCGTCTTTGGTGTATACAGCTTTTTATGGTAAGGCACTGATTTTTGCAATTACAAAGTGGTGAAGACTGCAGTTCTTGGAGCGTATCATTATATTCCTGCTATGTATAGGAAGTCATTCAAGTTAGGCAGACGACAGTTTGGTCAATCATTGGTGGACATTGTTCGACAGCAGACCAAAGCTTTCACCAGCTGGTATAAAGCAAGTGGTGCTGCAATTTTTAGTGAGTTAACTCAACTCATCCTAGTAGATAACCTGCTGGAGTCTGTGGGACCAGAGGTTAGTCTTTTTGCAGGATCGTGTCTTAACCACTGCATTGGAGGCAGCCAGGGTGGCTGATACGTTTGAAACCAACCACTCCATGTCCGAGCGGTCCCATCTCTCTTTTCAACAGCCTGGCATGAGCAGAGATCGTCATCCTTGGAGGATGAAGTGCCAGCCGGAAGGAGAACATCTACATCAGCCAACTAAGCTACCTGGTGAGCCACGCTATTCAACTTATGGTCAACCTGGTGAGCGACAAACCACTCAACATGGTATATCTCGACAACAGTACCCAGAGGGACACTACAACGTCAGCAGGGAACTAAGGTCAAAGCTTTCGTGTGTTTTAATTGTAATAAAGCAGGTCACATCCGCCCAAATTGCCCAAATAAACCCCAGCCATTAGGGAAAATTTATAATGTCACTAGTAACATGACCCTGAAATAAATAGAGAAAGGAATGGCCCCTTATTATTGCACGAGTCGTATATCCCTTCAGGAAGACTCAAAGAAAACTGAAGCCAGAGCCTTTAGGGATACTGGAGCATATTGCTCGCTTATAAGAGAAGGAGTACTTCCTTTTTCTGAACACACTTCCTTACAATCTTCTGTTTTACTAGAAGCCTTTGGATTTTTTCTGTTCCCTTGTGCAAAATACATATAGAGTGTAAATATTACACTAGATATTTGACTGTACGTGTATCTGGGTAATAACATTACCACTTCTAGTGTATATCCTGAACTCATAATGATTAATTCTTCTCCGGTATTGGCCATAACTCGGGCAACATCCCAAGGGTTGTCTGGTGAGAATGTTAACCTGTCCTTGGACAACTCTGATCTCGGAAGAGCCAATTTGTTTTACGAAGAAAACTGGCCAGGGCCTCGTAAATTTAGTGAACAGACTCAGATCAAGCCTTCCTATTCCAGAGTTGCAGAATTGCGAGATATCTCTGTTTCCATGCCCGAGGGACTGTCCTTCCGAGAGGAACAACAAAAGGACTCTTCATTGAATTTTGTTTTTCAGGCAGCAATGGGTAAATCTTTTTCTGATCATCCTGTCAAATATAAACTTAAAAACAACTATTTGCTCTGCACTGAGACTGGTAAGGAGATAGAGGACCGGCAACTGTCAGACAGGTTAGTGGTTCCAACAAAGTTTAGACCTCAAATACTGAATATAGCCCATAACACTTCATTAGGAGGTCATTTAGGAATTACTAAAATTTTATATAGAATCTCAAAAGAATTTTATTGGCCAAAATTAAGGCAGGATGTGAAGAATCATATCCGATGTTGCCGAGAATGTTAGCAAGTAGGGAAACCTGGACATTCTATTAAACCTGCACCTCTCCATCCTATACCTGCTTATGGAGAACCTTTTGCAGAATTAATTATTGATTGTGTAGGTCCACTATCTGAGTCCAAGATTGGAAATCAGTACTTATTTACCATTATGGATAGAGTAACTAGATACCCAGAAGCAATTCCCATGTGCAGTATTAATACTAAAGTAATACTTGGAGCTTTATTGAAGTTTATCTCTTGCTTTGGTATTCCTAAATCTATTCTATATGATCAAGGTACTTACTTCGCTGCCAAAGCATTTAGGGAAGCATTAACTAGGTTAGGGATAATTCACACCTTATCCACTGCCTATCAACCTCAGTCCCAAGGCTCCTTGGAAAGATTCCATCAGACGTTAAAAACCATGATGAGAACTTTTTGTATGCATTTTCCTACAGACTGTGATGAATCGCTATCTTTGTTGCTGTTTTCAGTAAGGGAAACTGTGCAGGCGTCTACCGGGCATAGTCCGTTTGAATTGATCTTTGGGCACGATGTACGAGGTCCTCTTTGGGTGCTCAAAGAAGAATAGTTGACAGATGTTAGCTCAACACTCTAGAACCCGTCACACACACACACACACACATACACACACACACACACACACACACACACACACACACACGCGCATGCACACGCATGCGCACACGCCCCCAACTATCTCTACCCCTCCAATAACCATCCTCCCCCTCCCCCACAACCATCCATCCCCTCTCCTAACCATATATTTCCCTCCCCCTAACCAGGATGAGGACGAGGGGCTCCAAGGACGAATCTGGGAGGGAGGAATGGGAGGGTAGAGCTCAAAAAAAGGGAGGAAGATGGGGAAGGAGACTAGATGAGCTAGAAAGGAAGATGGAAGAGAGGTTAGCAGCAGAATGCAGAAGGTGGAAGCAACAGGCCACAGCAGCAGAAATCAAGATAGAGAGATTAGAAGAGGAGCTGAGACATCTGAAACAGCACAGAGACAAAGATATTACAGAAGTAGCATCGGCAATGGCTACATCAAACACAGACAACAGGTCTGAAGGAAGCATGGAAACTAAACTGTATGCAGAGGTCCTGTCAAACCCACATGGGGCCAAAAAAAAAGACAGGGAGCACACTAGGACAGAATGAGAGGTTGGAAGACATTGAAGGAACTAGGACATGTGCAAGGACCTTACCAGATACCTGTGGGGGCCCGGAGCAGGTGAGCAGGAAGGATAAACCAAGAAGCATAGGGGCCATAACTAGGGAAGGGAAATGAAGGAAGGAACACTCCACGGGAAGGAACTAAAACACATCAGAGGATGCAATGGGAGTCACAGTGGGAGGTGGAAAGGGAAAGATCCGTGTTTGTCTATGGGCTAGACGAAGCTAAAGGGGAAACTTATGATGAAAGAAAGCAGGAGGAGAAAAAAGCGATTGAAGATATCATGAAGGTGATAGGCGGGGGGGACATGACCCAGGTGGCAAATTTTCGGAGAATTGGGTGGTTCACAAAGAAAAGGAACCGGCCTCTCAAAGTAATTTTCAAGGCAGAATCAACCCGAACCATGATTTCCCGCAGGAAAAAGCACGGCTGAGAGGCAAGCAGGAGTTCCGGAGTGTGTACCTCCATCGAGACAGAACACAGGACGAAAGGAAGACAATGAAAGAGAGAGTTCAAAAACGAAAGGAGAAATGGGAGGAAATGAAAAAGGAGAGCAAAATAACCCAGGATCAAATGGAAGGACAAGTGCACCCTCCAGAAACACCTGCAGAAGGACTCCAGCCACGACACCCCCAAGGCAACTGAACAATCCAAACCAACCATCACACACCGATCCCTCTGTTTCCACCCCCCGCACCACAGTTACAGTATTAGAACAGAAGTTGAAGGTTGGTACACAAATGCAGATGGATTAACGAATAAAACATGAGGAATGGCAAGAAAGAATCAATGAGAAGTCCCAGACATCATAGCAGTTACAGAAACAAAACTCATGGAGACAATAACAGATGCAATCTTCCCACCAGGATACCAGATCATGAGGAAAGATAGAAGGGGCAGGGGGGGAGGTGGGGTTGCTCTGCTCATAAAAAACAGATGGAAATTCGAGAAAATGGAAGGAATAGATGGGGGGACGGGAGAAAGAGACTACATAGCAGGTACACTTCAGTCTGGGGGACACAAAGTGGTCATTGCAGTGATGTATAATCCACCACAGAACTGCAGGAGGCCAAGAGAGGAATATGAAGAGAGCAACAGAGCAATGGTGGACACACTTGCTGAGGTGGCAAGAAGAGCTCACTCCAGCAGAGCAAAGTTGCTGGTTATGGGGGATTTCAACCACAGGGAGATTGACTGGGAAAACCTGGAGCCACATGGAAGTCCCAAAACATGGAGAGCCAGGATGTTGGACGTGGTGCTGGAAAACCTCATGCACCAACATGTTAAGGACACTACCAGAGTGAGAGGGGAGGATGAACCAGCAAGATTGGCCCTTTGTTCACCCTGGACAGCTCAGATATTGAGGACATCAAGTATGAGAGTCCCCTAGGAGCTAGCGACCACGTGGTTCTGTGCTTTGAATACATAGTAGAGCTGCAAGTGGAGAGAATAACAGGAGTTGAATGGGAAAAGCCTGACTATAAAAGAGGGGACTACATAGGGTTGAAGAACTTCCTATGGGAGGTCCAGTGGGACAGAGAACTGGCAGGAAAGCCAGTAAATGAAATGATGGAATATGTAACAACAAAATGCAAGGAGGCAGTGGAAAGGTTTATTCCCAAGGACAACAGTAACAACGGGAAGACCAGAACGAGCCCCTGGTTTACCCGACGGTGTAAGGAGGCAAAAACAAAGTGCAATAGAGAATGGAAAAAGTACAGAAGGCAGAGAACACACGAAAATAGGGAGATCAGTCGCAGAGCCAGGAATGAGTACGCACAGGTAAGGAGGGAGGCCCAGCGACAGTATGAAAATGACATAGCATCGAGAATCAAGACTGACCCGAAACTGTTGTATAGCCACATCAGGAGGAAGACAACAGTCAAAGACCAGGTGATCAGATTAAGGACAGAAGGTGGAGAACTCACAAGAAATGATCAGGAGGTATGTGAGGAGCTGAACAGGAGATTTAAGGAAGTTTTACAGTAGAGACAGGAAGGGCTGTGGGAAGACAGCACAGAAGGGAACATCAAGAGGGAATATACCAACAAGTGTTGGATGACATACGAACAACTGAGGAGGAGGTGAAGAAGCTCTTTAAATGACCTTGACACCTCAAAGGCGATGGGACCGGACAACATCTCCCCATGAGTCCTTAGAGAAGGAGCAGAGATGCTGTGCGTGCCTCTAACCACAATCTTCAACACATCCCTTGAAACTGGGCAACTACCTGAGAAATGGAAGACAGCTAATGTAGTCCCCATATTTAAGAAAGGAAACAGAAATGAGGCACTAAAACTACAGACCTGTGTCTCTGAATGTATTGTGTGCAAAGTCATGGAGAAGATTATCAGGAGGAGAGTGGTCGAACACCTGGAAAGGAACAAGATTATAAATGAAAACCAGATGGGTTCATGGAAGGCAAATCTTGTATCACAACCCTCCTGGAGTTTTATGACAAGGTAACAGAAGTAAGACACGAGAGAGAGAGGTGGGTAGATTGCGTTTTCCTAGACTGCAAGAAGGCCTTTGACACAGTTCCCCACAAGAGATTAGTGCAGAAGCTGGAGGATCAGGCGCACGTAAAAGGGAGGGCACTGCAATGGATAAGGGAATACCTGACAGGGAGGCAGCAACGAGTCATGGTATGTGAAGAGGTATCACAGTGGGCGCCTGTTACGAGCGGGGTCCCACAGGGGTCAGTTCTATGACCAGTGTTATTTTTGATATATGTGAACGACATGATGGAAGGAATAGACTCTGAAGTGTCCCTGTTCGCAGATGACGTGAAGTTGATGAGAAGAATTAAATCGGACGAGGATGAGGCAGGACTGCAAAGAGACCTGGAGAGGCTGGACATGTGGTCCAGTAACTGGCCTTCTCGAATTCAATCCAGCCAAATGCAAAGTCATGAAGATTGGGGAGGGGCAAAGAAGACCGCAGACAGAGTATAGGCTAGGTGGACAAAGACTACAGACCTCACTCAGGGAGAAAGACCTTGGGGTGACCATAACACCGAGCACATCACCGGAGGCACACATCAACCAAATAACCGCTGCAGCATACGGGCGCCTGGCAAACCTGAGAATAGCGTTCCGATACCTTAATAAGGAATCGTTCAAGACACTGTACACTGTGTATGTTAGGCCATACTGGAGTATGCAGCACCAGTCGGGAAAACCCACACCTGGTCAAGCACGTCAAGAAGTTAGAGAAAGTACAAAGGTTTGCAACAAGGCTAGTCCCAGAGCACAAGGGAATGTCGTACGAGGAAAGGTTAAGGGAAATCGGACTGACGACACTGGAGGACAGAAGGGTCAGGGGGAGACATGATAACGACATACAAGATACTGCGGGGAATAGACAAGGTGGACAGAGATGGATGTTCCAGAGAGGGGACACAGGGACAAGGGGTCACAACTGGAAGCTGAAGACTCAGACGAGTCACAGGGACGTTAGGAAGTATTTCTTCAGTCATAGAGTTGTCAGCAAGTGGAATAGCCTAGCAAGTGAAGTAGTGGGAGGCAGGAACCATACATAGTTTTAAGAAGAGGTATGACAAAAAGCTCAGGAAGCAGAGAGAGAGAGGATCCAGTAGCGATCAGTGAAGAGGCGGGGCCAGGAGTGAGTCTCGACCCCTGCAACCACAATTAGGTGAGTACAATTAGGTGAGTACGCCCACACACACACACACACACACACACACACACACACACACACGCACCACACCCACACACACACACACACACACACACACCACACACACACACACACAACACCACACACACACACACACCCGCAGGGGTCAGTCCTAGGACCAGTGCTGTTTCTGGTATTTGTGAACGACATGACGGAAGGAATAGACTCTGAGGTGTCCCTGTTTGCAGATGACGTGAAGTTGATGAGAAGAATTCACTCGATCGAAGACCAGGCAGAACTACAAAGGGATCTGGACAGGCTGCAGACCTGGTCCAGCAATTGGCTCCTGGAGTTCAATCCCACCAAGTGCAAAGTCATGAAGATTGGGGAAGGGGAAAGAAGGCCGCAGACGGAGTACAGTCAGTAGGGGGTCAGGGGACTACAAACCTCACTCAAGGAAAAAAGATCTTGGGGTGAGTATAACACCAGGCACATCTCCTGAAGCGCACATCAACCAAATAACTGCTGCAGCATATGGGCGCCTAGCAAACCTCAGAACAGCATTCCGACATCTTAATATGGAATCATTCAGGACCCTGTACACCGTGTATGTTAGGCCCATATTGGAGTATGCGGCACCAGTTTGGAACCCACACCTAGCCAAGCACGTGAAGAAACTAGAGAAAGTGCAAAGGTTTGCAACAAGACTAGTCCCAGAGCTAAGAGGTATGTCCTACGAGGAAAGGTTAAGGGAAATCAACCTGACGACACTGGAGGACAGGAGAGATAGGGGGGACATGATAACGACATACAAAATACTGAGAGGAATTGACAAGGTGGACAAAGACAGGATGTTCCAGAGATTGGACACAGTAACAAGGGGACACAGTTGGAAGCTGAAGACACAGATGAATCACAGGGATGTTAGGAAGTATTTCTTCAGCCAGAGGTATGATAAAGCTCACGGCTCAGGGAGAGTGACCTAGTAGCGATCAGTGAAGAGGCGGGGCCAGGAGCTCGGACTCGACCCCCGCAACCTCAACTAGGTGAGTACAACTAGGTGAGTACACACACACACACACACACACACAAGTGTAAAAATCACTAGCAATTAAACAGCACCTATCTAGCTGTCAGAAGAGTGTGTGTGACCAAATACCCGACTCTTCAACCACAATGACTGACATTTATTAATTGACCGACTGATAAAGCTGTCTGCTACACTTAGCTGTCAACAGATGTTTATCACCAAGCAGTAGTGATATTCCTTGCTGACTTGTAAGTCAACCTGTCTAAATTAAATAACTAAACGCTGAACGTACGCAAGAAACTGTGAAGCATTGATCCATGATCCAGTTGATTAGGTAGAGTTTTGACTAACATAAAATTACTGAAGACAAGACAACAAGATTACTCATTAGCTTATGAACAATTTGAGGAGTTGGTAATGAGCTCAGCAGAAGAGACTGAACTAACTGAAGTTCAGGAAAACATTATGCTGAAAGGGAAAGAGTATGTACTTCAGGCGAGTTGTGGCTTTAAAAGAACCCTTAGGCAAGTAGATAGCTCTGCGTAAGTCACCACAACGGGACCTCTTTCCAAGATGTCCAATATCCCGTCAACACAGATGGTATTACGTCTGACACAAATCAAACTGTCCATATGTGAGGGCAAAAATTTGAATAGTGCCTGGAGAGTTTCCAGTCGCAAATTTTGATAGTCGGTCAGACGTTAAAAATTTTGACCTAGTTAAGTTGCTTAGGAACTCAACTGAGGGGTGAAGTTTGATGTCACAGGTGCTAATTACTAACAGGCTATTTAGGTCACAAAAACTAATTATTGTGATAAAGATCGGATCACAGTCAAACACCTCTACAAGCTGGTTGATCCTACACCTCCTTCCCACTGCTAATCAGAGTTGCAAGCATTCAGGATAGCTCTTCATATTTGGCGTAAGTCTCTGGCATCTTACGAAAGCGTGACCGAGAGTGACTGGATTTCAGTCCCATCATTCACAGGAAGCTACCAGAGAAAACTTTGGAACATTTTAATCTGAGATTTGCTAAACGAAGATTCACTTGTGCTGAAATTAGTGAAGGTCTACAGCACATTGTGTCCTGTGTGCGCCCACTTGACAGGTAGCCTCATCACCTAAGACACGATCCGTCAGTACCATACTTACAACAGTAAAGTTGTGATTGTGTACCCAGTCACTACACAGAGTAATAAAGTGAGGAACAAGAGTAAGAGAAAGTGGAATAATTATAAACCACCTGTCACAACTACACATACTCCAAAATACCTCCTTTATTATGGCGAACACTGAGCTCCATCCTGTGATGAGTTGACGACAGTACACACCCGAAAAATAAACGGTCCAGGAGCTGTGACTCTGTCACAATGCTTGTGTAATCACACAAGAATTAGTTACAATCTCCGTCATTTAACCTTCTGGAAATGTAGGTCAGTGGTCAGTACGCTGAGGTCAGTGGTCACAAGAAGTCATTCTTTCCTATGTAGTCTGGGGGATTAGTGTGGAGGGTTATAGAGCACCAAGGCGTGTTGTAGTGTTTTAGAATCTCAGGCTGCAGTGTAGAAGAAGGAGGTTCCACTTCTCCAAGGGAATATAGGAGGCTGAAAATTCGCCTAAATAAATTTGGGAGTGAGTGTGAAGTGGGTGGAGTTGAAGAAGGGGAGAAGCTTACCAGCAGTGAGTTGGAGAATGGCAGCTGCTTCAAGTGGGAAGTGATTTATACTACAGGAAGAAGCATCATGTTAAGGAAAGATAATAGAAAAGATCTGAAGGCACGAAGTCGATTCTCTTTTCTCCAAGACGAATGTATTTCATTGGTTAATAAGGTTAAAGGTACCACTAACTCCCTTGCTAATCAAGGTAAGAACATTTTATCATTGTAGGTAACTCGCAGTTATGATACATGGACCGTGCTTTCTGCAATAGAGATTGGAAAGTGAGACAGAGGGTGTGTTGATGACACAGTCAACAGGTTGGACAATATTATGTCAGGTAATGAGAACAAGCTCATTATCTGTCTCAGTGCTGGTGGAAATGATGTAGGAAAGGGTAGGTGACAGGAGCTACTAGATAAGTACAGGTCAGCTATAGATTTAATTGGGTGTAAGGGAGGGGTCACAATCATATGTAACATCTTGACTCTCTGATCGCGGGTTCTATCCCCGCCCATGGTATGGTTTGTTTGCAGTCGTGTCATTACGATTTCGTGAGCCATTTATTGATAAATGGGAAAATTTCTATGGCAAACATAATGTATGTGCAAGGGATGGGGTACATCTTTCTAGGGCAAGGGTGGTATCATTAGCTAACTCAATCAATGGAAATATTGCTGACTCTGAATCCATGCTATTTGTCGTTTATAAGCTCTTTCGTTTCCAGGTGGTCTGCCACTCTTCTCATAATATTCTCCATGACTTTGCATACAACACATGTGAGTGACACTGGTCTGTAGTTTAATGCTACCTTTGTCGTCTTTTTTAAAAGATGGGACTACATTTGCTGTCTTCCATACCTCAGGTAGTCGCCCTTTTTCGATAGATGTGTTGAAGATTGTTGTTAGTGGTACACTAACAACAATCTGCTCCCTCTCTCATAACCCACAGTTCTAGAAATGCTATCCAGCCCCATCGCCATTGACATATCTAGTTTGCATAGCATCTCTTCACCTCCTCATCCGTTGTATATATCGTGTCCAGCACTTGTTGGTGTATCCAGCCTTTCCATCTTTCTGGAGTCCTTTCTGTCTCCACTGTGAGTGCTTTGAATCTCATGTTGAGCTCCTCACAAACTTCACGGTCATTTCTTGTAAACTCCCCTCACTCCTTCCTCAGCCTGACTACCTGTTATTTGACTGTTGTTTTCTTTCTGATGTGACTGTACAACAGCTTCGGGTCAGACTTGGTTTTTGCTCCGGTGTTACATTCATATTGTCATTGGGCCCCTTTCCCTACTTCCGCATATTCATTTCTTGCTCTTTGACTACTCTCCTTATTCTCTTGGGTCCTTTGCCTTCTATACGGCTTCCATTCTCTAGCACACTTGATTTTTCCCTCCCTACACCTCTGGGTGAACCAAAAGCTCGTCATGGCCGCCTTCTCATTGTTTGTTATCCTTGTAGACAAACCTCTTCTCCGCTTCCTTGCATATTATTAACACATATTCCATCATCTCATTTACTGGTTTCCCTGCCAGTTCTTTGTCCCATCGAATCTCGTGCAGGAAGTTCCTCATGCCTATGTAGGCATGAGGAACTTCCTCCTGCCCTTCCTGCAAGTCTTTCCCTCTCTCTCTCTCTCTCTCTCTCTCTCTCTCCTTTTTTTTTTTTTTTTTTTTTTTTTTTTTTTTTTTTTTAAACAGGGTTTAACAAGGTTAAGGATCCCTAGCTTTATTGACAAGCTATTTACAGGTTAAGGATTCCTAACTTTATTGGCAGGCTAAGAGTTGTTACCTACATCAGCTCATTTGAAAGCATTTTTATTGTTATGAGACATACAAGTAGGGAGCAGGATGAAGTTGGAGCCATCTGTGGTCCAGCATTTTCATTTGATCAACTGACTTTATCTCGTTGACATCATCATGCTGTACGAATGTGTTCCATACTCGAGTCATCCTGGGTATGTATGATCTCAGATGGAGTGATGTTCTGGAGAAGGGTACAGCCAGAGTGAAGTTGCTGCTTTCTGCCCGTCTTGTGGCATAAAAGCTTGTTTCACGCTGTCCTCGAAGTGAATCCAAGTGTGGTATTTTGACAATATTGGCCTTGTACATAACAGTAAGGCCACCCACATCCCTCCTATGTTGAAGGCTCTGCTGAAATGACAGATCTATCCAGGATGGGTCCAGGCGAGACATGAGACGTCTTGCTCTGTTTTCTACCCTGTCAAGCAGTCGCAGATGAGAGGGGTTGCAGGCAGGCAAACCAAGAAAGTGGAGCATACTCAAGGTGTGAGTGTACTTGTGCCTCGTACAGGATCTTGCAACCCCTACTGTCAAGCAGAAGCGAGATACGGCGAAGTGCTGTAAGCTTCCTGGCTGCCTTGTTTGCAAGATTTGCAACATGGTTCTTCATGGTTAGTTTGGAGTCAAATTTCACCCCAAGGATATCAACTTCTTCTCCAGGTGCCAACAACCTCCCATTCATCCTTACTACTGCACCAGCATTAACATCATGGTGCCTAGAGACGATCATTATTTGCGTTTTCTCAGGTGCAAATGTTACTTGCCATCTATTTCCCCAAGCTGATATAGCTCTCAGCTGGTGAGTGATGTAGCTTAGAGCAGCTGGCATTTCTTCTCTTGGATAAGTGAATGTCAGTGTACAGTCGTCTGCATATGCATGTGATTCTGGGATGAGATGAAGAAGGTCGTTGAAGTAGACATTCCATAACAATGGACCCAGCACGCTTCCTTGTGGAACACTTGCCCCAATAGGATGTCTTGCTGATTCCGTTCCACTGAGAACTACACTTAGAGATCTACCATGAAGGTAATCACTGAGGAGACATAGCGTAGAGCCTGCAATTCCCAGTGCTTGAAGTTTTGCTAAGAGGCCCTGGTGCCACACCCGGTCGAAAGCGCCAGCAATGTCCAGTGCTACCACACAACTGACTTTGGATTCATCCAGTGACTGGTGCCACTTAGTGAAGAGGTTTAACAACAGATCAGCAGCAGAGTAACCTTTCCTGAAGCCATATTGACGATCGCAAAGTAGTGAGTGGTAGTCAAAAAACTCTGTCATTTGTCTTGAGATTATTGTCTCAAGGATCTTACCAGTGATTGACAGGAGTGACACTGGTCTGTAGTTGCTGATTTTTCTGCTCTGCTCTTCTTTTTGTGAACAGGGACTACATTTGCCTTTTCCATAGAGAGGGCCATATACACTGTACTAGGCAGTGCTGAAAGATGCGAGTTGGAGATGCTGCTAGCTGGTCTGCACATCTTCTCAACAATCTTGGGCTCATCTTGTCTGGGCCCACAGCCTTTTCTTGGTCAAGCGATTTAAGAAGGAAATGCACCTCCTCCTGCCTTATTGTCACCACTGAAAGTTTTGACACAGTTCTTGCAGCTAGCCAAGGAGGGTCCCTTGCTGGATCAGGAACTTGCATTTTGGTAGCAAAGTGTTCAGCAAAGAGGTCCGCCTTCTCTTGACTACTAGTTAAGAGTGGTCCCATCCTGGTCGATTTAGAGGTGGAATGAGTTCATCAGGCAGATAACCTTGTCTGTCCTTGACCAGGGACCACAGGTTTGGAGCCTACCCTACCTGATGTAGTTTTTTCTTTTAGTGTCCCTCCCATTTAGCAATGGCCACTTTTAAAAGTCCCCCATATGCCTACAGGCTTGCGTGTGCAAGTTCCTGTTATAGGTGGTAGGATGTCTCTTATACCTTCGCCATGCTTTGTACTTAGCAGTAGCAGCCTCTCTACAACGAAAGCCAAACCAAGGCTGATCTGTAGGCTTCGTCACATATTGCCGGTGAGGAATGTGTTCTTGTTGTAGATTAAGGATGTGTCCAGTGAAAGGCTTTCACTTGGTTGTCAAACATCCCCCTTGGGGAGAAGAGCATTCCAATCGGTGGTGGCGAGCTCAGAGCAAAGGGCTGGCCAATTACCTCTTCCCCTAGCCAGGTTGTGGTGTGGACTCCTCACCTCGTTCTGTTGGGTCTTAAGTGTCGTAAAAACAGCCTTGTGGTCAGACGATCCAACGTAGCCGAGGGGTTGACAAGTGACTATGCTTTCTGCCAGATCACTCACTACTGGGTCAAGGGAGGAGCCAGAGATATGAGTAGGGAAATCAACAAAGTTTCTCATGTCAAACACTGCAAGAAGGTCATCAAAGTCCCTCTGTATAAGGTGCTGGTTGAGGTCACCAACAATTATAATATGTTGACAGTTGTGTCAACATATTATCATTGTTGGTGACCTCAACCTCTCTCTCTCTTTCTCTCTCTCTCTTCGAAGCTCACAATCACATAATCACTAGCTTCAAGAGGCCTTTCATATGTGATTTCCTCAATATCCAATCTCTTAGACTCTCAGAGTCTTGCATGTTGCATGAGGTACCTTGTGAAGGAAAAGTACAACAGATAGGAGTAGTGAGTGGATATATGATGACGATAGTTTGATTGGCAGTCTGCTTCTTAAGATAGGGTCAGTGTCTAGCTCCCATTATCCCCCTCCCCTTTCTCCTCACTGAAAGGTGACGTGTGGGACTCCCACCAAATGGATAATCACTTGACTCGCAGCTCCCAACACATCTGTAAGTAAAATGACTCTGCTCCTGTTTTATTTGATATATTAGTTAAAAGCTTCACTTTTATCTAATCTTGAGACTTAGTTCATCCTGCCTTGACTTTCATGTTTAAAAATCTTTTCTTTAAATCCTCACCATTCTTTTAAATACCTTACACTTATGAGTGATTTATCGAGCAGTGGTTAACTTTTGTCTCTTTCTAGCTTGGACTGCCAGCTAGGGTCATCTGGCACCTACAGAGAGAGTTTGAAGGAGAGGAACCCAACCAGGTTAAGAGACGTCACCCACGATCTACATACTATATTGTAGCTACACCCAGGAAGCTACCCTTCATCTCTGCAATGGTGGAAGACCTGCGTTCCTATCATCTTGACGGATCATTCATGGCTTGACATATTGTGGCTGAATAGTCGTTGGATTGTTACTCCCCCACATCATCAGCAACGGCTACAGTTTCTACAATGCACTGTGTCAACAACATCGACACGATCTAAAATTCCAACTGTACAAATTAGCGTTGAATTCTATTATCATTTTTTTTCTATTTCATTTTTCATTTGTCTTTCAAATAGGATAAAAGCTCATGTTTACTGGTTTTACATTTTCAATTCTTACAACAAAGTGTTTATATTTGTATGTTATTGTTATTTTTTCTATTATTTCTTTTCCTAAGGAGGAGCCAACCTTGGTTATACTAACATAAGATTTTACAGGGCTGAGTAAGCCTTCACAAGTGGCGACCTTGCCAGGATACTACTCAACTGACTCAAGATTCGACTCCATCTCGAATCTATTACTGGAACTCCAACATAAACGCCGCATACCACAGACGGTTACCACCAGCCATGGTAGGGCTACAGTACAGGTATTTAAAAGATTTGGTGATTGTTATAGTCTCAATTTATTGTAAGTAAAGTCAAGGCAGGATATATACTAGTTAATTAATTCTGCCACCTCTGTTTTTGAGCTTGAAGCGATTTCGAGGAATGACCTGGGGACCCAAATTTTTCCGACAATGACTCTTTTTTATTATATAAGGGAACGTTGTAGGACACATTATTGTTGGGAAAGAGGAGGGTCAAGGGACCCCATTCAACTTATTTTGGTCGGGAGCCGGCAAGAACCCTCCATTTTCATTCATACATGCTTTTAATCGAAGCGGGAACGAACACTCTGGTTTTTTTACAGTTTCAGCAAACAGGAATTGAACCCCCCGTTTCTTTAATACCGTCTTAATTTCCAAATTATTCTTGAAGTATGGAGGAATACCAGTTTTGGATGAACCGGCAGAAATTTAGGAATAACGGGGAAAAAATTTAGAAGTTTTCACTAGTGCTAAGACCGGGAAAAAAATTGAAAGAGAAAAAATTTAGAGAGAAAAAAGGGCAGTTTGAAAAGAAAAGAGAGGAAAAAAGGAGAGAGATAGAATTGAGAAAAAAACCCAAGAAAGACTAGAAAGAGGGGAGAAAAAGGAAAAGAATCGAGAGAGAAAAAAAGGGAGCAAGATCAAATGGAAAAAAAAAACCAAAGATAAAATTTAAAAAAAGAAGAGAGAAGACAAGGATGTGATAAACTTGCCCCGTGAGTAGAGAGGCTAAAGTTCTGAGGAACGAGTTAAATTAAGAGAACTTAAGAAAGAGCAAAAGATGAGAACCGAGAAAAAGCAGAGAAGTGGGGAAAGCTAGAGAAATGAGTTAAGGGGAAAGAAAAGATCGTGAGGTAGAAAAGGGCATGATTTTAAAATTAAAAAAAAAATTAACCTTTACACAAAGAAACTGGAGGAAGGGGATTGAACTCACGCTAGTCCACAAATTTTCCCAACACCAAACTTACCTCCCTTTCACAGAGGATGAAGATATAAGTCTACAATATTAAGTTTGAAAAATACCCCTACCCCTGTAAATGGCCATTGACACCGGGGCTAAAATTTAAGTTTATTTACCGTACAGCATTGAATATATATGCAACTTTGTCTCAGCATATCATATGTAATTATAACCATTTAAAAGGCAATCCTTAAAGCAAAAAAAAAACCCACAAATCCTTATAGGAAAGATTTCAGGTAGCCACCTTACAGCATGGCCAAACCTTTGGGGCTTTTTCAATTACTCTCTTCTTTTGTTCGACTTTTGGATAGAACTCAGTTTTTTATCACAGTTTTAATTCCTAGAGACTTCAGGGGTTGCTGACCAGTTCTTGACTGCCTTTTCCCCACCAATACGAACATTCATTAAGAACAACCTGATTAAAACGAGGAAGTTCTGGGGCCACTGATTTGTATCTGGGGCTCACAGTTCCTTAAAGACCAAAGGGATCAATGCCTAAAGGCAAGGGGTTCACCTGAACCGAAGGTTAAAAGCCTACATTGAAAAAAGTCACCAGCTTTTAATAACGTCAACATTGGGGTGGAACGGACAGATTGTCCTTCAAAGAAAATAAAAAAGTTGGAAAAGATGTTTTGCTAGGGTAATGATAAGGCCCCTTCGCTCGGAACTTAATGTTCCAAAGCATCAGGAATATTACTGAACACTGGATAACGTGCATTATTTTTTCTGAAAAAACTGTTCCTAGCCTTAAAAAAAACTTCCCGTGTCTCTGCGTTTCTTTTCAGACTACTTGGGTCGTAAAAAATACTTTTCTACAATACGGTTTTACTTTGAAAACTAAATTGTTTTTCAAATTGGGGGACAAAATTGGCAACTTTTCTTAACAGGGGGTTTACTTTAAAAGGTGCCTTTTTCCTTCGGGCACTTTTCTTTTTCACCACTCTCAAATTCCCATCCTTGTCCTTTCTTCCTCCCTTTCCGCCTCTCTCTCTCTCTCCCTCTCTCTCCCTCTCTCTCTCTCTCTCCCCCTTTTCTCCTCCTTTCTCTCTCCCCCTCCTTTTCTCTTCTCTCTCTCTCTCTCTTCCCTTTCTCTTTCTCCACTTGTAACTCTATTATTTTTCGAACCTCAAAACCACATCATCACTAGCTTCGGGGATTTCATAGTGAATTCCTAAATATCTCACTACTCAAGGTGAATATTGGGTCCCTCTCGGGCTCTCAGAGTCTTGCATCTTATGAGGTACCACACATCCCAGCTACTTCTGCATCTTGCAGATACCTACACATACCAATTGATCTTGCACTTGCATGGGTACCTACACAAACCATTGCCCCTCTTGCATCGTGATGAGTACCTAACTTCCCATTACCCCTTCATCGGCATGAGGTCCTACACAACCATTGCCCTTTTACATCGTGCATGAGGAACCTCACATACCAGTTGACTCTTCAGGGGGGAGGTACCTACCTTTACCATTTGACTCTGCATTTTGCATGAGGTACCTACACATACCATTGACTCTTGCATCTTGCATAGGACCTACACAACCAGTTGCCTTTTTCATCTTGCATGAGGACCTACAAAACCCATTGACTCTTATATCTTACATAAGTACATTACACTAGCGTTAAATTTTAAAGTAAATCTACAAAATGGTGTTGCCCGGGTAATAAGGGAAAATTTGTCATACAAACAAAAATGGCGCTGAAAATTCTCTCTTATTTAAACAAAAAATTTCCAAAAAACCTAAAAAATTTTATTTTCTTGCAAATTCTTCATAATTTTTACCCTATTTAAAATTGTCTACAAATATGATGAAAATAATATATTTATTTTTTTTTTTTTTAACTTTAATTGAATAAAATTGTCAAAAAAAGTGAAAAAAATTGATACTGGCCGAAATTAATACCAAAATACTTCAATTATATATAGAATTTATAGTTGGAAGAGAAAAAGAAAGAAAACCTAGTGATGACGTTACACAGCTTAAATTTATAATCTAGTGATGACATTTAAAACAGCTTAATTTTATAACTCTAGTGAAAACTTAACACAGCTTAATTTAAATAACTCTATGAAGACTTTAACACACTTTATTAATAAAAACTCTATGAAGACTTTAACTCGCTTTAAAAAATAAAACTCAGTGAAGACTTTAACACAGCTTTTAAATTTAAAAAACTCTAGTGAAGACTTAACAAAAGCTAAATTAATATAACTCTAGTAAGACTTTAAAACAGCTTAATTAAATAACTTAGTGAAGACTTTAACACGCTTAAATAATAAACCTATGAAACTTTAACACAGCTTTAATTTAAAATAACTCTAGTGAAACATTAACACAGCTTAAAAAAAATAACTCTAGTGAAGACTTTAACACAGCTTAATTTAAAAAAAACTCTAGTGAAACTTAACACACTTTAAATAATATAACCAGGGAAAAAATTTAACCAGCTTAATTAAAATAAAACCCAGTGAAACCCTTTTAAAACAGCTTAAAAAAAATTAAAATCTAGGGAAAATTTTAAACAGCTTAATTAATAAACTCTAGGGAAAACATTAACACAGCTTAAATAAAAACTCAGTAAGAATTTAACACAGCTTAAATAAATAACTCTAGTGTGACTTTAACACGCTAAAAAATAAACTCTAGTGATCTTAAAGCAGCTTAATTAATATAACCTATGAAACTTTAACACGCTTAAATTAAAATAACTCCCCTTTAAGACTTTAACACAGCTTAATTAAAAAACTCTAAGTGAAGACTTTAACCAGCTTTAAAAAATAAACTCTATGAAGACTTTAACACAGCTTAATTAATAAACTCTAGTGAAGACTTTAAAAACAGCTTAATTAAATAACTCTAGTGAAGACTTTAACACAGCTTAATTAAATCCTAGGAAACTTTAACCCCCAAACTTAAATAATATAACTCTAGGAAACTTTAACACACTTTAAATTAATAAACTCATGAAAACTTTAACACAGCTTAATTAATATAACTCTAGGAAGATTTTTTCACAGCTTAATTAATATAACCCCATGAAACTTTAACACAGCTTAATTAAATAACTCTTGAAGACTTTAAAACAGCTTAAATAATATAAAATCAGTGAAACTTTTAAAACAGCTTTAAATTTAAAATAACCTAAGATGCGTTTTAACACACTTTAAAAAATATAACTCCCTAGTGAAGACTTTAAAACAGCTTAATTTTAAATAACTCTAGTGAAGACTTAACACAGCTTAAAAAATATAACTCTAGTGAAGATTTTAACACAGCTTAAAAAAATAACTCAGTGAAGACTTTTAAAAAGCTTAAAAAAAATAAACTCTATGATACGTTAACACAGCTTAAATAATAAACTCTAGGATGACGTTAACACAGCTAATTAATATACCTCTAGTGAAGACTTTAACACAGCTTAATTTAAAAAACTCAGTGAAGAAATTAAACCCCAAACTTAATTAATTAACTCTATGAAGACTTTAAAAAACAGCTTAAAAAATATAACCAGTGAAGACTTAACACAGCTTTAAATTTAAAATAACTCTAGTGAAGACTTTTAACACAGCTTTAAATTAATATAACTCAGTGAAGACTTTAACACAGCTTAATTTAAAAAACTCTAGTGAAGACTTTTAAAACAGCTTAAAAATTACTCATAAGACTTTTAAAACAGCTTTAAATTTAAAAACTCTAGTGAAGACTTTTAACACCTTAATTAATATAACTCTATGAAGACTTTAACACAGCTTTAAATTTAAAATAACCTATGAAGATTTAAAAACAGCTTAATTAATATAACCAATGAAAAACTTAACACAGCTTAAATAAAATAACCAAAGGGAAAACTTAACACAGCTTAATTAAAAAAACTCTAGTGATGACGTTTTAAAACCAAGCAAAAAAAAATAACTCTAGTGAAAACTTTTAACACAGCTTAAATATTATAACTCTAGTGAAGACTTTAAAAAAACAGCTTAATTAATAAACCAGTGAAACTTTTAACACAGCTTTAAAAAATATAAACCTAGTGAAGACTTTAACACAGCTTTAAAAAATATAACCTAAATGAAAACTTTAAAAACAGCTTTAAATTTAAAATAAATCTATGACGTTAACACAGCTTTAAAAAATATAACTCTAGTGAAGACTTTAACAAGCTTAATTAAATAACTCCAGTGAAGACTTTAAAAAACACTTTAATAAACTCTATAAAGACATTAACAAGCTTAAAAATATAACTCTATGAAACATTTAAAACAGCTTAATTTAAAAAACTCAGTGATGACTTAACACAGCTTTAAATTAATAAACTCTAGTGATGCTTTAACACAGTTTTTTTATTATAAACCAATGATCATTAACACAGTTTTAATATAACTCAAGGATACAATTTAAAACCCCATTTTTAAAACTCTAGGAGACATTAACAATTTTTTAAATTTAAAATAACTAACAATTTAAACTGACAATTTGAGAAGTGACAAGTTTTTTTTTTAAAGTTGAAAAAAATTTTAAAGCCCCTAACACTACTATTAAAAAATAATACTATTGCTGCTACTACTACTGTTTTTGCCCTTTTACTACTGTTGCTACTACGTTACACTACGTTTTCTACTTTCACTAAAAAAAAAATACAACTACTACTTTTCTACTACTGTTTACTACTACGTGCACTTACTACTACTATTAAAATGTTGTTGCACAAACAAATGTTGCACTACTTTACTGTTGTTCTACTTCCCGCACTGGTTTTCTACATACAAAATGTTTTTGCTACTACTACTATTGTTTTGCTACCTAACTAACTGCGTTTCTACTACTACTACTGTTGTTTTCCACTTTTTTACAACGTTTCCTAAATTACTACTGTTGTTGGTTACTACTACTACTACTACCCGTGTTTCACATAACAACTGCGTTGCTGTTTTCTAAAAATTACTCTTTTTCTCTTTACCAAATACTCCGTTGCTACACTACTCTGTTGCTACAACTGCACTACTAGTAATTTTTTGCTAATACTACTACTGCTTTTGCTGCAATTGTACTACTACTATACGATTTTGCTGCACTCTAGTTTTTGCACTACTACTACTACTGTTGCTGCTACACACTTTACTCTGGCTGAAAATTACTCGTTTTCGCTACTATAAAACTGTTCTGCAACTACACTGTTGCTGCTACTACACACTGTTGCGGCCCACACAAACTGCGTGCTGCTGCACTACGCCGTTGCTCTAATTTTAACTTTCTAACACTATACCGCTGTTCTCACTACTTTATTGCTTTGCTGCTTTACAATTCAGCCTTTCTACTAATACTACTACTCTGTTGCTACTTTTTAGTACTGTTGCTACTACTCATACGCTTTGCTGCTACCAAATTTTCTGTTCTGCTGCAAATACGCGTGCTGCTACTATACTATTTCCCTTTTTCCCCACTATTACTACTTTTCCATTTTTCCCACTACACACTAATCTTTTTGCACTACTACTAACAAAAGTTTTTTACTACTAAATACTGTTTTTCTTTCCCTTACAAAAATCTGTTCCACTACTAACTTTTTATACTACTACTACTGTGTGTCCCCCCCCTGCACTACTACACTACATATTGTTGCAAACTACACATACTGTTTCTACTACTACAACCTTTTTCCCACTTCTACTACTAAAAAAGTGCTACAAAACTACACTATATTTACTACTATTACTACTAACGTTTAACATACACTACTGCTGTTGCTTTTACTACACAAATGCGTTTTTACTACTACTTGTACTTTGCTACTACTAAACGTGCGTTTGCGTTACTACCTACTTTATTTAAACTGCCTACTACTTTCTACTACTCTACACCCATAAAAAATTCTAACTACACTGCTGTCCTTCACTACTAAAATAGATATTTTCTTTGTCTACAAATCTGTGTTCTCTACTCTATGCGTTGCTGCTAAAACTACTCTTTTCCTCTACTCTATACTGCTGTTGCTATACACTACTACGCTGTTCTGCTATACATATACTCTGTTCATACACACTACTCTTTTTAACTCTCTACTGCGTGCATATACTAACTCTTTTGCTATCTTCTCGCTGTTCTATTACTTACCATACTGTTGTTTGCTCTACTAACTCTGCTGTTGCTGTTACACTACTTTACCTTTTCTTTTCTGCCTGTTGCTCTCTATACTATTTCACTCGTTGTTTCTCTACTACCTCTACTTGTTGCTGTATCTCTCACTACTGTTGGTCTATTACAGTACTACTACTGTTTTTGTTGGGAGCCCGCTTTCTACTACTATTGCTGTTTTGCACTACTACTACTGCGTTTTTTCAACACTACTACTACTGCATTTTTTTTCACTACTCTACTCTATGTTGTTCGGTTTTTTCTACTACACTACTGTTGTTTTCCACTACACTGTTTCGTTTTTTTGATTACAAATACTACTGCTGCGCTACTACTACTAATCGTTGTTTTCTGCTGGATCTACTACTACTACTATTACACATGCGTTGTTCTAAATACTACTACAAAATGCTGTTTTTGCTACTACAAAACTACTGCGTTGTTGCACTACTACTACTACTACTACTGCATGTTCCTAAACACTACGTTTTTGCTCTACTACTACTGGTTTGTTGCTACTACTCCCTTGCGTTGAGCACTACTACTTTTACTACTCTGTTGCTATAAAACCACTGTTTTTGGGACTAAATACTACGCTTTTCTCTACTACTAAACTTACTGCGCTGTTCTACTACCAAAGTTGTTTTGCTATTTACTACTACAACTGTTTGTTGCTACTACCACTGTTGTTGGTACAAAATTTACTACAACGCGCGTTGTTGCTACTACTACAAACTAACTGCTTTTTTGGGCCTACAACCACTGTTGTTTTAAACCCTTTTACTACTACTCCCCTTGTTGCTATTTACCACTGTTTTTGGTACTACTACTACTATTTGTTTTGCCCCCCCGTTTTTCCATTTTGTTGTTTTTCCCTTACTCCCTACTACAGTTTTCCCAAAATTTAAGGGGGGTTATGTTCCTCCTTTGGGGGGGGGGGGGGATTTTTCCCTTTTTTTGGGGGGGGGGGCGTTTTTGGGTAAACTACCACTTTTTGGTTGGTACTACTAAAACTACTGTTTTTTTGCACTTTACTCCCTGTTACTACTATCCCTTTTTGCTGTTGCTCAACTCCCACTACAAACTAACTGTTACTACTACTACTACTGCTGTTTTTCCCTACTTTTTGATTGCACAACTTTTTAATACTTCTGCCTGTGGCTTAGTTTGAAACTTTCCCTGGGGCCTCACACACTGAGTCCCCCGGGGTTTCCCAACCCCGGGCCCAGGGGTATAAACTTTTGGGTAATTTTCCAAAAACCCCCAATCTACCTTTTTCACCTAGCAGTAAGTAGGGTACTTGAGTGTTAGTTGACTGGCGGGGTGCCCTCACCCGGGGGAACAATAGGAAGGAAAATGATATTTAAAGGTAATTTAAAAGGGCTATCATTAGGGGCAACGTATCCCACGAGTTTTTAAATAAATCCTAATACAGAGATAACTAAGAGCGAGTATATAAAAAGGGGAAAAGGAAAGTCAGGTGGTAAGCTGAAAAAGGGTTTTTGTAGTAGCAACATCAGAAAAGGGAAAAATTAGTATAGTTGTAGTGGCAGTAGTATAGTGGGCAAAAGTAGTAGTATAGAAGAAAACGTGTTAAAGGTTTTCCAGAATGGGGAAAATGAGAAACCCTTTATTTAGACCTCTGTAACATGATGTTGACAGATCCTCCTCCACTGCATCTGTCTCACAAGTTGCATGACTACTACCACTACTACCAGTACTACCACTACTATCACTACTACCAGTACTACCACTACTACCACTACTACCAGTACTACCACTACTACCACTACTACCAGTACTACCACTACTACCACTACTACCAGTACTACCACTACTACCACTACTACCAGTACTACCACTACTACCACTACTACCAGTACTACCACTACTACCACTACTACTAGTACTACCACTACTACTACTACTACCACTACCAGTACTACCACTACTACCACCACTACCAGTACTACCACTACTACCAGTACTACCACTACTACCAGTACTACCACTACTACCACTACTACTACTACTACCCTCTAGAAGCTTACGACTTGATTCTCGCCACTATTTATACTCGTTCTTAATTATCTCTGTATTAGGACTAAAGTCACTCGTGGTGAAACCTGTCTTGTACCATAATGTTGTGAACTGCACATACCTGTCTTGTACCATAATGTTGTGAACTGCACATACCTGTCTTGTACCATAATGTTGTGAACTGCACATACCTGTCTTGTACCATAATGTTGTGAACTGCACATACCTGTCTTGTACCATAATGTTGTGAACTGCACATACCTGTCTTGTACCATAATTACTACTAATTACTACAAATAATAAAAAAAAATATTAATAATTAAGATACCACTGCTACTACTATTAATACTACTAATACCAATACCACTACTATAACTACTACTACTACTACAAGTTATACAAGTACTTTTACTAATACTAATATCACTATTTTTACATATTCATTTACTATTACATATACCGCTACTACTACTATTGATAATAATAATAATAATAATAATAATAATAATAATAATAATAATAATAGCAACTGACCTGAAGGGAAGTTGGGAGGTCTGTAGTTGCTCTTATAGAAGAGAAAGATCAAGACGGTGACAATCAAGGTCACTGTCGTCCACATTTCTGATCACTGTAAATCATCAATATAACATTATGAAGCCTATGAACCAAATTTAAATGTTTAAAAGTAAACACTGAAGCTGTAACGCAGTGTTTGTCATCTATGTGCATAAAAAATAACATCATCATTGGTCAATCTACATAAATATTTAGACGACTTAAGTCATTAACACAAAGAGAAATAATAATGAAGGCAAGAAAACATATTTGAAGGTTTTAATTTATTGTTACAATAAAGAATATACACTTATAGAGGTGTTTGTATTTCATGTATCTCCTAATGGTATCTTCAGAATGTTTCTTCTAATTAGCTTTTCAACTTTAACTATTGTTTATCTTACATGGAGGAAGAGTAGAATATTTTATTATCATTTGTGGCAAATTATCAGTTAATGAAGTGAAATATTGATTACCAGAAAAAACTGAGAATTTCTCATATGATTTCCTTCAGATTTCCACCTCTACTTATTTCCCTAAAATAAGAAGAGTAAAAAAAATATCTCAACATATGAATATATATATGTATATATATATATATATATATATATATATATATATATATATATATATAATATATATATATATATATATAATATATATATATATATATATATATATATATATATATATATATATATATATATATATATATATATATATCATAGATTTTAAGTAATATTAAATAAATTTAAACTGATCTGTGACGCGAGTATAATTAGGGTAAAAAAATGTTAAGTTAGGGTAAGTAGGGGAGGTTTCCTATGTTGTATTTAGTCAAAAGAATAAATAAAATTAGAATCACTGCGTATTTTTTCGGCACAGAGTTCATAAATGAGGAAATTTTATTTATTAATGAAATAGTGAATGATCTAAAATACCCCCTAAACTTAATAGACAAATCTTTTAAAATTGCCCATAATATATTTTACGATTCGAGAAAGACAAACATTCAACCACGACAATATTGGCTCTCCATTACCATAAATCCTTTTTTGATATACTTGTCTACTTAAGAATTTAAAATCAAAGTTGTTTTTAAAAAATATTGGTACATTAAAAAAGTCTGAATAAGAATTCCACGAAAAAGTTACTTTCTTTGTTAATAAGATTCCCAGTAAATGTAACAACCTCTGCTCGAGTTAATTTTCAGTATGTTTCAAATTTACGGCAGCTGGAAGAAAGTGGAAACATTTGCGAGTGTGACCTGGAGACACACACACAATAAACATTTGCGAGTGTGACCTGGAGACACACACAATAAACATTTGCGAGTGTGACCTGGAGACACACACAATAAACATTTGCGAGTGTGACCTGGAGACACACAACAAACATTTGCGAGTGTGACCTGGAGACACACAACAAACATTTGCGAGTGTGACCTGGAGACACACACAACAAACATTTGCGAGTGTGACCTGGAGACACACACAACACACATTTGCGAGTGTGACCTGGAGACACACACAACAAACATTTGCGAGTGTGACCTGGAGATACACACAACAAACATTTGCGAGTGTGACCTGGAGACACACACAACACACATTTGCGAGTGTGACCTGGAGACACACACAAACATTTGCGAGTGTGACCTGGAGACACACACAACAAACATTTGCGAGTGTGACCTGGAGACACACACAACACACAATTTGGCGAGTGTGACCTGGAGACACATAACAACAAACATTTGCGAGTGTAAACCGGGAGACACACACAACAAACAATTTGCGAGTGTGACCTGGAGACACACACAAACATTTGCGAGTGTGACCTGGAGACACACACAATAAACATTTGCGAGTGTGACCTGGAGACACACACAATAAACATTTGCGAGTGTGACCTGGAGACACACACAATAAACATTTGCTAGTGTGACCTGGAGACACAAACAACACACCTCGACTAATTAACATAAGATTTAAAGTACACTTTAAAGACTTGGAGAAAATGCACGAGCATGATTGAGAAATACAAAATACAGACATTGACTCTCAGTTGCAGGAAGAACTCATTGATATGATGATGGATCTCTATGAAAAGTATTGTTCGGTAATAAAAGTGTAAGTGGCTTTTGGAGTGAAGTAAATATTGTTGCTAAATATTCCCGGCTTTGTGCAGTGCTTCAGCCATTTTCACTTGATTTCCCAAATTCATACTTGGTTGAAACTGGTTGTAGCCATGCAGAAGCATTTCTAACTAAACAGAGAAACAGACCGAACCTGGAAAAGCTTGGTGACTTACCAATAAAACTTACCAGTCACCAACCAAATATCAGTGACCTTGTTGACGCTCATCACATGCATCCTTCCCATTAATAATATTAACAGTTTCAGTAAAAAAAAAGGGTGTGTTAAATCTCATATTTTTTCATAATTTAAATACTACATTTTTAATGAAGTCATTATAATTATTATTATTATTATTATTATTATTATTATTATTATTATTATTATTATTATTATTATTATTATTATTCGTAGTACTACTAAAGCACTATTTATTAAATTATTTTCATATACATGTTAGGGGTCGATGAACAATCAAAAACTTAATGAAGGGGTCGATGAGTTTCTGGACCCCTGACGTAGACAAACGTCTACCCAGTGAGTTGTTGTACTAAGTTCTGTACCTAGTACAGCACAAAGCTTCTTTATACCAGTCCGATAACTACTTCAAAAGTCAACAGTGGAATTAGTAAAGTTGATAATGCTGGCACACAGCCAACCAAAATTAAAGTTGACTCGAAAGTAATGTTAACAAATTTCAATATGTCATCTACAGTGCCAAAACTTGAACAAAAGTTTATTGATCCCTAGCAAATTACTGAATATGTAAGTGGTAACAAGTACGAAGTTAGAGAATAAAGAGTCCCACTTAGATCATAAGTAGTGAGTGACGATGCTGATGAGATTTGTGGAACCCAGACGAGTGAACCACAGAGACAATCCTTCTCACCATCTACCACTAAAGAACCCAGACGAGTGAACCACAGAGACAATCCTTCTCACCATCTACCACTAAAGAACCCAGACGAGTGAACCACAGAGACAATCCTTCTCACCATCTACCACTAAAGAACCCAGACAAGTGAACCACAGAGACAATCCTCTCACCATCTACACTAAAGAACCCAGACAAGTGAACCACAGAGACAATCCTTCTCACCATCTACCACTAAAGAACCCAGACAAGTGAACCACAGAGACAATCCTTCTCACCATCTACACTAAAGAACCCAGACAAGTGAACCACAGAGACAATCCTTCTCACCATCTACCACTAAAGAACCCAGACAAGTGAACCACAGAGACAATCCTTCCCACCTTCTACCACTAAAGAACCCAGACGAGTGAACCACAGAGACAATCCTTCTCACCATCTACACTAAAGAACCCAGACAAGTGAACCACAAGACAATCCTTCTCACCACTCTACCACTAAAGAACCCAGACGAGCGAACCACAGAGACAATCCTTCTCACCATCTACACTAAAGAACCCAGACAAGTGAACCACAGAGACAATCCTTCTCACCATCTACCACTAAAGAACCCAGACAAGTGAACCACAGAGACAATTTTTCCCACCATCTACCACTAAAGAACCCAGACAAGTGAACCACAGAGACAATCCTTCCCCACCTTCTACCACTAAAGAACCCAGACGAGTGAACCACAGAGACAATCCTTCTCAACATCTACCACTAAAGAACCCAGACAAGTGAACCACAGAGACAATCCTTCCCACCTTCTACCACTAAAGAACCCAGACGAGTGAACCACAGAGACAATCCTTCTCAACATCTACCACTAAAGAACTCAGACAAGTGAACCACAGAGTCAATCCTTCTCACCATCTACCAGTAAAGAAACCAGACAAGTGAACCACAGAGACAATCCTTCTCACCATCTACCACTAAAGAACCCAGACGAGTGAACATTAGAACATAAGTAACAAGGAACACTGCAACAGGCCTACTGACCCATGCGGAGCAGGTCCATGTCCCCCCCTGATTAGACCAGTGACCCCCCCGATTAGCCCAATGACCCCACCCAGTCTGGTCACCTCCACTCAAGGATGGAGCATTGCACTAAACCCAGCAGCACAAGCTAGTCAGGTCCAACTCACACCCACCAACACCCACTCATTTATTTATCTAACCTATTTTTAAAGCTACACAACGTTTTTAGCCTGAAATAACTGTACTCGGGAGTTTGTTCCAATAATCCACGACTCTATTGCCAAACCAGTGCTTTCCTATATCATTCCTGAATCTGAATTTTTCCAACTTGAAACCATTGCTGCGAGTCCTGTCTTGGCTGGAAATTTTCAGCACGTTATTTACGTCCCCTTTATTTATTTCTGTTTTTCCATTTATACACCTCGATTATATCCCCCCTAATTCTAAACGCCTTTCGAGAGAGTGCAGATTCAGGGCCCTCAGTCTATCCTCATAGGGAAGATTTCTGATACATGGGATCATCTTTGTCATCCTCCTCTGTACTTTTCCAGAGCATTTATATCCATTCTGTAATACGGTGACCAGAACTGAGCAGCATAGTCTAAATGAGGCCTAACCCAAGGATATATAGAGTTGAAGAACAACCTGAGGACTTCTATTTTTTATACTTCTTGATATGGAAGCCAAGAATTCTGTTAGCTGTATTGCGAACACTAATGCACTGTTGTCTTGGTTATAGATTAGTGCTAACCAGAACTCCTAAATCCTTATCGCAATCAGTAGTATATAAAGATATACATTATTAGTTTATATGTGGCATGGTTACTTAACTGTTCAACATTTAGAACTTTGCATTTGTCAATATTAAACTGCATCTGCCACTTCTCTCCGACCATTGCTCAGTTCTATTCAAATCATCCTGGAGTGCTCTAGTGTCCTCATTAGAATGAACTGGATGGCCTATTTTGGTGTTATCAGCAAATTTTGCATATGTCGCTATTTATTCCCTCATCTATGTCGTTTATGTAAATTGTGAACAACAACTGGCCCGACATTGACCCCTGAGGAACACCGCTTGTGACGTTGCCCCCATTCTGATTTCTCCCCATTTAATACAAACTCTCTGCTGCCTATTTGTCAGCCATGCCTCTACCCAGGAAAAAATTTCTCCTCCTATTCCGTGTGCCTTAAGTTTCCTCAATAGCCTCTGATGTGGAACTCTAATCGAAAGCCTTACTGAAGTCCATATACACAATATCATATTCATTACCATGATCTACCTCCTCAAACACCTTAGTGAAAAAAGTTAGTAAATTTGTAAGACAGGAACGCCCCTTTGTAAAACCGTGTTGAGATTCATTAATCAATCTGTGTCTATCATGATGGCTACGAATTGCTTCGGCAATTATTGATTCCATAAATTTTCCTACTGTGGTGGTAAGGCTTATTGGTCTATAGTTCGAAGCGAAGGACCTGTCACCTGTCTTGTAAATAGGTATTACATTTGCCATTTTTCCACTTTCAGGCATTTATGCCATTTTTGTAGTGATATTTAAAAAGATTAGCCAAATGTATGCCAAGTTCCTTTTTAAACATTCCTTTAACAACCCTTGCAAACAGTTCATCAGGCCTGGGGATTTGTTGGGTTTTAGTTTCTTCTTTTGTCTGAGGACCATGCCCACTATTTTTACTGCAATCGAAACATAGTTTATTATCATCCTGTTCTACATAAATCTATTATTTCAGGAATATCGCTAAATATTTTCCGGGTAAAACTGAGATGAAGTAGGTATTGAAAAGTTCACAAATCCTTATCACTGTCAGTGAATCTGACCAGAGTTACCCCCCCTTAAGGGTGGGCCAATCTTGTCCTAATCTTACTTCGTATTCCTGAAAGAACCCTTTTTGGGGGAGTCTCTGAATCCCTTTCGACCTTAGCCTCATAATCCCTTTTTGCTTTTCTTATTCCTTCTTTATTTCTCCTCTTTAATTGAATATATTGATTTCTTAACTGCCCATTCCCTCTTTTTATGCGCCTATATATGCCTCTCTTTTTGGGATTAATTTTGTTAGATCTAATTTTCCCTACTCGGAAAAAAAAGTTGTCAGGGCAGCTAGAACTATGCCTCTGAAAAACTCATATTGGCAACCAAGATCACATACCTGACCCCATAGTCCAGGACATCCCAATTTAGCCCACCCAGGTAATTTTTTCAGTCCCATGAAGTCAGCCAAGCGTAAATCTGGGACAGTGATTTGATTGCAGTTATCTGGGTAGTTTCATGATATATTGAAACAAGTGATTTGTGATCACTTTCTCCTCCAGCTCACCCCAAAATTTAAAAAAAAAAAACCTCAAGAGTATAATTAGTGAATCTTTGTTGGCAAGAACCAAAGTCAAGCAGAATGTTTCCCTCTAGTTGGTTTTGTCACAACCTGTTTCTAAAAAGCAATCCTGAACCGTATCAAGAAAGTCCCTAGATCGAGTGAACCACAGAGAAACCTTCTCACCATGTACCTACTAAAGAACCCAGACGAGTGAACCACAGAGATAATCCTTCTCACCGTCTACCACTAAAAAAACCCAGACAAGTAACTCCACAGAGACAATCCTTCTCACCATCTACACTCTAAAGAACCCAGACGAGTGATCCACAGATACAATCTTTCTCACCTTCTACCACTCAAGAACCCAGACAATGAACCACAGAGACAATCCTTCTCACTTTCTACCTTAAAGAACCCAGACAAGTGAACCACAGAGTCATCTCATCTACCATCTACCACTAAAGAACCCAGACGAGTGAACCAGAGAGACTATCCTTCTCACTATCTACCACTAAAGAAACCCAGACGCGGTGAACCACATAGACAATCCTTCTCACCATCATACCACTAAAGAACCCAGACAAGTGAACCCAGAGCAATCCTTCTCACCATCTACCACTAAAGAACCCAGACGAGTGAACCAACAGAGACAATCATTCTCACCTTTCTACCATAAAGAACCCAGACGAGTGAACCACAGAGACAATCTTCCTCAAACCATCTACCACTAAAGAACCCAGACAAGTGAACCCACAGCAAGACAAATCCTTCTCACCAATTCTACCACTAAAGAACAACCCAACAAGAGAACCACAGAGAAAAAACCTTCTCAACCGTCTACCACTAAAGAACCCAGACACGTGAACCACAAGACAATCCCTTCTCACCATCTACCTAAAGGAACCCAGACGAGTTAACCACAACAAAGACTATCCTTCTCACTTTCCCACCACTAAAAACCCAGACGAGCGAACCACAGAGACACTCCGTCTCACCATCTACAACTAAAGAACCCAGACAAGTGAACCACAGAGCAATCCTCTCCCTTCTACCACAAAAGAAACCCAGACAAGTGAACCACCGAGACAATCCTTCCTACACCTTCAATCACTAAAGGAACCCAGACAATGAACCACAGAGACACTCCTTCTCACCTTTCTATCACAAAGGAACCCCAGACGAGTGAACCACAGAGACAATCCTTCTCAACCATCACAACTAAAGAACCCAGACAATGAAGCCACAAGACAATCCTTCTCACCATCTACAACCTAAAAGAACCCAACAATGAACCACAGAGACAATCCTTCTCACCTTCTAACCACTAAAGACCTGAGTGACGTTCGCCTGACAGTTATTTCTTCCTCATCAACGAACAAGTGATTAGACTTCTAAAGTTTCAAAGATGACAACTAATGTTAACACTTTCACTTATGGCATATGTTAGCCGTTACTATAGAATTAGACCCTCCCAAAAAATGAGGCTGAAATACTATTTCTGCATACACAAACCTCAACCGTAGCAGCGCTTGGGTAGGATGCCAATGCCTTAGAATAGATTCATTAGTATAATCAAGTCAAATGCTTATATGTAAGTCCAAATTTCTTATTGTTATCAGTTTTACTGTGGATCATATTTGTTTTTGTACTTAGAGTGTTCACGTTTCTCGACCGAATTCTGAGTTTTAAACACTAAAAAAAACTTGGGTGCACTGAGTTTTCTTTTCTCTTAATGACGATCCATCTCATTTACTTTCTGTGCTCCACCATGATAAATTATGCATTATCTTCTAGTATGTCATGTGTACTTATTTTAAAGTGTTTCATTGTATTGTATAGAATCATACCAGAGCCTGAAGTGTCACCCCTAATTTTTATGTATTAGTTTATTTGGCTGAAATAATAATAATAATATAATAATAATAAGATTAAATAATAATAATAATAATAAAATAGTAGATTATTATTATTATTATAACTATAATAATAATAATAATAATAATAATAATCATAATAAATAATCAATAATAATAATAATAATAATAATCAAAATAATATAAGTGCCGTGGATGTAGTGCGGAAGAAAAGATACAGATGATTGCTTGATGTTATGAAAGAAAGAAAGTTTGGAAGTCCAGGCCCAATCGAAACTAAAGCTGAAGGGGGTAGGGTATTTCGGTGGGGGGAAATAAATGGGATTAATCTGGAGTATCTGAGAGAGTTAGAGCCTAAGGAAGGGTACAGTAATGTTAAGGATCATTTATGGAAGGAGAAAAGAGAATATGAAATTGTCAATTCAAGAATTAATGTGGAATTAAAGAAAGGTTGGATGCGAAAAGTGGGACATAATAAGCGTGTATGCACCTGGAGAAGAGAGGAATGTTAGAAAGAGAGAGAGATTTTGGGGAGATGGTTAAGTGAATGTATAGGAACCATTTGGGGACACCCCCCAAAAGGTGAGAGAGTAATTGTGGTAGGGGACCTGAATGCAAAAGTAGGAGAAACTTTAGAAGGGTGTGGTAGGTAAGTTGAGGTGCCAGGTGTAAATGATTATGAGGAGCCCATTGTTGACGTTTGTAAGAAAAGGGGTTTAAGTTTTATAGGAAATACATATTTTAAGAAAAAGAGAATAAATTACGTATACATAATATGATGTATGGCGAAATACAGTAAGTTTGTTGATTAAGTATTGGTAAGAATAAAAGACTGTTGAGTAGACTTCAGGATGTACATGTTTATAGAGGGGCCAGAAAAAAAAACCTACATATCAGTCACTTTTTAGTTGTAGGCTACACTGAGAGTAAAAGGTAGATGGGATACACGTAAAATAGAAGCTCAGGGAAGTAGAGGTGAAGGTTCATAAACTAAAAGAGGAGAACAGTTAGAGTAAGTATAAACAGCTATTGAAGGATAGATGGGCTAATGAGAGCATAGGCATTGTCCGAAGAGGTATGGGGTTAGTTTAAAATGTAGTGTAGAGTGATCAGCAGAAGTTTGTGGTTACAGGAAAGTGGTGGGGAGGGAAAGAGAAGCTATTAGTGAATGATGGTGTAAGAAGTAGTAAGGGAGATAATGTTAGCATATGAGAATTTTTACAAAGAAGAAAGTGGAAGCAAGGAGGAAGAGTATATGGTAAAAAAGAGGGAGGTTTAAGAGAGATTGGTGAAAGCAATGGTAAAAAGAGAGCAAATGAAGTGTGTGAGAATGTTATCAACAACTTTTGTTGAAAATAAGAAAAAGTTTTGGAGTGAGATTAACAAGTCAAGGAAAAAGCCCCGCTAGATAACAAATTGGATTTGTCAGTTAAAAATAGGAGAGAAGAGTTATAAATGGAGAGTTCAGGAGGTATTGGGAAGATGGAGGAATATGTTGAGGCTTGTTTAAATGATGATGAAAATAGGAAGCTTGATTTCGTGTATAGGGCAAGGAGAATAACATCTTGAGATTGAGGAAGAGCCAGTTTGTGAGTGTGGGGAAAGTACGTGATGCAGAAGGTTAAAATAAAAAGTGGTAAGGGAGCCGGATTGACGAGATAACGATAAAAAATAAAAGCATGTGGGATATAGTTTTAGGGAAGTAAAGAAAATGGAGAATGGATGCAGATGAACAAGGAGGCTTTAGAAAGGTAGGGGGTGATTGAAAAGTTGTTTACAGTGAAACATATAACTGAGCCTTTTAAGATAAGGCTCAAGATGTTTTGAGTGGCTTTATGGATTGGAAAATGTGTATGTAGCGAGGGTGGAAAGGGGGCCAACGTGGCAGATGTTGCAGGAGTATGGTGTAGAGGTAGCTACTGAAATCAGTGAAAGATTTTTTACGAGGATATGAGCTCCCAGTTAGAGATGTAGGAAAGAGGGAGCTTATTTCCTCAGTAAAAAAAGAAGGGCCTTAGACACGGATGCGTGATGTCACCCATGGTTGTTTAATATATTTTATAGATGCCGAGGTCTTTGCAGGATGCGTGGAGTTTAAAAGATAAAGAATCACACATAAATGGGAAGTTGTCACACAGTTGCTCTTTGCTGATGACACTGTGCTCTTGGGAGATTCTGTAGAGAAGTTGGCAGAGGGTTTGTGCGAACTGGGTATGGTACGCAAAAAAAAGAAATTAAAATGAATACAGGAAAGAAGTAAGGTTATGAGGATAACAAACACGATATAGGTGATGAAATTATTGGATATCAATTGGAGGGAGAGAGTATGGAGGAGTGTATGTATTTCAGATCTTTGGGAAAAAGGGTTGGACGTTCAGCGATGGGACTTATGACGATGAGGTGAATCATAGAATTGATGAGGGGAAAAGGGTGTGAGGTGCACTTAGGAGTCTGTGGAAGAAAAAGAACTTTTGTCCTTTGAGTCAAAGAGGGGAATGTATGAGAGTTATAGTTTTTACCATACGCTCCGATATGGGTGTGAAGCAAGGTGATGAATTTGCAGCGAGGAGAAGGCTGGAGGCAGTTGAGGATGTCAGTCCTAGGGCAATGTGTAGTGTGAATATAATGCAGAAAATCGTAGTTGAATTAGGAGGAGGTCGGATTAACCAAAACTGTTTCCAGATGGCAGAGGAAGGGTTGTGGAGGGTGGTTCGGACATGTAGAGAGAATGGAGCGAATCAGAATTACTTCAAGAGTGTATCAGTCTGTAGTGGAAGAGAAGGCTGGGTAGGGGTCGGACCTAGGAAAGGTAAGAAGAGAAGGTGTAAAGGAGGTTTGTGTGCGAGTGGCTTGGACTTCCAGCAGGCAGGCGTGAGCGTGTTAGAATACAGTGAATGGAGACAAATGGTTCTTAATACCTTGACGTTTTTTTTTTTTTTGGGGGGGGGGGGGGGCTTTTGGCGTGGTGAGCAAAGGTAACATTTATGAAGGGGTTTCAGGGAAACCGGCATGGCCGGACTTGAGTTCCTGGAGATGGGAAGTCCAGTGCCTGCACTCAGAAGGAGGGGAGTTTTACTGTGCAGTTTAAAACTGTAGTGTAAAGCACCCTTCTGGCAAGACATGATGGAGTGAATGATGGTGAAATTTTCTTTACGCCAACCCTGCCTTGGGGAACGGCCAGTGTGATAATAAAATAAAAATAATAATAATAAAAATAATAATAAATACTATTATTATTATAATTATTTTTATACTTATTATTATTTATTACTAAATACAAAAAATAATTAATAATAATAATAATAAAAATCATAAATAATAATAATAATAATAATATAATAATCATAATAATATAATAATAAAATTAATAAATTTCAGTATTCCTACAAGTACATGTACAAGGTAACAGTCCTATCTAACATCAATGACATACTACTGCAAAAAGCCACTGAATATGCGGAGCATTTCGGGCAAATTAAAAGTCAATTTCATGCCATGCTGCGACCCCACATCTCAGTTGACTAACACCCAGTACCCATTTTAAACTGATGGGTGAATACGGACAACCTGAATAAGGAAACACTCCCAGAGTTTTTCCATATTTGCTAGAATCGAACCCGGACCCATCACGTGAGAAGCAAGAGCATTGCCACCAGGTCATGAGCCTATTGTCAGTGGTACAACTTCAGTGGTCTGCTGTGCCGCCGTGTTCTTTCGTGTTTTTTTTCCCACAGGTCCTCTTACGTAACTGAAATTTTCTTTAAACTGTGCCATGGAACTTGTAAGAATATATCCCCCAGCGCTTGAACCAAAAAAAATAATTATTTTTTGGGGGCCCAGAAATAATATCTAGTGAGTCAAAAAAAGGACAATCATGTACAAGAAGGCAGCATAACCATAGTCTCAGAGGGGAACTTTAAGGCCTAATGTGCAGTGAAAATTAATTATATAACCCCCCCCCCCCTTTTTTTATTTTTTTTAGTTTTTGGTCAGAGGGAAGACAGTCCTCTCTGATAATAGTGTTTAAAACAGTGTTGAAGTGTGTAACCCACACAGTGGTACTCTAGTGTTATACAGTGTTGTAGTGTGTACCACCGTGGTGCCCTAGGTGTTTATACAGTGATGTAGTGTTAACCACAGTGGTAATCTAGTGTTATAACAGTGTTGTAGTGATGTACCACATGTGCCTAGTGTTATACAGTGTTGTAGTGTACCACATGGTCCTCTAGTGGTTATAACAGAGTTGTAGTGTGTACCACAAGTGGTACTCTAGTGTTATACATAGTGTTGTAGTGTGTACCACAGTGGTACTCTAGTGTTATACAGTGTTGTAGTGTGTACCACAGTGGTACTCTAGTGTTATACAGTGTTGTAGTGTGTACCACAGTGGTACTCTAGTGTTATACAGTGTTGTAGTGTGTACCACAGTGGTACTCTAGTGTTATACAGTGTGTATGTGTACCACATCGTACTCAATGTTATACAGTGCTGTAGTGTGAACCACAGTGGTACCCTAGTTTTATACATAGTGTTGAAGTGTTGCCACAGCCCCGGGTACTCTAGTGTTATACATATGTTGTAGTGTGTACCACAGTGGTACTCTAGTGTTATACAGTGTTGTAGTGTGTACCACAGTGGTACTCTAGTGTTATACATAGTGTTGTAGTGTGGAACCACGTGGTAACTCTAGAGGTTAACAGTGTTGTAGTGTGTACCACAGTGGTACCCAAGTGTTAACATAGTGTGTAGTGTGTACCACCGTTGGTACTCTATGTGTTATACAGTGTTGTAGTGGTACCACAGTGTACTCTAAGTGTTATACCAGTAGTGTTGTAGTGTGTACCACAGTGTACCCTAGTGTTATACATAGAGTTGTAGTGTTCCACAGTGGTACCCTAGTGTATACATAGTGTTGTAGTGTGTACCACAGTAGTACTCTAGTTTTTTATAACATATGTTGTAGATGTACCATCAGTGGTACCCTAGTGTTATACATAGTGTTGTAGTGTGTACCACAGTGGTACTCTATGCTAACATAGTGTTGAGGTGTACACAGTGGTACTCTAGTGTAATACAGTGTTGTAGTGGTACTACCACAGTGGTACTCTAGCGTTTATACGGTGTAGTAAGTGTGTACTCACAAGTGGTACTTTTTTGGTGTTATATCAGTGTTGTAGTGTTACCCACAAGTAGTACTCTAGGGTAATACAGTGTTGTAGTGTGAACCACAGTGTACTCTAGTGTTTTTACAAGTTGTAGTGTGTACCACAGTGTACTCTAGTGTTATGCATAGTGATGTATTGTGTACCGCAGTGGTACTCGTAGATTGGATAACATAGGTGTTGTAGTGTGTACCCACAGTGGTTTTTCTAGTGTATACATAGTGTTGGATGTGTGTACCAACAGTGGTAACTCTAGAAGTTAATACAGATTGTAGTGTGTACATAGTGAAACCCCAGTGTTCTACAGACTTGTAGTGTGTACCAGAGAGGTACCTAGTGTTATACAGTGTTCGGTAGTGCGTACCACAGTGGAACTCTACGTTAATATCATTTGTAGTGTGTAGCCACAGGGTACTCTAGTGTTATGCAGTGTCTTAGTGTGTACCACAGTGGTACTCTAATGTTATAACAGTGTTGAATTGTGTAACCACAGTGGTACACCAAGTGTTATACAGTGTAGTAGTGTGTACCACAGTGGTCCTCTAGTGTTATACGTGTTGTAGTAATGTACACAGTGGTACTCTAGAGTTATACAGATTGTAGTGTGTATCCCAAAGTGGTACACTTAGTGTTATACATGTTGCAGTGTGATACCACAGTGGTACTTCTAGTGTTATACAGTGATGTAGTGTGTACCCACAGTGGTACTCTAGTGTTATAACAGTGTCCGTAATGTGTACCACAGTGGTACTCGATGTTTTATAAATGTTGAAGTGTGTACACAGTGGTACTCTTGTGTTATACAGTGTTTGTAGTGTGTACCACAGAGGTACTCTAAGTGTTATACAGTGATGTAGTGTGTACGGCAGTGGTACTCTAGTTCAATCAACAGTGTTGTAGTGTTAAACCACAGTGGTGCTCTAGTGTTATAATACAAAGTGTTGTAGTGTGTACCACAGTGGTATTCGAGTGTTATAGAGTGTGTAGGTGTACCACAGTGGTACTCAAATGGTTATCCAGTGATGTAGTGTGTACCACAGAGTACTCTATCTAGTGTTATACAGTGTCGTAATGTGTACAACAGTGGTACTCTGTGTATAAAAGTTTGTAGTTTTTACCACATGTACTCTTGTGTTTATACAGTGTTTGTAGTGTGTACCACAGTGGAACTTCTAGTGTTATACAGCTGATGTAGTGGGTGTTACGAACAGTGGTACACTAGTGTTCTACAGTGTTGTAGTGTGTACCACAGTGGTGCTCTAGTGTTTTATACATATGTTGTAGTGTGTACCACTGTGGTTATTCTAGTGTTATAGATGTTGTAGTGTGTACCACAGTAGTACTCTAGTGTTATACATAGTGTTTGCAGAGTGTACCATAGTGGGACTCTAGTCAACTTGTTTATAAATTTGGTGTAGTGTGTACCACAGTGGTACTCCTAGTGTTATACAAATGTTGTAGGTGTCCACAGTATTACTCTAGTGTTATACAGTGTTTAGTGTGCACCACAGTGGTAGCTCTCTAGTGTTATACAGTGTCGTAGTGTGTACCACAGTGGTATTCTAGTGTTATACAGTGGTTGTAGTGGGTACCACAGTGGTACTCTATGTTATACTTTGTTTTAGGGTTACCACAGTGGTACTCAACTCTAGTCTTATATAGTGTTGAATGTGAACCAGAGTGGTACTATATAGTGTTATACTGGCGTTGTAGAGTTGTACCACAGGGGTACTCTAGTGTTTATACAGTGAGGTAGTGTGTGCCACAGTGGTACTCTAGTGTTATACCAGTGTTGTAGTGTGTACCACAGTGGTACTCTAAGTGTTTATACGTGTATAGTGTGTAACCACAGTGGTATGTTCTCTAGTGTTATACAGTGTTGTAGTGTGTACACAGTGGGTACTCTAGTGTTATACAGTGTTGTAGTGTGTACCACAGTGGTACTCTAGTGTTATACAGTGTTGTAGTGTGTACCACAGTGGTACTCTAGTGTTATACAGTGTTGTAGTGTGTACCACAGTGGTACTCTAGTGTTATACAGTGTTGTAGTGTGTACCACCAGTGGTACTCAATGTTATACATCTTGTAGTGTGTACCACAGTTGGTACTCTAGTGTTATACAGTGTTGTAGTGTGAACCACAGAGGAACTCTAGTGTTATACAGAGTTGTATATGTACCACAGGGAACACTAGTGTTATACAGTGTTGTAGTGTGTACCACAGTGGTACTCTAGTGTTATACAGTGTTGTAGTGTGTACCACAGTGGTACTCTAGTGTTATAACAGTGTTGTAGTGTGTACCACAGTGGTACAGTAGTTTTGCAGTGTTATAGTGTGTACCACAGTTGTACTCTAGTGTTATACAGTGTTTAGTGAGTACCACAGTGGTACTCCTAGTTGTTTATACATAATTGTTGTAGTGTGTACCACAGAGGACTCTAGTGTTTATACATAGTGTATAGGTGTACCAAGTGGTACTCTAGTGTTTATAACATAGTGTAGTAGTGTGTACCGCAGTGGTACCTATGTTATACAGTGTTTAGTGTGCCCCAAAGGTGGTGCTCTAGTGGTCATACATAGTGTTGCAGTGTGAACCACAGTCGACTCTAGAGTTATAACAGTGTTGTATTGTTGTACCACAGTGATACCACCTAGTTTTAGAAGACAGTTTCAATTGTGTACCAGTAGTGGTACTCTAGTGTTTATACAGTGGTTGTAGTGCTACCACAATTGTACTCTAGTCGTTATTCAGTGTTGAGGTGGGTGTACCAACAGTGGTACTCTAGTGTTATACAGTGTTGTAGGTGTACCACATTGGTACTCTAATGTTATACAGTGTTGAAGTGTGTACCACAGTGGAACTAAAGAGTTATAAAGTGTTGTAAGTGTGTACCACAGTGGAACTCTAGTGTTATACGGTGGTGTAGTATGTACCTACGGTGGTACTCTATTGTTATACATTGTTGCATTGTGTACCACAGTGGTACTCTAGTTTATACAGTGTATGTAGTGTGACCACAGTGGTACTAAAGAGTTATACAGTGATGTAGTGGGTACCACAGTGATACTTAGTGTCATAAAGTGTTGTATGTTTACCACAGGGTACCTCAAGTGATATAACAGTGATGTAGTGAGTACCACCAGTTACTCTAGTGTTATAGCAGTGTCCGTAATGGTGTTAGCACAGTGTTACTCTAATGTTATCCAGTGTTGTAGTGTGTACTACAGTGGTACCAAGTGTTATACAGTGTTGTAGTGTGTACCACAGTGGTACAATAGTGTATAACAGTGATGGAGTGTGTACCGACTGTGGTAACTCTAGTGTATACAGTGTTGTCATGGTGTACCACAGTGGTACTCTAGTGTAATACAGTGTTGTAGAGATGTAGCACACTGGTACTGACTAGTGATATACAGTGTTGTAGTATGTAACCCAAAGTTTACTCTAGCGTTTTAACAGTGGTTGTAGTGTGTACCTCAGTGGTAATCTAGTGCAATATACAGTGGATGTAGTGTGTACCACAGTGGTACCTAGTGTTATACAAGTAAAGTGAGCATCACCGATGGTACGCTAGTGTTATCCATTGTTGTATTTGTGTACCACAGTGGACGCTAGTGTTCTACAGTGTTGTAGTGTACCACAGTGGTGCTCTGTAGTTATACATAGTGTTTTGTAGTGGTACCACAGTGGTACTCTAGTGTTATACAGCGTTGTAGTGTGTACCACAGTGACTCTAGTGTTTACATAGTGTTGTAGAGTGTAACCACAGGTGGTACTCAGTGTTATATAAAGTGTAGTATTATACCACAGTGGTAACTCTAGTGTTATACATAGGTGTAGTGTGTACCACAGAGTTACTCTAGTGTTATACATAAGTGTTGTAGTGTGTGCCACAGTGTTACATTCTAGTGTTATACAGTGTTGTAGTGTGGTAACCACAGTGGTACTCCCCAATGTTATACAGTGTTGATATGTATACCACAGTGGTACTCTAGTGTTTTATACAGTGCGTAGTTGTGTACCACAGTGGACTATTGTGTTTATACAGTGTTGTAGTGTGTACCACAGTGGTAACTCTAGTGTTATACCATGTTGTAGGTTACCACAGTGGACTCAGTCTTATACAGTGTTGTAGTGTGTACCACCGGTGGTACTCTAATGTTATACAGCGTTGTAGTGGGCACGAACAGTGGTACTCAGTGTTAAACAGTGTTGTAGTGTGTACCACAGTGGGTACTCTAGTTTTATACATGTTGTAGTGTGTACCACAGTGGTTCTATAGTTTTATAACAGTGTTGTAGTGGTACCACAGTGACCTAGTGTTATACAGTGTTGTAGTGGTTCACAGTTGCGAGTGTGGACCTGGAGACACACACAACAAACATTTGCGAGTGTGACCTGGAGATACACACAACAAAACATTTTCGAATGTGACCGGTCTGGAGAACACACACAACACACATTTGCGAGTAGACCTGGAGACACACACAAACATTTGCGAGTGTGGACTGGAGACACACACAACAAAACATTTGCGAGTGTGTGATCCATGGAGACACACACAACAACACATTTGCGAGTTGACAGGGAGACACATACAGACAAACCCTTTGCGATTGTGGACCTGGAGACCACAAAAAACACAACAAACATTTGCGGGAGTGTGGAACCTGGAGACACAGGGTGACATGATCACAAACATTTTGCGAGTGTTGACCTGGAGACACAACACAATAAACATTTGCGAGTGTGACCTGGAGACCACACACAATAAACATTTGCGAGTGTGAACCTGGAGACAACACACAATAAACTTTTGCGCTAGTGTGACCTGGAGACACAAAAAAAACACACCTCGAACTAATAACATAAGATTGAAAGTACACTTTAATGACTTGGAGAAAATGCACGAGCATGATTGAGAAATAACAAAATACAGACATTGACTCTCAGTTGCAAGAAGAACTCAATGATATGATATGGAACTCTATGAAAATATTGTTCGGTAATAAAAGTGTAATGGCTTTGGAGTGAAGTAAATATTGTTGCTAATATTCCCGGCTTTGTGCAGTGCTTCAGCCATTTTCACTTTATTTCCCAAATTCATACTTGGTTTGAACAGGTTGAAGCCATGCAGAACATTTCTAACTAAACAGAGAAACAGACCGAGACCGTACCTGGATAAGCATGGTGACTTAACCAATAAAAAACTTACCAGTCCCCAACCAATATCAGAGACCTAGTTGACGCCTCATCACATGCATCCTTCCATTAATAAAAAAACAGTTTCAGTAAAAAAAAAAAGGGTGTGTTAAATCACCAAATTTTTTCATAATTTAAATACTACATTTTTAAGAAGTCATTATAATATTATTATTTATTATTATTATTATTATTTTATTATATTTATTATTATTATTATTATTATTATATTACGTAGTACTAACTAAAGCACTTTTATTTATTATTTTCATATACATGTTAGGGGCGATGAAAAATCTAAAACTTAATAAGGGGTCGATGGAGTTTCCTGGACCCCGACGTAGAACAAACGTCTACCCAGTGAGTTGTTGTACTATGTTCTGTACCTAGTACAGCACAAGCCTTCTTATACCAGTCCCGATAACCTACTTCAAAAAGTCAACAGTGGAATTAGTAAAGTTGAATAATGCTGGCACACAGCCAACCAAAATTAAAAGTTGACTTCGAAAGTAATGGTTTAACAAATTTCAATATTCCTTCTACAGTGACCAAAACATTGAACAAAATTTTTTATTGATACCTAGCAATTTACTGAATATGTAAGTGTAACAAGTACGAATTTAGAAATAAAGATCCCCCTTAGATTCATAAGTAGTGAGTGACGATGCTGATGAGATTTGTGAACCCGACGAGTGAACCACAGAGGACAATCCTTCTCACCATCTACCCACTAAAGAACCCCCGACAGTGAACCACAGGAGACATCCTTCTCACCATCTACCACTAAAGAACCCAGACGAGTGAACCACAGAGACAATCCTTCTCACCAACTACAACTAAAAGAACCCAAGACAAAGTGACCACAGAGACAATCCTACTCACCATCTACACAAAAGAAACCCAGACAAGTAACCACAAAGACAATCCTTCTCACCATCTCCACTAAGACCCAGACAATGAACCACAGAGACATCCTGTCTCACCATCTACACTAAAGAAAACCCAACAAGTGACCCACAGAAGACCAATAACCTTCTCACCATCTACCCGAAAAGAACCCAACAAGTGAACCACCAGAGATCAATCCTTCCCCCACCTTCTACCCAACTAAAGAACCCAGACGAGTGAAACCACATGAGACATCCTTCTCACCATTACACTAAAGAACCCAGACAAGTGAAACCACAGAGACCAATCCTTTCTCTACCATCTTCTACCACTAAAGAACTCCAGACGGAGCGAACCACAGAGAACAATCCTTCTCACCATCTACACTAAAGAACCCGACAAGTGAAAACCTACAGAGACAATCCTTCTCACCAACTACCCACTAAAGACCCAGACAAGTGAACCACAAGCCAATTTTTTCCCACCATCTACCACTAAAGAAACCCAGAACAAGTGAACCACAGAGACAATCATTCCCCACCCTTTCTACCACTAAAGAACACAGAAACGAGGAACTCAAGACAATCCTCTCCCACATCTACCACTAGGAAGAACCCAGACAAGTGACCACAAGACAATCCTTCCCACCTTCACCACTAAAGAACCCAGACGAGTGAACCACAGAGACAATCCTTCTCAACATCTACCCACTAAAGAACTCAGACAAGAAGTGATCCACAGAGTCTATCCTTTCTCACCATCTACCCAGTAAAGAAACCGAGACCAAGTAACCACAAGACAATCCTTCTCACCATCTACCCTAAAGAACCCAACGAGTGAACATTAGAACATAAGTAACAAGGAACACTGCAACAGGCCTACTGACCCATGCTAGCAGGGCCATTCCCCCCCTGATTAGACATGACCCCGCCCCGTATTAGCCCAATGACCCAACCATCGGTCACCTCCACTCAAGGATTGGAGCATTGCACTAAACCCCGCAGCACAAGCTAGTCAGGTCCAACTCACACCCACCAACACCCACTCATTTATTTATCTAACCTATTTTTTAAGCTACACAACGTTTTAGCCTGAATAACTGTACTCGGATGTTTGTTGCCCAATAATCCCACGACTCTATTGCCAAACCAGTGCTTTCCTAAATCATTCCTGAATCTGAATTTTTCCAACTTGAAACCATTGCTGCGAGTCCTGTCTTGGCTTGGAAATTTCAGCACGTTATTTACGTCCCCCTTTAGTTTATTTCTGTTTTTCCATTTATACACCCTCGATTAATTATCCCCCCTAATGCTAAACGCCTTTTCGAGAGAGTGCAGATTCAGGGCCCCTCAGTCTATCCTCATAGGAAGATTTCTGATACATGGGGATCATCTTTTGTCATCCTTCCTCTGTACCTTTTCCAGAGCATTTAATCATTCTGTAAACGTGACCAGAATGAGCAGCATAGTCTAAATGAGGCCTAACCCAGGATCTATAGAGTTGAAGGAACAACCTTAGGCTACTCTTTTATACTTCTAGATATGAATCCAAGAATTCTGTTAGCTGTATTGCGAACACTAATGCACTGTTGTCTTGGTTATAGATTAGTGCTAACCAGAACTCCTAAATCCTTATCTGCAATCAGTTTTTTTATTAAAACTATAAGATATACAATTATTAGTTTTATATGTGGCATGGTTACTTAACTGTTCAACATTTAGAACTTTGCATTGTCAATATTAAACTGCATCTGCCACTGTTCATTCTCCGCCGTCATTGCTTCAGTCTATTCAAATCATCCTGGAGTGCTCTAGTGTCCTCATTAAATGAACTGATGGCCTATTTTGGTGTTATCAGCAAATTTGCATATTCGCTATTTATTCCCTTCATCTATGGTCGTTTATTTAAATTGTGAACAACACTGGCCCGACCTTGATCCCCTGAGGAACACCGCTTGGACGAGGTTGCCCCCATTTCAGTAGTTAGTTTACACCTTTGTGTTTTACCTCCATCTTCTCCATTTTTAAATAGCAAACTCTCTGCTGCCTATTTTGTCCAGCCATGCCTCTAACCCAGGAAAAAATTTCTCTTCCTAATTTTCCGTGTGCCTTATTTCCTCAATAGCCTCTGATGTGGGAACTCTAATCGAAAGCCTTACTGAAGTCCATAACACAATATCATATTCATTACCATGATCTACCTCCTCAAACACCTTAGTGAAAAAAGTTAATAGTTAAAAAAATTGTAATACAGGAACGCCCTCTTTGTAAAACCGTGTTGAGATTCGATTAATCAATCTGGTCTTATCATGATGGCTACGAATTGCTTCGGCAATTATTGATTCCATAAATTTTCCCTACTGTGGTGGTAAAGGCTTATTGGTCCTATATTCGAAGCGAAGGACCTGTCATCCTGTCTTGTAACTAAGTATTACATTGCCATTTTTCCACTTAGCAGGCACTATGCCAGTTTTGTATGATATGTAAAAAGATTAGCCAAATGTATGCCCAAGTTCCTCTTTACATTCCTTTAACACCCTTGTTGCAAACAGTCATCAGGCCTGGGGATTTGTTTAGTTTTGTTTCTCTATTTGTTGGTTTTTACCACAGGGTACTCAATTTTAACAGTGTTGTATGAGTACCACATGGTACCCATGTTATACAATTTGTAGTGGTACCACAGGGTACCCTGTGTTTTACATAGTGTTTGTTGTTTACACAGGGTACCCTAGTGTTAACGGTGTTTTTTCAGTGTGTACCACAGGGGTACCCTAGTGATACAAGTGTTATATGTGTACCACAGTGGTACTCTAGTGTTATACTTAGTGTTGTTGTTGTTCGACAGTGGTACTCTAGTTTATAATACTGTCTAGGTGTACCAATGGCTCTATGTTATACATAGTGTTTATTTGTCCCACAGTGGTATCTAGGTTTATAAGTGTTGTAGGTGTACCTTGTGGTACTCTAGTGTTATACGTAGTTTTGTAGGGGTTACAACAGATGTAACTAGTGTTATAATAGTGTTGATTTTGGTCCACAGGGGGTACCAGTGTTATAATATGTTGTTGTGTACCACGTGGAAACCTGGGTTTATCATAGGGTTTTTTGTGTGTACCCAGTGGTACTTAGTGTTATACATAGTGTTGTATGTGTACCACTGTGGTATTTAGTGTTATACATAGTGTTGTATGTGTCCCCTCAGGGGTTTATCTAGTTTTATACGTGTTGTAGTTTACCACGTGGTACTTAGTTTATCATATGTATAGTGTTTACCCACATGGTACTCTAGTGTTATACATAGTGTTGTAGTTGTAGCAAAGGGGTTTCTCAAGTTTTTTTACTTTGTGAGTAGTGTGTACCACAGTGGTACTTTTGTTAATACAAGTTGCAGTGTGTACCCAGTGGTATCATGTTTACATAGTGTTTGTGTGTCCCCTGGTACTCTAGTGTAATCAGGTTCAGTGTTACCAGTGGGCCCCTGTTTTAAACATATTTTTAGTGTGTACCTTGGGGTTTACTCTAGGTTATACAGTGTTTATGTGTACCCCAGCGGTACTCTAGTGTTATACAGTGTTGTAGTGTGCACCACAGTGGTACCCTAGTGTTATACATTGTGTTGTGTAGAGTGTACCTCAGGGGTACCTAGGGGTTATAATATTGTTGTATAGAGTGTAACAGTGGTACCCGTTTTATAATAGTGTTGTATGATTTTCCCACAGTGGTAACTTATGTTTACTAGTGTTAAAAGTGTGTACCACAGTGGTACTCTTATTACACATAATGTTTGTTTGTGTACCACAGTGGTCGATAGTGTTTTATACATTGTGTTGAAGTGTGTTCCACATGTTGTTAGTTAGTTTAATAGTTTATTATGCAACCCATCCCCATCCGGGGGGCGGTATTCCAAAAAGATTACAGAGGTACAAAAGGGGTCCGGGGACTGGGCCTCAAAGTTTTTATAGCTGAGCAAACCCCAGAGGCAAGAAATCCAATTTAACAAAAGGGAAAGAAAATCACAAATTTACAAAAATAATGAACTCCAGGTAGGGGCTAGTACAAACATTACAAGTTACAAAGGTATTTACAGATTACAGAGGTACACAAGGGTCCAGGGGCGGGCTCCCAAATTTTTTTTGGCTGAACTAGGTTTCAAAGGTAATGAATCACAAGTTTCAAAGGTAATGAACTCACAAGTTACAAAGGTAGATTACAATAGTGTTGTAGGGGTACAACAGTGTACCCCTAGTTTTTTAACGTTTATAGTGTGTTCCACGTGGTTACAGTGTTATACATAGTGTTGAGTGTCACCTCATGGTACCCTTGTTATACATTGTTATAGGTGTTCCCACTGGTGTCAAGTTTATACTAGTGTTGTGTGTGTACCCCCAGTGGTACTCCGGGTTTTTTCAGTGTTTAGTGTGCACCACGTGGACCCTAGTGTTATACATGTGTTGTGTTGACCAAGGGGTACCATAGGGTTATACATATGTTGTAGTGTGACCACAGTGGTAACTACTGTTATAACATTGTTGTGTTGTTACCCCTGGTACTCTGTGTTATACATGTTGTAGTGGTACCACAGTGGTACTCTAAAGTATACATGTTGAAGTGTGTAAACCACAGTGGTACTATATTTATACAGTGGTAGTGTTACCCACAGGGTACTCTAGTGTTATAAAAAGTTTTTTATGTGTACCACAGTGGTACTCTAATGTTATACAGTTGTTGGTAGTGGTGACCACATTGTACTCTAGAGTTATACAGTGTTTGGTAGTGTGTAACCACAGTGGTACTCCAAGTGTTATACAGTGTTGTTTTGTATGTTACCACAGTTGTACTCAATAGCGTTATAACTGTGTTGTAGTGGTGTACGCACACAGTGGTACTCTAGTGCTATACACTGATGTAGTGTGTACCACAGTGGTGACGCTAGTGTTTTCTACAGTGTTGTATTGTGTACTCCGCACAGTGTGCTCTAGTGTTTATACATAGTGGTTGTAGTGTGTACCCACGTGGTACTTAGTGTTTATACAGTGTTGTAGTGTGTGCCACAGTGGTAAACTCCATGTTTTACATAATGTTTTGTAGTGTTTACCACAGTGGTACTCTAGGGTGTTAATATTTGTGTTGTATGTGTACCACAGTGGTACTCAAGTGTTATACATAGTGTGATTGTAGTGTGTACCACACTTGGTACTCTAGTGTTGTACATAGTGTTGTATGTGTGCCACAGTGTTACTCTAGTGTTATACAGGTGTAAGTGTTACCCAGTGGTATTATAGTGTTATACAGTGTTGTAAGTGTTGTACCAATCAGTGGTACTCTAGTGTTATACATGTTGTAGTTGTGGCCACAGTGGTACTCTAGTGTTAACATAGTGTTGTAGTGTGTACCACACTGGTACATCTAGTGTTGTACATAGTGTTGTAGTGGTGCCACAGTGTTTACTTCTAGTGTTACACAGTTTGTAGTGTGTACTCTCCGTGTAATTATAGTGTTTCAGTGTTTGTATTGTGTATCCCACAGTGTACTCTCTAGTGTTATAACATTGTTGTAGTGTGTGCCACATTGGCACTCTAGCGTTATAACAGTGTTGAATGGTGTACGACAGTGGACTCTAGTCTTATACAGCGTTGTAGTGTACGACAGTGGTACTCTCGTGTTATACAGTGTAGTAGTGTTGTACAGGGCAACAGTGGTAAACTATAGTGCTATACATGATTAGTGTGTACCACAGTGGTACTCTAAGTGTTTATACCAGTGTTGTAGTGTGTACCACATGGTACTCTGTGTTAACAAAGTGTTTGTAGTGTGTACCACAGAGGTACTCTAGTGTTTATACATGTTGTATTGCGTACCACAGTGGTACTTTAGTGTAATACAGTGTTGTTGGTGTGTATCCACAGTGGATACTTCTAGTGTTTACACAGTGTTGTAGAGTGTACCAACAGTGGTACCCATTGTTATACAGTGTTGTAGTGTGTACCACAGGGGTACCCTAGTGTTATACATAGTGTTGTAATGTGTACTACAGTGGTACCCTAGTGTTATACAGTGTATGTAGTGTGGTACCACGGGGCATGTTGTACCCTAGTGTTATACATAGTGTTATAGTGGTGTACCACAGTGGTACTCTAGAGTTATACATAGTGTTGTAGTGTGTACCACACTAGTACTCTTAGTGTTTGTACATAGTTGTAGTGTGTGCCTCAGTGTTACTCTAGTGTTATACATTGTTGTAGTGTGTAATCCAGTGATAATATAGTGTAATACATTGTGTAGTGTGTAAACCACAGTGGTATCAGTGTTATACCTTGTTGTAGTGTGGTGCCTCAGTGGTACTCTAAGCGTTATACAGTGTTGTAGTGTGTACCACAGGGTACTCTAGTCTTATACAGCGTTGTAGTGTCACAGTTGGTACTCTATGTTTATACAGTTTGTAATGTTTACCACAGATGGAGTACTCTAGTGTTTTATACAGTGTTGGTAGTATGTACCACATTGGTTCTCTAGTGTTATACAGTGTTGTAGTGTGTACGCACAGTGGTACTCAGTGTTTATACACAGTGTTGTAGTGTGACACCCAACAGTGGTACTCCTAGTGTTATGACACATGTTGGTATTGTACCACAGTGGTACTTTAGGTAATACAGTGGTTGTGGTGGGTGTACCACATTGGTACTCTTCAAGTGTTACACATGTTGTAGTGAGTACCACAGTGGTACCTTATAGTGTTTATACAATGTTGTAGTGGTGTACCACAGGGTACCCTAGTGTTATTACATAGTTGTTGTAATGTGTCCTACAGTGGTACCCTAGTGTTTATACAGTGATGTAGTGTTACCAACAGTGGTACCCTAGGTGTTATACTATAGTGTTAATAGTGTGTACCACATGTAACTCTAGTGTTATACAAGTTTGTTTTGTGTGTTCGACAGTGTACTCTAGTGTTATACATACTGTTGTAGTGTGTTACCACAGTGGTACTCTAGTGTTATACATAGGTTGTATTTGTAACCACAGTGGACTCTAGTGTAACATATTGTGATAGTGTGTACCATTGTGGTACTCTAGTGTTATACGTAGTTGTTTGTATGTGTAAACAGATGTACACTAGTGTTATACATAGTGTTGTAGTGTGTACCACAGTGGTACTCTAGTGTTATACATAGTGTTGTAGTGTGTACCACAGTGGTACCCTATTGTTATACATAGTGTTGTAGTGTGTACCACAGTGGTACTCTAGTGTTATACTATGTTGTAGTGTGTACCACTGTGGTACTCTAGTGTTATACATAGTGTTGTAGTGTGTACCTCAGTGGTACTCTAGTTTTATACAGTGTTGTAGTGTGTACCACAGTGGTACTCTGTGTTATACATATTGTAGTAGTGTGTTAAAGCCAACAGTGGTATCTAGTGTTTATACATAGTGTTTTGCAGTGTGTAGTTAGCACAGTGGTACTCAAGTGTTTTACATAGTGTTGTAGTGTGTACCACAGTGGTACTCTATTGTTATATACAGAGTTGCAGTGTGTACCACAGTGGTACTCTAGTGTTATACATAGTGTTGTAGTGTGTACCCCAGTGGTACTCTAGTGTAATACAGTGTTGTAGTGTGTGTACCACAGTGGGACCCTAGTGTTATACATAGTGTTGTAGTGTGTACCTCAGTGGTACTCTAGTGTTATACAGTGTTGTAGTGTGTACCCCAGCGGTACTCTAGTGTTATACAGTGTTGTAGTGTGCACCACAGTGGTACCCTAGTGTTATACATAGTGTTGTGTAGAGTGTACCTCAGTGGTACCCTAGTGTTATACATATTGTTGTATAGAGTGTACTACAGTGGTACCCTAGTGTTATACATAGTGTTGTAGTGTGTACCACAGTGGTACTCTAGTGTTATACAGTGTTGTAGTGTGTACCCCAGTGGTACTCTAGTGGTTTAACTGTGTTTTGTAGTGTGTATCACAGTGGTACCCTAGTGTTATACAGTGTTGTATAGAGTTTACCACAGTGGTACTATAGTGTTATACATAGTGTTGTAGTGTGTACCACAGTGGTACTCTAGTATTATACATAGTGTTGTAGTGTGTACCACAGTGGAACGATAGTGTTATACCTAGTGTTGTAGTGTGTAGCACAGTGGTACCCTAGTGTTATACAGTGTTATAGTGTGTTCCACAGTAATTACTCTATGTTAAACATAGTTTGTAGTTGTACCCACATTGGTACTACCATGTTTTATACAGGTGTTGTATGGGTGCGCCACAGTGGTACGCTAGTGTTATACATAGTGTTGTAGTGTGTACCACAGTGGTACTCTAGTCTTATACATAGTGTTGTAGTGTGTACCACAATGGTACGATAGTGTTATACCTATTGTTGTAGTGTGTACCACAGTGGTACCCTAGTGTCATACAGTGTTATAGTGTGTTTCCACAGGTACTCTAGTGTTATATACAGTGTTGTATTGTTTACATCAGTGGTACCCTAGTGTTATACATGTTAAAGTTGTGTTTCCACACTGTACTCTATGGTTGTAACGTAGTGTGTAGTGTGTACCACAGTGGTACTTCCATGTTTATACAGTGTTTGTAGTGTGTACAACACATTGGTCACTAATGTTATACAGTGTTGAAGTGTGTACCACATGTGGTACTCTAAGTGTTATACAAGTGTAGTAGTGTGTACCACTGGGTAACCCTAGTGTTATACATAGTGTTTTATGTGTAGCACAGTGGTTAATCAAGTGTTTTACATAGTGTTTGTAGTGTTGTACTACAGTGGTACTCTATTGTTATACATAGTGTTGTATGTGTGTACCCCAGTGGTAGCTCTATTGTAATACAGTGTTGTAGTGGTGTACCACAGTGGAACCCTAGTTTATACATAGTGTAGTGTGTGTACCACAGGTGGGTAACTAACTAATGTTATACAGTTTGAAAGTGTTACTCACAGTGGTACTCCTATGCTATAACACGGATGTAGTGTGTACCTCAGTGTACTCTTGAGTGTTTATACCGTGTTGTATTGGTGTAACCTCAGTGGATACTCTAGTGTTATACATAGTGTTGAGTGTGTTACGCACGGTGGTACTGTCTAGTTGTTATACAGTGTTGTAGGTGGTGCACATGGTACTCCAGGGTTTTCACATAATGTTGTAAGTGTTTACCACAGTGGTACTCTAGTGTTAAATATTGTGTTTGTAGTGTGTACCGCAGTGATACTCAGAGTGTTTATACAATAGTGTTGTAGTGTGTACCACACTGGTACTCTAGTGTTGTACATAGTGTTTGTAGTGTTTCCCACAGTGTTACTCTAGTGTTATACCGTGTTTTGAAGTGTGTACCCCAGTGGTATTATATGTGTTATACATGTTGAGTAGTGTGTACCACATGGTACTCTTGTTTTATACATATTTGTATTTGTGCCACAGTGTACTCTAGTGTTATACATAGTGTTGTAGTGTGTAACCACACTGGTACACTAGTGTTGTACATAGTGTTGTAGTGTGTGCCACAGTGTTTACTCCTAGTGTTATACAGTTTTGTAGTGTGTACTCCAGTGGTATAATAGTGTTAGACATGTTGTAGTGTGTAGCAAGTGGTACACTAGTGTTATACATACGTTGTAGTTTGTCCACAGTGGTACTCTAGCGTTATACAGTGTTGTAGTGTGTACGACAGTGGTACTCTAGTCTTATACAGCGTTGTAGTGTACGACAGTGGTACTTAGTGTTATACAGTGTGTAGTGTGTACCACAGTGTACTCTAGTGTTATACAGTGTTGTAGTGTGTACGCACAGAGGTACTATAGTGCTATACAGTGATGTAGTTGTACCACATTGTATCTAGTGTTTTATACAGTGAGTAGTTGTGTACCACAGTGGATACTCTAGTGTTAATCACAGTGTTGTAAAGTGTGTACCCCAGTGGGTACTCTAGTGTTTACATGTTGTAAATGCGTGACCACAGTGGTACTTTAGTTAATCAGTGTTGTGGTGTGTACCACCTTGGTACTCTAGTGTCACAACAGGGTTGTATGTGTACCACATGGTACCCTAGTGTTATACAGTGTTGTTAGTGTTGTACCAACCGGGGTACCCTAGTGTTATACATAGTGTTGTAATGTGTACTACAGTGGTACCCTAGTGTTATACAGTGTTGTAGTGTGTACCACAGTGGTACCCTAGTGTTATACATAGTGTTATAGTGTGTACCACAGTGGTACTACTATAGGATTATACATAGTTTTGTTGTGTGTTCGACAGTGTACTCTAGTGTTATACATACTGTTTTGTAGTGTGTACCAAACAGTGGTACTCTATGGGGGGGGGGGGGGGGGGGTGTTATACATAGTGTTGTAGTTGTGTACCACAGTGGTACTCTAGTGTTATACATAGTGTTGTAGTGTGTACCATAGTGGTACTCTAGTGTTATACGTAGTGTTGTAGTGTGTACAACAGATGTACACTAGTGTTATACATAGTGTTGTAGTGTGTACCACAGTGGTACTCTAGTGTTATACATAGTGTTGTAGTGTGTACCACAGTGGTAACCTAGTGTTGTACATAGTGTTGTAGTGTGTACCACAGTGGTACTCTAGTGTTATACATAGTGTTGTAGTGTGTACCACTGTGGTATTCTAGTGTTATACATAGTGTTGTAGTGTGTACCTCAGTGGTACTCTAGTTTTATACAGTGTTGTAGTGTGTACCACAGCGGTACTCTAGTGTTATACATAGTGTAGTAGTGTGTACCACAGTGGTACCAGGTTATACATGTTGTAATGTGGCCCCCAGGGTACCAAAAGTTTACAATGTTTAGGGGTACCACAGTGGTACTCTAGTTTA
>NC_069436.1:32275868-32333526 GCF_026875155.1 Cherax quadricarinatus | reverse complement strand
CCCCATAAAAAGGTATGATCCATCAACAGCAGCCAACATGGTTTCAGGGACGGGAAATCCTGTGTCACAAACCTACTGGAGTTCTAGATATGGTGACAGCAGTAAGCCCAAGAGAGAGAGAGAGAGGGGTGGGGGGGGATTGCATTTTCTTGGACTGCAAGAAGGCGTTTGAAAACAGTTCCACACAAAGATTGGTGCAAAAACTGGAGGACCAAGCAGGGATAACAGGGAAGGCACTACAATGGATCAGGGAATACTTGTCGGGAAGACAGCAGCGAGTCTTGGTACGGGGTGAGGTGTCAGAGTGGGCACCTGTGACCAGCGGGGTCCCACGGGGGTCAGTCATAAGAACATAAGAACATAAGAAAGGAGGAACACTGCAGGAGGCCTGCTGGCCCAAACTAGGCAGGTCCTTTACAATTCATCCCCAACAAAAACATTTCCCCAACCCAATTTTCAATCCCCACCCAAGAAAAAACCCTCTGATGTGAAAGTCCCACTCAAATCCAACCCTCCCACTCATGTACTTATCCAACCTAGATTTGAAACTACCCAAAGTCCCAGCCTCATAACCCAACTGGGTAGACTGTTCCACTCATCAACTACCCTATTTCCAAAACCCAATACTTTCCTATGTCCTTTCAAAATCTAAACTTATCTAATTTAAATCCATTACTGCGCGTTCTCTCTTGGAGAGACATCCTCAAGACCTTATTAATATCCCCTTTATTATACCTATCTTCCACTTATACACTTCGATCGGGTCTCCCCTCATTCTTCGTCTAACAAGTGAATGTAACTTAAGGGGTCTTCAATCTTTCTTCATAAGGAAGATTTCTGATGCTATGTATTAATTTAGTCATCCTACGCTGAATTTCTCTAACGAATTTATGTCCATTTTTTAATACGGAGACCAGAACTGAGCTGCATAATCAAGGTGAGGCCTTACTAATGATGTATAAAGCTGCAGTATGACCTCTGGACTTCTTTTTGCTTACACTTCTTGATATAAATCCCAGTAATCTATTTGCCTTATTACGTACGCTTAGGCATTGCTGTCTTGGTTTAAGGTTTCTGCTCACCATAACCCCCAAGTCCTTTTCGCAATCAGTATGCTAAGTTTCTACAGCATTTAATTTATAAGTACTAGGGTTAAGGGCACTCCAACCTCAGAACCTTAGCATTTATCGACATTGTGAAGCTGCATCTGCCACTTTCTGACCAGAATAGAGTTTGTTTAAAACCTCCTGAAAGTTCCCTAACATCTACGTTTGAATCCATTATCCTAACCTATCTTTGAGTCATCGCGAATTTGCTCATATCACTAGTAATTCCCTCATCAAGATCATTGCTATATATTATAAAACAACAACGGGCCCAAGACTGATCCTGAGGGAACGCCACTTGTTACGATCCCCACTCGATTTAACCCCATTTATGACACTCTCTGCTTCCTGTCAAAGTGAGCCATGACTCGATTCCTCGAGAGCACTTTTTCCCAAAATGCCATGAGCTGCCCACTTTCATTAAATCAGTCTATGGTGCGGAACTCTATCAAAAGCCTTACTACAATCGAAGTAAATAATATCACATTCCTTATTGTGGGTTCAACAGCCCAATAGCTTTACTGAAGAAAGTTAAAAAATATAACGTTAGCCAAGACCGGCCTCTGTGAATCCAACTGAGTATAACATTAATCACGCTAATCTTTCGAGATGCTTTACTTATAATCACAGCTATAATTGACTCTAGTAATTGCCTACATTGAGGTCAGGCATATTGGGCGGTAATTTGACGTAACGACTTGTCCCTCATGTTTTAAAAAAAGGAGTGACATTAATCCAACTTCCCATATCTAACATACAAACCAGTTTGAGGGGATGGGGTGGGGGGGGGGAAGAGATAAATTAAAAATATAAGTTAATGGTTCACAAGAGATCCATTTTGCTTCCCTTAAGAAACTCTTGAAAAAAGAACCTCATCAGGAACCCCCGGCGAAGCATATTTTGCTTCAGTCTGTCCTATCTGCCTCACACCATATCACTAGAGCTGTGATGTTACATAATTTATCTCTACTTCTAGCCCACTGTAAAAAATTAATTACTGGGAATAAAGTTAGTGTCTCCTGTGTAAAAACAGATAGAAAATAATTATTTAAAATCAAGCACATATCATTCTCATTGCAGTAAGGTGCCCATAGTTAATATTTAAAGTGGACCTTTCTATCTCTAACTTTTGTTTATAGACCGGAAAAAACTTTTTGGGTTTAGTTTTTAGAATCCCTAGCAACTTTAATTTCCATATCCCTTTTAAGCTTTTCTTACCCCCTTTTTAATGTCCCTCTTATGTCAATATACTGTTTCATAAGATGACCCTCACCTCTTTTGATACGCCTGATAAAATCCCATTCTTATGCCCTAGTAGATATTGAGCCTCTTATTTCCATCCATTTGGTCATTACTATTTGATCTAATTTCTTTATATGGGATAAAACGCTCTTTGAGCAGCATGTATAGTGTTCAGAAAACTGACATATTGAAGCTCTCTTCGTTACCCCCAGTCAAACAGCATAGATAAGTTGTCCACTAAGCCCATCGTAATCTGCTAAGTGGGGCGAAAATCTGGGACTTGTAGCTAGTTATCCGCTACTATCGTACTTCCATTCAATGCTAAATGTAGATTGATTGTGGTCGCTAGCACCCATGTTTCCTCTGAAATCTTTCTAAATTATTAACAAGGGGATTCATGTTTGCCATAAACTAAGTCAAGCAGGTTATTCCCCCTTGTAGGTTCTGTCACAAACTGCTTCAAAAAACAATCCTGAAATACTTCTAAAAGTCGTACGATCTAAATCCAGTCAAGAAATTCCAACAACATGGACTAAAGTTAAAGTCTCCTAGAAATTACTACATTATCGTGCCTTGTGCCTTAACAATTTCCTCCCATAGTAGTTTCCCTTGGGTCCCTAAACTAAGTTAGGGGGACGGTGATATCACTCCTAAAATCAGTTTTTCATGCCCCTCTGAAAATCTATCCAAACAGACTCTGTAATGTTTTACTTCAGACTTAATACCCGTTTTTATGCAACAGTCAAGCGATCTCGGACATACAATGCAACCACCACCCCCCCCTCCCAATACATCCTATCTTCTTGGAACAATTTACCACCTGAATAATGCACTTCCGCAGCATTCCCGACTTTTTGAATTAAACCACGTCTCAGTTAAAGCAAATACTCAATGTTCCCTACACTAGCAACTAAATCCAACTCCGTCCATCTATTCCTAAGCACTAACGGGCAATTAGCATAATAAAACATTGAAAGACCTCCTTTCTCTTTACCCTTCCTGCTCATTACTAATTTTCCTACTAAACCAACCAATTACTGTCCTTAACACCCAAGGTCCCCTGGCTTTTCAATAATCTATCTCGTTCTTATTATTACTAGTTCCCCTAGAACTCTGTATATTACAAGCACTGGGCTTCACTGGTTTCCTGCCAAAAACCCATACCACTAAACTATTCCTAGTTTAAAGTCCTAACTGCTCCCTCCACTGGCAGTTGCCCAGTGCTCCCACCCCACACCTAGATAAGGAACGCCCATCCCTAGCATACATGTCCATTTCCTGCCATAGAAGAGGTTCCAAGTTGTCAATGCATGATACCGCATTTTCCTTACAGTATTTGTCCAGCAGCAATTGACAAACCAATTGCCTGGACAACCATTCAGCTTTCCAACTCCCCTCCCTTGGCAAAATACCACATATGAGAGGTTTTTCCCACCCTTACTTTCTAATTAATTTCTATTGCTGACCTATACCAGCAATCAGGTCCTCACTCCTAAACGTCTGCCAACATCGATGCCTCCAGCACTGAGACAGATAATAGGATTGCTCCCATACCTCTCATGATGTCATCCAGACGGCTAACAATATCCTCCATCCCAGCCCCAGGAAAGCCAAACTCTCTGTCACCTACTGGCCTGTCCTTCAAAGCAGAAACGCCCTATCCATATACCTAACTTTGGGCTATCCCTCAACAACAACAATATCTTACCTTCCTTAATGTCTTTCGTCGTGTCGTTCCATAGCTCCAACTCACATTCCGTTTCGTCCGTAGCACCTGAAAATGTATTGGATGTTTCCACAACAGTTACTCCATCACGGCCGTCTCTTTCCTCTTCAATCGGTATCTACCTTTTCCATTCGTCCTTTCTTGATCGACACTTCTTTCCCTGCTGTCCAGCCACTGACCAGTTTCTCCTTCTTGACCTGAGGAACTCACACAGGAGGATTACTACGAATCTTCTTGTTTTCCTCGGTCATCGCCGAAATCCAAATTCGCCAACCTCAATTCTTCCTTAAGGCTTTGTGTAAGTTGCTCGATGAGGCATCTTGCTTCAATTCTAGAGAGCGCGCAAACAGGTCTTCCACAGAGCCAAGTACACGTCAACACCTGCGCAAATGCCCAACACATCAGGAGCTAACTGCGCCGCACGTCCGCACGGCCTCAATAGCGACTACTTACTCCTAGGACCAGTGGCTGTTTCTGTATTTGTTGTACGCCATGACGGAAGAATAGATCTGAGTGTCCCTGTTTGCAGATGACGTGGAAGTTGTGAGAGAATTCACTCGAGCGAAGACCAGGCAGAACGATACAAAGGGTGCGGACAGGCTGCAGACCTGGTCAGCAATTGCTCCTGGATTCAATCCCACCAAAGTGCAAATGTCATGAAGATTGGAGGACGGGGCAAAAGACCGCATTACGGAGTACAGTCTAGGGGGCCAGAGACTACAAACCTCACTCAAGGAAAAAGAATCTTGGGGAGAGTATAACACCAGGCCACATCTCCATGAAGCGCACATCAACCAAATATACTGCTGAGCATATGGGCGGCTAGCAAACCTCAATCAGCATTCCGACATCTTATAAGGAATCATTCAGGACCCTGTACACCGGTACGATAAGGACCCATATTGGAGTATGTATGCGCACCATTTTGGAACCCACACATAGCTAAGCACGTGAAGAAACTAGAGAAAGTGCAAAGGTTTTTTTTGCAACAAGACTGTCCCCGAGAGCTAAGAGGTAGTCCGTACGAGGAGAGTTTAAGGGAAATCACCATGACGACACTGAGGACATGAGAGATAGGGGGACTGATACTGACAATACAAAATACTGAAGGAATTGACAAGGATGGACAAAACAGGATGTTCCAGAATGGACACAGTAACAAGGGGACACATTGGAAGCTGAAGACACAGATGAATCACAGGGATGTTAGGAAGATTTCTTCAGCCACAGAGTATCAGATAAGTGGAATAGTTATGGGGAAAGCGATGTAGTGGAGGCAGGGATCCATAATAGCTTTAAGCATGAGGAATGATGAAGCTCACGGCTCAGGGAGAGTGACCTAGTAGCGATTCAGTGAAGACGGGGCCAGGAGCTCGGACACGAGCCCCTGCAACCTAACTAGGTGAGTACAACTAGTGATACACACACATACACACACACAAGCACACATCACACGCACACACACACACACAGCCCACAACACACACCAGCACACTCACACACACACACACACACACACACACACACACACACCCACACACCACACAACACACACTTAGAAGAGACGAATTAAATCGATGAGGATGAGGCAGGGACAGCAAAGAGACTGGACAGCTGGACATGTGTCAAGAAACTGGCTTCTCGCATTCAATCCTGCTTGCCAAATTGCAAAGTCATGAAGATAGGGGAGGGGCAAAGAAGACCGCATACAGAGTAATAGGCTTGGTGGACAAAGACTACAGACCTCACTCAGGAGAAAACCTGGGATTACGCAACACCGAGAAAGATTCTACCGAGGCACACATCAACCAAATAACCGCTGCAAGCATACGGCGCACTGGCAAACCTGAGAATAGCGTCGCGATATCTTAATAAGGAATCGTTCAAGATACTGTAAACACAGTGTAACGTTAGGGCCCGTACTGGAGTATGCAGCACCAGTCTGGAACCCACACCCTGGTCAAGCAACGTCAAGAAGTTAGAGAAAAGTACAAAGGTGTTTGCCAACAAGGGCTAGTCGCAGAGCTCAGGGTAATGTCGTACGAGTAAAGTTTGAGGGAACTCGACTGACGACACTGGAGGACAGAAGGGTTAGTGGGGAGACATGATAACGACATACAAGATACGCGGGGATAGACAAGGTGAACAGAGACAGTATTTCCAAGAGGGGACACAGAAACAAGGGTCCAACAACTGGAGAAGCTGAAGACTCTGACGAGTCACAGGGATGTGTATGAAGAATTACTTTAGTCCATAGAGTCGTCAGGAAGATTGAATAGCTAGCAATTACGTAGTGGAGGCATGGAACCCATACAAGTTTTAAGACACTGTATGACAAAGCTCAGGAAGTCAGAGAGAGAGGAGGACCTAGTAGCACTCAAGTTGAAGCTGCGGGGCCAGGAGCGATTTCGAACCCTGCATCAACCGTTTATGTGAGTACAATTAAGTGAGTACACACACACACACACGCACACAACACACCACACACACTACACACACACACACACACACACACACACACACACACACACACACACACAACACAACAACCACACACACAACACCACATACACGCACACTTACAAACATACATCTCAAATGATCACACAAAAACACAAATTTTTTCTTCTGTAGTGACCAAAAGAAAATGGGTTGCCGCAAAGGCAGGACGGAAACCAGGGTCCAGGTGGATGAACTGTGAGGGAAGATTGGGTGGCCAGAGCTCACAAAAGGGAGAAAGAGTGGGGAAAAAGTCTAGAAATATCTAGAAGAAAATGGAGGAGAGGTTGCTGCATATGACAGGAATAGGAGCTGACAAGTGAGAACAGCAAAGCTAAGAAACAAAGCAGCCTAGAAAAGGAAATAAATAAGCTGAAAACAGTCCAAAGAACCAAAAGAAAAGTACAGGCATGACACGGGAACTGCTACAGGCAGTTACAATGACGGAATCTCTAAGGAACGAAGGAATTATATGTATGCAGGGACCCTATCAGACGGTTGAGCCTGGGAAAAGCCAGGACTATTCAAAGACTATTCAAGAACGTTTTGCCAAATTCTATAACCCCACCACTAGATACACATTTTTTTTTTTTGTACACATTCTCTAAAACATCACATAACGAAGATCATACAACTATCTAAACTTTTACTAAGATCATCATAACATTTTGTCTTCTCTACACATCACCCACCGATTCACATTCTCTTTCACACATTTACACATTTCATTAAACCGAAATTACATCTTCATCCAGCCAAGACTCCTTCCCCATTCCCCATGACTTTACAACTTAGCACAAAAAAAAAAAACTAACTCATAACACTAATGACAAGAGACATTACCATACACTAACACACTGACTAACTTTGAACCAACTCTGATACACCACTGATCATCTTCAAAAAATGCTCTGCACATCATTTGACACCTTCCAAAAACACCATCAAACACCTCCGATACTCCCAAAACCACTACTGATTAACTACCAATCACCACTGAATACCTACCAAACACAGTCAAAATCACCAGAAACTAAGTTTAACATCACCATCTAACATCTTTTTTATAGTAATTGTCCCCTCAAATCACAATAACCAAGAACTCCCACCCCATTTGGCGCATAAAAAAAAAGCTATAACCCAAACCCTAATACGCAAACACTTAGAACATGATCACCCAACAACTGAAAACATATCTAGTACACACACATACTCTAAGACAACCACCAACAACAATCACCCAAGTTCACTTACCACCCAAAAATCACTAATATCACAGAAAACACTCCTTTTTATAAACATTCACAGCTAAAAAAAAATTCCACCTATTTGACAATATCATAAGCGCACTCACCTCACTACCACAACACACGATGTCACACCTCACAGACCGAACGACTCACCTCCAGTGACGTCACACTCACCATTGTGTTACTGTGGTTGGTAACATCACAATCACCCAACCCACCTTGTTTCAACCTTTTGTACACCCTACTATTATCCTAAGAACACTGTATCCAAGACGAATACCAGATTTTATGACCGGCCCACCACCAAGATCACAGAAAACACACATTTTTTTATAATTATTCACACAAAAATCACGATCAACCAATTCCATATCATGTTTACCCGTCATCTATCAACACTCCATCACCAAGATCACCAAAAAATAAGATCTGCATCACAAAACTACTATGATTCATACACCGAAAACACTTATTTTTAAACATTCGCACAAAATAAGACATACACAAAAATACCACAACACTACCCCCCAACATCTATAACAAACAGAGCACTATCACATAATCACTATCACAACAAAAAAAAATACCACAGACACCCACATCTAATACATATCAATCACAAATTTAAACATGAGACACTACACAACCAATCTAAGACTTTCACCTCCAACTAAGAATACACATCTTAACAGACATACACCAAAAACCTATAACTTGACATATGCGGTATGAATATTTCATACCGGCATTTATGTTGCATATCACATTTTCCTCATCCACATCATCCCAAAACACCTACCTTATCTCATTCCGTATATCTCCTAGAGATGTTTTAACCCCGACGGCCCATCATGACAATTGGGACCAGAGTGTAGTAAGGTGGTGTTGGAGTGGTGATGGTTGCTCTGGCACCTAATGTCATGATGGGCCCGTCGGGGCTAAAACCACTCTAGGAGATATACGGAATGAATAGGACGGAATGTTTTAGGGATGATGTGGATGCGGAAATGTGATATGCAACAGAAATGCGGTATGAATATTCATACCGCAATATGTCAATATCGGTTTTTGGTGTATGTCCTTAGTTAAGATAGTAAGGTCTATAGTTGGAGGTGAATGTCTTAATTTGGTGTGTATGTCTCATGTCTTAACTTTGGATTGAAAAGAAAGATGTGGGTGTCAGTGTATTATTTTTTTTTGTGATAGTGATAAGATATGAGTGCTCAGTTTTGATAATAGATGTTGGTGGAAGTGGTTGCGGTATTTCTATTCACCTGGATTGTGATCAGTTTCCTCTACACCATGATTTGTCTCTCTCATTTCTTTTCTCCGACCTTCTTCATTTCTCTTCACCTGCATTCTACTAAGTTCCTCATCACCGACCTGTTTTTCAGTTTCTCTCACACCTGACAAGTCTCTCAGTTTCTCTTCACGCTCACATGACTTTCAGTTTTTCTTCACCTGACCTGTCTCTCAGTATCTCTTCACTTGCCTGCTCTCAGTTTCTCTTTCACTGACCTGTCACTCAGTCTCTCTTCTCTTCACTTTACCTGTCTCACAGTTTCTCTTCACCTTTGGGGGGACTTGTCCTCTCAGTTTCTCTCACCTGACATGTCCTCAGTATCAATTCACATTGAACTGTCTTTCAGTTTTCTGTTCATGTGACCTGTCTTAGTTTCTCTTCACCTGACATGTCCCCTCCCCAGTTTCTATCAACTGACCATGTCTGTCAGTTTCTCCTACTGCTGACCTGTCTCGTTTCTCCTTCAACCTGACCTGTCTCTCAGTTCTCTTCACATGACCTATCTCCTAGTTTTCTCATCATCTGACATGTTTTCTCAGTTTCTCTTTCTCATGACTCGTCTCTCTCTCAGTTTCTTTTTCCTCCCGACGTTGTCTCCTCGTTTATCTTCCTCCCCTAACTTGTCACAGTTTCTCTTCATCCTGAATAGTCTTCCGTTCTTTTTTCACCTGAAATCTCTCAGAATCTCTTCACCATGACCTGTCTCTCATTTCTTCTCTCCCCTGCAATGTCCTCTCAATTTCTCTTCCTCCTACCTGTCTCTCACTTTCTCTACTCACTTTCATCTACATCTGACCATCCTCCCAGTTTCACTTAACCGTACTGTCTAAAGGTTTTTCTTCACCTACAAGTCTCTCAGTTTCTCTTCACCTGACATGTCTCTCAGTTTATCTCACCATGACTTCTCTCATTTTTTCTCACCTGACCTGTCCTCTCATTTGTCTTCACTCTGACAAGTCACCAGCTTCTCTTCACCTGTCCACCTTTTCAGTTTCTCTCACCTGACATTGTATCAGCTTCTTTCACTAGACTTGTCTCTCAGCTTCTCTCCCTTGCCCTTTGTTCCTACAGTTTCTCTTCTCACTTCACATGTCTCTTCACTTCCTTCATCTGACCTGCCTCCCAGATCTCCTACCCCTGACGTGTCTCTCAGGTTTCTCTTCCAAAACCTGTCAGTTTCTGTTCTTCTGGTCTGTCCTCAGTTTCTCTTCACCTGAACTGTCTCTGTTTCTCTTCACCTGATACGTCTCTCAGTTTCTCTTCCCCAATACCTGTCAGTTTCTGTTCTCCACACCTGTCTCTCAGTTTCTCTTCACCTGAACGTCTCTTTCTCTTCCTCTGATGAGTTTTGCAGTTTTTCTCTTCATCTGACGTGTCCCTCATTTCTCTTCACATGATGTGTCTCTCAGTTTCTCTTAACCTGACGTGTCTTTCAGTTCTCTTCCACAGGCTTGTTTTCCAGATTCTATTGTCCCGAACTGTCTCTGTTTCTCTTCACCTTTATATGCCTCTAAGTTTCTCTACATTGACCTGTCTCATATTTTCTCTTCTTCAGACCTTCTCTTAATTTCTCTTCACCGACCTGTCTACCAGTTTCTCTCCACTGACGTGTCTCTCAGTTTCTCTTCACCTGACGTTCTCTCCAGTTGTTTTTCTCTTCACCAGGCCGTCGTTCCAGCTTCTATTGTCCCCATGCTGTTCTCTGTTTCTCTTCACCTGACATGTACCCTCAGTTACTCTGCTATTGACTCTGTTCATAGTTTGTCTTCTTCTGACCCCTTTTTTTCCCACCTCTTAGTTTCTCTTCACACTACGATTTTTCTTCTCCAGTTTCTCCTTTACAACCTGACTAAACTCTCAGTTATTTCACTTGTCCTTCCCTCAGTTTCTCTTCAACTGACAGTCTCTCAGTTTCCTTCTCCGACCTGGCTCTTAGTTCTTCATCTACTGAAGTGTCTCTCACTTTCTCCCTTCACACTGACCTCTCTCGTTGTCTCACCTGGCCGTGCACAGTTTCTCTTATATGACGTGTCTCTCAGTTTCTTTACACTTGACCTGTCTCTACAGTTTCTCTTTCACCTGACCATTATTGGTCTTTCAGTTTCTCTTCAGGTGCCTGTGTCTTAGTTTCTCTTCACCCAGCAAGTCTTTCAGTTTTATCTTCACGACACCTGTCAATCAGTTTTCCTCTTCACCTGACATGTCCTCTCTGTTTCTCTTCACTTGACCTGTCATTCACTTTTCTTCTCCTCCCCTGTACCTGTCTCTCAGTTTCTCTTCACCTCACCTGGCTCCAGTTTGTCTTCACCTGAACATGTCTCTCAGTTTTCTCTTCACCTGACCTGCCCTGCAGTTCTCTTCACCTGACCGTGTATCAGTTTTCTCTTCACTGACATGTGTCCTCATTTCTCTTCCCCTGACCGTATTTCAGTTTCTCTTCACCTGAAACTGTCTTTTCAGGTTCTCTTCATCCTACCTGTTCTAAGATTCTCTTCACTTGACGTGTCCTCTCAGTTTATCTCACCTGCCCTATCTCTGTTTTCTCTTCACCTGATATGTCTCTAAGTTTCTCTTCTCAGACCTGTCAGCTTCTGTTAACCTGACCTTGTTTCTCATTTCTCTTCACGTGACTGTCTCCCTTTTTCGTCTTTTCCCCTGATGTGTTTTGCAGTTTCTCTTCACATGAACGTGTCTCCTCAGTTTTTCTAGCCACCTGACATTCTCTCATTACCTTCAGCTGACCTGTCCTTTCAATTTCCCCCCCTCTTCAAGTGGCCTGTCATCAGTTCTCATCACCTGACATGTCTCAGAGTTTTTCTTCACCTGACCTTCTCTAAGTTTTTCTCTTTCACCTAGCCTGTGTTCAGTTTCCCTTCAACTGACCTATCCCCAGTTCCTCATACCCTGGACCTGTTTCTCATTTTCTCATCTCCGACTTGTCTCTTCGTTCTCTTCACCTGACCTGTGTTGTTTCTCTTCCCTTGTCGTGTCACTCAGTTTTCTCTACCACTGACCTGTTTCGCTGCCCTCTCCTTACTGACCTAGTCCTCTCAGCTTCTCTTCACCTGATGTGTCCTCACATTCTCTCACCTGCAGGTCACTCAGTTTATCTTCACAAGACTGTCTTTCCAATTTTCTTTGAAACTGACCTGTCACTGTTCTTTTCACCTGAAAATGTCTCTCTGTTTCTCTTCACCGTGACATATCTCTCATTTCTCTCTCCGACACTTCTCTCAGTCTTTCTTTTCACCAACCTGTCTCTCAGTAACTCTTCAACTCTTCACCTGACCTGTCTGTCAGTTTCTCTTCACCTGACCTGTCTCACAGTTTCTCTCCCCTGAACCTGTGTCTCAGTTTCTCTTAACCTGACATGTCTCTCAGTTTCTCTTCACCTTTCCTTTGCTCAGTTTCTCGTCACAAGTCGTGTCTCTTTGTTTATTTCACCTGACAATGTCTCAGTTTATCTCATCTGACATGTTTCTCAGTTTCTCGTTCAACTACCTTCTCTTTCAGTTACGTGACCTGTCTCAGATTCTCTTCACTGACCTGTCTCAGATTCTCTTACTTTACGTGTCTTTCAGTTTCTCTTCACTTGAACCTGCTCTCAGTTTCTCTCCAACGACATTCTCTCAGTTTTCTCTTCAACCTGATATGTTCTCTCAGTTTCTATTCACCTATCCTTGTCTTTCAGTTTTTCTTCACGTTACCTGTCTTTCTCAAGTTTTCTGTTCACAGTTGACCTGTCTCTCAGTTCTCTTCACCTTAGCTATCCCTAAGTTTCTCTTCATCTGGCTGTACTACTCAGTTTTCTCTTCACATGACCATCCCCAGTTTCTCGTCCCCCTGACCTGTTTTTCTCATTTCTCTTCTGACTTGTCTCACGCTTGAGTGCGCGGGATTACCTTACCTATCTCACAGCATATGTGTCCCCTGACTTCTCTCAGTTTCTCTTTACCTGACCTGTCTCTCAGTTTCTCTTCAGCTGGCCTGTGCTCAGATTCTCTTCACCTGATGTGTCTCATTTTCTTTTCACCTTGACATGTCCTCAGTTTCTTCTTTACATGACAGTGGTCTCTCAGTTTTCACATCACCTGATCTGTCGTTTCAGTTTCTCTTCCGTGACCTGTCTCAGTTTCCTCCTTCAACTGATAAACACAAATAACCAACACACGATAGACGAAGGAGCTTACGACGACGTATCGGTAGACCTTGGACCCATTTACAAAGTCACACTAACCAGAATTGAGGCAGGACGGGTATATATATAGGCAGGAAGACGTAGTGTTGGTAGTAGTAGAGGCATTAGTAGGTAGTGGTAGTAGTAGTAGTATAAGTAGTAGTAATGGTAGTGGTAGTAGTAGAGGGGAATAAGGAGGAGGAGCCAGCAAATAAACAAAACCGAAAGGGGAGCACTGCAGGCAGCTAGAGGCCAACAGAGGGAGAGCAAGTTCATAGAGGTGGGGGAAGCGGAATAATTGAAGGAACAGAATCACAGAAAGAAGAAAAAAAGACACCCCAAAGATAAAGAAGGAAAAGAGGTAAGGAAAAGGGACAAAGAAGAAAAAGAAAAAGGAAAAAACTAAAAAAAGAAAAATGAGGAGTCTGGTTAAGTCTAACGGGTGTTCTTGAAGTTTGGAGCATTTTACAATGTAGTGGGAGAGGACGCAATCTACAGAGACGAAACAAAGACTAAGATTCATACAAGGAAAGATTAGTGTATTAAAGAGTATTCAACTAGACGGCGACTGTTAGAGTTGAAGCAGGTACAGACAGTTTTTAGAGGAAGAGCATCCATATAATGGCTAGGGGGATCTCTGATTATGTGACTTAGTAAATGGTTTCATTCGCACCAAAAAAGTGGTCGTAAGCTCCACTCTTCTATGTGGGGTAATTCTGTACCGTACCATCACGGTATTGGTGCCTTTTTGTTATTCTCCTGAAGTCCTCAGTTTCTCTTCACTTGACCTGTCCTCTCAATTTCCTCTTCTGCAGACCTGACTCTCAGTTTTCTCTTTCCCTAACCGGTCTCCCTGTTTCCTCTTCCCTTACGTGTTTTGCAGTTTCTCTTTCACCTCGTGTCTCCAGTTTCCCGTCACCTTACATGTCTCCTCATTTCCTTCAGCTGACCTGTCTTTCAGTTACTCTTCAGGGGGGGGGGCCTGCTCGTTTCTCTCATTCACGTGCATGTCTCAGAGTTTCTCTTCACCTGCCTGTCCCTACGTTTCTCTTATACGGACCTCTCTCTGTTTCTCTTTCCACCTGACCTGTCTCTCTTTCATCTTGCCTGTGTTCAGTTTTTCTTCTCTTTTCACCTGACCTATCTCCCAGTTCTCATTCCCACCTGTTTCTCATTACCTCATCCCTGACTTGTCTCTCATTTCTCTCACCTGACCCTGTGTCTGTTCTCTTCACCTGACGTGTTACCCAGTTTTCCTTCCCCTGACTTGTTTTTCCCCCCAGCTTCTCTTTACATGAACTGCTCTCACTTCTCTTCACCTGATGAGTCGCTCAGTTTCTCTTCACCTTGCCCTGTGTTCAGGTTTCTCTTCACTGACCTATCTCCCAGTTTCTCATTCCTGACCTGTTTCTCTTAATCTCATCTACTGACATACCTCTCAATTCTCTTCACCTGACCTGTCTCTCAGTTTCTTTTCACCAAACCTGTCTCTCAGTAACTCTTCCCCTGACCAGTAATTCACTGTGAGTTTCACTTCACGTACCGTCTCAGTTTCACTTCAACTGATATACACAAATAACCAACACATAGAACGAGAGAGCTTACACGACTTTCGGAAGGCCTTGGACCATTTACAAAGTCATCACTAACGCATATCTGGAACAGGACGGTATAATAGGCAGAAGACTAGTGGTGGTAGTAGAGAGGCATTAGTGGTAGTGGTAGTATAGTAGTATAGTAGTATAAGTAGAAGTAATGGTAGTTGTATTATGTATAGGGGAATAAGCGGAGGAGGAGCCAGCTAAATACACCGAAAAGGGAGCACGTCAAGGCATAATAGGTGCCCACAGAGGAGAAGCAAGTCATAGAGGTGGGGGGAAGCGGAATAATGAAGAACAGATCACGAGAAAGAAGAAAGAAAAGACAAACGATAGGAGAAAGAAGGAAAGATTAAAGGGAAAAATGGAGAAGAAGAAAAAGAAAAAAGAAAAAATAGAAACAAGAAAAATGAGGAATCAGTTAAGTCAAGGGTGTTCGAAGTTTGGAGATTTTACAATGTAGTGGGGAGAGGACGCTAATCTACAGAGACAAGCAGATCCTAAGACTGAAACAAAGGAAAGCTGTGTATTAAAGAGGATTTTCAACAGACGCGACGTTAGAGTAGGAAGTAGGGAAGACAGTTTTAGAGGAAGAGCAGTCCATAGGATGCTATGAACACTGATTAGTTGACTTATGTAAATGGTCCAAGTCGCACCAAAAAGTGGTCGTAGCTCCTCTCTTCTATGTGAGGGTAATTCGTGTACCGTTCCCGTCCACATATTGTGCCTTTTTGTTAATTCACCTGACAATGTCTCTCAGTTTCTCTTCAACTGACCTACCTCTCAGTTTCTCTTCACCTGACCTGTGTCCTCAGTTTCTCTTTCACCAGACCTAAGTCTCGTTTCTTTTCTTCTGAACCATGTACTCTCAGTTTTCTCTTCTCCAGACCTGTCTCCAGTTTCTCTCCCCTGACCTGCCTCTCAGTTTCTCTCACCTCACATGTCTTTCAGTTTCTCTTCCCCACCTACATGTCTCTCAGTATCTCATCTGCTGACGACCAGTCTCTCAGTTTTCACTTCGCCTGACCTGTGTCTCAGTTTTTCTCACACAGACCTGTTATCCAGTTTCTATTCACCTGACCTGTCTCTCCAGTTTCTCTTCACCTGGCTGTGCTCAGTTTCTATTTCAACAGATGTAGTCTCTCAGTTTCTCTTCACCTGACATGGTCCCCTCTCAGTTTCTTTTTCACCTGAACTGTCTTTCCAATTCTCTTTCAAGTGACCTGTCAATCTCAGTTTCATCACCTGACATGTATATCATTTCTTTTCCCCCTGACCTGTTTTCTCAGTTCTCTCCACACCTGACATTCACTCATTTTCACTCACCTGACCTCTCTTTCAGCTTCTCTTCAAGTAGCGTGTCCTCAATTTCTCTTCACCTGACATGTCTCTTAGTTCACTTCACCTGAACCTATCCTCTCAATTTCTCATCACCTGACCAGTCTCCTTTCTTTTCATCTACCTGTCTCTCAGTATCTCTTCATCTTGACCTGTCTCTCAGTTTCTCTTCACCTGACATGTCTCTAAAGTTCCCTCTTCATCTGACCCGTCGTCAGCATCTCTTCACTGTTCCTGTCTCTAAGTTTTCTCTTCCCTTGTCCGTCTCCAGTTTCTCTTCACTTGACATGTCTCTCAGTTTCTCTTCACCTTTCCGTGTCTCATTTTCACTTCACCAGACTGTCCACTCAGCTTCTTTCACCTGAACATGTCTCTCAGTTTCTCATTACCTGACATGTTTCCTCAGATTCTCTTCACTTGACCTGTCTTTCAGTTTCTCTTCACCACCCAGTCTCAAATTTCCTTCACCTGACATGTCTGTCAGTTTCTCTTCACCTGATATGTCCTCATTTTCTCTCACCGGACATGTCTCTCAGCTTCTCCAAACCTGAAAATGTCTCTTCATTTCTCCTCACCCTGACATGTGTCTCAGTTTCTCTTCACCTGACATGTCTCTCAGTTTTTATCTTCACCTGAACCTGTTTTTTCATTTCTCTCACCTGACATTTATCTCCGTGTCTCCTCACCTTAAGATGACTCTCAGGTTCTCTTCATCATACCTGTCTTCTAGTTTCTCTTTGTCTGACACGACTCACTATCACTTCTCATTGACATGTCTCTTCAGTATCTCTTCACCTGACAGTCCTTTCAGGTTTCACCTTCACGGAATAGTCCATTTCTCTTTCCCTGTCCTGTCCTCACTTTCTCTTCACTACTGAGCCATGTACTCTTAGCTCCTCTTCACCTCACCTGCCTGTAAGTTTCTCTTCACATGTTAACTTAAGAGGCTTCAATCTTTCTTCATAAGGAAGATTTCTGATGCTATGTATTAATTTTAGTCAACCTACGCTGAATGTTCTCTGTAACGAAATTTATGTCCAGTTTGTAATACTGAGACCAGACACTGAGCTGCATATCAAGGTGAGTGCCCTTACTAATGATGTATAAAGCTGCAGTATGACCCTGGACTTCTGTTGCTTTACAACTCATCTTGATATAAATCCCAGTAATCTATTTGCTTATTACGTAGCTTAGGCATTGCTGTCTTGGTTTAAGGTTGCTGCTCACCATAACCCCCAAGTCCTTTTCGCAATCAGTATGCTAAGTTTCTACAGCATTTAATTTATAAGTACTAGGGTTAAGGGCACTCCAACCTCAGAACCTTAGCATTTATCGACATTGTGAAGCTGCATCTGCCACTTTCTGACCAGAATAGAGTTTGTTTAAAACCTCCTGAAAGTTCCCTAACATCTACGTTTGAATCCATTATCCTAACCTATCTTTGAGTCATCGCGAATTTGCTCATATCACTAGTAATTCCCTCATCAAGATCATTGCTATATATTATAAAACAACAACGGGCCCAAGACTGATCCTGAGGGAACGCCACTTGTTACGATCCCCACTCGATTTAACCCCATTTATGACACTCTCTGCTTCCTGTCAAAGTGAGCCATGACTCGATTCCTCGAGAGCACTTTTTCCCAAAATGCCATGAGCTGCCCACTTTCATTAAATCAGTCTATGGTGCGGAACTCTATCAAAAGCCTTACTACAATCGAAGTAAATAATATCACATTCCTTATTGTGGGTTCAACAGCCCAATAGCTTTACTGAAGAAAGTTAAAAAATATAACGTTAGCCAAGACCGGCCTCTGTGAATCCAACTGAGTATAACATTAATCACGCTAATCTTTCGAGATGCTTTACTTATAATCACAGCTATAATTGACTCTAGTAATTGCCTACATTGAGGTCAGGCATATTGGGCGGTAATTTGACGTAACGACTTGTCCCTCATGTTTTAAAAAAAGGAGTGACATTAATCCAACTTCCCATATCTAACATACAAACCAGTTTGAGGGGATGGGGTGGGGGGGGGGAAGAGATAAATTAAAAATATAAGTTAATGGTTCACAAGAGATCCATTTTGCTTCCCTTAAGAAACTCTTGAAAAAAGAACCTCATCAGGAACCCCCGGCGAAGCATATTTTGCTTCAGTCTGTCCTATCTGCCTCACACCATATCACTAGAGCTGTGATGTTACATAATTTATCTCTACTTCTAGCCCACTGTAAAAAATTAATTACTGGGAATAAAGTTAGTGTCTCCTGTGTAAAAACAGATAGAAAATAATTATTTAAAATCAAGCACATATCATTCTCATTGCAGTAAGGTGCCCATAGTTAATATTTAAAGTGGACCTTTCTATCTCTAACTTTTGTTTATAGACCGGAAAAAACTTTTTGGGTTTAGTTTTTAGAATCCCTAGCAACTTTAATTTCCATATCCCTTTTAAGCTTTTCTTACCCCCTTTTTAATGTCCCTCTTATGTCAATATACTGTTTCATAAGATGACCCTCACCTCTTTTGATACGCCTGATAAAATCCCATTCTTATGCCCTAGTAGATATTGAGCCTCTTATTTCCATCCATTTGGTCATTACTATTTGATCTAATTTCTTTATATGGGATAAAACGCTCTTTGAGCAGCATGTATAGTGTTCAGAAAACTGACATATTGAAGCTCTCTTCGTTACCCCCAGTCAAACAGCATAGATAAGTTGTCCACTAAGCCCATCGTAATCTGCTAAGTGGGGCGAAAATCTGGGACTTGTAGCTAGTTATCCGCTACTATCGTACTTCCATTCAATGCTAAATGTAGATTGATTGTGGTCGCTAGCACCCATGTTTCCTCTGAAATCTTTCTAAATTATTAACAAGGGGATTCATGTTTGCCATAAACTAAGTCAAGCAGGTTATTCCCCCTTGTAGGTTCTGTCACAAACTGCTTCAAAAAACAATCCTGAAATACTTCTAAAAGTCGTACGATCTAAATCCAGTCAAGAAATTCCAACAACATGGACTAAAGTTAAAGTCTCCTAGAAATTACTACATTATCGTGCCTTGTGCCTTAACAATTTCCTCCCATAGTAGTTTCCCTTGGGTCCCTAAACTAAGTTAGGGGGACGGTGATATCACTCCTAAAATCAGTTTTTCATGCCCCTCTGAAAATCTATCCAAACAGACTCTGTAATGTTTTACTTCAGACTTAATACCCGTTTTTATGCAACAGTCAAGCGATCTCGGACATACAATGCAACCACCACCCCCCCCTCCCAATACATCCTATCTTCTTGGAACAATTTACCACCTGAATAATGCACTTCCGCAGCATTCCCGACTTTTTGAATTAAACCACGTCTCAGTTAAAGCAAATACTCAATGTTCCCTACACTAGCAACTAAATCCAACTCCGTCCATCTATTCCTAAGCACTAACGGGCAATTAGCATAATAAAACATTGAAAGACCTCCTTTCTCTTTACCCTTCCTGCTCATTACTAATTTTCCTACTAAACCAACCAATTACTGTCCTTAACACCCAAGGTCCCCTGGCTTTTCAATAATCTATCTCGTTCTTATTATTACTAGTTCCCCTAGAACTCTGTATATTACAAGCACTGGGCTTCACTGGTTTCCTGCCAAAAACCCATACCACTAAACTATTCCTAGTTTAAAGTCCTAACTGCTCCCTCCACTGGCAGTTGCCCAGTGCTCCCACCCCACACCTAGATAAGGAACGCCCATCCCTAGCATACATGTCCATTTCCTGCCATAGAAGAGGTTCCAAGTTGTCAATGCATGATACCGCATTTTCCTTACAGTATTTGTCCAGCAGCAATTGACAAACCAATTGCCTGGACAACCATTCAGCTTTCCAACTCCCCTCCCTTGGCAAAATACCACATATGAGAGGTTTTTCCCACCCTTACTTTCTAATTAATTTCTATTGCTGACCTATACCAGCAATCAGGTCCTCACTCCTAAACGTCTGCCAACATCGATGCCTCCAGCACTGAGACAGATAATAGGATTGCTCCCATACCTCTCATGATGTCATCCAGACGGCTAACAATATCCTCCATCCCAGCCCCAGGAAAGCCAAACTCTCTGTCACCTACTGGCCTGTCCTTCAAAGCAGAAACGCCCTATCCATATACCTAACTTTGGGCTATCCCTCAACAACAACAATATCTTACCTTCCTTAATGTCTTTCGTCGTGTCGTTCCATAGCTCCAACTCACATTCCGTTTCGTCCGTAGCACCTGAAAATGTATTGGATGTTTCCACAACAGTTACTCCATCACGGCCGTCTCTTTCCTCTTCAATCGGTATCTACCTTTTCCATTCGTCCTTTCTTGATCGACACTTCTTTCCCTGCTGTCCAGCCACTGACCAGTTTCTCCTTCTTGACCTGAGGAACTCACACAGGAGGATTACTACGAATCTTCTTGTTTTCCTCGGTCATCGCCGAAATCCAAATTCGCCAACCTCAATTCTTCCTTAAGGCTTTGTGTAAGTTGCTCGATGAGGCATCTTGCTTCAATTCTAGAGAGCGCGCAAACAGGTCTTCCACAGAGCCAAGTACACGTCAACACCTGCGCAAATGCCCAACACATCAGGAGCTAACTGCGCCGCACGTCCGCACGGCCTCAATAGCGACTACTTACTCCTAGGACCAGTGGCTGTTTCTGTATTTGTTGTACGCCATGACGGAAGAATAGATCTGAGTGTCCCTGTTTGCAGATGACGTGGAAGTTGTGAGAGAATTCACTCGAGCGAAGACCAGGCAGAACGATACAAAGGGTGCGGACAGGCTGCAGACCTGGTCAGCAATTGCTCCTGGATTCAATCCCACCAAAGTGCAAATGTCATGAAGATTGGAGGACGGGGCAAAAGACCGCATTACGGAGTACAGTCTAGGGGGCCAGAGACTACAAACCTCACTCAAGGAAAAAGAATCTTGGGGAGAGTATAACACCAGGCCACATCTCCATGAAGCGCACATCAACCAAATATACTGCTGAGCATATGGGCGGCTAGCAAACCTCAATCAGCATTCCGACATCTTATAAGGAATCATTCAGGACCCTGTACACCGGTACGATAAGGACCCATATTGGAGTATGTATGCGCACCATTTTGGAACCCACACATAGCTAAGCACGTGAAGAAACTAGAGAAAGTGCAAAGGTTTTTTTTGCAACAAGACTGTCCCCGAGAGCTAAGAGGTAGTCCGTACGAGGAGAGTTTAAGGGAAATCACCATGACGACACTGAGGACATGAGAGATAGGGGGACTGATACTGACAATACAAAATACTGAAGGAATTGACAAGGATGGACAAAACAGGATGTTCCAGAATGGACACAGTAACAAGGGGACACATTGGAAGCTGAAGACACAGATGAATCACAGGGATGTTAGGAAGATTTCTTCAGCCACAGAGTATCAGATAAGTGGAATAGTTATGGGGAAAGCGATGTAGTGGAGGCAGGGATCCATAATAGCTTTAAGCATGAGGAATGATGAAGCTCACGGCTCAGGGAGAGTGACCTAGTAGCGATTCAGTGAAGACGGGGCCAGGAGCTCGGACACGAGCCCCTGCAACCTAACTAGGTGAGTACAACTAGTGATACACACACATACACACACACAAGCACACATCACACGCACACACACACACACAGCCCACAACACACACCAGCACACTCACACACACACACACACACACACACACACACACACACCCACACACCACACAACACACACTTAGAAGAGACGAATTAAATCGATGAGGATGAGGCAGGGACAGCAAAGAGACTGGACAGCTGGACATGTGTCAAGAAACTGGCTTCTCGCATTCAATCCTGCTTGCCAAATTGCAAAGTCATGAAGATAGGGGAGGGGCAAAGAAGACCGCATACAGAGTAATAGGCTTGGTGGACAAAGACTACAGACCTCACTCAGGAGAAAACCTGGGATTACGCAACACCGAGAAAGATTCTACCGAGGCACACATCAACCAAATAACCGCTGCAAGCATACGGCGCACTGGCAAACCTGAGAATAGCGTCGCGATATCTTAATAAGGAATCGTTCAAGATACTGTAAACACAGTGTAACGTTAGGGCCCGTACTGGAGTATGCAGCACCAGTCTGGAACCCACACCCTGGTCAAGCAACGTCAAGAAGTTAGAGAAAAGTACAAAGGTGTTTGCCAACAAGGGCTAGTCGCAGAGCTCAGGGTAATGTCGTACGAGTAAAGTTTGAGGGAACTCGACTGACGACACTGGAGGACAGAAGTCCCCCTCGCCTTTTTTTTTCTTCACCTGACCTGTTTTTATTTTCTCTTCACGGGCCTTGTTCAGTTTTATTCCCCTCACCTGTCTCTCAGCTCTTCACGTGGCCTGCTCAGTTTTCTTCACTGAATTCTCTTAGTTTTTCCTCATCTGACATGTCTCCCATTTCTCTTCCCGACATGTGCCCCTCATTTTCTCTTCACCTACCTGTCTTTCCGTTTCTTTTCAAGTGGCCTGTCTCATTTTCTCATCCCCTGCATGTCTCTGAGTTTCTTTTCCCCTGACCTGTCCTAATTTTCTCTTATACTGACCTGTTTTCCTTCACCTGACCGTCTCCAAGTTTTCTTCACCTGACCTGTGTTGTTTTTTTCCCCCATGACGTGTACTCATTTCCTTCCCCGCCCTGTTTCTCACTTTTTTTTTTCACATGACCTGTCTCCTCAGTTTCTTTTCATCTGACTTTCTCTCGTTTCTTCCCCTGACATGTTCTCATTTTCTCTTCCCCAATCTTTTTCCAATTTTTTTGACAGTTGTTAGGTAAAGACACTATGAAACTTTTAGCAACTTTATTCCCGAAACGTTTCGCCTACACAGTGGGCTTCTTCAGTCGAATAAAAAAATAGGCAGGAACAGTGAGATGTAAAACATGTAATCTCCATCACCCTTGAGTCTAAATTTTGAGTTGTCGTCCCTCGGCCTGGAGAGTTCAGTTCCATAGTCAGGAACATCTGAAGTTTTCAAGCACAGTGGGGAACTTTAATACGTGGGAAAGGGAGAGGTGCAGAGTAGTAGTATAGTAGTATAGAAAGGGGAAAATGTAACCACGATGGGTCTGCCCCTCTCAGACCCAAACATTCTACTTGAAAAGCTTGTCAAAGGGTTTTTTTCTGTCCCAAAGATGCCATTGTTTGCAGTGCTACAAGAGAACATCAAAAGGTATACAAACCGACATTTTGTTACGTCTTACTAACCCCCGTCGGTATTGTATACCATTTTGATGTTTCACTTCTTTGACATGAGGGGGTCATATTTCTCTTCACCCATATGTCTCTTAAAATTTTCTTCACCTACATATCCTTTAATTTTTCTTCACTTGAACTGTCTCTCATTTTTTTTTCCCCTTACCTGTCTCTAAGTGACTCTTCATCTGACCCGTTACTCAGTTTCCTTCACCTGACCTGTCCCCCTCATTTTTTTTCACCTCACCGTTTCTCGTAATGTTCACCTGCCGTCTCTCAGTTTCTCTTTAAACCCGAAAATTTTCCTCAGTTTCCTTTAACCCGAAATGTCTCCAGTTTTTTTCTTTACTTTTTTTTTTGCTAAATTTTCTCACAAAACGAGCCTTTTTTTTTTTTTACTGAGATGTCTCAGTTAATCAACCCGGTATGTTTCAATTTCTCGTCTAGTGACCTTCTCAGTTACGTACCTGTCTCAGTTTCTCTTCGCGTGCCTGTCTAGTTTCTCTTCACTTGACATGTCTCTCAGTTTTCCCCCCAAATGACATGTCTCTCATTTCTCTTCACCTGACATGTCACACAATTTCATTTCCCCATCCTTCCTTTTCAGTTTTTTATCACGTACCTGTTCTCAGTTTCTTTTCACCTACATTCCCCTCATTTCTCTTCAAAGATTTGTCTTTTTAGTTTCTCACACCCGACATGTCTCTCATTTTCCTTTTACTTGACCTGTCTTCAGTTTTTTCCTTTACCGCTTGTCCCCCCCCAAAATTTTTCTTCACCTGACGTGTCTCCCCAGTTTCTCTTCACTTAATGTGTCACACATTTTTTCTTCACCTGACATGTCTCTCGTTTCTCTTTCACCTGATATCTCCAAATTTTATTTCACCTGATCTTCTCTCCCCTTTCATTCAGTGACCTGTCTCAGTTTCTTTTCACCTGACATGTCTCTCAGTTTCTCTTTAAATGATTTGTCTTTCATTTTTCATCACCCGACATGCTCTCTTTTTTCTCTTCCCTTGACCTGTCTCTCAATTTTCTTCACCTGATTGTCTCTCATTTTCTCCACCTGACTGTCTCCAGTTTTTTTTTCACTTGAATGTGTCCACATTTCTTTCACCAGACTGTCTCTCATTTTCTCTTCACCGACATGTCCTAACTTCTCCTCATTGCATGCACTCTATTTCTCTTTCCCTGACACGTGTCTCAGTTTCTTCCCCCGAATGTCTCTCATTTTTTCTTCACCGAAAAAGTCTCTCGGGTTCTCCTCAATACAGTCCCCATTTTCTTTCCTTGACATGTGTCTCAGTTTCCTTCACCGACATGTCCTCATTTTTCCCTTTAGCTGACCTGTCCTAAGATTTCTTATACTGGCCTGCCGTTTCTCTTCACCTGACCTGTCTTTTCCTTCCCATGACGTGTAGCTCTTTTTTCTTCCCTTAAATTTTTCTCACTTCTCTTCACATGATTGTCTCAGTTTTTCTTCTCTGGGTCCTCATTTCTCTTTACTGACATGTCTTCATTTTCTTTACCCGACCTGTCCCAATTTTTTTTGACCTGACAGTCCGTTTCTCTTCACCTGATTTGTCTCTCATTTTCTCTTTCCCCGGGAATCTCTCAATTTCTTTCACCTGACCTTCTCTCAGTTTCTTTTCTCCTTATCTGGCTCTCAGTGACTCTTCACCCGCCTTTCTCAGTTTCTCTCACCTGACCTGCTTCATAATTTTTCACCTGACCGTCTCTCAGTTTCCTTAACCTGAAAGTCCCAGCTTCTCCTCACCTGATATGTTTCCCATTTTTTCTTCACCCGACATGTCTCTCAGTTTTCAAACAGCTACCTGTCTTTCCTTTCTCTTCAAGTAACCTTCTCAGTTTCTCATCATCTGCATGTCCTCCCCTTTCTCTTTCCCTGACAGGTCTCAATTTCTCTTCACCTGACCTGTCTCTCAGTTTTTTTCACCTTACCTGAGGTCTCTCAGTTTCTCTCACTTGACTTGGGCTAACAGTTTCTCTTCACCTGACATGCTCTCATTTTTTCTTACCTGTTTCTCCAATTTCACTTTTACCTGATCTGCTCTCCGTTTCTCTTTACCAGACATGTCTCTCATTTTCTCTTCACCTGACTTGTCTCTAAGCTTCTCCTCATCTGACATGTCACTCCATTTCTCTTTCTCTTTACATGTGTCTCAGTTTCTCTTCCCCCTGACATGTCTCTCATTTTTCTCTTTCACCTGACATGTCTCTCGGCTTCCCCTCAACTGACATGTCTCCCATTTCGTTCAACGACCTTCTCTTTCAGTTACGTGATCTGTCTCAGTTTCTCTTCGCGTGACCGTCTCAAATTTTCTTTAAATTGACCTGTCTCTCAGTTTCTCTCCAACTGACATATCTCTAGTTTCTCTTCACCTGACATGTCACACAGTTTCTATTCACCTATCCGTCTTTCAGTTTCTCTTCACGTGACCCGTCTCAGTTTCTTTTCACTTGACCTGTCTCTCAGTTTCTCTCACCTTAGCTATCTCCCAGTGTCTCTTAACCTGTCCTGTTTTTCAATTCTCTTCCCCATGACATGTCACACAGTTTCTATTCACCTATCCTGTCTTTCAAATTCTCTTCACTTGACCTGTCTCTCAGTTTCTCTCCAAAGACATATCTCTCTTTTTTCTTCACCTGACGTTTCTCAGTTTCTCTTCAGCTGGCCTGTGTTTAGTTTCTCTTCACCTGATGTTTCTCAGTTTTTTTTCACCTGACATGTCTCTCAGTTTCTCTTCACCCTGATTTGTCTTTCAGTTTCTGTTCACCTGACATGTCTCTCAGTTTCTCTTCCCTGACTTGTCTCTCATGTTCTCTTCACCTGACCTGTCTCTCAGTTTCTCTTCACTTGACCTGCTCTCAGTTTCTCTTCACCTACTTGTGTCTCCCTTTTCTCTTCACGTGACCTTTCTCTAAGTTTTTCTTGACTTGACCCGTCTCACATTTCTCTTCACCTGACATGTCTCTCAGTTTCTCTTCACCTGATATACCTCTCAATTTCACTGTCTCCTAGTTTCTCTTCCCTTGAAGTGTCTCTCAGTTTCTCTTCACCTGACGTGTCTCTCAGTTTGTCTTCACTTGATGTGTCTCTCAGTTTATCTTCACTTATCCTGTTTGTCAGTTTCTCTTCACCTGATATGTCTCCCAGTTTCTCTTCACCTTGCCTGTGGTCAGTTTCTCTTCACCTGACTTATCTCCAAGTTTCTCTTCACCTGACCTGTGTCTGTTTCTCTTCCCATGACGTGTAGCTCAGTTTCTCTTCCCCTGACCTGTTTCTCAGCTTCTCTTCACATGACCTGTCTCTCAGTTTCTCTTCATCTGACGTGTCTCTCAGTTTCTCTTCACCTGACATGTCTCTCAGTTTCTCTTCACCAGATCTGTCTTCCAATTTCTTTTGACATGTTGTTAGGTAAGACACATATGCAACAGTTAGACAACTTTATTCCGAAACGTTTCGCCTACACAGTAGGCTTCTTCAGTCGAATACAGAAAATAGGCAGGAACAGTAGAGATGTGAAGACGATGTAATCAGTCCATCACCCTTGTAGTCGTAGAATTTGAGGTTGTCAGTCCCTCGGCCTGGAGAAGTTCAGTTCCATAGTCAGGAACTATCTGAAGATCAAGCGACAGTGCGGAGACTTTAATACTGTCGGAAGGAGAGGTGCAGAGTAGTAGTAGTAGTAGTGAGAATGTAACCACTGATAGGTCATGTCCCTCTCAGATCCAACACTTCTCACTTGAAAAGCTTGTCAAAGGTGTTTTCTGTACCAAGATGCCATGTGTTGCAGTGTCTGACAAGATGAACATCAAAATGGTATACAATACCGACAGGTTGTTACGTCTTACCTAACAACCTGTCGGTATTGTATACCATTTTGATGTTCATCTTCTTTTGACATGACGGGTCTATGATTCTCTTCACCTGATATGTCTCTCATATTATCTTCACCTGACATATCTCTCAATTTCTCTTCACTTGAACTGTCTCTCTGTTTATTTTCACCTTACCTGTCTCTAAGTGACTCTTCATCTGACCTGTTACTCAGTTTCTCTTCACCTGACCTGTCTCACAGTTTCTTTTCACCTCACCTGTTTCTCAGTAACTGTTCACCTGACCCGTCTCTCAGTTTCTCTTAACCTGACATGTCTCTCAGTTTATCTTAACCTGACATGTCTCTCAGTTTCTCTTCACTTTTCCTTTGCTAAGTTTCTCATCACAAGACGAGTCCTTTTTTTTTCACTTGAGATGTCTCAGTTAATCTTAACCTGGTATGTTTCTCAATTTCTCGTCTAGTGACCTTCTCCTTCAGTTACGTGACCTGTCTCAGTTTCTCTTCGCGTGACCTGTCTCAGTTTCTCTTCACTTGACATGTCTCTCAGTTTCTCCCCAACTGACATGTCTCTCAGTTTCTCTTCACCTGACATGTCACACAATTTCTATTCACCTATCCTCTCTTTCAGTTTTTCATCACGTGACCTGTCTCAGTTTCTTTTCACTTGACCTGTCTCTCAGTTTCTCTTCATCTTAGCTATCTCTCAGTTTCTCTTCCACTGACCTGATTTTCAGTTTCTCTTCTACTGACTTGTCTCTCAGTTTCTCTTTGCTTTACCTATCTCCCACTTTCTGTGTCCCCTGACGAATCTCTCTGTTTTTCTTCACCTGACCTGTTTCTCAGTTTCTCTTCAGCTGGCCTGTGTTCAGTTTCTCTTCACCTGACGTGTCTCAGTTTCTTTTCACCTGACATGTCTCTCAGTTTCTCTTCAAATGATTTGTCTTTCAGTTTCTCATCACCTGACATGTCTCTCATTTTCTCTTCACTTGACCTGTCTCTCAGTTTCTCTTCACCTGACTTGTCTCTCATTTTCTCTTCACCTGACGTGTCTCTCAGTTTCTCTTCACTTGAATGTGTCACACAGTTTCTCTTCACCTGACATGTCTCTAAGTATTTCTTATACTGACCTGTCTGTTTCTCTTCACCTGACGTGTCTCTCAGTTTCTCTTCACTTGACCTGTCTCACAGTTTCTCTTCACCTGACATGTCTCTCAGTTTCTCTTCACCTGATATCTCTCAATTTCACTTTCACCTGATCTGTCTCTCCGTTTCACTTCACGTGACCTGGCTCAGTTTCTCTTCACCAGACATGTCTCTCATTTTCTCTTCACCTGACATGTCTCTCGGCTTCTCCTCAACTGACATGTCTCACCATTTCTCTTTCCTTGACATGTGTCTCAGTTTCTCTTCACCTGACATGTCTCTCAGTTTCTCTTCAGCTGACCTGTCTTTCTGTTTCTCTTCAAGTAACCTGTCTCAGTTTCTCTTCACGTGACCTGTCTCTAAGTATTTCTTATACTGGCCTGCCTGTTTCTCTTCACCTGACTTGTCTCTAAGTTTCTCTTCACCTGACCTGTCTGTTTCTCTTCCCATGACGTGTAGCTCAGTTTCTCTTCCCTTGACCTATTTCTCAGCTTCTCTTCACATGACTTGTCTCAGTTTCTCTTCATCTGACGTGTCTCTCAGTTTCTCTTCACCTGACATGTCTCTCAGTTTCTCTTCACCAGACCTGTCTTCCAATTTCTTTTGACCTGACATGTCTCTGTTTCTCTTCACCTGATTTGTCTCTCATTTTCTCTTCACCTGGCATATCTCTCAATTTCTCTTCACCTGACCTGTCTCTCAGTTTCTTTTCTCCTTATCTGGCTCTCAGTGACTCTTCACCCGACCTGTTCTCAGTTTCTCTTCACCTGACCTGTCTCTCACTTTCTTTTCACCTGACCTGTCTCTCAGTAATTCTTCACCTGACCTGTCTCTCAGTTTCTCTTAACCTGACATGTCTCACAGCTTCTCTTCACCTGATATGTCTCTCCATTTCTCTTTCTCTGACATGTGTCTCAGTTTCTCTTCACCTGACATGTCTCTCAGTTTCTCATCAGCTGACCTGTCTTTCCGTTTCTCTTCAAGTAACCTGTCTCAGTTTCTCATCACCTGACATGTCTCTCCATTTCTCTTTCCCTGACATGTGTCTCAATTTCTCTTCACCTGACCTGTCTCTCAGTTTCTTTTCACCTTACCTGACCTGTCTCACAGTTTCTCTTCACCTGACATGTCTCTCAGTTTCTCTTCACCTGATATGTCTCTCAATTTCACTTTCACCTGATCTGTCTCTCCGTTTCTCTTCACCAGACATGTCTCTCATTTTCTCTTCACCTGACTTGTCTCTAAGCTTCTCCTCATCTGACATGTCACTCCATTTCTCTTTCTCTTACATGTGTCTCAGTTTCTCTTCACCTGACATGTCTCTCATTTTCTCTTCACCTGACATGTCTCTCGCTTCTCCTCAACTGACATGTCTCTCCATTTCGTTCAACTGACCTTCTCTTTCATTACGTGATCTGTCTCAGTTTCTCTTCGCGTGACCTGTCTCAGTTTCTCTTTACTTGACCTGTCTCTCAGTTTCTCTCCAACTGACATATCTCTTAGTTTCTCTTCACCTGACATGTCACACAGTTTCTATTCACCTATCCTGTCTTTCAGTTTCTCTTCACGTGACCTGTCTCAGTTTCTTTCACTTGACCTGTCTCTCAGTTTCTCTTCACCTTAGCTACTCCCAGTGTCTCTTAACCTGTCCTGTTTTTTCAATTTCTCTTCACATGACATGTCCACACAGTTTCTATTCACCTATCCTGTCTTTCAATTTCTCTTCACTTGACCTTGTCCTCAGTTTCTCTCCAACTGACATATCTCTCTGTTTTTCTTCACCTGACGTGTTTCTCAGTTTCTCTTCAGCTGGCCTGTGTTCAGTTTCTCTTCACCTGATGTTTCTCAGTTTCTTTTCACCTGACATGTCTCTCAGTTTCTCTTCACCTGATTTGTCTTTCAGTTTCTGTTCACCTGACATGTCTCTCAGTTTCTCTTCACCTGACTTGTCTCTCATGTTCTCTTCACCTGACCTGTCTCTCAGTTTCTCTTCACTTGACCTGTCTCTCAGTTTCTCTTCACCTGACTTGTGTCTCATTTTCTCTTCACGTGACCTTTCTCTAAGTTTCTCTTGACTTGACCTGTCTCACAGTTTCTCTTCACCTGACATGTCTCTCAGTTTCTCTTCACCTGATATATCTCTCAATTTCACTGTCTCCTAGTTTCTCTTCCCTTGAAGTTCTTCTCAGTTTCTCTTCACCTGACGTGTCTCTCAGTTTGTCTTCACTTGAGTGTCTCTTCAGTTTTATCTTCACTTAATCCTGTTTGTCAGTTTCTCTTCACCTGATATGTTCTTCATTTTCCTTTCTCCTGACCTTTCTCTAACTTTCTCTTCTACTGAAGTGTCTCTCAGTTTCTTTTCACCTGACCTGTGCTCATTTTCTCTTTACCTGAAACCTGTTCCCCGGTTTGTCTTCCCAAATGGCCTGTGCTCAGTTTCTCTTCACCTGACGTGTCTCTCAGTTTCTTTACACTTGACCTGTCCCTTAGTTTTTCTTCACTTACCTGTCTCCCCAATTTTTCTTCATCTGACCTGTCTCTCACTTTCTCTTCCCCCGAATGTCTCTCAGTCTCTCTTAACCTGGCCTGTGGTCAGTTCTCTTCTCATGACGTGTGTCTCAGTTTCTCTTCACCTGACATGGGCTCTCAGTTTCTCTTCATCTGACCTACCTTTTCAGTTTCTTTTCATGTGACCTCTCTCAGTTTCCCCTTTACTTGACCGTCTCTCAGTTTCTCTTCACTTGACCTGTCTCTCAGTATCTCTTCACTTGAACTCTCTCTAGGCTTTTCTTTGCCTGACCTGTCTCTAAGTTTTCTCTTCGTCTGACCTGTCTCTCAGTTTTATTCACCTGATATGTCTAAACAGTTTCTTTTCACTTAACCTGTCTTTCAGTTTCTCTTCACCCGACCTGTTCCCCTCAGTTTCACTTCAAATGACAAGTCTCTCAATTTTTCCCTGTCCCCAGGGGGTTCTCTCAGTTTCTCTTCACCTGACCTGTGTCTTAGTTTCCTTCACCCGACCTGTCTCTCAGTTTCTCTTCACCTGACCTGTTTCTCACTTTTACTTCACCTGGGTTGTGCTCAGTTTCTTTTCACCTGACATGTCTTTCAGTTTCTCGTCGCCTACCTGTCTTTCAGTTTCTCTTCAAGTGAACCTTTGTTTCTCAGTTTCATTTCACCTATCTTGTGCTCATTCTCTTCACCCGCATGTCTCTCAGTTTTTCTTCACCTGACCTGTTTTTCAGTTTTTCTTCACCTGAAATGTCTCTCCGTTTCTCGTCACCTGACCTGTATGCAGGTTCTCTTCAAACCTGACCTGTCTCACAGTTTGTCTTCACCTGATCTGTCTGTCAGTTTCTCTTCACCTAACCTGTGTCTCAGCTTTTCTTCACATACATGTCTCTCAGTTTCTCTTCACCTGACCTGTCTTTCAGTTTCTCTTCAACTGACCTGTCTAAGATTCCCTTCACTTGACTTGTCCCCTCAGTTTCTCTTCCCCCTGTCCTGTTTTCTGAGTTTCTCTTCTCTTCACCTGTCTCTCAGTTTCTCTTCATCTGACCTGCCTCCCTGTTTCTCTTCCCCTGACGTGCCTCTCAGTTTCTCTTCAAACCCGACCTGTCTCTGTTTCTCTTTACCTGATATGTCTAACAGTTTCGTTCCCCATCCTGTCATTTCTTTTTCTCCTGACCTGTCTCTCAGTTTCTCTTCACATGAACTGTCTTTCCCCGTTTCTCTTTCCCTGACGTGTTTTGCAGTTTCTCTTCACCTGACGTGTCCTCTCAGTTTTTTCTTCAACTGATTTGTCTCTCAGTTTCTCTTCACATGACATATCTCTCAGTTTCTCTTCACCAGGCCTGTCTTCCAGTTTTTTATTGTCAAAACCCGTCTATCTTTCTCTTCACCTGATATGTCTCTCATTTCTCTTCCATTGACGTGTCCCCACAGTTTCTCTGCTTCTGACCTTTCTCTATTTCTTTCACCTGACCTGTCTCACAGTTTTTTCTTCTTTCCCGACGTCTCTCTCAGTTTCTCATCACCTGAATTGTCTCTGTTTCTTTTTCCCCTGATGTGTCATTCAGTTTCTCTTCCCTTGAACGGTTTCTCAGTTTCTCTTCACCTGACCTGTCCCCTCAGTTTGTCTTCACCTGACGTGTCTCTCAGTCTCTCTTAACCTGCCTCTGGTCGTTTCTCTTCCCTAAAGTCTGTCTCAGTTTTGTTTTCACATGACATGTCTCTCAGTTACTCTTCACTTGACATGCTCTCAGTTTTCCCCTTTACATGACCTATCTTTCAGTTTCTTTTCACGTGATCTCTCTCAGTTTCCCTTCACTTGAACTGCCTTTTCAGCTTCTCTTCACTTGACCTTCTTTTAGTTTCTCTTCAGTTGAACTGTCTCTAGACTTAACTTTGCCTAACCTGTCTCTGAGATTCTCTTCACCTGACCTGTATCTCAGTTTCTTTTCACCTAACCTGTCTTTCAGTTTCTCTTCACCCGACCTGTCCCCTCAGTTTCTCTTCACCTGTCATGTCTTTCAATTTCTCTGTCCTGACGTGTCTCTCAGTTTCTCCTTCACCCGACCTGTCTCTCAGTTTATATTCACCTGACTTGTCTTTCAGTATCTCTACACCTGACATTCTCTCAGTTTCTCTTCACCTGACATGGTTTCCCAGTTTCCCCTTCACATGACCTTTCTCTCCGTTTCTCTTCACCTAACCTGTCTCTCAGTTTCTCTTCACCTGACATGTCTCTCAGTTTCTCTTCACCAGGCTTGTCTTCCAGTTTCTATTGTAAAGACCTGTCCTCTGTTTCTCTTCACCTGATGTCTCTCAGTTTCTCTTCCATTGACCTGTCTCACAGTTTCTCTTCCTCTTACCAAATGTATCAGTTTCTCTTCACCTTACGTTTCTCTCGGTTTCTCTTCTCCTGACCTGTCTCTCAGCTCTCTTAACCTGACCTCTGGTCAGTTTCTCTTCTCCTTAAGTCGTCTCAGTTTGTTTTCACATGACATGTCTCTCAGTTTACTCTTCACTTGACTAGTCTCTTAGTTTCTCTTCACCTGACATTCTCTCAGTTTCTTTTCACTTGACTAGTGTCTTAGTTTCTTTTCACCTACATGTCTCTCAGTTTCTCTTCACCTGGCCTGTCTGTCAGTTTCTCTTCACCTGACCTCTCTATGTTTCTCTTCACCTGACCTGTCCTCAGTTTGTCTTCACCTGACGTGTCTCTCAGTCTCTCTTAACCTGGCCTTTGGTCAGTTTCTCTTCTCCTTAAGTCTGTCTCAGTTTGTTTTCACATGACATGTCTCTCAGTTACTCTTCACTTGACTAGTCTCTTAGTTTCTCTTCACCTGACATGTCTCTCAGTTTCTCTTCACTTGACTAGTGTCTTAGTTTCTCTTCACCTGACATGTCTCTCAGTTTCTCTTCCCCTGACCTGTCTTTCAGTTTTTCTTCACCTGACCTGTCTCACAATTTGTCTTCACCTGACAGGTCTCTCAGTTTCTCTTCACCTGACGTGTCTGTCAGTTTCTCTTCACACGAACTGTCTCTCAGTTTCTCTTCATATGACATGTCTCTCAGTTTTTCTTCACCAGGCCTGTCTTCCAGTTTCTATTGTCAAAACCTGTCTATGTTTCTGTTCACCTGATATGTCTCTCAGTTTCCCTTCCATTGACCTGTCTCACAGTTTCTCTTCTTCTGACCTTTTCTCTTAGTTTCTGTTCACCTGACCTGTCTCACATTTCTCTTCCCCTGACGTTTCTGTCAGTTTCTTTTCACCAGAACTGTCTCTGTTTCTCTTCCCCTGATGTGTCACTCAGTTTCTCTTCCCTTAAACTGTTTCTCAGTTTCCCTTCACCTGACGTGTCTCTCATTTTGTCTTCACCTGACGTCTCTCAGTTTATCTTCACCTGTCCTGTCTCTCAGTTTCTCTTCACCTGACCTGTCTCTAAGTTTCTCTTCTCCGGAAGAGTCTCTCAGTTTTTTATCACCTGACCTGTGTCTCATTTTCTCTTCACCTAAACTGTCTTTCAGTTTCTCTTCACCTGACTACTCTCTCAGTTTCTCTTCAACCTGACATCTCTCTCAGTTTCCTTCACCTGACCTGTCTCCCAGTGTCTCTTCACCTAGCCTGTGCTCATTTTCTTTCAACTGATGTGTCTCTCATTTTGTCTTCCCTTGACGTGTCTCTCAGATTCTCGTCACGTGACATGTCTCTTATTTTCTCTTCACCTGACCTCTGTTTCCGTTTCACTTCAAGTGGCCTGTCACGGTTTCTATTCACCTGACCTGTCTTTCAGTTTCTCTTCACCTGACTAGTCTCTCAGTTTCTCTCACCTGACATGTCTCTCATTTCTCTTCACTTGGCCTCTCTGTCAGTTTCTCTTCACCTGACCTCTCTCTGTTTCTCTTCACCTGACCTGTCTCACAGTTTCCCCTTCACCTGACCTTTCTGTCAGTTTCTCTTCCCCTGACCTGTGTCTCAATTTTTTCTTCACATGACCTGTCTTTCAGTTTCTCTTCACCTGACCTGTCTAAAATTCCTCTTCACTTGACTTGTCTCAGTTTCTCTTCCCCTGTCCTGTGCCTCAGATTCTCTTCTCCTCACCTGTGTCTCATTTTCTCTCATCTGACCTGCCTCTCAGTTTCTCTTACATTGACGTGTCTCCCAGTTTCTCTTCACCTGAACTGTCTCTGTTTCTCTTTACTTGATATGTTTCTTAGTTTCTCCTTCCCCAGACCTATCAGTTTCTGTTCTCCTGACCTGTCTGTCAGTTTCTCTTCACCTGAACTGCCCTCCCTGTTTCTCATCCCATGACGTGTTTCACAGTTTCTCTTCACATAAACCTGTCTCTCAGTTTCTCGTCACCTGACGTGTCTCTCAGTTTCTTTTCACCTAACCTGTCTTTCAGTTTCTCTTCACCCGACCTGTCTCTCAGTTTCTCTTCACCTGTCATATCTTTCATTTCTCTGTCCCTGACGTGTCACTCAGTTTCTCTTCACCTGACCTGTATCTCAGTTTCTCTACACCAGACCTGTCTCTCAGTATCTCTTACACCTGGTCTGTGCTCAGTTTCTCTTCACCTGACCTTTCTTTCTGTTTCTCTTCAAGTGACCTGTCTCTCATTTTCTCTTCACCTGACATGTCTCTCACTTTGCCTTCCCTTGACGTGTCTCTCAATTTCTCTTCACCTGACATGTCTCTTATTTTCTCTTCACCTGACCCTCTTTCCCCTTTCCACTCAAGTGGCCTGTCACGGTTTCTATTCACCTGACCTGTCTTTCAGTTTCTCTTCACCTGACTAGTCTCTTAGTTTCTCTTCACCTGACATGTCTCTCAGTTTCTCTTCACCTGGCCTGTCTGTCAGTTTCTCTTCACCTGACCTCTCTATGTTTCTCTTCACCTGACATGTCTCTCAGTTTCTCTTCCCCTGACCTGTCTTTCAGTTTTTCTTCACCTGACCTGTCCACAGTTTGTCTTCCCCTTGACATGTCTCTCAGTTTCTCTTCACCTGACCTCTCTGTCAGTTTCTCTTCACCTGATCTGTCTCTCAGTTTCTCTTCATATGACATGTCTCTCAGTTTCTCTTCACCAGGCCTGTCTTTCAGTTCTATTGTCAAAACCTGTCTATGTTTCTTTTCACCTGATATGTCTCTCAGTTTCCCTTCCATTGACCTGTCTCACAGTTTCTTTTCTTCTGACCTTTCTCTTAGTTTTTTTTCACCTGACCTGTCTCACAGTTTCTCTTCCCTGACATCTCTGTCAGTTTCTCTTCACCTGAACTGTCTCTGTTTCTCTTCCCTTAAACTGTTTTTTCCCAGTTTCCCTTCACCTGACGTGTCTCTCATTTTGTCTTCACCTGACGTGTCTCTCAGTTTATCTTCACCTGTCCTGTCTCTCAGTTTCTCTTCTCCTGACCTGTCTCTAAGTTTCTCTTCTCCGGAAGAGTCTCTCAGTTTCTTATCACCTGACCTGTGTCTCAGTTTCTTTACACTTGACCTGTCTCTCAGTTTCTCTTCACTTGACCTGTCTCTCAATTTTTCATCTCCTGACCTGTCTCTCAGTTTCTCTTCCCCGACCTGTCTCTCAGTCTCTCTTAACCTGACCTCTGGTCAGTTTCTCTTCTCCTTAAGTCTGTCTCAGTTTGTTTTCACATGACATGTCTCTGTTACTCTTCACTTGACATGTCTCTCAGTTTCCCTTCACTTGAACTGCCTCTCAGCTTCTCTTCACTTGACCTGTCTTTCAGTTTCTCTTCAGTTGAACTGTCTCTAGGCTTAACTTTGCCTAACCTGTCCTCTGAGATTCTCTTCACCTGACCTGTCTCTCAGTTTCTTTTCACCTAACCTGTCTTTCAGTTTCTCTTCACCCGACCTGTCTCTCAGTTTCTCTTCACCTGTCATGTCTTTCAATTTCTCTGTCCCTGACGTGTCTCTCAGTTTCTCTTGACCCGACCTGTATCTCAGTTTCTCTTCACCCGACCTGTCTCTCAGTTTATATTCACCTGACCTGTCTCTCAGTTTCTCTACACCTGGTCTGTGCTCAGTTTCTTTTCAACTGATGTGTCTGTCAGTTTCTTTTCACGCGACATGTCTTTCAGTTTATCTTCAGCTGACCTGTCTTTCAGTTTCTCTTCACCTGATCTGTCTTTCAGTTTCTCTTCACCTGACTACTCTCTGTTTCTCTTCACGTGACATGTCTCTCAGTTTCTCTTCACCTGACCTGTCTCCCAGTGTCTCTTCACCTGACCTGTCTCCCAGTGTCTCTTCACCTGACCTGTCTCCCAGTGTCTCTTCACCTAGCCTGTGCTCAGTTTCTTTTCAACTGATGTGTCTCTCACTTTGTCTTCCCTAGACGTGTCTCTCAGTTTCTCGTCACATGACATGTCTCTTATTTTCTCTTCACCTGACCTCTGTTTCCGTTTCACTTCAAGTGGCCTGTCTCGGTTTCTATTCACCTGACCTGTCTTTCAGTTTCTATTCACCTGACTAGTCTCTCAGTTTCTCTTCACCTTTCATGTCTCTCAGTCTCTCTTCACTTGGCCTGTCTGTCAGTTTCTCTTCACCTGACCTCTCTCTGTTTTTCTTCACCTGACCTGTCTCACAGTTTGTCTTCACCTGACATGTCTCTCAGTTTCTCTTCACCTGACCTGTCTGTCAGTTTCTCTTCACCTGATCTGTCTCAATTTTTCTTCACCTGACATGTCTCTAAGTTTTTCTTCCCCTGTCCTGTGTCTCAGTTTCTCTTCTCCTCACCTGTCTCTCACTTTCTCTTCATCTGACCTGCCTCTCAGTTTCTCTTACATTGACGTGTCTCCCACTTTCTCTTCACCTGACCTCTCTCTGTTTCTCTTCACCTGATATGTTTCTTAGTTTCTCTTCCCCAGACCTGTCAGTTTCTTTTCTCCTGACCTGTCTGTCAGTTTCTCTTCACCTGAACTGTCTCTCTGTTTCTCGTCCCATGACGTGTTTTGCAGTTTCTCTTCACCTGACATGTTTCACAGTTTCCCTTCACATGACCTGTCTCTCAGTTTCTCTTCACCTAACCTGTCTCTCAGTTTCTCGTCACCTGACATGTCTCTCAGTTTCTCTTCACCAGGCTTGTCTTCCAGTTTCTGTTGTCAAGACCTGTCTCTGTTTCTCTTCACCTGATGTCTCTCAGTTTCTCTTCCATTGACCTGTCTCACAGTTTCTCTTCCTCTTACCTTTCTCTTAGTTTCTCCTTACCTGACCTGTCTCATAGCTTCTCTTCCCCTGACAAGTCTATCAGTTTCTCTTCCCCTTACGTTTCTCTCGGTTTCTCTTCCCCTGACCTGTCTCTCAGTCTCTCTTAACCTGACCTCTGGTCAGTTTCTCTTCTCCTTAAGTCTGTCTCAGTTTGTTTTCATATGACATGTCTCTCAGTTACTCTTCACTTGACATGTCTCTCAGTTTCCCTTCACATGACCTATCTTTCAGTTTCTTTTCACGTGATCTCTCTGTTTCCCTTCACTTGAACTGCCTCTCAGCTTCTCTTCACTTGACCTGTCTTTCAGTTTCTCTTCAGTTGAACTTTCTCTAGGCTTAACTTTGCCTAACCTGTCTCTGAGATTCTCTTCACCCGACCTGTCTCTCAGTTTATATTCACCTGACCTGTCTCTCAGTTTCTCTACACCTCGTCTGTGCTCAGTTTCTTTTCAACTGATGTGTCTGTCAGTTTCTTTTCACGCGACATGTCTTTCAGTTTATCTTCAGCTGACCTGTCTTTCAGTTTCTCTTCACCTGATCTGTCTTTCAGTTTCTCTTCACCTGACTACTCTCAGTTTCTCTTCACTTGACATGTCTCTCAGTTTCTCTTCACCTGATCTGTCTTTCAGTTTCTCTTCACCTGACTACTCTCTCAGTTTCTCTTCACGCGACATGTCTTCCAGTTTCTCTTCACCTGATCTGTCTTTCAGTTTCTCTTCACCTGACTACTCTCAGTTTCTCTTCACTTGACATGTCTCTCAGTTTCTCTTCACCTGACCTGTCTCCCAGTGTCTCTTCACCTAGCCTGTGCTCAGTTTCTTTTCAACTGATGTGTCTCTCACTTTGTCTTCCCTTGACGTGTCTCTCAGTTTCTCGTCACATGACATGTCTCTTATTTTCTCTTCACCTGACCTCTGTTCCCGTTTCACTTCAAGTGGCCTGTCTCGGTTTCTATTCACCTGACCTGTCTTTCAGTTTCTCTTCACCTGACTAGTCTCTCAGTTTCTCTTCACCTGACATGTCTCTCAGTCTCTCTTCACTTGGCCTGTCTGTCAGTTTCTCTTCACCTGACCTCTCTCTGTTTTTCTTCACCTGACCTGTCTCACAGTTTGTCTTCACCTGACATGTCTCTCAGTTTCTCTTCACCCGACCTGTCTGTCAGTTTCTCTTCACCTGACCTGTGTCTCAATTTTTCTTCACCTGACATGTCTCTAAGTTTTTCTTCCCCGTCCTGTGTCTCACTTTCTCTTCTCCTCACCTGTCTCTCACTTTCTCTTCATCTGACCTGCCTCTCAGTTTCTCTCACATTGACGTGTCTCCCAGTTTCTCTTCACCTGATCTGTCTCTGTTTCTCTTCACCTGATATGTTTCTTAGTTTCTCTTCCCCAGACCTGTCAGTTTCTTTTCTCCTGACCTGTCTGTCAGTTTCTCTTCACCTGAACTGTCTCCCTGTTTCTCGTCCCATGACGTGTTTTGCAGTTTCTCTTCACCTGACATGTTTCACACAGTTTCTCTTCACATGATCTGTCTCTCAGTTTTCTCTTCACCTAACCTGTCTCTCAGTTTCTCGTCACCTGACATGTCTCTCAGTTTCTCTTCACCAGGCTTGTCTTCCAGTTTCTATTGTCAAGACCTGTCTCTGTTTCTCTTCACCTGATGTCTCTCAGTTTCTCTTCCATTGACTTGTCTCACAGTTTCTCTTCCTCTTACCTTTCTCTTAGTTTCTCCTCACCTGACCTGTCTCCCAGCTTCTCTTCCCCTGACAAGTCTATCAGTTTCTCTTCACCTTACGTTTCTCTCAGTTTCTCTTCACCTGAACTGTCTCTGTTCCTCTTCCCATGATGTGTCACTCAGTTTCTCTTCCTCCGAACTGTTTCTCAGTTTCTCTTCTACTGAAGTGTCTCTCAGTTTCTTCTCACCTGACCTGTGTCTCATTTTCTCTTAACCTGACCTGTCTCTCAGTTTGTCTTCACCTGACATGTGCTCAGTTTCTCTTCACATGACGTGTCTCTCAGTTTCTTTTCATTTGACCTGTCTCTCAGTTTCTCTTCAGTTGATCTGTCTCTCACTTTATCTTCACCAGTCCTGTCCCTAAGTTTCTCTTCAACTGACAGGTCTCTCAGTTTCTCTTCTCCTGACCTGTCTCTAAGTTTCTCTTCTACTGAAGTGTCTCTAAGTTTCTTCTCACTTGACCTGTGTCTCATTTTCTCTTCACCTGACATGTCTCTCAGTTTGTCTTCACCTGGCATGTGCTCAGTTTCTCTTCACATGACGTGTCTCTCAGTTTCTTTACACTTGACCTGTCTCTCAGTAGTTTTCTCTTAAGTTGACCCGTCTCTCATTTTTTCTTCACCTGACCTGTCTCTCAGTTTCTCTTCCCCTGACCTATCTCTCAGTCTCTCTTATCCTGGCCTGTGGTCAGTTTCTCTTCTCCTGACGTCTGTCTCAGTTTGTTTTCACATGACATGTCTCTCAGTTTCTCGTTGTGAAGGCTTACTCAGCTCTGTAATAACTTCAGACAGTATTACCAAAGCTGGCTCCTCCTCAGGAAAATTAATGAATAGTTTAATATGTTTATTATGCACCCCATACCCATCCTGTGGGCGGTAGTCAAAAGATTACAGAGGTACATAATTGGTCCAGGGACTGGACTCCAAAGTTTTGATAGCTGAGCAAGTTACAAAGGTAATGAACTAGATCTGGTCATAATCATGACCAAGTTACAAAGGTAATGAGCTCCAGGTAGAGCTGGTCACACTCATGAATAATTGCAAAGGTAATGAATCATAAACACATTAATCATGAGAATTTACAAAGGTAATGAGCTCCAGGTAGAGCTGGTCAAAATCATGACAAGTTTCAAAGGTAATGAATGATAAACACGTTATCACATGTTTACAATCATAGACAAATTACAGAGTAATGAGCAGTTAACAAACATAGCAGGGAATTCATCCATTGCCCCAACAACAGATGTTGCTAGGTGCCTGTCTCTCCTCGGTATACAGCCATTGCAAACAGCAGCAAGTTGCCCCGGGATCTGCTGCTTGCACGAGCACCATCGACCCTCCCCAAGAGGTCCAAGAAGCCAGTGACTCCGTTAGCAGCCCGATGGAGAGCTCCCCTAGGACATGTCAGCGTCCTGGTGGGCGCCAAGTTGATGAAGATCCCAGGCCCTCGTGTGCACGGATGTTGAAGCTTGAGGTACTGAGTACACACTGCCTGTGGCACACCTGACAGCTGCCTCGCGGTCGAACTCCACGATGCTGTCCCTGTAGTGGAAGTTCCTGTGAGCCCCGCACTCCCTGCAGTGCCATCGCTGACATCGTGGGTTAGGGGAGAAGTACCCTCTACAGATGGGGTGGCGCTGGGAGTTGGGTGGGTGAGGTGGGGAGACGCGCAGGGGTAGGCGTTATGAGAGGGTCACTGTTTTACTACACACGCCCTCCCCCTCCCCCCAGCGGAGAGGGGGGGAGGCGCTGACTGGTCCTGACTCGACAACACCAAATCCTCTGAAACGTGCACAACACTTCAACTATTTACGCTGAAACGATGCACTGGGATGTCCGTTCGCTGCTCTGGTATCTTCTCAAAGCATTCACACTGAGTTCTGTTAAGTAGGGACCTGTCAGCCTCTTTGACCAGGAGCTATCCTTGAAAATCCCGCAGCTAGCCTGCTACACAACCTGCCGGGGTCGCCATGTTATAAAACCCGAATTAATGAATAGAATTAATGAATAGAAAACGAAATAATTCTTTCATTAATTGGGTTTTAAATTTTAAAATGAATAGAAAACGAAATAATAATTCACAAAGATAAACACTTTATTATATATTAAAGCAAACATAAACAATAAAACAGACAGGTATATCCTATTTGAAAGAAAAATGAAAAATGAAATAAATAAAATAACATTTGAACTCAACGCTAGTATATATATGGATGCTGGTGTTGGTGACACTGATGTTGTTGAAATCTAGCCGTTGCTGATTGGAGGGGGAGGGGTCGCAGGTGTTGGTGACCACCACCGCCTAGTTCTTCACAGAGTGTCGCCGTGAGTATTCTATCCCGATGACGGGAAAGCAGGTTTCTTTACCACTGCAATGATGTGGGGTTACTTTCCTGCAATTTCATACAGTGCACGGGTAATTAAATCCAAAATGGGAAGTCTCTGGACGTTAGTCCTTCTCCACAGTTTCTTCTCGTTGATTGCCCAGTGACCCTCTCTGTCATCCAAGAGTAGTGTTTTGGGGGCTGTGAGTCGAGTGATTTACTGTTTGACCAGAGCCCCAAACGTCACCTTTCGGGGGGGGGAAGAAGGAGGGGAAGGATAGCGGAGCTAGACTGACCCTACCTTAACAAGCAGCCGGCAGTCAAACTATCACTTTCGGGGGGGGGGAAAAAAAGGGGGAATACGGGAGACTTGACTTACCCTACCTTAACAAGTAGCCGGCAATGAAACTATTGTTACTAAAATACTCCCCTCTCACTCCTATTATTGAACTTTTCCCTCACACTGTCCTCACAAAAGTCCACCTCAAGAGGCGACTGTTGGTTCCCTTAAAAGTTTCTAGGGATATCAAAGGTTTGTGGTCCGTTTTTTAAAATGAATTCTTTTCCCAGCAAATAAAATTTAAGTTTGGAGATACCCCACACAAGGCCAAACATTCCTTTTCTATGGTGGAGTATCTCGTTTTTCTTTCTGCGGAAGGTTTCCCGGGCTTGGAAAACTTTCGGGGAAAAGGGAGACCATAAAGGTTTTTGAAGTAGCACTGAAACCAACCAGTTTTTTGGGGGCATTTTTCTTAAAAAAAAAATGTTTTTTTAAAAATTTTGGAAAATTTTTAAGTTTTGGGTTTCTTTGGGGAAAAGATATTTTTAAAATCTCATTAAAACCTTTTCCCGAGCAACGTCGGAAATTTTCAAGGGGGTTTTTTCAAAAGATTTTTTAAAAGGGAAAGGGTCGGATAAGATCCCTTTAAAAAACCCATAAGGTTCGGGAAAAACCGTGCAAAAAAATTTTAACAAAACCAAAAAAGCAACGAAATGAGCTTCTTTTTTTGGGGAAATTTTAAAATTTCTAAAAAAGCTTTGATTTTACGGGAGAGGCTGCAGAGAGTTATTAGAAAGTATCAGTCCAAAGATTTTTAATTTTGTTATACCCAAAAAATTTTTTTTCCTTGGGCTTGGCTTTGAGGCCATGTTAGCGAACCCTTTACGCAAAATTTGATTTTAATGTTTGGATATGTTCCCCCCACGTAGATTAAATTCCTTTTAAAAGTTTTTCAAAAAAAACCCTGAAACTTTTGGGCATATTACCCAAAAACCTTTCCATCAGTCTCAGGGTTAGGTGCACGGGCGGGGTTTTACCAAACCAAAGGGCATATTTTTCTAACTGCATCAGCCCTTTGGTGTTGGGAAAAAGCGGTGAAACGCTTTAGAAGAAGGACCTAACTTTAAATTTTGATGATATGCCGCCAATATCAATCTCTAAAAAGGGAAGGGAAGCCGCCCAAAAAAAGGGGGGGGAAGATGGGCTACTTTTAAAGGGGCAAAAGGCTCACATCCCCCGAGAAAAAGGGCTTTAAAAGGCCTCTGAAGTCAATAGAAAATCTATTTAATTTAAACCTCCTTTTTAACCATGACTACTCGTGAACAATATAAAAGATACTGAAGGTTCATGATCTTTATTTTTAAAAATTTTTGTCTACCTCTCGGTAAAATTTCACCCCAAAGGGGGAAACTGGAACGGGGTAATATTTTCTTTTTATGGATTGTCCGTCACTAAGTCAATCAGGGACTCCCGGGAAAAGGGTTAACACCCTCGAAAAACAGTAAAGACGTCTAAAAATTTTACTCACACATTCAAGTATTTCAGTCTTTTAAAGGTCATCCAAAGAATCATTAATATTAATTTTGGGTTGCGTGCTAGTTCAAAAGTCACCAAGTAAAGAAATTTTCTTTATCATAGCCCCTTAAGTTAGGGGTGTAAATTACGCACCCCTTTACATTCTTCAGTTTTTTTTCTTTAACAAGTTCGTGTGGAAAAAACAAAGGGCCAAAGTTTTTAAAGGCAGTTACCCAAATTTTTCTTGGGGGTAATATTTTAAGGATTTTTGAATGAAAAAAGTTTTATTTTTCCCCCTTGTTTTTAAATGGGAAGTAAATTTTTCCCAAAAATTTTTTAAATTTATTTTAAATGGGGGCCCTTTTCCAAAGCTACAATTAATTTTAAATTTGACTTTATGGGCAAAAGTACCAGAACTTCATCCCCTATTTTAAAACTTCTCCTCTGATTTTTTGGAGTCAAAAAGGGTTTTTGTTGGCCCCTTGAAAAGCTTGGGGTTTTTTCGAACTATGTCAGAGGTTCCTCAATTTTGGGGATCTAAGGTCAAGGGCGAAACTGGTAAAAGACGAACCTAAACTTTTTACCTCCTCTTAGTCCAAAAAGTCAAAAGGGAAATGGGACAAGGGCCCCTCTGGCCTGTCTACCATAGAAAGTTAAAAAGGGGTAAAAACCCCCCAAAGAGTCTCTGGAACTTCCCTAAAGGCAAACAAAGCACGGGGAAAGGAAACCCGATGCCTTTCCCCTTAGGTTTAAGGGAGAAAATTTTTCCTTAAAAAATTAAACTTTAGAATCAAAAGCTGGCGCTAATCCCCCCCAAACAGCGGGATGAGGGGTGTGGCGAAGAGGGGGGAGAAAGTCAGGTTCACGAGCGGGGACCCAAAAAAATTCGAAAAAATTTTAAAAATGAGTTTAGGTTCCCCAAAAATAGTTTTAATTTTTTGGGCTACACTCTGGTAAAATTTTTAAACCTTGTACAAATGTTTCTAAAAAAAATTCCCAGCCATTTATAACGGGCCATGGTAAACAGTGCGACGCGTCATATTCGAAAAAAAAAATGGGGATGCCCAAAGGGGTAAAAAATTTCTATCGTGTATCCCCTGAATTTCGTTCCCTTCAAACAGGTGATGAAAAGGAAAAACGTTTTTTAAAAAGGGTTTAACTGTAATAAAAACCGAAAGGGTCAGGGCAAAAAGGGTAAAATAAAGCGTTTTTTTCGGGGAAAAAATTTTAAATTTCCCCGGGCAGTTTGGGGTGCCGCGCCTTCGGCCAAATTTCCCAAGAAACCTATTTCCCTATTTGGGTTCCACCCTTCTTTTTTTAAATGATTAAATTTGGCTTGATTTTCCCAACAAACATGGGAAAAGCTTGTTTTAACAAGGTAGAGTAACCTTCTAAACTACCCCAAAATATTTTTAGATTTATGGGGAAAAAACAAGCCCAAACATTTTCCAAATATGAAAAAAAATTTTATGAAACCAAATTTTTTTTTGGGCATGAAGATAATTTTTATTTTAAGAATTGGTACCTTACAGTGAGGGAATTAAAAAGGTTTTCTATCAGCAGCAAGTGAAAAAAACCATTTTTTCCAATCCCTTTTAAAATTGGGACTTCGCTGCCAAAGGGAAAAAAAAAAAAATTTTTGGGGGGTTTTGGTATTTTCATTTCCTTTTGGCCGATTTATTGAAACTTCACCCGGGAGGTTTGATGAAAGGGCTTCTAAAAGTAAAACCCAAAATAAACTAATCGGTTGAAAAAAAAAAAAAAGTCGCCCCCGTAAACCCACTGCCCCCTTTCCCACTCCCAGAAGTTGGTATAGATGTTGCTTTAAAGGGTCAAATGTAAAATTGTGCCCCAAAAACGGTCAAACAAAATTTCCCTAGGGATGCCCACTCGGGAAAGATGGACAAAGGGGCTTCAGCCCCCCCTGTAGTATTTTAAGGTCTTCAAGGAACGTTTTCGGGAAAAAACCGAAGCAAAATTTCAACTAATGTTTAATAATACCCAATGCCCCCCCAAAGATGAAAGGGGAGAAAAAAGGCCCAACGATGCAAAAGTTTACTCTTTTAAAAGGGTTACCGTAAAGATAGGAAATTTTGACCATAGGAACTCGCCTGGTACCTCGGGGGATGACATTTGGCAAACTTTAAAAACGATCTACAATGGGGAAAGGGAATCTGGGACTTTTTTTGGCCAAAAAAGGTTTCCCTAATTTTTTTTTAAAGGGTTTTTGGGCGATGGGAGAAAGCCCGGGCACTGGAAAGGTCATGACCATTTAAGAACAGTCTCTCTGCATTGATTTGGGAAAACAACTAAGTTTGGAATAGCTTTCGTCTAAATTTTAAATTTGAATACTGACTTGTACAAGATACCTTTTATATATTCAAATTTATATAAAATTTTTTCCCTTTGGGATAACTTGATTTTTTTTTAGGGCTTTAAAGGCAATTCTAAAGAGAAGGGAAATTTACTTGAAAAATTGGGCAAAGGAGCCCTTCGAAAACATAAAAAGGGCTTAAAGCCCGGGAAAAAATCAAAGTTTGGCCCAGTAGGAGAAGCCGGGCTTGGTCTGACCCCCTAGTCAAGACTTTTATAGTTGGGAGGTGATATTTTCCCACTTTCATCTAACAATAAACCCCTGATCCTACAAACCCCCCTTTGGGAAGTACATCACGGGTTTTTTAAACCCCCCCCAAGAATCTCACGAGACATTGCCCTCATCTGAGCTTTCGAGGGGCCCTTCTCTGACTTTACGGGAAAGGGGATTTTAAACACTTAGTCCATCTTGGGGCCGGGATAAAAGGGTAAACCCTCAAAGGAAGAATGGCCCCTTTTTTACATTACCTTTTAGTACGGGGCAAGAACTGAGGGGAAAGCTATTTACAGCTTCAGACCCCCCTGTGAATTTTTTTAGACCAAAAGTAACAAGGGAAAGGTAGGAAAAGTGCTGTACGTCCCAAAAAAAGTCTAAAAGGGATAGAAAAGGAAAAGAGTTTTTTTTAAGATTAGGGAACAGAAATTACTATACATTGAAACCGGGTTCCCGAAAAAAGGGTAGATACTTTTAAGTCCTTTTAACTGTTCCTGAACAAAAGGGTTTTGGTCATTACATTTTAAAAACCCATTTTTTTCCCCAACTTTTGGACCTTCTAAAGGACAACTGGACTTTTTAACCCCTTTTAACACCCACAAATGACAAACAAATAAAAAAAGGGCCCTTTTTACTTTCCCTAGAGGCTTTGATTTCAAAGGTCTGATAAACCCCTTGCCCTTGGGGTTTCGATCCCTTTGTCTTTTAGGAATTGTGGCCCCCGCAAAGGTCGGGCACCCAGCAATTTTCCTCAGTTTTTAAATCGGGTTAAACGTTTTTTTTAATTTTTTTTCGTACCCTGGTGAGGAAGAGCTGTCAAACGGGTCACCCAACCAAGAATTTCCCCTAAGAAAATTCAAAACTGGATCAATTCCTAAACTCTCTATCCAAAAGTCAAAACAAACGAAAGAGTGCTCCCTGTAACTGTTGAAATTTTTGGGCCAGGCAGAAAGGGTGGCATACCTGAATCTTTCCTGTAAGAATTATTTGGTTTTTTTTGATATTTTTTTTAGGTTTGCCTTCTTCAGAAAGGTTAAAATTTACATATAACATCCTGCGACAAAGTTGAAAATAGAATTCAAAGTGTCCCCGGGAAAATAACTTTCCCCAACCCGGTACCCGGGTTTAAACGGGCCATTCAAAAGGGAAAGGGGTATTTTAAAAACCGATAAGTAAGAAGTTATGTCTTCCCCCTCTGGAAGGGAGGTAAATTGGGTTTTTTGAATTTATGTGACTACCCTGAACGTTGTTCCTTTACTCCTTCATCAAATTTGCTGTTGTGAAAAAAGTTAAAAAAGGGGGTTTTGGGTTTCGAGCTCGCGACCCTTTTTTCTTTTTCCCTTAACTAAAATTTTCCTCTTTCCTTTGCTCTTTCTTCAATTTCCCCCTTTTTTTTAACCTTTCCTCACGTATCTTACTTGTTTTCCCCACGTAAATTAAAACTCTCTCCTCACAAACCAAAACTATCACGGGATTCATCCAAAAATGTATTCAACCCTACTTGCAAGAATAACTTTTAAAAATCAGGGAAATGAAAGGGGGTTAAAAAAAAATGGGGGGGTTCAATTCCTGCTCTCTCAAAAATTAAATAAACCAGAGGGCTCGATCCCGGGTTCCCTTAAAAAAATATGTAATTTAAAAAAACGAAGGGGTTTTTATCCAAAACCCGACAAACAGAAAAAGAATGGGGGCACTGACCATCCAATCTTCTCAAACCAAAAAATCAAGGAAAAGGGCCCAAAGACATTTCCCCCCTTGATGTAATAAAGATCAAAGAAAAAAAATTTGTCCTGGGAAAAACTGGGGCCCTAGAGTCAAAAACCCCTAAAGGGTTTCAAGCTCACAAGAAAGGGGGCAGAAATTAAAAAATTTTATCCTGCCGACTTGACTTACAATAAATTGAACTATAAAAAATCACACCAAAACTTTTCCCAAAAACCTTAAACCCTACCCCCTACCATAAGAAAGATTACCATTGGGGGTGGAAAACCCCCTTTGGGACGGGGTTGAATTTTCCAAAATTTTAAAAAGAGATGGAGTTAAAACTTGATTCAGCGAGTTGATCCGGGCAAGGTCACCCCCTTGTGAAGGCTTACTCAGCCCTGAAAAAACTTTTAACAGTAATAAATCAGGGTGGCTCCTCCTCAAAAATTTAAAGAATAGAAAAAGAAATAATAAATTTACAAAAATTTAAAAACTTTAAATTTTTATTAAAGCAAACAAAAAACAATAAAACCTAAGGGATAAACCTAATTTTAAAGAAAAAGAAAAATGAAAGAATAAAATAACATTTGAACCCAACCTAGTATATATATGGATGTCTGGTGTTTTGGGGAAACCCGTGTTGTTGAAATCTTAGCCTTGCTGATGTGGAAAGGGGGATTGGGGCCCCATGTGTTAGTGAAACCCCCCCACTGGGTATTCTTCACGGGGTGTCCCCCCCTGAGAAAACAATCCCGATGACAGGGAAAGGGAGGTTTTTTACCGCTTTCAATGATGTGGGGGTTTCGTCCCGCAATTTCCCTACAGGGGCACCGGTAATTAAAAACCAAAATGGGGAAAAACTCTGGACGTTATCCTTCCCATCAGTTCTTCCCCTTTGAATTTACAGGTTACCCCTCCTTTTCATCCAAGAGTAGGGGGGGGTTGGGAGCTGTGAGCGAAGATTTTCTGTTTTTACCAGAGCCCCACACGTCAACCCTTTCCGGGGGGGGGGGAAGAAGGGGGGGGGGATAAACCGAGCCCGAAAACCCTACCCCAAAAAAAGGGATCCCCGGCAGTCAAACTATCACTTTCGGTGTGGGGAAAAAAAAAGGGGGGGAAAAACGGAGCTGGACTTCCCTACCTTTTAAAAAGTAGCCGGCAATGAAACATTGTTACTATTTTACTCCCCTCTTTCTCCTATCTATTGAACTTTTCCCTCACACTCGTCACCTGAAAATGTCTCACAGTTTCTCTTCACCTGACCTATCTTTGTTTTTAAAGGACCTCTCTCAGTTTCCCTTCACTTGAACGGGCTCCCCAGTTTCTCTTCACTTGACCTGTCCCTTTTATTTTTCTTCAAATTTAACTGTCTAAAGCTTTAAATTTGCCCGACCGGGCCCCCAGTTTCTCTTCATTTGACCTACTCTCCCGTTTCTCTTTACCTGACATTCTCTCAGTTTTTTTTTCACCTAACCTGGTTTTTCGTTTTTTCTTTTAAACCCCACCTGTCCCCCCCCCCCCCTCAGTTTCCTTTACCTAACATGTCCCTCAATTTCTCTGTCTCTGACGTGTCCTCCTTTTTTTCTTCAACCCGACCCCGTTCTCATTTCTCTTCACCCACATGTCCCCTCATTTCTATTTTAACTGATTTGTCCTCCCGTTTCTTTTCACCTGAAAAGGGCTTACTGTTTTTTTCCTTTACCTGACCTGTGTTTTCAGTTTTTTTTAAAGTGACCCCTTTTCCCCATTTCCTTCAAACCCCCCCTTCTTTCAGTTTTTTCTTCACCCCACTGTCCCCCAGTTTTTTCTTCCCAAAGACATTCCCTCAGTTTCCTTTTTTACCTGACATTCCCTCAGTTTCCTTTAAACCCGAACTTACCCTTTTGTTTTTTTATTCAAGTGACCTTTTTTCTCTTTAGTTTTCTCTTCCCCCTGGCAATGTCCCATTTTCTTTCACCTGCCTCTTTTTCAGTTGCTTTTTCGAGTGGCCCGTCTCATTTCTCTTCACCTGACATGTCTCTAAGTTTTTTTTTTCCCCTTTAAACCCGTCTCTGATTCCCCCTTACAAATGACCTTTTCCCCAGTTTCTTCCTTTTCCCCGCCCCCTCTCTCAAATTTTTTCTTCAAACCCGGGCCTTTTTTGTTCAGTTTTTTCTTTAACTGACACTATCTCCCCTTTCTCATCCCCTCACCTGTTTCTCGTTTTTTCTTCTCCTACTTGTCTCTGAGTTTCCTCTTCACCCCGACCTTTCCCCTCATTCCTTTCACCTGACAAGGGCTCACATTTCCCTTCACTTGACCTGTCTCTCATTTCCCCTTCACCCCCAATTTCTCTCCCTTTTCCCCTTTTACATGACCTGTCTCTCATTTCTCTTTACTTGACCCGGGCTCCAGTTTCTCTTCCCCCTGACATGTCTCTCAGTTTCTCTCCCAAATTTTCTTCCAAAAATTTTTCAGACTTTGGGCCCGTTTTCTGTTTTTTTTCCTATAATGTGTCCTAAGTTTTTTCTTCCCCTGGGCCTTTTTTTCAGCTTCTCTTTCCAAAAGTCTTTCTATAAGTTTTTTCTTCATTTTAAATTCCCCTCAGTTTTTGTTTTACCTAACCTATCCCCTCAATTTCTCTTCAAACCCGACCTGTCTCTCATTTTTAAGGGGCCCTTTTCTCTCAGTTTTCCCTTTTTACCGGGCCTGTCCCCTCAGTATCTTTTTCAACGACTTGTCTCTCAGTTTCTCTTCACCTGATAAAATCTATCAGTTTCCTTCACCTGCCTGCCTGTCAGTTTCCCCTTCCCTGAACGTCTCTCATTTTTTCTTCACCTGCCTGTCCCCTAAGTTTTTTCCTTTTACATGACATTTTCTCAAATTTTTTTCTTCAACACCTTTTATGTGTTCATTTCATCTTCACCAGACTTTTCTCCAGTTTCTCTCAACCCGTCCTGTCTCTAAGTTTCTCTTCAAAATGACATTTTTTTCTCAGTTTCTCTTCACCTTTCATTTGGGTTTAAATTTTTTCTTTACCAGGGCTTGTCTCTCAAATTTCTTTTTAAACCCGATAATCTCCAGTTTCCATCCCCGCATTTTCTCAGTTTTTTTCAAACCCACCTGTCTTTTTTGTCCCCTTTCACTTGACCTGTCCCCTGTTTTTTTTCACCCGACATGTCTCCAGTTTCTCTTCACCTACTTATCTCTCAAATTTTCTTCACCTGACCTGTCTGTTTAGTTTTCTTTTCACCTGATCGCCCCCTCAGTAACTCTTTTCCTGACCGCCTCTCAGTTTTTCTTCACCTGACATGTCCCAGTTTTCTTCACCTGACCTGCGTCATTTCTCTTCCCCTGACGTGTCCCCCCAGTTTCTCTTTCCCCTTACCTGTCTCCTCAATTTCTCCTTTTTCCTGACATTCTCTCAGTTTTCTTAACCTTTCTTTTGCTCAGTTTTTTATTCACAAGACGTGTCTCCCGTTCCTTTTCATCGACATGTCCCCTTTTCTCCCCCCACCTAACATGTTTTTGAGTTTCTCTTCAACTGACCTTTTCTTTAGTTTTCGTGACCATCCCCATTTCCCCTTCACGTGAAAACCCTTCCCCCAGTTTCTCTTTTACTTTTACTTGTCTCCGTTTCTCTTTTACTTGACCTACTCTCATTTTTTCTGCAACTGACATGTTTCTCCCGTTTCCCCTTCTCCCCGAAATACCCATCAGTTTCTATTACCTAATTTCCCGGGCTTTCAGTTTCTCTTCACGTGACCTGTGGGCATTTCTTTTTACTTTACCTGTTTTCTCATTTTTTTCTTCCCTTTGGGTATCTCTCAAAATTTTTCTTTATTTTTTTGAACTCAGTTTTTCTTCACCTGACCAAACTTCCAGTTTTCTTTTCCCCCGACCTGTTTCTAAGTTTCTCCCTTTTCATGACTTTCCCCCTCAGTTTCTCCCTTTTCCTTTCCTTTCCCGAGTTTCTGTGTCCCCTGACTGTCCTTTTAGTTTTTCCCTTTACTTGACCTTTTCCCCTCAGTTTCTCTTCCCTTAAGTACCCCAGTTTTTTTTTCGCCTGACGTTTCTCATTTTTCCCCTTCAAACCCGATTTGTTTATTCATTCCTTCACCTACAAAAGTCTCTCAGTTTTTTCTTCACCTACCATTTTTTCAGTTTTTTCTTCACCTTACTTGTCTCATTTTTTTCCCTTCCCCCTGACATTTCCCCCTCCCCGTTTCTTTTCACTTGACCTGTTCCCCAGTTTTTTCCCTTTACCTGACCGACTCTCATTTTTTCCTCACCTGACATGTCTCTTAATTTCTCTTCATTGACCTGTCTCACAGTTTCCCTTCACCTCACATGTCTCTCAGTTTCCTTTCACCTACACTCCCCTCAATTTCCTTACCGATCTGTCTTTCAGTGTCTCTTCACTTACCTTTTCTCAGTTTCTCTTTAACGACAACACAAATAACCCCGCATAGAAAGACAAGACGTTTTCGGTCGGGGCCTTTGGGCCCTTTTCAAAGTCAACCTTAAAACCCGAATTGGGGCAGGGCGCGTATTATAGGCAGGAAAGGTAAGTAGTAGTAAATTGGTAGTGGTAAAGTATAGTAGTAAAAGTATATTAATTGGTAGTGGTAGAATAGTAGTAGTATAAGTAGTAGTATTGGAATTGGGATAGTAGAGGGAATAAGCAGGAGGAGCCAGCCAAATACAACCCAAAGGGAGCACTGCAAGGAGCTAGGTGCCCACAAGGGAGAGCAATTTTATAAGGTGGGGGAAGCGGAAAAATGAAGGAACAGAATCACGAAAAGAAGAAAGAAAAACCCAAACCCCGAGGAGAAAGAAGGAAAGAGGAAAAAGGGGGAAAAAGGGGAAGAAGAAAAAGAAAAAAGAAAAAAAGGAATCAGTTTAAATTTACGGGGTTCGGGAAATTTGGAGCATTTTTTCAATGTAGTGGGAGAGGACGCAATCTACAGAGACGAAGCAAGGACTAAAATTCATACAAGGAAAGTTGTGTATTAAAGAGGATTCAACTAGACGGCGACTGTTAGAGTTGGAAGTAGGGAAGACAGTTTTAGAGGAAGAGCAGTCAATAGGATGGCTATGATCTCTGGTTAGCAAGACTTTTTAAATGGTCCAAGTCGCTCCAAAAAGTGGTCGTAAGCTCCTTTCTTCTATCTGAGGGTAATTTGTGTATCGTTCCAGCCACGGTATTGTGCCTTTTTGTTATTCACCTGACATGTCTCTCAGTTTCTCTTCACCTGGCCTGTGCTCAGTTTATCTTCACATGACCTATCTCACAGTTTCTCATCCCCTTACCTGTTTCTCAGTTTCTCATCTCCTGACTTGTCTCTCAGTTTCTCTTCCCCTGAACTGTCTCTCAGTTTCTCTTCAAATGACCTGTATCTCAGTTTCTTTTCATCTGACCTGTCTCTCAGTTTCTTTTCTTCTGACCTGTCTCTCAGTTTCTCTTCACCTGACCTGTCTCTCAGATTCTTTTCCAATGACCTGTCTCTCAGTTTCTCTTCACCTGTGCTGCTCTCAGTTTCAGTTCACCTGATGTGTCTCTCAGTTTCTCCTCACCTGACCTGTCACAGTTTCTCTTCACCTGATATGTCTCACAGTTTCTCTTCACCTGACTTGTCTTTAAGTTTCTCTTCACCTGACCTGTCTCTCAGTATCTCTTCACCTGACATGTCTCTCAGTTTCTCTGCCCATGAAGTGTTTCTCAGTTTCTTTTCTCCTGACATGTGTCTAGTTTTTCTTCATGTGACCTGTCTCAGTTTCTCTTCACTTGACTTGTCTCTCAGTTTCTCTTCCCCTCACCTGTATCTAAGTTTCTCTTCACCTGACAAGTCTCTCAGTTTCTCTTCACATGACCTGTATCTCATTTTCTCTTACTTGACTTGTCTCTCATTTTCTCTTCCTCTCACCTGTCTCTCAGTTTGTCTTCAGCCAACGTGTCTCTCAGTTTCTCTTCACTTGACCTGTCTATAAGTTTCTCTCCCCGTGAAGTGTCTCTCAGTTTCTCTTCACTTGACCTGTATCTCATTTTCTCTTACTTGACTTGTCTCTAAGTTTCTCTTCCTCTCACCTGTCTCTCAGTTTGTCTTCAGCCAACGTGTCTCTCAGTTTCTCTTCACTTGACCTGTCTCTGTTTCTCTTCCCCCGACGTTTCACTCAGTTTCTCTTCCCTGACATGTTTCTCAGTTTATATTCACATGACCTGTCTCGCAGTTTCTCTTCTCTTGACGTGTCTCTCAGTTTCTCTTCACCTGACATGTCTCTCAGTTTCTCTTCACCAGACCTGTCTTCCAGTTTCCATGGTCCAGACCTCTCTCTGTTTTTCTTCATCTGATATGTGTCTCAGTTTCTCTTCCCCTGACCTCTCTCACAGTTTCTCTTCCTCTGACCTGTCACTGAGCTTCTCTTCACCGGACTTGTCTCTAAGTTTCTCTTATACTGACCTATCTCTGTTTCTCTTCACCTGACCTGTCTCTCAGTTACTCTTCACCTTGCCTGTGTTCAGTTTCTCTTCACCTGACCTATCTCCCAGTTTCTCATTCCCTGACCTGTTTCTCATTTTCTCTTCTTCTGACGTGTCACTCAATTTCTCTTCCCGTCACCTGTTTCTCAGCTTCTCTTCACATGACCTGTCTCTCAGTTTCTCTTCACCTGACATGTCTCTCAGTTTCTCTTCACCAGACCTGTCATCCAATTTCTTTTGACCTGACCTGTCTCTGTTTTTATTCACCTGACATGTCTCTCAGTTTCTCTTCACCTGACATATCTCTCAATTTCTCTTCACCTGACCTGTCTCTCAGTTTCTTTTCACTTGACCTGTCTCTCAGTAACTCTTCTCCTGACCTGCCTCTCAGTTTCTCTTCTCCTGACATGTCTCTCAGTTTCTCTTCACCTGACCTGTCTGTCAGTTTCTCTTCACCTGACGTGTCTCTCAGTTTCTCTTCCCATTACCTGTCTCTCAATTTCTCTTAACCTGACATGTCTCTCAGTTTCTCTTAACCTTTCTTTTGCTCAGTTTCTATTCACAAGACGTGTCTCTATGTTTCTTTTCACCTGACTTGTCTCAGTTTCTCTTCACCTGACATGTTTCTGAGTTTCTCTTCAACTGACCTTCTCTTTCAGTTACGTGACCTGTCTCAGTTTCTCTTCACTTGACTTGTCTCTCAGTTTCTCTTCACTTGACCTGTCTCTCAGTTTCTCTCCAACTGACATGTCTCTCAGTTTCTCTTCTACTGATATGTCTATCAGTTTCTATTCACCTATCCTGTCTTTCAGTTTCTCTTCACGTGACCTGTGTCAGTTTCTTTTCACTTTACCTGTCTCTCAGTTCTCTTCACCTTAGCTATCTCTCAGTTTTCTTCACTTTTTTGTACTCAGTTTCTCTTCACCTGACCTATTTCCCAGTTTCTCTTCCCCTGACCTGTTTCTAAGTTTCTCTTCTCATGACTTGCCTCTCAGTTTCTCTTTACCTTACCTATCTCCCAGTTTCTGTGTCCCTTGACGTGTCTCTCAGTTTCTCTTCACTTGACCTGTCTCTCAATTTCTCTTCAGCTGGCCTGTGCTCAGTTTCTCTTCACCTGATGTACCTCGTTTCTTTTCACCTGACATGTTTTCTCAGTTTCTCTTCACCGATTTGTCATTCAGTTTCTCTCTCACCTGACTTGTCTCATTCTCTCTTCATCTGACCTGTCTCTCAGTTTCTTTTCACTTGACCTGTCTCTCAGTTTCCTTCACCTGACTTGACTCTCATTTTCTCCTCACCTGACATGTCTCTTAATTTCTCTGCATTTGACCTGTCTCACAGTTTCTCTTCACCTGACACGTCTCTCAGTTTCACTTCACCTGATCTGTCTTTCAGTGTCTCTTCACGTTACCTGTCTCAGTTTCTCTTCAACTGACATACACAAATAACCCGCGCATAGAAGAGAGGAGCTAACGACGACGTTTCGGTCAGCCTTGGACCATTTACAAAGTCACACTAACCAGAATTGTAGCAGGACGCGTATATATAGGCAGGAAGAGGTAGTGGTGGTAATAGTAGAAGCATTAGTGGTAGTGGTAGTAGTAGTAGTAGTAGTATAAGTAGTAGTATTGGTAGTGGTAGAAGTAGTAGTAGTATAAGTAGTAGTATTGTAGTGGTAGTAGTAGAGGGAATAAGCAGGAGGAGCCAGCCAAATACAACGAAAGGGAGCACTGCAAGGCAGCTAGGTGCCCACAGAGGGAGAGCAAGTTCATAGAGGTGGGGGGAAGCGGAATAATGAAGGAACAGAATCACGAGAAAGAAGAAAGAAAGACAACCCAGAGGAGAAAGAAGGAAAGAGGAAAAGGGGAAAAGGGAGAAGAAGAAAAAGAAAAAGAAAAAGAAAAAAAAATGAGGAATCAGTTTAAGTCACGGGTGTTCTGAAGTTTTGGAGCATTTTACAATGTAGTGGGAGAGGACACAATCTACAGAGACGAAGCAAGGACTAAGATTCATACAAGGAAAGTTGTGTATTAAAGAGGATTCAACTAGACGGCGACTGTTAGAGTTGGAAGTAGGGAAGACAGTTTTAGAGGAAGAGCAGTCAATAGATGGCTATGATCTCTGATTAGTGTGACTTTGTAAATGGTTCAAGTCGCACCAAAAAGTGGTCGTAAGCTCCTCTCTTCTATGTGAGGGTAATTTGTGTATCGTTCCAGCCACGGTATTGTGCCTTTTTGTTATTCACCTGACATGTCTCTCATTTCTCTTCACCTGGCCTGTGCTCAGTTATCTTCATATGACCTATCTCACAGTTTCTCATCCCCTTACCTGTTTCTCAGTTTCTCTTCTCCTGACTTGTCTCTCAGTTTCTCTTCCCCTGAAGTGTCTCTCAGTTTCTCTTCACATGACCTGTCTCTCAGTTTCTCTTCATCTGACCTGTCTCTCAGTTTCTTTTCTTCTGACCTATCTCTCAGTTTCTCTTCACCTGACATGTCTCCCAGTTTCTCTTCCCTGACCTGTCTCTCAGTTTGTCTTCACCTGACATGTCTCTCAGTTTCTCTTCACCTGATAGGTCTCTGTTTCTCTTCACCTGATATATCTCTCAGTTTCTCTTCTGCTGACCTGTCTGTCAGTTTCTCTTCTCCTAACCTGTCTCTCAGTTTGTCCTCACCTGACATGTTCTCAGTTTCTCTTAACCTGACAGTCTATCAATTTCTGTTCACCAGACCTGTCTTCCAGTTTCTCTTGACCTGACCTGTTAAAAGTTTCTCTTCACCTGATATGTCACACGTTTCTCTTCACCTGACCTGTCTTTAAGTTTTCT
>NC_069436.1:32232450-32275368 GCF_026875155.1 Cherax quadricarinatus | reverse complement strand
AGTCATAACAGAATCATGTGAATGCTTGAGAAGATACCAGAGCCAGCGAACGGACATCCCAGTGCATGGGTTTCAGCGTAAATAGTTGAAGTGTTGTGCAGTTTCAGAGGATTTGGTGTTGTCGAGTCAGGCCCAGTCAGCGCCTCCCCCCCTCTCCGCTGGGGGGGAGGGGAGGGCGTGTGTAGTAAACCAAAATGACCCTTCATAACGCCTCACCCCTGCGCGTCTCCCCCACCTCACCCAACCAACTCCCAGCGCCACCCCATCTGTAGAGGGTACTTCTCCCCTAACCCACAGATGTCAGCGAGGCACTGCAGGGAGTGGGGGGCTCACAGGAACTTCCACTACAGGGACAGCATCGTGGAGTTCGACCGCGAGGCAGCTGTCAGGTGTGCCACAGGCAGTGTGTACTCAGTACCTCAAGCTTCAACATCCGTGCACACAGGGCCTGGGATCTTCAATCAACTTGGCGTCCACCAGACGCTGAATTTCCCTAGGGGAGCTCTCCATCGGGCTGCTAACGGAGTCACTGGCTTTCTTGGACCTTTTGGGGGAGGGTCGAGGGTGCTCGTGCAAGCAGCAGAATTCCCGGGGCAACTTGCTGCTGTTTGCAATGCTGTTTACCGGGGAGAGACAGGCACCTAGCAACATCTGTTGTTGGGGCAATGGATGAATTCCCTGCTATGTTTGTTAACTGCTCATTATCTGTAATTTGTCTATGATTGTAAACATTGATAACGTGTTTATCTTCATTACCTTTGAAACTTGTCATGATTTTGACCACTCTACCTGGAGTTTCATTACCTTTGTAAATTCTCATGATTAATGTGTTTATGATTCATTACCTTTGCAATTATTCATGAGGTGCCCAGCTCTACCTGGGGGCTCATTACCTTTGTAACTTGGTCATGATTATGCCCAGATCTAGTTCATTACCCTTTGTAAACTTGCTCAGCTATCAAACTTTGGAGTCCAGTCCTGGCCCAATTATGTACCTCTGTAATTTTTTTGACTACCGCCCACAGGAGGTATGGGGGGGCATAATAAACATATTAAACTATTCATTAATTTTCCTGAGGAGGAGCCAGCTTTGGTAATACTGTCTGAAGTTATTACAGAGTGAGTAAGCCTTCCAACGAAAACTGAGAGACATGTCATGTGGAAAAACAAAATGAGACAGACGTCAGGAGAAAAAGAAACTGACCACAGGCCAGGATAAGAGAGACTGAGAGATAGGTCAGGGGAAGAGAAATGAGAGACAGGTCAGGGGAAGAAAAAAAGAGAGACGGGTAACTTAAGAAAACTACTGAGAGAAGGGCAAGTGTAAAGAAACTGAGAGACACGTCATGTGAAGAGAAACTGAGCACATGCCAGGTGAAGACAAACTGGAAAAGCCCTGTCAGGTGAAGAGAAAATGAGACCACAGGTCAAGTGGGAAAAAACTTAGAGACACTTCAGTAGAAGAGAAACTTAGAGACAGGTCAGGAGAAGAGAAACTGAGAGACCTGTCAGTTGAAGAGAAACTTAGGGACAGGACTGGTGAAGATAAAAATGAGAGACAGATCAACTGAAGAGAAACTGAGAGACAGGTCAAATGAAAAGAAACTGAGAGACACGTCATGTGAAGAGAAACTGAGCACATGTCAGGTGAAGACAAACTGAGAGACAGGTCAGGTTAGAGAAAATGAGACACAGGTCAGGTGAGAAGAAACTGAGAGGACACTTCAGTAGAAGAGAAACTGAGAAACAGTTCGGAGGAAGAGAAACTGAGTGACACATCATGGGAAGAGGAACAGAGACAGTTCAGGTGAAGAGAAACTGAGAGAAACGTAAGGTGAAGAGAAACTGATAGACTTTGTCAGGGGAAGAGAAGCTGGGAGACAGGTCAGGTGAGGAGAAACTAAGAGAAAGGTAAGAGGAAGAGAAACTGTGAGACAAGTCAATGGAAGAGAAACTGAGAGACATCAGGTGAAGAGAAACAGAGACAGGTCTTGACAATAGAAACTGGAAGACAAGCCTGGTGAAGAGAAACTGAGAGACATGTCAGGTGACGAGAAACTGAGAGACAGGTTAGGTGAAGAGAAACTGAGAGACAGATCATGTGAAGAGAAACTGTGAAACATGTCAGGTGAAGAGAAACTGCAAAACACGTCATGGGACGAGAAACAGGGAGACAGTTCAGGTGAAGAGAAACTGACAGACAGGTCAGGAGAACAGAAACTGATAGGTCTGGGGAAGAGAAACTAAGAAACATATCAAGTAAAGAGAAACAGAGACAGTTCAGGTGAAGAGAAACTGGGAGACACGTCAATGTAAGAGAAACTGAGAGGCAGGTCAGATGAAGAGAAAGTGAGACACAGGTGAGGAGAAGAGAATCTGAGGCACAGGACAGGGGAAGAGAAACTGAGACAAGTCAAGTGAAGAGAATTTTAGACAGGTCAGGTGAAGAGAAACTGAAAGACAGGTCATGTGAAGAAAAATTGAGACACAGGTCAGGTGAAGAGAAACTGACAGAAAGGTCAGGTGAAGAGAAACTGTGAGACAGGTCAGGTGAAGAGAAACAGAGAGAGGTCAGGTGAAGAGAAACTGACAGAGAGGCCAAGTGAAGAGAAACTGAGAGACATGTCAGGTGAAGAGAAACTGAGAGACTAGTCAGGTGAAGAGAAACTGAAAGACAGGTCAGGTGAATAGAAACCGTGACAGGCCACTTGAAGTGAAACGGAAACAGAGGTCAGGTGAAGAGAAAATAAGAGACATGTCACGTGACGAGAATCTGAGAGACACGTCAAGGGAAGACAAACTGAGAGACACATCAGTTGAAAAGAAACTGAGCACAGGCTAGGTGAAGAGACACTGGGAGACAGGTCAGGTGAAGAGAAACTGAGAGAGATGTCAGGTGAAGAGAAACTGAGAGAGTAGTCAGGTGAAGAGAAACTGAAAGACAGATCAGGTGAAGAGAAAATGAGACACAGGTCAGGTGATAAAAAACTGAGAGACTCTTCCGGAGAAGAGAAACTTAGAGACAGGTCAGGTGAAGAGAAACTGAGAGACAGGACAGGTGAAGATAAACTGAGAGACACGTCAGGTGAAGACAAAATGAGAGACACGTCAGGTGAAGGGAAACTGAGAAACAGTTTAAGGGAAGAGAAACTGAGTGACACATCAGGGGAAGAGAAACAGAGACAGTTCTGGTGAAGAGAAACTGACAGAAACGTCAGGGGAAGAGAAACTGTGAGACAGGTCAGGTGAACAGAAACTAAGAGAAAGGTCAGAAGAAGAGAAACTGTGAGACAGGTCAATGGAAGGGAAACTGAGAGACATATCAGGTGAACAGAAACATAGACAGGTTTTGACAATAGAAACTGGAAGACAGGCCTGGTGAAGAAAAACTGAGAGACATGTCATATGAAGAGAAACTGAGAGACAGATCGTGTGAAGAGAAACTGACAGACACGTCAGGTGAAGAGAAACTGAGAGACCTGTCAGGTGAAGACAAATTGTGAGACAGGTCAGGTGAAGAAAAAACTGAAAGACAGGTCAGGGGAAGAGAAACTGAGAGACATGTCAGGTGAAGAGAAACTAAGACACTAGTCAAGTGAAGAGAAACTGAGAGACATGTCAGGTGAAGAGAAACTAAGAGACTAGTCAAGTGAAGAGTAACTGAGAGACATGTCATGTGAAAACAAACTGAGACAGACTTAAGGAGAAGAGAAACTGACCAAAGGCCAGGTTAAGAGAGACTGAGAGACACGTCAGGTGAAGACAAACTGAGAGACAGGTCAGGTGAAGAGAAACATAGAGAGGTCAGGTGAAGAGAAACTGACAGACAGGCCAGGTGAAGAGAAACTGAGAGACATGTCAGGTGAAAAGAAACTAAGACACTAGTCAAGTGAAGAGAAACTGAGAGACATGTCAGGTGAAGAGAAACTAAGAGACTAGTCAGTGAAGAGTAACTGAGAGACATGTCATGTGAAAACAAACTGAGACAGACTTAAGGAGAAGAGAAACTGACCAGAGGTCAGGTTAAGAGAGACTGAGAGACAGGTCAGGAGAAAGAGAAACCGAGAGAAACGTAAGGTGAAGAGAAACTGATACACTTGGTAAGAGGAAGAGAAACTGTGGACAGGTCAATGGAAGAGAAACTGAGAGACATCAGGTGAAGAGAAACAGAGACAGGTCTTTACAATAGAAACTGGAAGACAAGCCTGGTGAAGAGAAACTGAGAGACATGTCAGGTGAAGAGAAACTGAGAGACAGGTTAGGTGAAGAGAAACGGAGAGACAGGTCATGTGAAGGGAAACTGGGAAACATGTCAGGTGAAGAGAAACTGAGAGACATGTCAGGTGTAGAGATACTGAAAGACAAGTCAGGTGAATATAAACTGAGAGACAGGTCGGGTGAAGAGAAACTGAGAGACACGTCAGGGACAGAGAAATTGAAAGACATGACAGGTGAAGAGAAACTGAGAGACAGGTCGGGTGAAGAGAAACTGAAAGACAGGTTAGGTGAAAAGAAACTGAGATACAGGTCAGGTGAAGAGAATCTCAGAGACAGGTTAGGCAAAGTTAAGTCTAGAGACAGTTCAACTGAAGAGAAACTGAAAGACAGGTCAAGTGAAGAGAAGCTGAGAGGCAGTTCAAGTGAAGGGAAACTGAGAGAGATCACGTGAAAAGAAACTGAAAGATAGGTCATGTGAAGGGAAACTGAGAGACATGTCAAGTGAAGAGTAACTGAGAGACATGTCATGTGAAAACAAACTGAGACAGACTTTAGGAGAAGAGAAACTGACCAGAGGCCAGGTTAAGAGAGACTGAGAGACACGTCAGGTGAAGACAAACTGAGAGACAGGTCAGGTGAAGAGAAACTGAGAAACCGTTCAAGGGAAGAGAAACTGAATGACACATCAGGGGAAGAGAAACAGAGACAATTCAGGTGATGAGAAACTGAGAGAGACGTCAGGGAGAAGAAAACTGTGAGACAGGTCAGGTGAAGAGAAACTAAGAGAAAGGTCAGAAGCAGAGAAACTGTGAGACACGTCAATGGAAGAGAAACTGAGAGACATATCAGGTGAAGAGAAAGATAGACAGGTTTTGACAATAGAAACTGGAAGACAGGCCTGGTGAAGAGAAACTGAGAGATATGTCATGTGAAGAGAAACTGAGAGACAAATCAGTTGAAGAGAAACTGAGAGACACGTCAGGTGAAGAGAAACTGCAAAACACGTCAGGGAAAGAGAAACAGGGAGACAGTTCATGTGAAGAGAAACTGAGAGACAGGTCAGGAGAACAGAAACTGACAGGACTGGGGAACGAAACTGATAGACATATCAGGTGAAGAGAAACAGAGACAGGTCAGGTGAAGAGAAACTGAGAGGCACGTCAGGGGAAGAGAAACAGGGAGGCAGGTCAGATGAAGAGAAACTGAGAGACAGGTGAAGAGAAGAGAAACTCAGACACAGGACAGGGGAAGAGAAACTGAGAGACAAGTCAAGTGAAGGGAATCTTAGACAGGTCAGTTGAAGAGAAACTGAAAGACAGGTCAGGTGAAGAGAAACTGAGAGACATGTCATGTGAAGAAAAGCTGAGACACAGGTTAGGTGAAGAGAAACTGACAGACAGATCAGGTGAAGACAAACTGTGAGACAGGTCAGGTGAAGAGAACCTGACATACAGGTCAGGTGACGAGAAACGGAGAGACATTTCAGGTGAAGAAAAACTGAAAAACAGGTCAGGTGAAGATAAACTGAGAGACATGCCGGGTGAAGAGAAACTGAGCACAAGATAGGTGAAATGAAACTGAGAAACAAAGGTCACTTGAAGAGAAACTGAAAGACAGGTCAGGCGACGAGAAACTGAAAGACATGTCAGGTGAAAAGAAACTGAGCACAAGCCAGGTGAAGTGAAAGTGAGAAACAGGTCAGGTGAAGAGAAACTGAGAGACAGGTCGGGTGAAGAGAAACTAAGACACAGGTCAGGTGAAGAGAAACTGAGAGACACGCCTGGGGACAGGGAAATTGAGAGACTTGTCATTTGAAGTGAAACTGAGAGACAGGTCGGGTGAAGAGAAACTGAAAGACAGGTTAAGTGAAAAGAAACTGATAGACATATCAGGTGAATAAAAACTGAGAGACAGGTCAGACGAAGAGAAACTTAGAGACAGGTCAGGCGAAGATAAGCCTAGAGAGAGTTCAAGTGAAGAGATACTGAGAGACAGGTCAAGTGAAGAGAAACTGAGAGACAGGTCAAGTGAAGGGAAACTGAGAGAGGTCACATGAAAAGAAACTGAAAGGTAGGTCAGATGAAGAGAAACTGAGAGACATGTCAGGTGAAGAGAAACTGAGACACACGTCATGAGAAGAGAAACTGACCACAGGCCAGGTTAAGAGAGACTGAGAGACATTTCAGGGGAAGAGAAAGTGAGAGACAGGTCAGATGAAGAAAAATTGAGAGACAGGTCAAGTGAAGAAAAACTAAGGGACAGGTCAAGTGTAAAGAAACTGAGAGACACGTCAGGTGAAGAGAAACTGAGCACAGGCCAGTTGAAGACAAACCGAGAAACAGGTCAGGTAAAGAGAAAATGAGACACAGGTCAGGTGAAAAGAAACTGAGAGACACTTCAGTAGAAGAGAAAGTTAGAGAAAGGTCAGGAGAAAAGAAACTGAGAGACATATCAGGTGAAGAGAAACTGACAAACAGGATAAGTGAAGATAAACTGAGAGACACATCAAGTGAAGACAAACTGAGAGACACGTCAGGTGAAGAGAAACTGAGAGACACTTCAAGGGAAGAGAAACTAGGAGACAGTGAAATTGAGAGATATATCAGGTGAAGAGAAACTGAGAGACATGTCAGGTGAAGAGAAACTGTGAGACAGGTCAAGTCAAGAGAAACTTAGAGAAAGGTCACGTGAAGAGAAAATGAGACACAAGTCAGGTGAAGAGAAACTGAGAGACAGGTCAAGTGAAGAGAAACTGAGAGACAGGTCAGGTGAAGAGAACATGAGAGACAAGTCAGGTGAAGAGAAACTGAGAGACATGTCAGGTGAACAGAAACTGAAAGACAAATCAGGTGAAGAGAAACTGAGAGACATGTCAGGTGAAAAGAAACTGAGAAACATCAGGTGAAGAGAAACTGAACACAGGCCAGCTGAAGAGAAACTGAGAAACACGTCAGGTGAAGAAAAACAGAGAGATATGTCAGTTGGAGAGAAACTGAGAGACAGGTCAAGTGAAGAGAAATTGAAAGACAGGATAGGTGAATAGAAACTGTGTGACATGTCATGTGAAGAGAAATTGAAAAACAGGACAGGTTAAGAGACACTGGGAGATAGCTAAGGTGAAGAGAAACTGAGAGACAGGTCAAGTGAAAAGAAACTGAGACAGGTCACGTGAAGAGAAACTGAAAGACAGGATAGGTGAATAGAAACTGTGTGACATGTCAGGTGAAGAGAAACTAAGAGATATGTCAGTTGGAGAGAAACTGAGAGACAGGTCAAGTAAAGAGAAACTGAGACAGGTCACGCGAAGAGAAACTGAGACAGATCACGTAACTGAAAGAGAAGGTCAGTTGAACGAAATGGAGAGACATGTCAGTTGAGGAGAAGCCGAGAGACATGTCAGGTGAAGAGAAAATGAGAGACATGTCAGGTGAAGAGAAACTGAGACACATGTCAGAGAAAGAGAAATGGAGTGACATGTCAGATGAGGAGAAGCTTAGAGACAAGTCAGGTGAAGAGAAAATGAGAGACATGTCTGGTGAAGAGAAACGGAGAGACAGATCAGGTGAAAGTGAAATTGAGAGACATATCAGGTGAAGAGAAACTGAGAGACATGTCAGGTGAAGAGAAACTGTGAGACAAGTCAAGTGAAGAGAAACTGAGAGACACGTCAGGTAAGGTGAAAAGAAACTGAGAGACAGGTCAGGTGAAGAGAAATTGAGACACATGTCAGGGAAAGAGAAATGGAGAGACATGTCAGATGATGAGAAACTGAGACAGGTTACTTGAAGAGAAACGGAAAGACAGGTCAGCTGATGAGAAACTGAGAGACATGTCAGGTGAAGAGAAATGGAGATACATATCAGGTGAGGAGAAGCTGTGAGACATGTCAGGTTAAGAGAAACTGAGAGACAGGTCAGGTGAAGAATTACTGAGAGACAGGTCAGGTGAAGAGAAACTGAGAACAGGTCGGGTGAAGAGTCACTGAGAGCCAGATAAGGAGAAAAGAAACTGAGAGACAGGTCAGGTGAAGAGAAATTGAGAGATATGCCAGGTGAAGAGAAAATGAGAGACAAATCAGGTGAAGAGAAACAGAGACATGTCAGGTCAAAAGAAATTGGAAGACAGGTCTGGTGAAGAGAAACTGAGAGACATGTCAGGTGAAGAGAAACTGAGAGACACGTCAGATGAAGAGAAACTGAGACAAGTCATGTGAAGAGAAGCTGAGAAACAGGTCAAGGGAAGAGAAACTGAGCTACACGTCATGGGAAGAGAAACAGACAGGTCAGGTGAAGAGAAACAGGCAGGCCAGTATAAGAAATACTTAGAGACAGGTCAGCTGAAGAGAAACTGAGAGACATGTCAGGTGAAGAGAAACTGAGACACATGTCAAGGAAAGAGAAATGGTGAGACATGTCAGTTGAGGAGAAGCCGAGAGACATGTCAGGTGAAGAGAAAATGAGAGACATGTCAGGTGAAGAGAAACTGAGACACGTGTCAGGGAAAGAGAAATGGAGTGACATGTCAGATGAGGAGAAGCTTAGAGACATGTCAGGTGAAGAGAAAATGAGAGACATGTCTGGTGAAGAGAAACTGTGTGACACATTCAAGTGAAGAGAAACTGAGAGACACGTCAGGTGAAGAGAAAATGAGAGACAAGTCAGGTGAAGAGAAACTGAGAGACAGGTCAAGTGAAGAGAAAATGAGAGACATGTCAGGTGATGAGAAACTGAAAGACAAATCATTTGAAGAGAAACTGAGAGACATGTCAGGTGAAAAGAAACTGAGACAGGTCACGTGAAGTGAAACGGAGAGACAGATCAGGTGAAAGTGAAATTGAGAGATATCAGGTGAAGAGAAACTGAGAGACATGTCAGGTGAAGAGAAACTGTGTGACACATTCAAGTGAAGAGAAACTGAGAGACACGTCAGGTGAAGAGAAAATGAGAGACAAGTCAGGTGAAGAGAAACTGAGAGACAGGTCAAGTGAAGAGAAAATGAGAGACATGTCAGGTGATGAGAAACTGAAAGACAAATCATTTGAAGAGAAACTGAGAGACATGTCAGGTGAAAAGAAACTGAGACAGGTCACGTGATGAAAAACTGAAAGAGAGGATAGGTGAATAGAAATTGTGTGACATGTCAGGTGAAGAGAAACTGAGAGACATGTCAGTTGGGGAGAAACTGAGAGACATGTCAAGTGAAGAGAAACTGAGACAGGTCACGCGAAGAGAAACTGAGACAGGTCACGTAACTGAAGAAGGTCACTAGACGAGAAATTGAGAAACATACCAGGTTAAGATTAACTGAGACATCTCAAGTGAAAAAAAAAAGGACTCGTCTTGTGATGAGAAACTTAGCAAAGGAAAAGTGAAGAGAAACTGAGAGACATGTCAGGTTAAGAGAAACTGAGAGACATGTCAGGTTAAGAGAAACTGAGAGACGGGTCAGGTGAACAGTTACTGAGAGACAGGTGAGGTGAAAAGAAACTGAGAGACAGGTCAGGTGAAGAGAAACTGAGTAACAGGTCAGATGAAGAGTCACTTAGAGACAGGTAAGGTGAAAATAAACTGAGAGACAGTTCAAGTGAAGAGAAATTGAGAGATATGTCAGGTGAAGATAATATGAGAGACATATCAGGTGAAGAGAATCATAGACCCGTCATGTCAAAAGAAGATGAACATCAAAATGGTATACAATACCGACAGGTTGTTAGGTAAGACGTAACAACCTGTCGGTATTGTATACCATTTTGATGTTCATCTTGTCAGACACTGCAACATGGCATCTTGGTACAGAAAACACCTTTGACAAGCTTTTCAAGTGAGAAGTGTTGGATCTGAGAGGGACATGACCTATCAGTGGTTACATTCTCACTACTACTACTACTACTACTACTACTCTGCACCTCTCCTTCCGACAGTATTAAAGTCTCCGCACTGTCGCTTGATCTTCAGATAGTTCCTGACTATGGAACTGAACTTCTCCAGGCCGAGGGACTGACAACCTCAAATTCTACGACTACAAGGGTGATGGACTGATTACATCGTCTTCAATCTTACTGTCTCCCTTTTTCTGTTTCGACTAAAGAAGCCTACTGTGAGGCGAAACGTTTCGGAATAAATTTGTTAACGTTGATATGTGTCTTACCTAACAACATGTAAAAAGAAATGGAAGAAGATCGGTGAAGAGAAATGAGAGACATGTCGGGTGAAGAGAAACTGAGGGGCACGTCGATGAAGAGAAATGAGAACAGGTCATGGGGAAAGAAGCTGAAAAAAACGGGTGGGGGGGAAAGGGAAAAAAAAGGTACACGTCATGGAAAAGGAGAAACGGACACGGGTCAGGTAAGAAAAATTTGGGAGACAGGTAGGTAAGAAAAACACGGGCAGTAAAAGAAAAACTTAAAAAGGGTCAGGGAAGGAAACTCAGAGAAGTGGTGATGAGAAAAGGGAGACAGGCCACTTGAAAAAAAAAGGGAAAAGACAGGTAGGGAAGAGAAAACTGAGACAATGTCAGGGAATGAAAAATGGAGAGACAGTAATGGGGAAAAAGCTAAGAGAATGTGGGGAAAGAGAAACTGAGACAGGCCACGTGAAGAGAAATGAGAGACAGGTGGGGTGAATAAAACTAAAAACACAGGCAGCTAAAAGAGAAACGAAAAACGGTCGGGGTGAAAAAAACAAGGGGCACGCAGGGGACCAAAAACGGGGAAATAGGTAAAGTAAAAGAAACTGAGAGCAAGGCTTACTCAGCTCTGTAACAACTTCAGACAGTATTACTCAGGCTGGCCCCTCGGGAAAAATTAGTGAATAAAAAAGAATTAAAAACAGCCAAACAAAAAACCTTTTATTAATAGAAAATTAAAATATAAAACACTTAAATATGATATACTGACCTACATGAAAAAAATAAAAAATGAAAAATATAAATGATATCAATTTCAACGCTGTTTTTAAATGTATATAAAACGGGGTGTCTGGTGTTGGTGACACGTTGTTGAAATCGTACCGTTGTGATGATGAGGGGGGGGGCCCGCGGGGTTTTGGTGACCACCACGGGCTAGATCTCCCCCAGATTATTCCCGTGAGTTAATATCCCATGCAGGAAAGCAGGTTTTTACCGCTCCCAATGGTGTGGGGTTCGTCCTGCAATTTCATCGGGCACAGGTACTTCAATAAAAAAATGGAGAATTTGGCGTTATTCCTTCTCCTTTTGCTCTTTTGTTTCCCCGGTGACCCTCTCTGACCCAAGCTGGAAAGATAACGGGGTTCCCCACTGCTTAAATAATCACTCTCCATGGCAGTGTACTTTTACAAAAGGGGACGTGGTGATTATTACAACTCAACATAGAGCAAGGCTGAAAGGACTAAGTTTATTTTTGGGTCAAAAGTAAAGTTTTTAAACCCAATAAATCCACTAGAAAACAAGGCGGGCGGTACTTACTAGTGTTGGGAGCTGTGATCAGTGATTTACTGTTTGACCAGAGCCCCACACTCACCTTCGAGGGGGGGGGAAGGGGGAGGGGAAGGGATACGGGAGCTAGACGACCCTACTTTAAACAACACCCGGAATCAAAATCACTTTGGGGGGGGGAAAAAAAGGCGGGAAAAACGGAGTTGACTCACCCCTACCTTAACTATACCGGAAATGAAATATCATTACTATTCTCTACTGCTATCTTTTGAACTTTTCCCACACACTCCCCCATCCAAGACTTTAGTCAAGGAGTTAAAAAGAATAGGCGAGGAAAAAGTTCAACATGGGGGAAGTCGCGAAAGGCAAAAAACTACTGACTGTCACGACTTAACCAGTAGAGAAAAAATTTGGGATGAACCATTGATATACACGTAGGGAATTTAAAAAGCCTGGAGTCCCAATGTCCACCTAAGGGGTCGACTTTTGGGTTTCCCCTTAAAAGTTTCTAGGTATATAAAAGGTTTCTTTTCCCGGGCAAAAAAAATTTAAGTTTGGAATACCCCACAAGGGCTAAACATTCCTTTTCTATTGTGGAGATTTTGTTTTCTGCGGGAAGGAGTTTGGGCTTGGAAGCATACAAAGGGAGAACACATGGTATTTTAGTAACCCTCACCTAAGCCAGTTTGGAGGCTTAGTTCTAAAAACAAAATATTTTGTTAATAGTACTGGAATCAAGTATAGGGCCCACGAAAAATATTTTTAAATCTCACTAAATTTTTTCCCCGAGCATCAAAAAATTCAAAGGGTTTCTTCACAAAAATTTTTAAGGAAGTCGGATAAGAGCCTGTAAGATCAGCAAGTTTGGGGAAAACCGTGCATTAAAATTTACAAAACCAAAAAAGTTCGCAGGCTTCTTGGTTTTGGGGAATTTGAATTGTTATTAGAAAGTATCATCCAAATATCTAATTTTGTTATCCCCAAGGAAGCTTTCTTCGGTTGCGTAAACCATGTAGCGTAAACCTACGCAAAACTGTTTTTAATTTTTTGGAATGTTCCCCCCACGAGATGTCATTACAAAAATGTTATCAAAAAAAAACGAAAAATTTGGCATATTACCCAAGCCCTTTCTACAGTCTCACGTAGGTAGCACAGGCAGTTCCAAACCAAAGGGCATAGTTCTTATGCATCACCCTTGGTGTGTAGGAAAAAGCGGTTACTGTTTAGAAGAAGGTTTAAACTTCTTGAGATATCCCTGTGCAAATCAATCTCGAAAAAAAAAGGGAAGAGTCTAAAATTTGTGTAATGCTTTCTTTAAGGCATGGGGGGCTCGCATCCCACCGATTTTATAGCATTAAGGCCCTGAATAAATAGCAAGCATTGAATTATCCTCCTTTTTAAACCCATGTTTCTGGTGAAAATATGAAGATACTGAAGGTTCAATGTTTTATTTTTAATAATTTGTTACTCTCTGTCAAATGCCCCCTAAGGTGGACTGAACCTGGGTAAAATTTTCCGTTTGATAGATTGTCCGCACTAAGTAAATCTTATGGACTACTGTGGAGGTAACCCGGGAATTCTAAAGACGCGGAAAAGTTCTCACATTGAAGTAGTTCATGTCTTTAAGGTATCCAAAGATTCTTAAAAATTATGTTGGTTGCGTCCCAGTGGTCAAGAGTCCCCAAGCATGTGTTCTATCTAGTCAAGTTAGGGTGTCAATACGCACCTTTTACATTCTTCGTTGTCCCTTTCAAGTTTGTGTGGGAAAAAACTAAGTCAAAGTTTTTGAGGCGTTAAAACCCAATTTCTTCGGGAAAATTTCTTAAGGGGTTGATATGTAAAGTTAGGGGGCCCCCTTTACTTCTATGAGGGAGTCACTTTCCCCCCAAATTTTTTAAAACTTTATATGGACCTTTCCATGCTACTTTAAAAATTTTTTTTACCCAAAATCGGCAAAAGTACAAGAATTTTCCCCTACTTAAAATTTTTCTGGAAATTTTGGGGAAACAAAATAGGTTTGTATGGTCCCCTTGCAAGCTTAGGTTTTTCGAAACTATGCAGAGGTCCCTCAAGTTTGGGTCTAAGGTCAAAGGGGAAATGGTAAGAAGACTGAACCCAGCTTTACCTCCCATTAGTCCCCTAAGTTTTGAAGGATGGAAAAGGGCCTCTGGCCTGTCACCAAGAGAAGTTCAAAATTGGAAAAAACCCCCAAAAAGTCACTGGGAAATTCCCCCATGGCAAACAAAGCACAGGGTAGGTAACGATCCCTCCTTGGTTTAAGGGAGCAAAGTTCCTTAAAATGGATTGAGAATTGAATGCTGGCGTCAAACCCCCCATTACACTGGGATGATAGGGTGTGGTAAGAAGGCTTCACTCCCAAAAGTTTTGGTTAGATGTTTTATTAATCAGATGTGAATTTTGGGCCCACGGTCAACAAAAATTTTTCATGGGGTGCCCCCTCTGGAAAAAAAGGACAAAAAAAGGGTTCAGCCACCCCGAGAGTTTGGGCTTTAAGGGAACTGCTTTAGGGAAACTGAAGCATAACAACAATGTTAAAATTAACTATGTCCCCCATATGAAGTGGAGAAAAGGACCAACGTGTCAATAGCTACTCTTTCAAAAGGTACGTAAAGATAGGCATTTTGACCATAGGTACTGCCCGGTACCTCGGGAGGATGACAGTTGGCAAACTTTACACGAAACTACAATATTAGGACATTGAGGACATTTTAGGCCAAAAAAAGGTTTCCATAATTTTATTTTAAAGGTTTTACATGCGGGAATGCCGGACGGCAGGTCTTTAGCCATTTTAAGAACATCTCTCTGCATTTACTTGGAAAAACTAAGATGGGAATGTTATTCATCTGAATTTAATTTGAATACTGGGCTTGTACAAAATACCCTTTTAAATTTCAATTTAAAGAAAAGTTTTTCCTTTGGATAACTTGATTTTGTTTTGCGGCATTATGGCAATTTGAAGAGAAGGGGAATTTACGTTGTAAATTGGCAAAGGAGTCCTTCGTATTCTAAAAGGGGTTTAAAATCAGGGAAAATCAAAGGAGGACGTAGGAGAAGCCTGGGCTTTGGTCTGACCCCAGCAAAAAAATTTATGGGATCGGATGTGAACTTACTTTCATCTAACAAGTGAACCGGTGATCCTACTCCTTTCTTTCGGAGTAGCACCAGGTTTTTTTAAACCCCCATGAAACCACGGAATTGTCTATCTGAAAAATTTCGAGGGGCTTTTCTGACTACAGGGAAAAGGGATCTGAAACATTATATCCATCCTGGGTAAAAGGTCAACCTCAGAAGGAAGAAGGCACCTTTTACATTACTATTAGTAGGAGCAAGAAGGGGGGAGTAGTACGGTTTTTTGACAAAACCCGTGACCCTTTTTGACCCTAATGTAACCAAAGGGGGAGCAAAAAAATGTCTGTACGGCCCAAGTATCTGAAAGTTTGCAGAGGAATGGTTTCTTTTTGGTTAGGGGGAAAGTTTCGAAAAAATTTTGCATGTGAAACCTTTACGTAAAAGGGGAGATAATTAAATCCATAACTGTTCCAAAGGGGTCTTTGGGCATTACGACTTTAAAAAAAACTCCAACTTTTTGGGCCTTTTTAAGGACAATCTGGGGCGTTTATGTCCCTTAACACCACACAATGACAAACAGGAATAAAAAAGTATTTTACTTTCCATGGAGGTTTGATTTCTTTAAAGGGTTTAGAACCCCCTTTCCCTTGGGTTCGATCCCTTTGGTTTTTAGGAAATTTTGAGCCAAAAGCATACAGGTCGGGGCCCGCAACATCCCCAGCTTTTAAAAGGTTACGTTTTCTATGAATGTTCGTATTGATGGGGAAGACTGTCAGGAACTGGCAGCAACCATGAATTCGAAAGATTAAACTGTGATCAAACCGAATCTCATCCAGAAGTCGAAAAACGAGTGTTTCCTGTAGCGCTGAAGTTCTGGCCAGGCTGTAAGGTGGCATACCTGAAATCTTTCTGTAAGAATTTTTGGTTTTTTTTATGTGCTTTAAGGATTGCCTTCTTCAGTAGGTTTTTTAATTTTAAAAAAATTTTCCCCGAAAAGTTGATAGGTATTTAAAAGCAGTCCCGAAAATAACATTTCCCAAACCCGGTAGCCCCGGGGCAGCGGATTACAGAGGGTTTTACGGTTTTTTCAAACCCCGATAATGTAAGAAGTTATGTTCCCCCCCTGTGAAAAGGGGGGGGAAATTAGGTTTGGAATATGGCACTAGTGCACGTTGTTCCTTACTCCTTCATCTTTGCGTTGGAAAAAAGTTAACTTCTTATTCTCTAATTCAAGGCGGTTTTTTTGAGCCGCGACCTTTCCCCTCCCCTTTTTTGTTTTTTCTCCCTCAAAGTTCCCTTTAATTAACCTTTCTTTAGTACTTGTTGTTCCCCCCCCCCCACGTCTCTTGCTTCCCCCCACATCAAGTCTATCAGCCTTTTTGGTCTTCTCGCTCTCTTTCTAACTGTCTTTCTCGGATTAGGTGGCAGAATTAAAAATTTATATCCCCCTGATTTTGACTTAAAATAAATTGAGCTAAAAACAATCCCCAAAACCCTTTTAAATACCTGTACTGTAGTCCTCCCATAGAAATATTACTCATGGCGGGTGGTAACCGCGGGGTAGCACTTTAAAAAGTTCCAATGGTAGATCGGAGGATTTGAATCTTGATCGAGATTTTACCGAAAGGGTGCATTTTAAAAGGCTTACTCACCCGTAAAAACTTCAGACAGTATTACCAAGGGGGCCCCTCCTCGGGAAAATTTAGTAAATAGAAAAAGAAATAATAACAACAAACAAACACTTTATTATATAGAAAATATAAAATATAAACACTTAAATATGAAAAAAGGTCCTACATGAAAGAAAATGAAAAATGAAAAATATAAAGATATCTGAATTCAAACGTTTTTTAAATGTATAAAACGGGTGTCTGGTGTTGTGACACTGTTGTTTAAATCGTAGTCGTTTTCGAGATGGGGGGGGGGTCCAGGTGTTGGGCCACCACTGGCTGATCTTCACAATTTTGCCGTGAGTAAATAACCGATGGGGGGAAAGCAGGGTTTTTTACCCCTGCAATGTATGGGGTTACGTCCTGCAATTTCTACAGGTGCACAGGTATTTAATACAAAATGGAGAAGTCTCTGGACTTGTCCTCCTTTTTGCCCTTGATTGCCAGGTGACCCCTCTGACACCAAACGAAAATAACAGGTTACCCCCTCTTAAATAAAAACCTCCATGGCAGGTACATTACTGAAAAGCTGGGGATTATTACAACATCACATAGAGCAAGGCTAAAGGGCTGAGTTTTTATTGGTCAAAAGTGAAGCTTTTAACCAATAAACCACTAGAAACAAGGCGGCAGGGACTTTCAGTAGTGTTGGGACTGTGGTCGAGTGATTTATGTTTACCCGAGGCCCCCATGCACCTTTCGAGGGGTGGGGAAGAGGGAGGGGAAGGGATAGCGGGAGCTGAAGACCCCACTTAAAAAAGCCCGGGAATCAAACTATCACTTAGGGGGGGGGGAAAAAGGGGGGAAAAAAGGGAGTGTGACTCACCCTACCTTAACTAGTAGCCGGCAATGAAACTATCGTTACTATATCTCTACTGCTATCTATTGAACTTTTCCCTCACAACAAGTCAGTAGAAGAAAAACTGAAAAACAGGTAAAGGGAAGAGAAACTGAGAGATAGCTAAGGTAAAGAGAAACTGAGAGATAGGTCAAGTGAAAAGAAACTGAGACAGGACACGTGAAGAGAAATTGAAAGACAGGATAGGTGAAAAGAAACTGTGTGACATGTCAGGTGAAGAGAAACTGAGACGCATGTCAGTTGAAGAGAAACTGAGAGACAGGTCAAGTGAGGAGAAACTGAGACAGGTGACGCGAAGAGAAACTGAGACAGGTCACGTAACTGAAAGAGATGGTCAGTTGAAGAGAAACTGAGAAACATATCAGGTGAAGATAAACTTAGACATCTCAGGTGAACAAAAATGTAGAGACACGTCTTGTGAAGAGAAACTTAGCAAAGGAAAGGTGAATAGAAACTGAGAGACATGTCAGGTTAAGAGAAACTGAGAGACAGGTCAGGAAAAGAGAAACTGAGAGACAGGTCAAGTGAAGAGAAACTGACAGACAGGTCAAGTGAAGAGTTACTGAGAAGCAGGTCAGGTGAAAAGAAACTGAGAGACAGGTCAGGTGAAGAGAAACTGAGTAACAGGTCAGGTGAAGAGTTACTGAGAGACAGGTAAGGTGAAAAAAAACTGAGAGACAGGTCAGGTGAAGAGAAATTAAGAGATATGTCAGGAGAAGAGAAAATGAGAGACATATCAGGTGAAGAGAAAGAGAGACAGGTCAGGTCAAAAGAAATTGGAAGACAAGTCTTGTGACGAGAAATTGAGAGATATGTCAGGTGAAGAGAAACTGAGAGACACGTCAGATGAAGAGAAACTGAGAGACAGGTCTTGTGAAGAGAAGCTGAGAAACAGGTCAGGGGAAGAGAAACTGAGCTACACATCATGTGAAGAGAAACAGACACAAATCAGGTGAAGAGAAACTAAGAGACAAGTCATGAGAACAGAAAATGAGAAACAGGTCAGGGGATGAGAAACTTGGAGATAGGTCAGGTTTAGAGAAACTGACCACAGGCAAGGTGAAGAGGAAGTGAGAGACAGGTCAGGTGAAAAGAAACAGACAGGTCAGTATAAGAGAAACTTAGAGACAGGTCAGGTGAAGAGAAACTGAGACAGGTTACTTGAAGAGAAACGGAAAGACAGGTCAGCTGAAGAGAAACTGAGAGACATGTCAGGTGAAGAGAAACTGAGACACATGTCAATTAAAGACAAATGGAGAGTCATGACAGGTGGGGAGAAGCTTAGAGACATGTCAGGTGAAGAGAAAATGAGAGACATGTCAGTTGAAGTGAAACTGAGACAGGTCACGTGAAGAGAAACGGAGAGACAGATCAGGTGAAAGTGAAATTGAGAGACATGTCAGGTGAAGAGAAACTGAGAGACATGTCAGGTGAAGAGAAAATGAGAGACATGTCTGGTGAAGAAAAACTGAGACACATGTCAGGGAAAGAGAAATGGAGAGACATGTCAGGTGAGGAGAAGCTTAGAGACATGTCAGGTGAAGAGAAAATGAGAGACATGTCAGGTGAAGAGAAACTGTGACAGGTCACGTGAAGAGAAACGGAGAGACAGATCAGGTGAAAGTGAAATTCAGAGACATGTCAGGTGAAGAGAAACTGAGAGACATGTCAGGTGAAGAGAAAATGAGAGACATGTCTGGTGAAGAGAAACTGTGACAGGTCACGTGAAGAGAAACGGAGAGACAGATCAGGTGAAAGTGAAATTCAGAGACATGTCAGGTGAAGAGAAACTGAGAGACATGTCAGGTGAAGAGAAAATGAGAGACATGTCTGGTGAAGAAAAACTGAGACACATGTCAGGGAAAGAGAAATGGAGAGACATGTCAGGTGAGGAGAAGCTTAGAGACATGTCAGGTGAAGAGAAAATGAGAGACATGTCAGGTGAAGAGAAACTGTGACAGGTCACGTGAAGAGAAACGGAGAGACAGATCAGGTGAAAGTGAAATTCAGAGACATGTCAGGTGAAGAGAAACTGAGAGACATGTCAGGTGAAGAGAAACTGTGAGACAGGTCAAGTGAAGAGAAACTGAGAGACACGTCAGGTGAAGAGAAAATGAGAGACAAGTCAGGTGAAGAGAAACTGAGAGACAGGTCAAGTGAGAGAAAATGAGAGACATGTCAGGTGATGAGAAACTGAAAGACAAATCATTTGAAGAGAAACTGAGAGACATGTCAGGTGAAAAGAAACTGAGACACATCAGGTAAAGAGAAACTGAACACAGGCCAGCTGAAGAGAAACTGAGAAACAGGTCAGGTGAAGAAAAACAGAGAGACTCGTCAGGGGACACAGAAACTGGGAGATAGGTAAAGTAAAGAGAAACTGAGATACAAGTCAGTAGAAGAGAAACTGAAAATCAGGTCAGTGGAAGAGAAACTGAGAGATAGCTATGATGAAGAGAAACTGAGAGACAGGTCAAGTGAAAAGAAACAGAGACAGGTCACGCGAAGAGAAACTGAGACATGTCACGTAACTGAAGGAGAAGGTCACTTGACGAGAAATTGAGAAACATACGAGGATAAGATTAACTGAGACATCTCAAGTGAAAAAAGGACACGTCTCGTGATGAGAAACATAGCAAAGGAAAAGTGAAGAGAAACTGAGAGACATGTCAGGTTAAGAGAAACTGAGAGACAGGTCAGGAGAAGAGTTACTGAAAGACAGGTAAGGTGAAAAGAAACTGAGAGACAGGTCAGGTGAAGGGAAACTGAGTAACAGGTCAGGTGAAGAGTCACTGAGAGACAGGTAAGGTGAAAAGAAACTGAGAGACAGGTCAGGTGAAGAGAAATTGAGAGATATGTCAGGTGAAGATAAAATGAGAGACATATCAGGTGAAGACAAACAGAGACATGTCATGTCAAAAGAAATTGGAACACAGGTCTGGTGAAGAGAAACTGAGAGACGTGTCAGGTGAAGAGAAACTGAGAGACACATCAGATGAAGAGAAACTGAGAGACATGTCATGTGATGAGAAGCTGAGAAACAGGTCAGGGGAAGAGTTACTGAGTCAGGTCACGCGAAGAGAAACTGAGACAGGTCACGTAACTGAAAGAGATGGCCAGTTGAAGATAAACTGAGAAACATATCAGGTGAAGATAAACTGAGAAACATATCAGGTGAAGATAAACTTAGACATATCAGATGAAAAAAAACATAGAGACACGTTTTGTGAAGAGAAACTTAGCAAAGGAAAGGTGAAGAGAAACTGAGAGACATGTCTGGTTAAGAGAAACTGAGAGACAGGTCAGGGGAAGAGAAACTGAGAGACAGGTCATGTGAAGAGAAACTGACAGACAGGTCAGGTGAAGAGTTACTGAGAGACAGGTCAGGTGAAAAGAAACTCAGAGACAGGTCAGGCGAAGAGAAACGGAGTAATAGGTCAGGTGAAGAGTTAATGAGAGACAGGTAAGATGAAAAGAAACTGAGAGACAGGTCAGGTGAAGAAAAATTGAGAGATATGTCAGGTGAAGAGAAACTGAGAGACACGTCAGATGAAGAGAAACTGAGAGACAGGTCATGTGAAGAGAAGTTGAGAAACAGGTCAGGGGAAGAGAAACTGAGTGACACGTCAGGGGAAGAGAAACAGACACATGTCAGGTGAAGAGAAAATGAGAAACAGGTCAGAGGATGAGAAAATTTGAGATAGGTCAGGTTTAGAGAAACTGACCACAGGCAAGGTGAAGAGAAACTGAGAGACATGTCGAGTGAAAAGAAAAAGACAGGTCAGTATAAGAGAAACTTAGAGACAGGTCAGGTGAAGAGAAACTGAGACAGGTTACTTGAAGAGATACGGAAAGACAGGTCAGCTGAAGAGAAACTGAGAGACATGTCAGGTGAAGAGAAACTGAGACACATGTCAGGGAAAGAGAAATGGAGATACATGTCAGGTGAGGAGAAGCTGAGAGACATGTCAGGTGATGAGAAAATTAGAGACATGTCATGTGAAGAGAAACGGAAAGACAGATCAGGTGAAAGTGAAATTGAAAGACATGTCAGGTGAAGAGAAACTGAGAGACAAGTCAGGTGAAGAGAAACTGTGGGACAGGTCAAGTGAAGAGAAACTGAGAGACACGTCAGGAAAAAAGAAAATGAGAGAAAAGTCAGGTGAAGAGAAACTGAGAGACAGGTCAAGTGAAGAGAAAATGAGAGACAGGTCAGGTGAAGAAAACATGAGAGACAAGTCAGGTGAAGAGAAACTGAGAGACATGTCAGGTGATGAGAAACTGAAAGACAAATCAGGTGAAGAGAAACTGAGAGACATGTCAGGTGAAAAGAAACTGAGACACATCAGGTGAAGAGAAACTGAACACAGGCCAGCTGAAGAGAAACTGAGAAACAGGTCAGGTGAAGAAAAACAGAGAGACACGTCAGGGGACACAGAAATTGGGAGATAGGTAAAGTAAAGAGAAACTGAGAGACAAGTCAAGTGAAAAGAAACTGAGACAGGTCACGTGAAGAGAAACTGAGACAGGTCACGTGAAGAGAAAGTGAGACAGGTCACGTAACTGAAAGAGAATGTCAGTTGACGAGAAATTGAGAAACATACCAAGTTAAGATTAACTGAGACATCTCAAGTGATAAAAAAGGACTCGTCTTGTGATGAGAAACTTAGCAAAGGAAAAGTGAAGAGAAACTGAGAGACATGTCAGGTTAAGAGAAACTGAGAGACATGTCAGGTTAAGAGAAACTGAGAGACGGGTCAGGTGAAGAGTTACTGAGAGACAGGTGAGGTGAAAAGAAACTGAGAGACATGTCAGGTGAAGAGAAATAGAGACATGTCATGTCCAAAGAAATTGGAAGACAGGTCTGGTGAAGAGAAACTGAGAGACATGTCAGGTGAAGAGAAACTGAGAGACACATCAGATGAAGAGAAACTGAGAGATAGGTCAGGTGAAGAGAAACTGAGAGACATGTCAGGTGAAGAGAAACTGAGAGACAGGTCAGGTGAAGAGAAATTGAGAGATATGTCAGGTGAAGACAAAATGAGAGACATATCAGGTGAAGAGAAACAGAGTCAGGTCAGGTCAAAAGAAATTGGAAGAGAGGTCTGGTAAAGAGAAACTGAGAGACACGTCAGATGAAGAGAAACTGAGAGACAAGTCATGTGAAGAGAAGCTGAGAAACAGGTCAGGGGATGAGAAACTGGGAGGTAGGTCAGGTGAAGAGAAAACGAACACAGGCAAGGTAAAGAGAAACTGTGAGACAGGTCAGGTGAAGAGAAACAGAGACAGTTCAGTATAAGAGAAACTTCGAGACAGGTCAGGTGAAGAGAAACTCAGAGACATGTCAGGTGATGAGAAACTGAGACAGGCCACTTGAAGAGAAACGGAAAGACAGGTCAGCTGAAGAGAAATTGAGAGACATGTCAGGTGAAGAGAAACTGAGACACATGTCAGGGGAGGAGAAATGAAGAGACATTTCAGGTTTGGAGAAGCTGAGAGACATGTCAGGTGAAGAGAAAATGAGAGACATATCAGGTGAAGAGAAACTGACGGACATGTCAGGTGAAGAGAATTTGAGACAGATCAGGTGAAGAGAAACTGAAAGACAGGTCAAGTGAAGAGAAACTGAGAAACATGTCAGGTGATGAGAAACTGAGAGACATGTCAGGTGAAAAGAAGCTGAGAGACACGTCTGGTGAAGTGAAAATGAGCACAGGAAAGGTGAAGAGAAACTGAGAGACATGTCAAGTGAAGAGAAACTGAGAGACAGGACAAGGGAAGAGAAACTTAGAGACAGGACAGGTGAAGAGAAGCTGACAGACAGGTCAGATGAAGAGAAACTTAGAGACATATCAGGTGAAGAGAAACAGAGTCAGGTCAGGTCAAAAGAAATTGGAAGAGAGGTCTGGTAAAGAGAAACTGAGAGACACGTCAGATGAAGAGAAACTGAGAGACAAGTCATGTGAAGAGAAGCTGAGAAACAGGTCAGGGGATGAGAAACTGGGAGGTAGGTCAGGTGAAGAGAAACCGAACACAGGCAAGGTAAAGAGAAACTGTGAGACAGGTCAGGTGAAGAGAAACAGAGACAGTTCAGTATAAGAGAAACTTCGAGACAGGTCAGGTGAAGAGAAACTCAGAGACATGTCAGGTGATGAGAAACTGAGACACATGTCAGGGGAGGAGAAATGAAGAGACATTTCAGGTTTGGAGAAGCTGAGAGACATGTCAGGTGAAGAGAAAATGAGAGACATGACAGGTGAAGAGAAACTGACAGATATGACAGGTGTAGAGGAACTGAGACAGGTCAGGTTAAGAGAAACCGAGAGACAGTTCAAGAGAAGAGAAACTGAGAAATAAGTCATGTGAAGAGAAACTGAGAGACAACTCAGGTGAAGAGAAACTGAAAGACAGGTGAGGTGAAGGGAAATTGAGAGACATGTCTGGTGAAAAGAAACAGAGATACATCAGGTGAAGATAAATTGAGCACAGGCCAGGTGAAGAGAAACTGAGAGACAGGTCAGGTGAAGGGAAACTGAGAGACAGGGCAGGTGAAGAGAAACTGAGAGACAGGTCAGGTGAAGGGAAACTGAGAGACAGGGCAGGTGAAGAGAAACTGAGAGACAGGTCAGGTGAAGAGAAACTGAGAGACAAGTCAGGAGAAAAGAAACAGGTCAGGTGAAGAGAAATTGAACACAGGTCAGGTGAAGAGAAACTAAGAGACAGGTCAACAGAAGAGAAACTTAAGTACAGGTTAGATGAAGAGAAACTGAGAGACATGTCAGGTGAAGAGAAACTGAGACAGGTCACTTGAAGAGAAACTGAAAGACAGATCAGGTGAAGTGAAACTGTGAGACATGTCAGGTGAAGAGAAACTGAGAGACATGTCAGGTGAAGAGAAACTGTGACACAGGTCAAGTGAAGAGAAACTGAGACAGGTCAGGTGTAGGGAAACTGAGAGGCAGGTCAGGTAAAGAGAAACTGAGAAACAGATCAGGTGAAGAGAAATTGAGAGACAAGTAAGGTGAAGAGAAAGTGAAAGAAAGGTCAGATGAAGAGAAACTGAGAGACATGTCAGGTGAAGAGAAACTGAAAGACAGGTCAGGCGAAAAGAAACTGAGACACACATCAAGTGAAGAGAAACTGAGCACAAGCAAAGTGAAGAGAAACTGAGAGACAGGTCAGGTGAAGAGAAACTGAGACACAGGTCAGGTGAAAAGAAATTGAGAGACACTTTAGGGGACGAGAAACATAGAGACAGGTCAGTAGAAGAGAAACTGAGAGACATGTTAGGTGAAGAGAAACTGAGAGACAGGGCAGGTGAAGAGAAATTTTGAGATAATTCAGATGAAGAGAAACAGAACCAACATATCAGGTGAAGAGAAACTGAGAGACATGTCACGTGAAGTAAAACTGAGACAGGTCAGGTGAAGAGAAACTGAAACAGACCACGTGAAGAGAAACTGAAAGACAGGTCAGGTGAAGAGAAACTGAGAGACATGTCAGGTGAAGAGAAACTGACAGACATGTCAGGTGAAGAGAAACTGAAAGACAGGTCAGGTGAAGAGAAACTGACAGACATGTCAGGTGAAGAGAAACTGAATGACACGTCAGGTGAAGAAAAAACTGAGAGACATGTCTGGTGAAAAGAAATTGAGAGGCACGTCAGGAGGAAGAAAAAGTGAGAGACATGTTAGGTGAAGAGAAACTGAGAGACATATCAGGTGAAGAGAAATTGAGAGACAGGTTGGATGAATGCAAACTGAAAGACATGTTAGGTGAGGAGAAACTGAGAGACATGTAAGGTGAAGAGAAACTGAGAGACATGTCAGGTGAAGAGGAACTGAGAGACAAGTCAATTGAAGAGAAACTGAGAGACAGTGCGAGTGAAGAGAAACTGAGAGACAGTGCGAGTGAAGAGAAACTGAGACAGGTCACGTGAATAGAAACTGAAAGACACGTCAGGTAAAGAGAAACCGAGAAACGTGTCATGTGAACAGAAACTAAGAGATAGGTCAGGTGAAGAGAAACTGAGAGACAAGACAGGGGAAGAGAAACTGAGAGACAGGTCAAGTGAAGAGAAACTTACAGGCAGGTGAGGTGAAGAGGAGCTAAGAGACATGTCAGGTGAAGAGAAATTGAGAGACAGGACAGGGGAAGAGAAACTGAGACTATTCACGTGAAGTGAAACTGAAAGACATGTCAGGTGAAGAGAAACTGAGAGACATGTCATGAGAAGTGATAGTGAGACTTGTCAGACAAAGAGAAACTAGAAGACAGGTATGATGAAGAGAACCTGAGAGTCACTTAAGGTGAGGAGACACGGAGATAAATGTCAGGTGAAGAGAAACTGAAAACAGGTCAGGTGAAGATAAACTGAGAGACATGTCAGGTGAAGAGAAACTGAGACACATGTCAGGGGAGGAGAAATGAAGAGACATTTCAGGTTTGGAGAAGCTGAGAGACATGTCAGGTGAAGAGAAAATGAGAGACATATCAGGTGAAGAGAAACTGACAGACATGTCAGGTGAAGAGAATTTGAGACAGGTCAGGTGAAGAGAAACTGAAAGACAGGTCAAGTGAAGAGAAACTGAGAAACATGTCAGGTGATGAGAAACTGAGAGACATGTCAGGTGAAAAGAAGCTGAGAGACACGTCTGGTGAAGTGAAAATGAGCACAGGAAAGGTGAAGAGAAACTGAGAGACATGTCAAGTGAAGAGAAACTGAGAGACAGGACAAGGGAAGAGAAACTTAGAGACAGGACAGGTGAAGAGAAGCTGACAGACAGGTCAGATGAAGAGAAACTTAGAGACATGTCAGGTGAAGAGAAACTGAGAGACAGGTCAGATGAAGAGATACTGAGAGACAGGTCAGATGAAAAGAAACTGAGAGACTGGTCAGGTGAAGAGAAATTGAGAGATAGGTCAGGTGAAGTGAAACTAAGAGACATGTCAGGTGAAGAGAAATTGAGACACGCTACTTGAAGAGAAGCTGAAAGAGAGGTCAGGTGAAGAGAAAATGAGAGACATGTCAGGTGAAGAGAAACTGAGAAACAGGTCAGGGGAAAAGAAACTGATAACATGTCAGGTGAATAGAAACTGAGAGACAGGTCACTTGAAGAGAAATTGAAAGACAGTTCAGGTGAAAAGAAACTGAGAGACATGTCAGGTGAAGAGAAACTGAGAGACACATCAGTTGAAAAGAAACTGAGCACAGGCCAGGTGAAGAGAAACTGAGAGACAGGTCAGGTGAATAGAAACTGATAGACAGGTCGTGTGAAGAGAAACTGAGACACAGGTCAGGCGAAGAGAAACTGAGAGACAGGTCAGCAGATGAGATACTGAGAGACATGTCAGGTGAAGAGAAACTGACAGACATGTGAGGTGAAGAGAAACTGAGAGGCAGGTCAGGGGAAGAGAAACTGGGAGACAGGTCAGGAGAAGAGAAACTGAGAGACAGGTCAGAAGAAAAGAAACCGAGACATAGGTCAGGTGAAGAGAAACTGAGACACAGGTCAGGTGAAGAGAAACTGAGAGGAAGGTCAGTTGAAGAGAAACTGAGAGACATGTCAGGTGAATAACAAAAAGGCACAATACCGTGACTGGAACGGTACACAAATTACCCTCACATAGAAGAGAGGAGCTTACGACCACTTTTTGGTGCGACTTGGACCATTTACAAAGTCACACTAATCAGAGATCATAGCCATCCTATTGACTGCTCTTCCTCTAAAACTGTCTTCCCTACTTCCAACTCTAACAGTCGCCGTCTAGTTGAATCCTCTTTAATACACAACTTTCCTTGTTTCAGTCTTAGTCCTTGCTTCGTCTCTGTAGATTGCGTCCTCTCCCACTACATTGTAAAATGCTCCAAACTTCAGAACACCCTTGACTTAACCTGATTCCTCATTTTTCTTGTTTCTTTTTTCTTTTTTCTTTTTCTTCTTCTCCCTTTTCCCCTTTAATCTTTCCTTCTTTCTCCTATAGTTTGTCTTTCTTTCTTCTTTCTCGTGATTCTGTTCCTTCATTATTCCGCTTCCCCCCACCTCTATGAACTTGCTCTCCCTCTGTGGGCACCTATATGCCTTGCAGTGCTCCCCTATCGGTGTATTTAGCTGGCTCCTCCTCCTTATTCCCCTCTACTACTACCACTACCATTACTACTACTTATACTACTACTACTACTACTACTACCACTACCACTAATGCCTCTACTACTACCACCACTACGTCTTCCTGCCTATATATACCCGTCCTGTTCCAATTCTGGTTAGTGTGACTTTGTAAATGGTCCAAGGCCTTCCGAAACGTCGTCGTAAGCTCCTCTCGTCTATGTGTTGGTTATTTGTGTATATCAGTTGAAGAGAAACTGAGACAGGTCACGTGAAGTGAAACTCACAGAGAGGTCAGGGGAAGAGTTACTGAGAGACAGGTTTGGTGAAAAGAAACTGAGAGACAGGTCAGGTGAAGAGAAATTGAGAGATATGTCAGTAGATGAGATAATGAGAAACAGGTCAGGGAATGAGAAACTGGGAGATAGGTCAGGTGAAGAGAAACTGAACACAGGCAAGGTGAAGAGAAACTGAGAGACACATCAGGTGAAGAGAAGCTGAGAGACAGTTCATGTAAAGAGAAGCTGAGAAACAAGTCAGGGGAAGAGAAACTGGGTAACACGTCAGGTGAAGAGAAACAGACACAGGTCAGGTGAAGAGAAACTGAGAGACAAGTCAGGAGATGAGGTAATGAGAAACAGGTCAGGGAATGAGAAACTGGGAGATAGGTCAGGTGAAGAGAAACTGAACACAGGCAAGATGAAGAGAGACAGGTCAGGTGAAGAGAAACAGAGAGAGGTCAGTATAAGAGAAACTTAGAGACAGGTCAGGTGAAGAGAAACTCTGAGACATGTCACGTGATGAGAAACTGAGACAGGCCACTTGAAGAGAAACTGAAAGACAGGTCAGCTGAAGAGAAAATGAGAGACATGTAAGGTGACGAGAAACTGAGAGACACGTCAGGTGAAGAGAAACTGCAAAACACGTAAGGGGAAGAGAAACAGGGAGACCGGTTAGGTGAAGAGAAACTGAGAGACAGGTCAGCAGAAGAGAAATTGAGAGACAGGTCAAGTGAAGAGAAACTGAGAGACATGTCAGGAGAATAACAAAAAGGCACAATACCGTGACTGGAACGGTACAGAAATTACCCTCACATAGAAGAGAGGAGCTTACGACCACTTTTTGGTGCGACTTGAACCATTTACAAAGTCACACTAATCAGAGATCATAGCCATCCTATTGACTGCTCTTCCTCTAAAACTGTCTTCCCTGCTTCCAACTCTAACAGTCGCCGTCTAGTTGAATCCTCTTTAATACACAACTTTCCTTGTATGAATCTTAGTCTTTGCTTCGTCTCTGTAGATTGCGTCCTCTCCCACTACATTGTAAAATGCTCCAAACTTCAGAACACCCGTGACTTAACCTGACTCCTCATTTTTCTTTTTTTGTTTTTTCCTTTTTCTTTTTCTTCTTCTCCCTTTTCCCCTTTCCTCTTTCCTTCTTTCTCCTTTGGGTTGTCTTTTTTTCTTCTTTCTTGTGATTCTGTTCCTTCATTATTCCGCTTCCCCCCACCTCTATGAACTTGCTCTCCCTCTGTGGGCACCTAGCTGCCTTGCAGTGCTCCCCTTTCGGTGTATTTGGCTGGCTCCTCCTCCTTATTCCCCTCTACTACTACCACTACCATTACTACTACTTATACTACTACTACTACCACTACCACTAATGCCTCTACTACTACCACCACTACGTCTTCCTGCCTATATATACCCGTCCTGCTCCAATTCTGGTTAGTGTGACTTTGTAAATGGTCCAAGGTCTACCGATACGTCGTCGTAAGCTCCTCTCGTCTATGTGTTGGTTATTTGTGTATATCAGTTGAAGAGAAACTGAGACAGGTCACGTGAAGAGAAACTGAAAGACAGATCAGGTGAAGTGAAACTGAGAGACATGTCAGGTAAAGAGAAACTGAGAGACATGTCAGGTGAAAAGAAACTGAGACACATCAGGTGAAGAGAATCTGAGCACAGGCCAGCTGAAGAGAAACTGAGAGACAGGTCAGGTAAAGAGAAACTGAGAGACACGTCAGGGGACACATATGCTGAGAGATAGGTAAGGTAAAGAGAAACTGAGAGACAAGTCAGAAGAGAAACTGAGAAACAGGTCAGGGGACGAGAAACTGGGAGATAGGTCATGTGAAGAGAAACTGAGTACAGGCCAGATGAAGAGAAACTTAGGGATAGCTAAGGTGAAGAGAAACTGAGAGACAGGTCAAGTGAACAGAAACTGAGACAGGTCACGTGAAGAAAAACTGAAAGACAGGATAGGTGAATAGAAACTGAGAGACATATCAGGTGAAGAGAAACTGAGAGACATGTCAGTTGGAGAGAAACTGAGAGACAGGTCAAGTGAAGAGAAACTGAAAGACACGTAAAGTGAAGAGAAACTGAGACAGGTCACGTGAAGAGAATCTGAGACAGGTCACGTAACTGAAAGAGAAGGTCAGTTGAAGAGAAACTGAGAAACATGTCAGATGAAGATAAACTGAGACATGTCAGGTGAAAAGAAACAAAGAGACACGACTTGTGAAGAGAAACTGAGCAAAGGAAAGGTGAAGAGAAACTGAGAGACATGTCAGGTTAAGAGAAACTGAGACACAGGTCAGGGGAAGAGAAACTGAGAGACAGGTCAGGTGAAGAGAAACTGACAGACAGGTCAGGTGAAGAGTTACTGAGAGACAGGTCTGGTGAAAAGAAACTGAGAGACAGGTCAGGAGAAGAGAAATTGAGAGATATGTCAGGTGAAGAGAAACAGAGAGACATATCAGGTGAAAAGAAACAGAGACAGGTCAGGTCAAAAGAAATTGGAAGACAGGTCTTGTGAAGAGAAACTGAGAGACATGTCAGGTGAAGAGAATGTGAGAGACACATCAGGTGAAGAGAAGCTGAGAGACAGGTCATGTGAAGAGAGGCAGAGAAACAGGTCAGTGGTAGAGAAACTGAGTGACACGACAAGGGAAGAGAAACAAACACAGGTCAGGTGAAGAGAAACTGAGAGACAAGTCAGGAGATGAGAAAATGAGAAACAGGTCAGGGTATGAGGAACTGGGAGATAGGTCAGTTGAAGGGAAACTGAACACAGGCAAGGTGAAGAGAAACTTAGAGACAGGTCAGGTGAAGAAAAACTCTGAGACATGTCAGGTGATGAGAAACTGAGACAGGCCACTTGAAGAGAAATTGAAAGACAGGTCAGCTGAAGAGAAAATGAGAGACATGTCAGGTGACTAGAAACTGAGAGACACGTCATGTGAAGAGAAACTGCAAAACACATCAGGGGAAGAGAAAAAGGGAGACAGTTCACGTGAAGAGAAACTGAGAAACAGGTCAGGATAACAGAAGCTGACAGGTCTGCAGAAGAGAAACATAGAGACATATCAGGTGAAGAGAAACAGAGATAGGGCAGGTGAAGATAAACTGAGAGACACGTCAAGTGAAGAGAATCTTAGACAGGTCAGGTGAAGAGAACCTGAAAGACAGGTCAGGTGAAGAGAAACTGAAATACAGGTCAGGGGAAGAGAAACTGAGACACATGTCAGGTGAAGAGAAACTGATACACAGGTCAGGTGAAGAGAAACTGACAGGCAGGTCAGGTGAAGAGAAACTGAGAGACATGTCAGGTGAAGACAAACTGTGAGACAGGTGAGGTGAAGAGAAACTGAGAGACAGGTCAGGGGAGGAGAAAGTGAAAGACAGGTCAAGTGAAGAGAAACAGAGAGACATGTCAGGTGAAGAGAAACTGAATGACAGGTCAGGTGAAGATAAACTGAAAGACATGCTGGGTGAAGAGAAACTAAGACACAGGTCACCTGAAGAGAAACTGAAAGACAGGTCAGGTGAAGAGAAACTGAGAGACAGGTCAAGTGTAAAGAAACTGAGAGACACGTCATATAAAGAGAAACTGAGCACAGGCCAGGTGAAGACAAACTGAGAGACAGGTCAGGTGAGGAGAAAGTGAGAGACACTTCAGTAGATGAGAAACTAAGAGCCAGGTCAGGAGAAGAGAAACTGAGAGACATGTCAGTTGAAGAGAAACTGAGGGACAGGACAGGTGAAGATAAACTGAGAGTTACGTCAGGTGAAGAGAAACTGAGAAAAACGTCAGGTGAAGAGAAACTAAGAGAAAGGTCAGAAGAAGACAAACTATGAGACAGGTCAATAGAAGAGAAACTGAGAGACATGTCAGGTGAAGAGAAACAGAGACAGATGGGGACAATAGAAGCTGGAAGACAGGCCTGGTGAAGAGAAACTGAGAGACACGTCAGGTGAAGAGAAACTGAGAGACACGTCAGTGGAAGAGAAACTGGTAGACAGGTCAGGTGAAGAGAAATTAAGAGAAAGGTCAGAAGAAGAGAAACTATGAGACAGGTCAATGTAAGAGAAACTTAGAGGCATATAAGGTGAAGAGAAACAGAGACAGTTCGGGACAATAGAATCTGGAAAACAAGCCTGTTGAAGAGAAACTGAAAGACACGTCAGGTTAAGAGAAACTGAGAGACACATCAGGTGAAGAGAAACTGAGAGACACGTCAGATGAAGAGAAACTGCAAAACACATCAGAGGAAGAGAAAGAGACAGTTCAGGTGAAGAGAAACTGAGAGACAGGTGTGGAGAACAGAAACTGACAGGTCTTGGGAAGAGAAACTGAGAGACGTATCAGGTGAAGAGAAACAGAGACAGTTCAGGTGAAGAGAAACTGAGAGACAGACCAGAAGAACAGAAACTGACAGGTTTTGGGAAGAGAAACTGAGAGACACGTCAGGGGAAGAGAATCTGGGAGGAAGGTCAGATGAAGAGAAAGTGAGAGACATGTGAGGAGAAGAGAAACTGAGACACAGGGCAAGGGAAGAGAAGCTGAGAGACAAGTCTAGTGAAAAGAAGCTGAGACACATGTCAGGTGAAGAGAAACTGAAAGAGTGGACAGGTGAAGAGAAGCTGAGAGACTTGTCAGGTGAAGACAAACTGAGAGACAGGTCAGGTGAAGAAAAACTGAGAGACAGGTCATGGGAAGAGAAACTGAGAGACATGTCAGGTGAAGAGAAACTGAGAGACATGTAAGGTGAAGAAAACCTTTAGACAGCTCACGGTAAGAGAAACTGGGAGGATGGTCAGATGTAGAGAAAGTGAGAGACAGGTCAGGAGAAGAGAAATTGAGAGACATGTCAGGGGAAGAGAAACTGAGAGACAGGTCAAGTGAAGAGATTCTGAGATATTTCAGGTGAAAAGAAACGGAAAGACAATTCAGGTGAAGAGAAACTGAGACAAGTTAGGGGAAGATAAACTGGGAGACACGTCGGGAGAAAAGAAACTGAGAGACAAGTCATGAGAAGAGAAACTGAGAAACATGTCAGATGATGAGAAACTAGGAGATAGGTCATGTGAAGAGAAACTGAGAGACAGGTCAGGTGAAGAGAAACAGAGACAGGTCAGCAGAAGAGAAACTGACAGACAGGTCAGTTGAATAGAAACTGGGAGACATGTCAGGTGAAGAGAAACTAAGACAGGTCACATGAACAGAAACTGAAAGACAGATCATGTGAATTGAAACTGAGAGACATGTCAGGTGAAGAGAAACTGAGAGACATGTCAGGTGAAGAGAAACTGTGAGACAGGTAAAGTGAAGAGAAACTGAGAGACAGGTCAGGTGAAGAGAAACTGAGAGACAGGTCAAGTGAAGAGAAACTGAGAGACAGGTCAGGTGAAGAAAAACTGAAAGTCATGTGAGGTGAAGAGAAACTGAGAGACTTGTCAGGTGAAGAGAAACTGAAAAACAGGTCAGGTGAAGAGAAACTTAGAGAATGTCAGGTGAAGAGAAACTGAAAGACAGGTCTGGAGAAAAGAAACTGAGAGAGACACATCAGGTGTAGAGAAACTGATCACAATCCAGGTGAATAGAAATACCACAACACTTCCACCAACATCTATAACATAACATGAGCACTATAACATATCACTATCACAAAAAAAAATAATACACAGACACCCACATCTTATACATTTCAATCACAAATTTAAGACATGAGACATACACACCAAATCTAAGACATTCACCTCCAACTAAGACATACACATCTTAACTAAGACATACACCAAAAACCTATACTTGACATATTGCGGTATGAATATTCATACCGCATTTATGTTGCATATCACATTTCCTCATCCACATCATCCCTAAAACATCCTTCCTTATTCATTCCGTATATCTCCTAGAGTTGTTTTAGCCCCGACGGGCCCATCATGACATTAGGAGCCAGAGCAACCATCACCACTCCAACACCACCTACTACACTCTGGCTCCTAATGTCATGATGGGCCGTCGGGGTTAAAACAACTCTAGGAGATATACGGAATGAATAAGGAAGGATGTTTTAGGGATGATGTGGATGAGGAAATGTGATATGCAACATAAATGCGGTATGAATATTCATACCGCAATATGTCAAGTATAGGTTTTTGGTGTATGTCTTAGTTAAGATGTGTATGTCTTAGTTGGAGGTGAATGTCTTAGATTTGGTGTGTATGTCTCATGTCTTAAATTTGTGATTGAAATGTATTAGATGTGGGTGTCTGTGTATTATTTTTTTTGTGATAGTGATATGTTATAGTGCTCATGTTATGTTATAGATGTTGGTGGAAGTGTTGTGGTATTTTTGTGTATGTCTTATTTTGTGCGAATGTTTAAAAAATAAGTGTTTTCGGTGATCATAGTAGTTTTGAGATGCATGATCTTAGATTTTTGGTGATCTTGGTGATGAGTGTTGATAGATGACGGTAAACATGATATGGAATTGGTGATCGTGATTTTTGTGTGAATAATTATAAAAATGTGTGTTTTCTGTGATCTTGGTGGTGGGGTCATAAAATCTGGTAATCGTCTTGGATACAGTGTTCTTAGATAATGTAGGGTACAACAGGTTGAAACAAGGTGGGTTGGGTGTGATGTTACCAACCACCAAGTAACACAATGGGAGTGTGACGTCACTGGAGGTGAGCTCGTCGGTCCTGTGAGGTGTGACATCGTGTGTTGGTGGTAGTGAGGTGAGTGCGCTTAGATATTGTCAAATATGATTTTTTTTGTGTGAAATGTTTATAAAAATGAGTGTTTTCTGTGATATTAGTGATTTTTGAGGTAAGTGAACATGGGTGATTGTAGTTGGTGGTTGTCTTAGATTATGTGTGTGTACAAGATATGTTTTCAGTTGTTGGTGATCATGTACTAAGTGTTTGCGTATTAGGTTTGTGTTCATGCTTTTTTTTATGCGCCAAATGGGGAGGGAGTTCTTGGTTATAGTGATTTGAGGGGAATTTCTATAAAAAGGATGTTAGATGGTGATGTTAAACTTAGTTTCTGGTGATTTTGACTGTGATTTGGTAGTATTCGGGTGGTGATTTGGTATTTAATCAGTAGTGTTTTGGGAGTATTCGGAGTGTTTGATGGTGTTTTTTGAAGGTGTTCAAATGATGTGCAGAGCATTTTTTTGAAGATGATCAGTGGTGTTTCAGAGTTGGTTCAAAGTTAGTCAGTGTGTTAGTTATGGTAATGTCTCATGTCATAAGTGTATGAGTTAGTTTTTTTTTTGTGCTAATGTTGTAAAGTCTGGAGAATGAGGGAGGAGTTTGGTGGATGAGATGTAATTTCGGTTAATGAAATGTGTAAGTGTGAAAGAGAATGTGAATCGGTGGTGAGTTAGAGAAGACAAAATGTTATGTGATCTTAGTAAAAGTATAGATAGTTTTAGTGATCTTCGTTATGATGATGTTTTAAGAGAATGTGTACAAAAAAAAAAATGTGTGATCTTAGTGGTGGGGTTATAGAATTTGGCAAACGTCTTGAATAGTCTTTGAATAGTCCTGGCTTTTCCCAGGCTCCACCCTGGTCTGATAGGTCCCCTGCATACATATAATTCCTTCGTTCCTTAGAGTTCCGTCATTTGTAACTGCTGTAGCAGTTCCCGATGTCATGCCTGTACTTTTCTTTGGTTCTTTGGACTGTTTCAGCTTATTTATTTCCTTTTCTAGGCTTTGTATCTTAGCTTCTGCTGTTCTCACTTGTAGCTCCTATTTCCTGCTCTATGCAGCTAACCTCTCCTCCATTTTCTTGCTAAGATCTTCTAGCTTTCTTCCCCACTCTTTCTCCCTTTTCGTGAGCTCTGCCACCCAATCTTCCCTCACAGGTTCATCCACCTGACCCCTGGTTCTCCGTCCTGCTCTTGGGCAACCCATTTTTCTTTTTGTCACTACAGAAAGAAAAAATTATGTGTTTTTGTGTGATCATTTGAGATGTATGTTTGTAAGTGTGCGTGTATTGTGTGTGGTTGTGTTGTGTGTGTGTGTGTGTGTGTGTGTGTGTGTTGTGTGTGTGGTGTGTGTTGTGTGTGTGTGTGTGTGTGTGTGTGCGTGTGTGTGTGTGTGTACTCACTTAATTGTACTCACATAACTGTGATTGCAGGGGTCGAAACTCAGCTCCTGGCCCCGCCTCTTCACTGATTGCTACTAGGTCCTCTCTCTCTCTGCTTCCTGAGCTTTGTCATACAGTGTCTTAAAACTATGTATGGTTCCTGCCTCCACTACGTCACTTGCTAGGCTATTCAATTTCCTGACGACTCTATGACTAAAGTAATTCTTCCTAACATCCCTGTGACTCGTCTGAGTCTTCAGCTTCCAGTTGTGACCCCTTGTTTCTGTGTCCCCTCTCTGGAAAATACTGTCTCTGTTCACCTTGTCTATTCCCCGCAGTATCTTGTATGTCGTTATCATGTCTCCCCTAACCCTTCTGTCCTCCAGTGTCGTCAGTCCGATTTCCCTCAACCTTTCCTCGTACGACATTACCCTGAGCTCTGGGACTAGCCTTGTTGCAAACCTTTGTACTTTCTCTAACTTCTTGACGTGCTTGACCAGGTGTGGGTTCCAGACTGGTGCTGCATACTCCAGTACGGGCCTAACGTACACAGTGTACAGTATCTTGAACGATTCCTTATTAAGATATCGGAACGCTATTCTCAGGTTTGCCAGGCGCCCGTATGCTGCAGCGGTTATTTGGTTGATGTGTGCCTCCGGTGACTTTCTCGGTGTTATGGTCATCCCAAGGTCTTTCTCCCTGAGTGAGGTCTGTAGTCTTTGTCCACCAAGCCTATACTCTGTCTGCGGTCTTCTTTGCCCCTCCCCAATCTTCATGACTTTGCATTTGGCAGGATTGAATTCGAGAAGCCAGTTTCTTGACCACATGTCCAGCCTGTCCAGGTCTCTTTGCAGTCCTGCCTCATCCTCATCCGATTTAATTCTTCTCTTCTAAGTGTGTGTGTGTGTGTGTGTGTGTGTGTGTGTGTGTTGTGTGTGTGTGTGTGTGTGTGTGTGTGTGTGTGTGTGTTGTGTGTGTGTGTGTGTGTGCGTGTGTATGTGGGGCATGTGGTGTGTGTATGTGTGTGTACTCACCTAGTTGTACTCACCTAGTTGGGGTTTGCGGGCTCGAGTCCGAGCTCCTGGCCCCGCCTCTTCACTGATCGCTACTGGGTCACTCCCCCTGAGCCGTGACTTCCATCATACCTCTGCTTAAAGCTATGTATGGATCCGCCTCCACTACATCGCTTCCCCAAACTATTCCACTTACTGACTACTCTGTGGCTGAAGAAATACTCCTAACATCCCTGTGATTTATCTTGTCTTCAGCTTCCAACTGTGTCCCCCCTTTTTACTGGGGTCCCCAAACTCTGGAACATCCTGTCTTTTTTTCCACCTTGTCAATTCCCTCAGTATTTTGTATGTCGTTATCATGTCCCCCCTATCTCTCCTGTCCTCCAGTGCGTCAGGTTGATTTCCCTTAACCTCTCCTCGTAGGACATACCTCTTAGCTCTGGAAATAGTCTTGTTGCAAACCTTTGCACTTTCTCTAGTTTCTTCACGTGCTTGGCTAGGTGTGGGTTCCAAACTGGTGCCGCATACTCCAATATGGGCCTAACGTACACGGTGTACAGGGTCCTGAATGATTTCCCTTTTTAAGATGTCGGAATGCTGTTTCTGAGGTTTGCTAGCGCCCATATCTGCAGCAGTTATTTGGTGATGTCGCTTCAGGAATGTGCCTGGTGTTTTTACTCACCCCAAGATCTTTTTCCTTGTGAGGTTTGTAGTCTCTGGCCCCCTAGACTGTACTCCGTATGCGGTCTTCTTTGCCCTTCCCCAATCTTCATGACTTTGCACTTGGTGGGATTGAACTCCAGGAGCCAATTGCTGGACCAGGTCTGCAGCCTGTCCAGATCCCTTTGTAGTTCTGCCTGGTCTTCGATCGAGTGAATTCTTCCCTCAACTTCACTCATCTGCAAACAGGGACACCTCAGAGTCTATTCCTTCCGTCATGTCGTTCAAAAATACCAGAAACAGCACTGGTCCTAGGAGTCAAGTAAGTCGCTATTGGGCCGTGCGGACGTGCTGCGCAGTAGCTCCTGATTGAGTTGGCATTTGCGCAGTGTTGACGTGTACTTGGCTCTGTGAAGACCTGTTTGCGCGCTCTCTAGAATTGAAGCAAGATGCCCTCCATCGAGCAACTTTACCAACAGCTTAAGGAAGAATTGAGGTTGGCGAATTGAAATTGGGCGATTGACCGGGGGAAAACAAAAAATTTGTAGTAATCCCCTGTGTTGACCTCGGGTAAAGAAGGGAAACTGGTCAGTGGCGGGACACAGGGGAAAGAATTACGATCAAAGACAAGGGAAAGGTAAAACGATGAAAGGAAAGAGACTGCCGTGAACTTTTTGGGGAAACTCCAATACATTCTCATGCTCCCCGGAAAATGGATTGACTACGGGGAACGACACGCAAAGACATTAAGGAAGGAAAGAATATTGTTGTTGTTGGGGATACCAAGTTAGGTAAGGGATGGGGCGTTCGCTTAAAGGGACAGGATAGGAACAGAGAGTTTCTTTCCGGGGGGCTGGGATGGAGGATTTTGTTACCCGTCTGGATGACATCATGAAGGGTAATAGCAACCCTATTAATCTTCCAGTGCTGGAGCAACGATTTGGGCAACTAGGAGTGGGGACCGATTAGGGTTAGGTCAGAAATAAAAAAAAAATTAAAGTAAGGGGGAACCCCTCATAGTGTATTTTCCCAAGGGGGGGATTTGGAAAGTGAATGGTTGCCCGGCAATTGGTGTCATTGCTGGCTGACAAATACTGAAGGAAAATGCGGTAACATCTTGAAAACGGGGACCCTTTATGGCAAAAATGACATTTATGCTGGGGAGGGGGGGTTCATTTTTCATTGGGGGGGGGAGCACTGCAACTGCAGTGGAGGGAGCTTTTTGGGACTTTAAACTGGGAATTTAGTGGTAGGGGGTTTTGGCGGGAAAAACAGGAAGTCCCAGTGTAGTAATATACAGTTCTAGGGGAACTAGTAATAATAAAACAGAAATATTGAAAAGCCAGGGCCCTTTGGGGGTGATAAGGACAGAAAATGGTTTAGTAGAAAAATAGAAATGACGGGAGGGTAAAAAAAAGGAGAGTCTTTAAATTTTATTTGCAATTGCCGTAGTGCTGGGAATAAGATGGCGATTTGAATTATTCTAGTTAGGTAAATTGATGATTTGCCTTAACTAGCGTGGTTTAATTTCAAAAAGTCGGGAAGCCTGCGAATGTCATATTCAGGTTTTAAATTTTTCCAAAATAGAAGTATTGGGAGGGGGGGTGGGTGGCATGTAGTCCAGAAACGCTTGAACGTTGCAAAAAAGGGGATTTAAATCTGAATAACACATACAGAGTCTGTTTTTTGGGTAGAATTTTCGAGGGGCTGAAAAACTGATTTTAGGAGTGAATACCGCCCCCAACTTTGATAGGACCAAGGAAACTACTATGGGAGGAAATTGTTAAGGCCACAAGCACATAAGTAAATTCTAGGGGAAATTTTAAATTTAGTCATGTTTATTGGAATTTCTTTACTGGGGAAATTTTGAATCGTACACTTCTTAGAAGTATTTCAGGATTGTTTTTTGAAGCTTTGGACGAACCTACAAGGGGAAATAACCTGCTTGCTTTTGTTATGGGAAACAATAATCCCTTTTAAAAATTTAGAAATTTCGAGAACTGGGTGCTAGCGACCACAAATCAAAAACATTTAGCATTGAAAAGGGAAATACATAGTACGATAACTCAGTAAAAGTCCCAATTTTCGCTTAGCAGATTACGAGGGGGTTAGAGAAAACTTTTTTTACTGTTACTGGGGGAAAAAAAGAAGCATCAATATGACAGTTTTTTGAACACATACATGCGCTCAAAGAGCGTTTACCCATATAAAGAAATAGATCAAATAGAAATGACCCAAAAAGGTAATAATAGGCTCAAATTCACTAGGGGGAAAGAAAGGGAAATTTTTAGGGGTATCAAAAGAGGTGAGGGTCATCTTTTGAAACATATATTGACATTTAAAAGGGACATTAAAAAGGGGGTAAAAAAGCTAAAAGGGGCATAAATAAAGTTGCTAGGGTTCTAAAACTAACCCCAAAAAATTTTTTCCAGGTCTTAGAACAAAAGTTAGAGATAAATGGTCCCCTTTAAAAAAAACTAGGGCACCTTACTGACAATGAGAAGAAAAAGTGCTTGATTTTTAATAATTATTTTCTCTCAGTTTTTTTCACAGGAAGACACTAACAATATTCAGTAATTAATTTTTACAGTGGGGTAGAAGAAGATAAATTTTATGTAACATCACAGTCCTAGGATATGGTTGTGAGGCAGATAGACAACTAAGCAAAATAATGCCGGGGCCCATGAGGTTTTTTTTAAGGTCTTAAGGAATGCAAAATGGAACTCTGTGAACCCTTAACAATATTTTTAATTTTTCTCTTCAAAAAGGTGTAGTGTCGATATGTGGAAGAGGTAATGTAACTCCTTTTTTAAAACAGGGGACAATCGTTAAACCGTCAAATTACCCCCCAAAAAAGCCCGACCTCAATTGTAGGCAAATTACTAGAGTAATTAAAGCTGAATTTTAAGAAGCCATCCGATAAGCTAGCTTGATTTTGAACTCAGCATGGGTTTACAAGAGGGGCCGGGCTTGTCTAAAATATTTATTAACTTTCTTCGTAAAGCTTTGGGGGTGTTTACCACAATAAAGAATTTGATAATTTTTTCTTAGAATTTTTGTAACTTTTGTAGATTCCGCACCAAACGTTAAAGAAAGTGGCAGCTCATGGGATTGGGGGAAAAGTGCTCTGGGTGGATCGAGTCAGGGCTCACTGACAGGAAGCAGAGAGTGTCCATAAATGGGGTTAAATCCGAGTGGGGATCTGTAACAAGTGGCGTTCCACAGGGATCAGTCTTGGGCCCGTTGTTTTTTAAATAATATATATCAATGACTTGATGAGGGAATTACTAGTGATATGAGAAAATTTCGCCGATGACACAAAGATAGGTAGGATAATTGATTCAAACTAAGATGTTAGGGAACTTCAGGAGATTTAAACAAACCTATTTTTGGTCAGAAAAGGGGCAGATGCAGTTCAATGTAGATAAATGCAAGGGTTCTGAAGCTTGGGAGTGCCCATAACCCTAGTACTTATAAATTAAATGATTAGAACTTAGCCATACAGATTGCGAAAAGGACTTGGGGGTTATGGTGAGCAGCAACCTTAAACCAAGACAGCAATGCCTAAGCGTACGTAATAAGGCAAAAGATTACTGGGATTTATATCAAGAAGTGTAAGCAACAGAAGTCCAGAGGTCATACTGCAGCTTTTTACATCATTAGTAAGGCCTCACCTTGATTATGCAGCTCAGTTCTGGTCTCCGTATTACAAAATGGACATAAATTCGTTAGAGAAATTCAGCGTAGGATGACTAAATTAAAAACATAGGGATCAAAATCTTCCTATGAAGAAAGATTGAAGACTCTTAATTACATTCACTTGTTAACGAAGAATGAGGGAGACCTGATCGAAGTGTATAAGTGGAAGATAGGGATTAATAAAGGGATATTAATAAGGTCTTGAGGATGTCTCTCCAAGAGAGAACGCGCAGTAATGGATTTTTAAAATTTGATAAGTTTAGATTTAGAAAGGACATAGGAAAGTATTGGTTGGAAATAGGGTAGTTGATGAGTGGAACAGTCTACCTAGTTGGGTTATTGAGGCTGGGACTTTGGGTAGTTTCAAATCTAGGTTGGATAAGTACATGAGTGGGAGGGGTTGGATTTGAGTGGGACTTTCACATCAGAGCTTATTTCTTGGGTGGCATTGAAAATTGGGTTGGGCAAATGTTTTGTTAGTGGGATGAATTGTAAAGGACCTGCCTAGTATGGGCCAGCAGGCCTCCTGCAGTGTTCCTCCTTTCTTATGTTCTTATGTTCTTATGACTGACCCCTGTGGGACCCCGCTGGTCACAGGTGCCCACTCTGACACCTCACCACGTACCAAGACTCGCTGCTGTCTTCCTGACAAGTATTCCCTGATCCATTGTAGTGCCTTCCCTGTTATCCCTGCTTGGTCCTCCAGTTTTTGCACCAATCTCTTGTGTGGAACTGTGTCAAACGCCTTCTTGCAGTCCAAGAATATGCAATCCACCCACCCCTCTCTCTCTCTCTCTTGTCTTACTGCTGTCACCATATCATAGAACTCCAGTAGGTTTGTGACACAGGATTTCCCGTCCCTGAAACCATGTTGGCTGCTGTTGATGAGATCATACCTTTCTATGTGTTCCACCACTCTTCTCCTGATAATCTTCTCCATAATTTTGCATACTATACATGTCAGTGACACTGGTCTGTAGTTTATGCTTCATGTCTGTCTCCTTTTTTAAAGATTGGGACTACATTTGCTGTCTTCCATGCCTCAGGCAATCTCCCTGTTTCGATAGATGTATTGAATATTGTTGTTAGTGGTACACATAGCGCCTCTGCTCCCTCTCTCAATACCCATGAGGAGATGTTATCTGGCCCCATTGCCTTTGAGGTATCTAGCTCACTCACAAGCCTCTTCACTTCTTCCTCGGTTGTGTGCACTGTGTCCAGCACATGGTGGTGTGCCCCACCTCTCCGTCTTTTCTGGAGCCCCTTCTGTCTCCCTCTGTGAACACTTCTTTGAATCTTTTGTTGAGTTCCTCACATACTTCACGGTCATTTCTTGTTGTCTCTCCTCCTTCCTTCCTTAGCCTGATTACCTGGCCCTTGACTGTTGTTTTCCTCCTGATGTGGCTGTACAACAGTTTCGGGTCAGATTTGGCTTTCGGCTGCTATGGTCATTTTCATATTGTCTTTGGCCTCCCTTCTTATCTGTGCACATTCGTTTCTGGCTCTACGACTGCTCTCCTTATTCTCCTGGGTCCTTTGCCTTCTATATTTCTTCCATTCCCTAGCACACTTGGTTTTTGCCTCCCTGCACCTTTGGGTAAACCATGGCCTCATCCTGGCTTTTTCATTATTCCTGTTACCCTTGGGTACAAACCTCTCCTCAGCCTCCTTGCATTTTGTTGCTACATATTCCAACATCCTGTGTGTGTGTGTGGGGGTGTGTGTGTGTGTGTGTGTGTTTTGGTTGGGGGTGTGGTGTGTGTGTGGGGTTTTTTTTGGGGTGGGGGTTTTGT
>NC_069436.1:32225994-32231950 GCF_026875155.1 Cherax quadricarinatus | reverse complement strand
CAAAACCCCCTTTTACACTTGGTAAAAAAAAAAAAACCCCTCAGGCATCTTGAAATTTGAAAAGACCTTTTTTGCGGGGTTCGCTTCTTTGTTTTTTAAAAACATTTTTCTTAACTTACAATAAATGCTTTAAAAAACTTTTAAAAAATAACCCCGGGGACCGTTCGGGCCCACTTCCAGCCTTTTGTTTTTAAAATTCCGCAGTAGTTTTTTTGCCTAAATTTCGGACAAATTTCCCCTTTGGGTTTTGGGAAGTTTTTCATTTTTTCTTCTGGACAAAAATCCCTTTCCCCTTCATCACATCACCGAAACGGGGGGGGGTTTTTGGGTTTTTTCCCTTTTGTGGAAATCGTTTCCATCGGGCCCTCCAGTGTGTATAGGCCCCTTTTCCTTCCGTTCAGATCTCAAATTTTTTTTGGGGGGCCGTATTTTCCATTAAATTTTGCCCTTTATACTTTTGACTAAAAATCTTTAATCTTTGAAAAGGGGCAAAATTCCAACCCCCTTTTTCCTCTTTTTTCCTTCCTTCATATTTTAAATCTTTATTTTGGGAATCAGTTCCCTTTGATTTCTTTTTTTCTTACAACTTTCCAGGTGGGCAATTTTGATATCTTTATGGGTTTGATTAACATGTAGGGTTTGGTTTTTTCGGATTTAAATTTATTTTATTTCTCCCCTGTTTAATTTTTTGGTATTACCTGCTTTTTTTCTTTTAACCACCCAAAAGGCCTTTTTTGGGGAGAGGTTGAGTTTTGGTTAGGTACCAGGTTTTTTTTGTTTTCCCCAATCTCATGGACCACACGAAACCCCCGGAGCCATTTTGGGAGAACTTTCCACTTTCAACCCGGTGTTTTTTTAAAAATCTTCACTAATTTTTGCTTGGACTTGTTGGGAACACCTTTCGGCCTTTCCTTTAAATTCCTTTTTTCCCCAAAAAAACCCCCAGGCCCTAGGGACTAATTTTCTGGGAAAAATTTCGGGGGCCCCACGCCCTCGTCAGAAAAGGGTTTTTTCCTGTGGTTAGTTCTGATAAACCGTGTTTCCCCTTTTTTCCCCCCCAAAAACGACTAATCCAAGCCCGGGGAAAGGAACAAACCCCCCCTTTTCCTTGTCCTTTCTTTTTTTAAACCAAAGGGGTTTTTACGGCCCCCCTCCCTTTAAAAGTTGTTTGCCAAAGAAAATTAAAGGGTGGGCCCCACCCTTATTTTTTTCCCCTGGTTTTTTTTCATGGGGCTTTTCTTGAGAAATGTTGTTTTCTCTGCAAAAAGGTCTTTTTGTTTTCCCCCCTAGGGTGTGTTTTTGTTGTAAGTTTTGGGGTAAAATCCCTTCTAAAAAGATTGTTTCCCCTTTTTAAATTAATCTTTTCCCTTCTTTTTTCTTCGCTAGGATGACCCAGCCTTTTTCCCCCCCATTTGGTTTTGGGTCCTTTGTCTAGGTCCAGATTCTTTTGGCCCCACCTCTGGAGAAGTTTCGGGGGCAAGGGGCTTGGCCAGCAGTTTTTGGGGGTTGAAACCAGGGCTGTTTCGTTGGCCCGACCAAACCACGTCAACCCACCCGGGGGCGGTTTACAAATTTGGGTTTGTGGGTCCCCTTTTTGCGCCGGGGGTCTACGGGAACTCCAATCTGGAGGAGATGGCAGTTTGGGGCCCCAGACATTAAGGTGTTTCTCTGTGTTTCAGGGCCCCCTGCTTTAGGGAAAAATTTGCACTTGCCTGTTTTTGTTTTCTAAATTTTTTTGGTGGTTTTGGGTCTAATCCCCTGTTTTCCCAGGGTGAAAATTTTCTTAAAACCTCCTCTGCGCCCAAAACAATAAAATCCCAAGCCCGGCCCATGATTTAGGGGGCCTTAAATTTTTCCCCCCTTAGTCAGAATTTTGCCTTTTGGGGGACGGCAAAGATTCCTGTGAGACCCAAAGGGCCGGGCTGTCCCTCTAACCTCCCGTTAAAAGGTTTCACCAATCCGGGGACCGGTCTTTTATTATAAAAAACGACTGGGCCCCATTAACCTTGAAAATTTTTAAAAAAATTTCTTGTCCGGGACCAGGAGCCTTTGCCTTGCTTTTCGGGAAACATGTTAAACACAAAGTTAGCACGAAAATCTCCTCCTTAGGTGTTTTTCTTCCTATACATGTATTTTTAAGATTTTAAAAATTAGGGTTTTCCCCGTTCTCCCCCGGAAGAATCGGGGGTTTTTCGTTCAGGGGCCGAAAACGTGGAATTCTGAATTCGCTGACCCTACCCCTTAGTTCAACCCGACTTACCTGTTGGGTCAACTCCGAAAGCGAAACGTGGTTAAATTTCCCTTCCCCGGGGGCTCTTCTCCCCGAGGTTGGAAAAAGGCGCCCCATTTTTTCCCCCCCGTGGAAACGCCTACCTGTAAAATAAGATTTTTTCCCTTTTTCCTCGAAAAAGGAATTTTTTTCATATTTAACCGGGCCCCTTTAAAATTAATTTGTAATCCTCCCCCTTTTATTTTCCTGCCCCACTTGGCTTAATCTGCCCCCACCTCTCCCTGCCAAATTGAAAAGGGTTTAAAAATTTTCTGTTTTCGAGGGTTGGGGGCCCCCCAAGGCAATCTGGGGCATTTAAATGAAAAAAAAAGTCCCTCAAATTTCTTAACTCCCAACCCCAAAAAATTTTAAAATTCCATCCCTCACCCTTTCACTTTTTCCCCCCCTTTTATGTTTTCCAGTTTTAATGCGGGTTTGGAAAGGGGGAGATTCGGGCCTTCATATTATGCCTCAATTTTTCTGACCTTAAATTGGGGGTTTCCCCCACCCCCCCATTTTTGGGTTGAAATCCCCGGGTTTATGAATTTTGAGTTTTCCATACCTCTATCACTTCCCCTAAGTTTCCCGGGGATCATTTCATCAATTTATTTTTTGTTAAAACCCCCCTATCTTTGGTGTTTTTTCCCTGATCACCTTATTCCAACCAGTGTCTTGTGATCTCTTTTTTCCCTTGTCCCATTTTTGGGGGGAAACCCTGAAAATTTTTGGGGTTTTTCAAAGGCAGTGACTCCCCCCTTTTCCCCTTTTCTTTTTAAAACTTTTTTTTTTTTCTAACCCCCCCTTTTTCCTCTATCTTTTTTCAGGATCTGATACCAGTTTGAAAGATTGCCTTTGTGTGTGTGTGGTGTGTGTGTGTGTGTGTGGTGTGTGTGTGTTTGGTGTGTGTTGTGTGGTGTGGTGTGTGTGTTTTGTTTTTGTGTGTGTGTGTGTGTGGTGTGTGTGTGTGTGTGTGTGTGTGTGGTGTTTGTACTCACCAAATTGTGGTTGGGCGGGGTCGAACTCATCTCCGGGCCCCGCCTCTTCATGATCGCAGGATCCTCTCTCTCTCTGCTTCCTGAGTTTTTGTCATCCCTTTTCTTAAAATATGTAGGTTCCTCCTCCACTACTTCATTGTAGGTATTCCATTTTGTGACAACTCTATGCTAAAAAAAAATTTTCCTAACGTCCCTGTGCCCTCGCTGAGTCTTCAGCTTCCATTTTGTGACCCCTTGTCCCTTTTCCCTCTCTGGAACACCTATCTCGTCCCCCCTTGTCTTTTCCCCGCAGTTTTGTAGTCGTTATCATGTCCCCCCCTGACCCTTCTGCCCTCCAGTTCTCAGTCCGATTTCCCTTTAAACCTTTTCCCCTCGTACGACATTCCCTTGACCCTTGGGACACCCTTGTTGCAAACCTTTGTATTTCCTAACTTCTGCGTGCTTGACCAGGTGGGGGGTTCCCGACTGGGGCTGCATCCCCGTATGGGCCTCATACACAGGGGACATGTCTTGAACGATTCCTTATTGAGGTATGGGAACGCTATTCTCGGGTTTTGCCACCCCCCCGTATGCGCAGCGGTTATTTGGTTGATGTTGCCTCCGGTGATGTACTGGTGTTATGGTCCCCCAAAGGGTCTTTCCCTGAGTGAGGTCTGTAGTTTTGCCCCCTAGCCTTATTCGTCTGCGGTCTTTTTTGCCCCTCCCCAATTTCTGACTTTGATTTGGCTGGATTAAATTGGGGAGCCATTAGGACCACTGCCAGCCTCTCCAGGTCTCTTTGCGCCTCCCTCACCCGTCCTTTTAAATTCTTTCTAAAACTTCCGTCATCTGCAACCCGGGACACTTCAGAGTCTATTCCTTCCATCATTCGTTCACAAAATCAAAAATACACTGGTCCTAGAATGCCCCCTGTGGGCCCCGCCGAACAGGCGCCCATTGTGTACTCTTCACGTACCATGACTCGTGCTGCCCCCCCTGTCAGGTTTCCCTTATCCTTTGCAGTCCCCTTCCCTTTTATGTGGCTGATCCTCCCTTCTGCAAAAATCTCTTGGGGGGAACTGTGTCAAAGGGCCCTTCCCAGTCTGGGAAAAACGCAATCTACCCAACCCTCTCTCGTGTCTTACTTCTGTTCCTTGTCATAAAACCCCAGGAGGTTTGTAAAAAGTTTTCCCTTTCCCCATAAAACCCTGCGGGTTTTCATTTTTTAATCTTTTTCCTTTTTCCAGGTGTTGACCACTCTCCTCCTGTAATCTTCTCCAGACTTTGCACACAATACTGTCAAGGACACAGGTCTGTAGTTTAGGCCTCGTTTTGTTTCCTTTTTTTAAATAGGGGGACTACATTAGTGCTTCCTTTTCTCGGGTAGTTGCCAGTTTAAAGGGGGAGTGTTGAAGTTTTGGGGGTTTTGAGGACACACACATCTCTGCTCTTTCTAAGGCCCCCAGGGGAGATGTTTCCGGTCCCATCGCCTTTGGGGGTTTCAAGGTCATTAAGAGTTTTTTTCACCTCCCCTCGTTGTTCGTTGACCAACCTTGTTTTTTCTGGTGTGTGTGTGTTTGTGTTGTGGGTGTGTTTTGTTGTGTGTGTTTGTGGTGTTGGGTGTTGTGGTGTGTGTTACACCTATTTAACTCACCTATTGAGGTTGCGGGGGTCGAGCCCCGAGGCCCCTGGCCCCCGGCCTCTTCACTGATCGCTACAGGTCACTCCCCTGACCCGTGGCTTTATATCCCTTGCTTAAAGTATGTAGGTCCTTGCCCCCACTGCATCGCTTCCCAAACTATTCCACTTACTGTACTCGTGGCTGAAGAAATACTTCCTAACACCCCGTGTTCATCTGTGTCTTCAGCTTCCAACTGTGCCCCTTGTTACTGTGTCCAATCTCGGGGAACATCCTTCTTTTCCCCCTTGTAAATTCCCTTTAGCATTTTGTATGTCGTTATCATGTCCCCCCTTTCCCTGTCCTCCAGTGTGTCGGGTTTGATTTCCCTTAACCCTCCTCTTTGGGAAACCCTCTTAGCTCGGGATAGTCTTGTTAAAACCCTTTGCACTTTCTCTAGTTTCTTCACGTGCTTGGCTAGGTGTGGGTTCCAAAACTGGTCCCGCATACTCCAATATGGGCCAACTACCGGTGTACAGGGTCCTAAATGTTCCTTTTAAAATTGTCGGAATGTGTTCGGGGTTTTGCTAGGCCCCCATATCTGCAGCGTTATTTGGTTGATGTGCCTTCAGGAGATGTGCCTTTTATACTCCCCCCCAAATCTTTTTCCTTGAGTGGGTTTTGTAGTTTTGACCCCCTAAATACTCCGTCTGGGCCTTCTTTCCCCTTTCCCCAACCCTTCTGACTTTGCATTGGGTGGGATTGAACCCGGGCCCCCAATTGCGGGGCCCAGGTCGCACCCTGTCCGTCCCTTTGTGTTCTGCGGGGTCTTCGATCGGGAAAATTCTCTATCAACTTCAGTATCTGAAAAAAAGGGGGACACCTCAGAGTCTATTCCTTTTCCTTCCCGTGGTCAAGGTGCCCACTTGACACCTCGCCACGTACCATGACTCGCGCGTTTCCTGAAAAAGATTCCCGATCCATTGAGTGCCTTTCCCCTGTTTTCCCTGCTTGGTGTGTGGTGTGTTTGTTGTGTGTTTTTGTTTTTTTTTTGTTTGGTTGTGTGTGTATGTGTTGTTGTGTGTGTGTGTGTGT
>NC_069436.1:32215994-32220994 GCF_026875155.1 Cherax quadricarinatus | reverse complement strand
AAACGGAACGCCATTGTGAAGACTTGCCCCCCCAAAGGCACGTCTCCCCCATCCTGTTTTCCTCATCTTTTCGGACATGACAAGGGTTTTTAAACCCCCCAACCTTCATATTTCCTACTAAAACTCGGGGGTTTTCTCTTTAAACCTTTTAAACCCCTTTAAACAAATTTTTCCATCCCCAAAGGGAAACCCAATTTTGGTTTTTAAAAGCATTTCTAATCTTCCTTATGCCTAAAAAATCTAAAGGTTTTTCTCTTCGGGCCACAATGCAAAAAATTTAATTTGGGGCTTGGTTTCAATTTCTCCTTTTTTCCCATCCCGATCCAACTCAAGAAAAAGTTTTATAAAAAAACTTTAAAAAAAAAATTCCCACCAAGAAATTTTTTTCTTTCCCTTTTTCTCTATAATTTTTCTTCTTTCACTCCTTCAAAGCAAATTTTAAAACAATCAAAAAGGGGCCCCTCTTTCTGCACTATTTATTTTAAACCTTCAATTCCTTAGACTTCTTTACTCCCTAATCCCGTTCCTCCAGGCCCCCCCCCCCCCCCGGCCCCCCGCCCCCTTCCGGCACCTTTTAATTAACCAACCTAATAAACGTTCCTAAAATCTAAAAATAAATTACCACCCCAAAAGAAAAAGCTATTCAAAAATGTTTTTTCTGTCGGGGGTCACATGGGGATTAAACCATTATTTTTGGCACCAACCACGATGATCCCTCTCCGCCTAGGTAAAAGTTTCTTGCCAAAAGCGTATTTTTTAGATATACTGATAACGACCAACAGGGGCTATAACCCAAAAATCTTCCTGTTTTTAGTTCTTTTTAGGATGGGAAACCATTTTTGGGAAACGTTACAATTAAAGAACCCAAAGTTGGAATTTAATTACAAAGTGGTTTAAATTTAAAAATCAAAAAGGAAGGGCTTGCTTTTCCCTTTCACAATCTGCTTACGACTCCCCCATTTGTTTTTTTGCTTTTCCCCCATTTCACTCTCTCTCTCCTCTTCATTTCTCTCCGACTCTCATTTACTCTAAGTTTCATTTTTCTTTCCATATCATCACTTCAAAGTCTTCTTCTCTCACTCAGATTTTCTTCGCTTTATCTCTCCTAACTATTTTTTCCTTCATTCCCTTTCACTGCCTCTCAAAGCCATCTTCTTATCCTTACACCTCCCACCATCACCTTCTCCGCCTCATTCTTCTTCCTTGCTTACCCCTCATTCCCCTCATTCCCCTCATTCCCCTCATTCCTCTTCCTATTGCACTCTTCTATCTCCTCTCTTCTCTCTCCTTGTTCCTTTCTTTCATTATCCTCCTGCCTCTCTTCACCCTTTCCCTTCAACACTTTACCTTTCCTCCCGTCCCCCTTTCCATTTCTTTTCTCTCCGTCTCCTCTTCCACCTTCCCAACACAAATTCATTAATCTAGCCACGTACGTGATCTCATTATTAGTCTCTCAAAATGCAGACTCTGCCACCCCTATCACGCATGTATCTAACAAATTTTTCTCTCTCGTCTGGGGGCTTCCACCATGTATAAAATTTTATACTTGGCTACCACCACACATGTAATCTTTCGCATTTTTCAAGCACGTGGAGATAAAAAAGGTTAAAAATTCTGATGAAAAATAAACACAAATGCAGTATAATTGGGATCCTTTACTGATAACGTTTAGCCCACACAGTGGGCTTTATCAAGTCACAAACGGGATCTACCTGGGGTGAATAGAAACATGAGTATTTATAGGATGGAGAGCCATGTGGAGAATGCTGGGTATGTTTGATTTCAGACGGATCTGTAAAGGACCGCCGAGAACGTATGGTAGGTGGCTCTGAGGTGTACCACACGAGAGGGTGAGTGTTTATGTACTTATGTAGGATAAACGTTTGAAGAAGGATCTTAGCAAGGGGTTCACCTATGTTATAGAAGCCGTTGTTCGGGGTGAAATTGTCCTATTACAGATAAGTAATGATTCGAAGATTCTGCGGTATTTTAGTGTTTTCTTCTCTGGCGATAAGTTTTGCGTTTCTGTAGTTGATTAAATGATTGTGTGAATTTCGGTGTTGAAACACAGGCATTCCTTAAATCGTAAATATTTTGCCTGCGTACTGGTTTTTCTGAAATACGTGTTTGGAGGTCTCTGGATATTTGAAAAAGGTATAAACTGGTTGCAATCATTGCAAGGGATTATGTTACCCCTGCAAAGATTGAAACCTTGTCCGGGTAATGTCCTGATGGTGGTGGATGGGGAGGTAGATACCTTTAATGAGGTATTGGAAAAGATAATGGAAAAGTGTTTGGAAACGGAATTGGTGGGGAATGACTATGTATCCGAGGGTGAGATAAAGTGTTATGTACCCGGCGTTTGCAGTGTCAAAGGGAAAAGTGACGAGGATAGTGAAGTTTAGAAAATACTTTTTCCAATGAGAGAACATTCTTCCTCAAGGAACTCATTGCTGCCTGATTCTGAGTTAACGCGGGAAAAAAAAGTCTAAAATTCCCCACGTTTGGTTTGATGTCGTGTGAAGTAGAAGTATAAGAAGATCGTGCTGGTTGGAAGGTTTTCGATAGAAAGGAGTAGAATTTGGGGGAAAAATGATTGAGGTGTATAAGTGGAAAACGGGAATAAAATAAAGAGAATGTAATAATGTGGTATAAATATCTAACCAAGACAGGACTCAAAGCCAAGATTTCAAGTTGAAAAAAAATAGATCATGAAAAAATTTTTAATAAAAGACTTGTGAGTCGAAAAAAAATTTCCCGAGTAGCGTCAATGAAGCTACAACGTTTTGAAATTTTTAAAAATAGGTTAAATAAACACATGAGTGAGTGTGGGTGTGTGTGAGTTGGCCCTGTCACATATGGGATAGTATGTTCTCATGTTTCACTCTCACTTGGCAGTACTACCGTCCTACCAAGTGACTGTGCAACAGAAATCTGTAGCTGTTTAATATGATGGTAGGATTGCTGGTGCACTTCTTTTCCTACTTATCAACACACTGGATAACAGGAAGTATATCTTGTTACTTCTATATACACTTAATTCACACTACACAGGCATGCACATGCATAAATATACATACGCACGTCTAGGGTTTTTCCTCTTATTTTTTATAATAGCTCTTGTTCTTCCCTTTTTTTTCTCCCATTTTCCATGGGGGAAATGGAAAAGAATCTTTCCTCCGTAAGCCATGCGTTCATATGAGGTGACTAAAATGTCGGCATCAATGGGGTAGTAACCCCTTTTATAGAAAATACTAAAGAGAAGAAAAACTTTATCAAACTGGGATGCTTGAGTGTGCGTGGATGTAGTGTGATGATATGAAAGAGATGATTGCTAAATTTTTATAAATGAAAAGAAGTTGGATGTCCTGGCTCCAAGCGAAACAAACCTCAAGGGAGTAGGTGAGTCTGAGTGGGGGAGAAATAAATGGGATTAGGTCAGAAGTATCTGGGGTGAGTTAGAGCTAAGGGATGGGTAGCAATAATGTTAAAGCAACAGTGATGGAAGGAGAAGAGGGAATATAAATGTATATATTCAAGGATTGTGTGGATTAAAATAAGGCTGGATGCGAAAAGTGGGTCATAATAAGTGTGTATGTACCTGGAGAAGAGAGGAGTGTAGAGGAGAGAGAAAAATTTTGGGAGGTGTTAAGCGAGTGTGTAGGAACCTTTGAACCAAGTGACAGAGTAATTGTGGTAGGGGTGTGGAGAAATCTTCTCCAGGAGGGGGGTATCAGCCCCCTTCAGCCCCCTTCAGCCCCCTTCAGCCCTTCAGCCCCTTTCAGCCCTGAGGGGCCCAGCCCTCTCAGAAGGGGCAAATATCTTGTTTACCGCAACAGCGAGTAATTTTCCCAGATGCAGTACGAGTATGCACCGTGGTCAAGCGGCTGCTGCTCCTTGCAGTCCAGTGTTGCGGAGTGTATTTTAATAAGAGACAGTACATCTCTTACCTTAGCAGGACATTAAGGAAATCCTGCTCCCACTTTATTACCATAGTAAAGATAGTGGACATTGTTTTTCTATGCTTAAGACAGCAAGATTTAAACATTCTGTTTTGCTTCATCGAGGAAGTGGCAAGGAAGCAAAGTACTAGGTCAGCTTTTCCTTTGTGCTGGAGGCAATGACGGCGTGGGGCGTTGTGGCGTCTTCAATTACTTTTGACTCTACTGAGAGTGACACTGACGCCAGGATAACCAAACAAAGAACGATCGTGCGTTAGTGTGAACAAAGTGTCTATAAAACACAATAAACACTTAAGAAAGTGTGACAGCTTCTTCAGTGATAAGACTGTGAACAATAAAGACAAAATCTTGTGGACATAGTGTACCAGTGTGGGGTATTCCTAGACTATGGAAGACGTGGACATCCAAGGACACTTCAGCTTCTATCAAGTCACCGATACCGTCGAAGGTGTTTAAGAACAACCATAGCTCACGCTACAAGAGCAAGGTAGGTTACGAATTTCTTGTAGTACGGGGGACTGCGCAGTTCTTAGTCGCAAGGAGTTTGTAATCAACCTATAGTCGGCAGTAAGGGGCGGACTTTTGAGTCCACACAAGTAAGTTTGTCAGCCATCAGTGAATGAAATATGCTGACATAACACCCCCAAGGGGTAATTATTGTTTACAAATTATAACTCTTTTCAGCCCGTTGAGAGATGACTTCGACAACTTCTCAAGACCTCGTCTGCAGGGGCGGCTTGTGCAGGCGATGAGCTGTCTTTCTAAGTTAAGTTTCCCTAATTTAAACTTAGCTGATAACCATTTTTTCAACAAGGGGACCTAAATACTAAAGTAGGAAATATTTAAAGAGGGGTGTGGTAGGTTTAAATTTGGGTGCCAGGTGTAAATGATAATGGGAGCCCTTTGATTGAAAATTTTATAAAAGAGTTTTCTTATAGGGCTACATTTTTAAGGAAAAAGAGGGTAAATAAGTAACAAGATACTATGAAAAAGGGGATGTGACAGTAGTTTTTTACTACGTTTAGTAATAAAAGACTG
>NC_069436.1:32174180-32211680 GCF_026875155.1 Cherax quadricarinatus | reverse complement strand
CTCAGTACATGAGTTGTTTACCTCTTAGTACATGAGTTGTTTATCTCTCAGTACATGAGTTGTTTACCTCTCAGTACATGAGTTGTTAACCTCCCAGTACATGAGTTGTTAACCTCTCAGTACATGAGTTGTTAACCTCTCAGTACATGAGTTGTTTACCTCTTGGTACATGAGTTGTTTACCTCTTAGTATATTAGTTGTTTACCTCTAAGTACATGAATTGTTAACCTCTCAGTACATGAGTTGTTAACCTTTCAGTACATGAGTTGTTTACCTCTCAGGACATGAGTTGTTTACGTCTCAGTACATGAGTTGTTAACCTCTCAGTACATGAGTTGTTAACCTCTCAGTACATGAGTTGTTTACCTCTGAGTACATGAGTTGTTTACCTCTAAGTACATGAGTTGTTTACCTCTAAGTACATGAGTTGTTAACCTCTCAGTACATGAGTTGTTAACCTCTCAGTACATGAGTTGTTTACCTCTCAGGACATGAGTTGTTTACCTCTCAGTACATGAGTTGTTAACCTCTCAGTACATGAGTTGTTTACCTCTCAGGACATGAGTTGTTTACCTCTAAGTACATGAGTTGTTAACCTCTCAGTACATGAGTTGTTAACCTCTCAGTACATGAGTTGTTTACCTCTTAGTACATGAGTTGTTTACATCTAAGTACATGAGTTGTTAACCTCTCACTACATGAGTTGTAAACCTCTCAGTACATGAGTTGTTTACCTCTAAGTACATGAGTTGGTAACCTCTCAGAACATGAGTTGTTAACCTCTCAGTACATGAGTTGTTAACCTCTCAGCACATGAGTTGTTAACCTCTCTGTACATGAGTTGTTTACCTCTCTGTACAAGAGTTGTTAACCTCTCAGTACACGAGTTGTTTACCTCTTAGTTCATGAGTTGTTTACCTCTCAGTACATGAGTTGTTTATCTCTCAGTACATGAGTTGTTAACCTCTCAGTAAATGAGTTGTTAACCTCTCAGCACATGAGTTGTTAACCTCTCAGTACATGAGTTGTTTACTTCTAAGTACATGAGTTGTTAACCTCTCAGTACATGAGTTGTTAACCTCTTAGTACATGAGTTGTTTACCTCTCAGTACACAGTACATGAGTTGTTTATCTCTCAGTACATGAGTTGTTAACCTCTTAGTACATGAGTTGTTTACCTCTCAGTACATGAGTTGTTAACCTCTCAGTACATGAGTTGTTAGCCTCTTAGTACATGAGTTGTTTACCTCTCAGTACATGAGTTGTTTATCTCTCAGTACATGAGTTGTTAACCTCTTAGTACATGAGTTGTTTACCTCTCAGTACATGAGTTGTTAACCTCTCAGTACATGAGTTGTTTACCTCTCAGTACATGAGTTGTTTACCTCTCAGTGCATGAGCTGTTTACCTCTCACTGTAGCAATGAACACTGCCACACTGTAGCAATGAACATTGCCACACTGTAGCACTCAACATTGCCACACTTTAGCACTGAACACTGCCATAATGTAGCATTGAACACTGCCACACTGCAGCACTGAACACTGCCACTCTGTAGCACTGAACACTGCCACACTGTAGCACTGAACATTGCCACACTTTAGCACTGAACACTGCCATAATGTAGCACTGAACACTGCCACACTGTAGCACTGAACACTTCCACACTGTAGCACTGAACATTGCAACACTTTAGCACTGAACACTGCCATAATGTAGCAATGAACACTGCCACAATGTAGCACTGAACATTTCCATACGGTAGTACTGAACACTGCCACACTGTTACACTGAACACTGCCACACTGTAGCACTAAACACTGCCACACTGTGGCACTGAACACTGCCACGCTGTAGCAGTGAACACTGCCACACTGCAGCACAGAACACTGACACACTGTAGCACTGTACACTGCCACACTGTAGCACTGAACACTGCCACACTCAAGCACTGAACACTGCCACACTGCAGCACAGAACACTGCCACCCTCAAGCACTGAACACTACCACACTCCAGCACTGACCACTGCCACACTGCAGCACTGAACACTACCACAATTTAGCACTGACCACTGCCTCACCGAAACACTGACACTGCCTCACTGTAGCACTGAACACTGCCACACTGTAGCACTGAACACTGCCACACTGTAGCACTGAACACTGCCATGCTGTAGCATTGATCACTGCCACACTGTGACTCTGAATACTCCCAAACTGTAGCACTGAACACTGCCACACTGTAGCACTGAACACTGCCACACTGAAGCACTGAACACTGCAACACTCCAGCACTGACCACTGCCACACTGCAGCACTGAACATTGCCACACTGTAGCACTGACCACTGCCTCACCGTAACACGGAACACTGCCACGCTGTAGCATAGAACACTGCCACACTGTGACTCTGAACACTGCCACACTGTAGCACTGAACACTGCCACACTGTAGCACTGAACACTTCCACAATGTGTCATTGAACACTGCCACATTACAGCACTGAGCACTGCCATACTGTGACACTGAACACTGCCATACTAAAGAACTGAACACTGCCACAATCCAGCACTGACCACTGCCACACTGTAGCTCTGAACACTGCCACACTGTAGCACTGACCACTGCCTCACTGTAACACTGAACACTGCCACACTGTACGTCTGAACACTGCCACACTGTAGCACTGAAGAGTGCCACACTGTAGCAGTGAACACTGCGACACTGTAGCACTAAACACTGCCACACTGTGACACTCAACACTGCCACACTAACACTGGACACTGCAACACTTTGACAGTGAACACTGCCAAACTGTAGCACTGAACACTGCCAGAGTGTAGGTCTGAACACTGCCACACTGTAGCACTGAACTCTTCCACACTGTGACACTGAACACTGCCACGCTGTAGCACTGAACACTTCCTCACTGTAGCACTGAACACTGCCACACTGAGACACTGAACACTCCCGCACTAGCACTGAACGCTACCACACTGTGGCACTGAACACTGCCACAGTATAGCACTGAACACTGCCACACTGTAGCACTGAACACTGCCACTCTGTGACACGGAACACTGCCACACTAACACTGAATACTGCCACACTTTGACACTGAACACTGCTACACTATAGCACTGAACTCTGCTACAGTGAAGCTCTGAACACTGCCACACTGTAGCACTGAACACTGCCACACTGTGACACTGAACACTGCCACGCTGTAGCACTGAACACTTCCTCACTGTAGCACTGAACACTGCCACACTGTGACACTGAACACTGCCACACTAGCACTGAACACTGTCACACTGTGGCACTGAACACTGCCACACTATAGAACTGAACACTGCCACACTGTAGCACTGAACACTGCCACTCTGTGACACTGAACACTGCCACACTAACACTGAACACTGCCACACTGTACACTGCTACAGTGTAGCTCTGAACACTGCCACACTGTAGCACTGAACACTGCCACACTGTGACACTGAACACTGCCACACTGTAGCACTGAACTCTTCCACACTGTGACACTGAACACTGCCACGCTGTAGCAATGAACACTGCCCCACTGTAACACGGAACACTTCCACTCTGTAGCACTGAACACTGCCACACTGTAACACTGAACACTGCCAAACTAGCACTGAACACTGCCACACTGTGGCACTGAACGCTGCCACACTATAGCACTGAACACTGCCACACTTTAGCACTGAACACTGCCACACTGTGACACTGAACACTGCCACACTGCAGCACTGAACGCTGCCACACTGTAGCAATGAGCACTGCCAAACTGTGACACTGAACAGTGCCACACTGTAGCACTGAACATTGCCAAAATGTTGCACTGAACACTGCCACACTGTGACACTGAACACTGCAACACTGTATCACTGAACACTGTCACACTGTTACATTCAAAACTACCACACTGTGACACTGAACACTACCACACTGTGAAACTGAACACTGCCACACTGTAGCACTGAACACTGCCACACTGTCACAATGAAGATTGTCACTCTGTGACACTGAACACTTGCAAACTGTGACACTGAACGGTGACACACTGAAGCACTGAACACTGCCACTCTGTAGCACTGAGCACTGCCACACTGTGACACTGAACACTACCACGCTGTTACACTGAACACTTTCACACTGCAACACTGAACACTGACACAAGAGGACACAGAAAACTGCTACACTGAACGCTGCTACACTGGACACAGCTACACTGAACACTGCTACAATGAACACTGCTACACTGTGACACTGAATACTGCCACTCTGCAGCACTGAACACTGCCACACCGTGACAATGAGCACTGCCACTCTGCAGCACTGAACACTGCCACACCGTGACAATGAGCACTGCTACACTGTGACACTGAATACTGCCACTCTGCAGCACTGAACTCTGCCACACCGTGACAATGAGCACTGCTACACTGAACACTGCTACACTGAACACTGCTACACTGTGACACTGAACACTGCCACACTGTAACACTGAATACTTCCACACTGTATCAATGAATACTGCCACACTGAGATACTGAACACTGACACACTGTGACACTGGGAACTGCCACACTGAGCCACTGAACACTGCCATAATGTGACACTGAACACTGCCACACTGTGATACTAAACACTGCCACACTGTGACACTGAACACTGTCATACTGTGACACTGAAGACTGCAACACTGTGACACAGAACTCTGCCACACTGTGACACTGAACACTGCCACACTGTGACACTGAACACTGCCACACTGCAGCACTGAACACTACCACACTCTGACACTGAACAGTCACACTGTGACACTCACCGCTATCACACTGTGACAGTCACCGCTATCACACTGTGACAATGAATACTGCCACACTGTGACACAGAACAATGCCAAACTGTGACACTCAACACTGTCACACAGTGACACTCAGCACCTCCACACACTGACACTGAACACTGCCACACTGTGACACTGAAAACTACCACACTGAGACACTGAACACTGCCACACTGTGACCCTCAACACTTTCACACTGTGTTAGGTAAGACACATATGCAACAGTTAGGTATCTATATTTCGAAACGTTTCGCCTACACAGTAGGTTTCTTCAGTCGTGTACAGAAAAGTTGATAGAAGCAGAAGATACTTGAAGACGATGTAATCAGTCCATCACCCTTAAAGTTTTGAGGTGGTCAGTCCCTCAGTCTGGAGAAGAGCATTGTTCAGTTGTCTGAAACAATATAAAGTTGAAGAGACAGGATGTGGCCTTATATAGTCCCAGGAGGTGAGACGTAGGTTGCTTTGGGAGGGCAGGTCCCTCTCAAACCCAGCCGTTCTCACTAGTAGAGGTTGTCAAAGTTGATGGTCTGTACAAAGATACCCTTTTTTGTTGCAGTGTCTGACAGAATGAACATTAAAATGGTATATTTGTACAGACCATCAACTTTGAGAACCTCTACTAGTGAGAACGGCTGGGTTTGAGAGGGACCTGCCCTCCCAAAGCAACCTACGTCTCACCTCCTGGGACTATATAAGGCCACATCCTGTCTCTTCAACTTCTCATCTATCAACAATGGTTATAAATGACCATAATTTTTAAAGGGGTGGACCGGTAAGCCAGCGGAAGGCCTCGGTCAGATGACCAAAAGCTCCAAAGGCGGGTCATCATCTGACTAAGACCCGCGTCAGGAAACATTTGTCCTGTTTCCTGACGAACCTTACCTAACCTAACCTCTTCAACTTCATATTGTTTCAGACAACGGAACAATGCTCTTCTCCAGACTGAGGGACTGACCACCTCAAAACTTCAAGGGTGATGGACTGATTACATCGTCTTCAAGTATCTTCCAGTTCTATTCTACTTTTCTGTACTAGACTGAGAAGCCTACTGTGATATGGCGAAACGTTTCGAAAATAAGTACCTAACTGTTGCATAATGTTGTCTTACCTAAACAATCTGGTCTGTATTTTATACCATTTTATGTTCACTTTCCACACTGTGACACTCAACACTGCCACACTGTGTGTGACAATGAACAATGCCACAATGTGACACTCAACCTGTACACAATGACAACGTCATACCGCCACACTGTGACACTGAACACTGCCTCACTGTGGACATTTGAGCCTCCCACTGTGGACACTGAACACTGTCACACTGTTACACTGAACAATCCACACTATGTCACTACAACTCTGCCAACGCTGTGACACATCCAGCAATGTTTACACTTTGTCACTCAACACTGCCACACAGTGGACACTCATCACTGCCAACGCTGTGACACTGAAACACTGCCACACAGTGACACTCAGGACTAATGCCTCACTTTGACACTGAACACTGCCACACTTTGACACTGAACACTGCCACACTGTGACACTGAACCACTGCCACCCAGCGAGATGAAACACTGCCACCACTGTGACCTGAAAACTGCCACACGGTGACATGAACACTGCCAACATTTATGACAATGAACACCGCCACCACTTTGACACTGCTCAACACTGCCACATTGAGACACTGAACACTGCCACATGTGACACTGAACACTGCCATACTCACAATGAACACTGCCACACTGTGACACTGAACACTGCCACACTGTTACATTGAACACTACCACACTGTGAAGCTGAACACTGCCACACTGTGACACTGAACGCTGTCACACTATAAACATGAACACTGCCACACATGTGACACTGAACATGGCATACTGTGACACTAAACACTGTACACTGTGACACTGAACACTTTTCACACTGTGGACACGCGGAAACACAGTCGCACTGTGGACACTGAGCCATGTCACACTGTGACATGAACACTGTCACACTGTCACATGACACTGTCCAACACTATGGGCACTGAAACAGCCACACTGTTGGACACGAACCACTGCATACTGTGACATTGAACACTTTCCACACTGTGACACTGAACATGCCACACAGTGACACTGAACACTGCCACACCCTATGGCAACTGAACGCTGTTCCCTCTGTGACACTGAACACTGTCACACTGTGACATGAACATGCCACACTGTGACACTGAAACACTGCCATACTGTGACACTGAACACTTCCACACTTGTGACAGAACACTGCCACACTGTGCCCCTAGTGTGAACACTGACACATTGTGACACTGAACACTGCCACACGTGACCACTGAACACTGCCACCACTGTGACACAGAACACTGCCACACTGTGGCAAAGAAACCCTGTCCACACTGTGACACTGAACACTGTCACACTGAGACACTGAAACACTGCCACACTGTGACACTGAACACTGCCAAAAACTGTGGCACTGAACAGTGCCATACGAGTGACAGTGAACACTGCCACACTGTGACACTGAACACTGTCATACTGTAAACATTGAACACTTCCCACTGTGACACTGAACACTGCCACACTGTGACACTGAGCATGCCACATTGTGACAATGAACATGCCATAATGTGTTACTGAACACTGACCACACTGTGACACAGAACACTGTCCACAGCTGTTACACTGAAACACTGGGCCATTACTGTGGACACTGAACCCTGCCATACTGAGACACTCAACACTGCCATACTGTGACACTGAAAACACTGTCACTCACTGGCACTGAAACACTGCCATACTGTGACACTGAAACTCTGCCACCACTGTGAACATTGAACACTGCCATATGTGAAACTGAACACTGCCATACTGTGACACTGAACACTGCCATACTGTGACACTGAACACTGTCACACTGTGACACTGAACACTGCCATACTGTGACACTGAACACTGCAATACTGTGACACTGAACACTGCCACACTGTGACACTGAACACTCCCATACTGTGACACTGAAAACTGCCATACTCTGACACTGAACACTGCCACATTGAGACACTGAATACTGCCACATGTGACACTGAACACTGCCATACTCACAATGAACACTGCCACACTGTGACACAGAACATTGCCACACTCTGACTCTGAACACTGCCACACTGTGACACTGAACACTGCCACATTGTGACACTGAAACAACCGCACACTGTTGACACTGAACACCTGCCACACTGGTTACATTGAACACTATCACACCTGTGACACTTGAACACTGCCACACTGTGCGACCTGAACCATGCCACACTGTGACGGCTGAACGCTGCCACACTGTGAACTTAACTCTGTCACACTATAAACACTGATATCACTGCCACACTGTGACATGAACACTTGCCATACTGTGACACTGAACACTGCCACATTGTGACACTGAACACTGTCACATGTGGACACTGAACACTTTCACACTGTGGCACGGAACACTGTCGCACTGTGACACTGAGCCGTGTCACAATGTGACATTGAACACTGTCACACTGTGACACTGAACACTGCCACACTATGGCACTGAAACACAGCAAAACTGTGACAATATGAACACTGCCATTACTGTGACACTGAACACACTTTCCCACACTTGTGACACTGAAACACTGGCACACTGTGACACTGAAAACACTGCCACACTGTCGGCACTGAACGCTGTTCCCACTGTTGACACTGAACCACTGTCACACATGTGACACTGAAACACTGCCACACTGTGCACTGAACACTGCCATACTGTGGACACTGAACACTTCTCCCACACTGTGACACTGGAAACTGCCACACTGTGACACTGAACCTGACACATAGTGACACTGAACACTGTCACACTGTGACACTGAACACTGCCACACTGTGACACAGAACACTGCCACACTGTGGCACTGAACCCTGTCACACTGTGACACTCAACACTGTAACACTGAGACATGAACACGCACACTGTTGACCACTGGAACACTGCCAAAACTGTGGCGCTGACCAGTTGCCATACCGGTGACATGTGAACAACTGCCACACTGTTGACACTGAACACTGTCATACTGTAACACTGAACACTTCCACACTGTTGACACTGAACACGCCACACTGTGACATGAGCACTGCCACATTTGTGACACTGAACACTGCCAAACTGTGATACTGACACTACCACACTGTGACACTGAACACTGCCACACTGTGGACATCGAGCAAATGCCAACACTGTGACACTGAACTTGCCACACTGTGACATGAACACTGCCACACTGTGACACTGAACACTGCCACACTGTTACACTGAAACATGGCATACTGTGACACTGAACACTGCCATACTGTGGACACTAAAACACTGCCATACTGTGAATGAAAACTGTCACTCTGTGACAATGAACACTGCCATACTGTGACACTGAACTCTGCCACACTGTGACATTGAACACTGCCATACTGTGAAACTGAACACTGCCAACTGTGACACTGAACACTGCCATACTGTGGGACATGAACACTGCACACTGTGCACTGAAACACTGCCCATACTGTGACACTGAACCTGCAATACTGGGACACTGAACCACTGCCACACTGTGACACTGAACACTCCCATTACTGTGACACTGAAAACTGCCATACTCTGATACTGAACACTGCCATACTGTGACACTGAAAACTGCAATACTCTGACACTGAACACTGCCACACTGTGACACTGAACACTGCCATACTGTGATCCACTGAGCACTGCGACACTGTGGACCACTGAAACACTGCCATACTGTGAACTTTTACACTGCCCACTCTGGCACTCAAACATGCCACACTGTTCCCCCCCCCCCTTCTGGCACTCAACCAGCCACACGAGACACTGAACAATTGCCTCTCTTGTGACCCTGAAACACTGACACACTTTGGCACTGACACTGCCACACTGTCACACCCGAAACATGCCACTCTGTGACAATGAGGCACTGAAACATATGACACTGAACACTGCCCACACTGTGACATGAACACTGCCATACTGACAATGAACATGCCACCACTGTGACGCTGATACATTGCCAACACTCTGACCACTGAACACTGGTCCACACGATAACCCTGAACACTGTCACACTGTGACACTGAACCATGCCACACTGTGACCTGAACACTCAACACTGTGGCACTGAACACTGCACACTGTGACACTGAATCACAGCCACACTGTGACACTGAACATTGGCCACATGAGGACACTGACACTGCCATACTGTGACATTGAACACTGCCACACTGTGACACTGAACACTGCCACATTGTGACACGAACACTGTTTACCTCATTACTGTGACACTGAACACTGCCACGCTGTAACACTGAACACTGCCACAATGACACTGAACACTGCAATAATGAGACACTGAAACACTTGCCTCACTGTGGGACACTGAACACTGCCACATTGTGACACTGGAACACTGCCACACTGTGACATTGAGCATGCCCATACTGTGACAGTGGAACCACTGCAAACACTGTGACAGAACACTGCCACACTGTGACATGACACTGCCACAATGTGACACGGAACACTGCCTTACTGTGACACTAACACTGCCACGCTGTGACAATGAACACTGACACCACTGGACACAGGAACACTGCCATAACGTGACACTGAACACTGCCACACTGTGACACTGAAACACTGCCACTAGCGGAAACCCAAAGTGAACACTGCCACCACTGTGAAAATTGAGCACTGCCTTACTGTGACAGTGAACACTGCTACACTGTGACTCTGATCACTTGCCACACTGTGGCCACTGAACACTGCCTCACTGTGACTCTGAACACTGCATATACTGTGACAGAACACTGCCATACCTGTGATTACGGAACATGCCACACTGTGACACTGAAACATGCCATGCTGTGACACTGAACACTGCCACACTGTGGCAGTGAACACTGCCACACTGTCACATGAACCACTGCCCATACTGCGACACTGAACAACTGCCATACTGTGACATGACACTGCGACACTGTGACACTGAAACACTGCCACACTGTTGACCTGAAAACTCTGCCACACTGTGACATTGAACACTGCCTACTGTGGCACTGAACACTGCCATTCTGTGACACTGAACACCTGCCATTACTGTGACACTGAAACATGCCACACCTGTGACAACTGAACACTGCCATACTTTGACACTGAACATACTATACTGTGACACTGAAAACTGCCATACTGTGGGGACACTGAACCTTGCCTACTGGTGACAATGAACACTGCACACTGTGACACTGAACACTGCCATACTGTGACACTGAAACTGACGTATACTTTGACACTGAACCTGCCTCACTGTGACATTAACACTGCCAAACTGTGGACACTGAACATGCCATACGTGACACTGAAGACTGCCATACTGTGACCTGAGCACTGCCACACTGTGACACTGAACACTGCCATACTGTTGACACTGAACCACTGCCATACTGTGACACTGAACACTGCCACACAGTGACACTGAACACTTCCATGCTGTGACACTGAAAACTGCCATACTCTGACACTGAACACTGCCACACTGTGACACTTAACACAGCCACACTGTGACACTGAACACTGCCATACTGTGACGCTTTACACTGCCTCACTGTGGCACTCAACACTGCCACACTGTAGCACTCAACACTGCCACACTGTGACACTGAACACTGCCTCTCTGTGACACTGAACACTGCCACACTTTGACACTGAACACTGCCACACTGTTACACTGAACACTGCCACACTGTGACAATGAGGACTGCCACATTGTGACTCTAAACACTGCCACACTGTGACACTGAACACTGCCACACTGACAATGAACACTCCCACACTGTGATGCTGAACATTGCCTCACTGTGACACAGAGCACTGTAACACTGTAACACTGAACACTGCCACACTGTGACACTGTACACTGTCACACTGTGACACTGAACACTGTCACACTGTGGCACTGAACATTGCCCACTGTGACCACTGACCCTGATCAACACCTGTGACCACTGAACACTCTCACACTTGTGGAGGTTGAACACTGCCACACTGTGACACTGAACACTCCCCACACTGTGGAACTGAACACTGCCACACTTTGAAATGATCCGGCCACACATGCACTGAACACATGCCACAATGTGACACATGAAACCACTGTTATACGTACACTGAACACTGCCACGCTGTGACACTGAACACTGGCCACCACTGACACAAACACTGCCATAATGTGACACTGAACCACTGCCACACTGTGACACTGAGCACTGCTACACTGTGCACTGAAACACTGGTACATGTGACATTGGAGCACTGCCATATGTGACACTGAACACTGCCACGCTGTGGGACATGAACACTGCACATTGTCACACTGAAACACTGCCATACTGCTGACACTGAAACAACGCCACGCTGTGACATTGAACACTGCCACACTGACACTGAACACTGCCATAATGTGACACTGACACTGACACACTGTGACAATGGAACAACTGTCACATTGTGGACACTGAAACACTGCCACACTGTGGACACTGAACACTGCATTACTGTGATCTTGACACTGCCACCATTGTGACACTTGAACACTGCACATTGTGAAATGAACACTGCCCCATACTGTGACAGTGAACACTGCCACACTTGACATGAAACACTGCATACTGTGACACTGATCACTGCCACACTGTGGACACTGAAACACTGCCACATTGTGACACTGAACACTGCCATACTGTGACACTGAAACTTCCCACGCTGTGACACTGAAACACTGCCACACTGGACACTGAACACTGCCATAATGTGACACTGAACACTTGCACACTGTGACACTGACCCCCTGCCCCACCCCCCCCCCAAAGATGCCACTGAACACTGCCACACTGTCAATTGAGCACTGCCATACTGTGACAGTGAAACACTGCACACTGTGACATTGAACACTGACCACACTGTGGCATGAACACTGCCACTCTGGTGGACTCGAACACTGCTATACTGTGACACTGAAACACTTTCATACTTGTGTGACAAGAACACTGCCACAACTGTGACACTGAACAGTGCCATGCTGTGGACACTGGGAAAAACCTGCCACACTGTGGCAGTGGACACTGCCACACTGTCATCACTGAAACACTGCCATACTGCGACACTGAACACCGCCTACTGTGACACTGAACCATGCGACACGGTGGACACTGAACACTGCCACACTGTGACACTGAACTCTGCACCACTGTGGACATATGAACACTGCCATACTGTTGGCACTGAACACTGCCCATTCTGTGACACTGACACTGCCCATACTGTGACACTGAACACTGCACACTGTGACACTGAACACTGCCATACTGTGACACTGAACACTACCATCTGTGACACTGAAAACTGCCATACTGTGACACTGTACACTGCCATACGTGACACTGAACCACTGCCACACTGTGACACTGATACACTGCCATACTGTGACACTGAAAAACTGCACGTTACTCTGACACTGAACACTGCCTCACTGTGACAATTGACACTGCCACACTGTGACACTGAACACTGCCATACTGTGACTCTGAGCCACTGCCACATGTGACACTGAACAACTGCCATACTGTGACACTGAACACTGCCATTTACTGTGACACTGAACACTGCCACACAGTGACACTGAACACTTCCATGCTGTGACACTGAAAAATGCCATACTCTGACAACTGAACACTGCCGCACTGTAATTAACACAGACACACTGTGACACCTGAAACACATGCCATACTGTGACGCTTTTCACTGCTCACTGTGGCACTCAACACTGCACACTGTAGAACTCAACACTGCCACACTGTGACACTGGAAACACTGCCTCTCTGTGACACTTTTAACACTGCCACCACTTTGACAGGAACACTGCCACACTGTGACACTGAAACACTGCCACACTGTGACAATGAGGACTGCCACATTGTGACTCTGAACACTGCCACACTTGTGCACAATGAACACAGCCACACTGACAATGAACAACTGCCACACTGTGATGCTGAACATTGCCACCTGTTGACAATGAACACTGTAACACTGTAACACTGAACACTGCCACACTGTGGGGAAAAAAAAACACTGTACATGTCACACTGTGACACTGAACACTGCCACACTTTTGGCACTGAACTTGCCACACTGTGACACTGGGGGGGGAAAAAAAAAAAAAAAAACCCTGTCACACTGTGACACTGAACACTCTCACACTGTGAGGTTGAACACTGCCACACTGTGACACTGAACACTCCCACACTGTGGAACTGAACACTGCCACACTGTGACACTGATCACAGCCACACTGTGACACTGAACACCTGCCACTTTGCTGACACTGAACACTGCAGAGGTGTGTGTGTACTGTGACACTGAAAACACTGCCACGCTGTGACATTGAACACTGCCACACTGACACAGAACACTGCCATAATGTGACACTGAACACTGCCACACTGTGACACTGAGCACTGCTACACTGTGACACTGAACACTGGGTACATGTGACATTGAGCACTGCCATACAGTGAACAGTGAACCAATGCCACTCTGTGACACTGAACACTTGCCATTCTGTGACACTGAAGACTGCCATACTGTGACACTGAACACTGCCACAATGTGGCACTGAACACTGTCACACTGTGACTCTGAACACTGCCACAATTGTGACACTGACACTGCCATACTGTGGACATGAACACTGCCATACTGTGACATTGAACACTGCCATACTGTGACACTGAACCCTGTCAAACTGTGACTCTGAACACTATCACACTGTGACACTGAACACTGCCACACTGGTGACACTGAACACTGCCACACTGTGGACACTTGAACATGCCACTTCTGTGGACACTCAGCACTGCGACACTGTGACCTGAACACTGCCTACTGTGACCACTTTACACTGCCTCACTGTGGCACTCAAACACTGCACAATGTGGGCTCTCAACACTGCCCACACTGAAGACACTGAAAACACTGCCTCTCCCCCCCCCCCCCCCCCCCCTGATGACACTGAACACTGCTTACTTTGGCATGAACACTGCCACACTGTGACATGAACACTGCCACTCTGTGACAATGTAGAACTGAACATTGTGACACTGAACTTATGCCACACTGTGGACACTGAACACTGCCACACTGACAATGAACACTGCCGCACTGAGCGTGAACATTGCCCACACTCTGACACTGAACACTGGCACACTGTAACACTGAACATGCCACACTGTGACACTGCGCACTGTCACACTGTGACACTGAACACTGCCACACTGTTGCACTGAACACTGCCACACTGTGACACTGAACCCTGTCACACTGTGACACTGAACACTGCCACACTGTGACACTGAACACTCCCACTCTGTGACACTGAACACATCCACACGGTGGGACATGAACACTGACATTGAGAACTGAACACTGCCATACTGTGACACTGAACACTGCCACACTGTGACACTGAACACTGCCACATTGTCACACTGAACACTGCCATACTGTGACACTGAAACACTGCCACGCTGTACTCTGACACTGCACACTGACACTGAACATTCCATAATGTGACACTGAACACTGCCCACACTGTGACACTGAACACTGCCCACATTGTGACACTGAACAATGCCACGCTGTGACACTGAACACTGCCATACTGTGGGCACTGAAACACTGCCACACTGTGACACTGAACACTGCCACATTGTGACACTGAACACTGCCATACTGTGACAGTGAACACTGCCACACTGTGACACTGAACACTGCCATACTGTGACACTGAGCACTGCCACACTGTGACACTGAACACTGCCACATTGTGACACTGAACACTGCCATATGTGACACTGAACACTTCCACGCTTGTGCATGAACACTGCCACAAGAACTGAACACTGCATAATGTGACATGAACATGCCACACTGTGACACTGAACACTGCCACATTGTGACACTGAACACTGCCACACTGTCACATTGAGCACTGCCATACTGTGACAGTGAACACTGCCACACTGTTACACTGAACACTGCCACCTGTGGCACTGAACACCTGCCACTCTGTCACTCTGAACACTGCTTACTGTGACACTGAACACAGTCATACTGTGACACTGAACAACTGCCACACTGTGACATGAACCGTGCCATGCTGTGACACTGAACACTGCACACTGTGGCAGTGAACATGCCAACACTGTCACACTTGAAAACTGCCATACTGCGACACTGAAACACTGCCAATACTGTGGTCATGAACCGCGACACTGTGACATTGGAACACTGCACCACGTGACACTGAAACTCTGCCACACTGTGACATTGAACACTTGCCATACTGTGGCAATGAACACTGCCATTCTGTGACACTGAACACTGCCATACTGTAGAGACACTGAACACTGCCACACTGTGACACTGAACACTGCCATACTGTGACACTGAAACTACCATACTTGTGACACTGAAAACTGCCATACTGTGACACTGAACACTGCCATACTGTGACACTGAAACACTGCACACTGTGACAATGAACACTGCCATACTGTGGACACTGAAAATGACATACTCTGACACTGAAAACACTGCCTCACTGTGACACTTAACACTGCCACACTGTGACGCTGAACACTGCCATACTGTGACACTGAGCACTGCCACACTGTGACACTGAACACTGCCATACTGTGACACTGAACACTGCCATACTGTGACACTGAACACTGCCACACAGTGACACTGAACACTTCCATGCTGTGACACTGAAAACTGCCATACTCTGACACTGAACACTGCCACACTGTGACACTTAACACAGCCACACTGTGACACTGAACACTGCTATACTGTGACGCTTTACACTGCCTCACTGTGGCACTCAACACTGCCACACTGTAGCACTCAACACAGCCACACTGTGACACTGATCACTGCCCCTCTCTGTGACATGACCTGCCACACTTTGACACTGAACACTGCCCACACTGTGACACTGAACACTGCCACACTGTGACAATGAGGACTGCCACATTGTGACTCTGAACACTGCCACACTGTGACACTGAAACACTGCCACACTGACAATGAACACTGCCACACTGTGATGCTGAACATTGCCACACTGTGACACTGAACACTGTAACACTGTAAACATGAACACTGCCACACTGTGGACATGTACACTGTACACTGTGGACACTGAACACTGCCCACACTGTGGCACTGAAACATGCCACACTGTGAACTGAACCCTGTCACACTGTGCACTTGGGAACACTCTCACACTGTGAGGTTGAACACTGCCAACATCTGTGACACTGAACACTCCCATTTTGGAACTGAACCACTGCCACACTGTGACATGATTCACAGGCCACACTGTGACACTGAACACTGCCACATTGTGCACTGAACACTGCTGCCATACTGTGACACTGAACACTGCCACGCATGTTGTGACACTGAACACTGCCACACTGACACAGAACACTGCCATAATGTGACACTGAAACACTAGCCCACTGTGACACTGAGAACTGCTACACTGGACACTGAACAACATGGTATATGACACAGAACACTGCCTAATGTGACACTGAACACTGCCATAAATGTGACACTGAGCACTGCCATACTTGAGACAGTGAAACCACTGCCACTCTGTGACATGAACACTGCCATTCTGTGACACTGAACACTTGGCAATACTGTGACACTGAACACTGCCGCAATGTGGCACTGGACCTGTCACACTGTGACGCTGACACTGCACATTGTGACACTGAACACGGCCATACTGTGACACTAACCACTGCCATACTGTGACATTGAACACTGCCATTACTGTGACACTGAAACCCTTGGTAAAACTGTGACTCTGAAACACTATCACACGTGACACTGAACACTGACACTGTGACATGAACACTGCACACTGTGGACACTGAACACTGCCATTCTGTGACCACTGAGCACTGCGACACTGTGACACTGAAACACTGGGCCATTTCTGTGACACTTTACACTGCCTCACTGTGGCACTCAACACTGCCACACTGTGGCACTCTCAACACTGCAACACTGAGACACTGAACCACTTGCCTCTCTGTGACACTGAAACACGGATACTATGGCACTGATCACTGCCACACTGTGACCACTGAAAACTGCCACTCTGTGACATTGATCACGCAACATTGTGACACTGAGCTCTGCCACACTGTGACACTGAACACTGCCACAATGACATGACACTGCACACTGAGACGCTGGAACATTGCCACACTCTGACACTGAACACTGTCACCACTTGCTAACACTGAACACTGCCACTCTTGACACTGCGCACTGTCGCACTGTGACACTGAACACTGCCACACTGTGGCACTGAAACATGCCACACTGTGACACTGAACCTTCACACTGTGACACTGAACACTGCCACACTGTGACCCACTGAACACTCCACATGTGACACTGAACATATCCACACTGTGACACTGACACTGCCACATTGAGACACTGAAACACTGCCATACTGTGACACTGAAACCACTGGCCACACTGTGACACTGAACACTGCCACATTGTCACACTGATCACTGCCATACTGTGACATGAACACGCTGCCACGCCTGTGACACTGACACTGCCACACTGACCACTGAACACTGCCATAATGTGACACTGAACACTGCCACACTGTGACACTGAACACTGGCCACATTGTGACACGACAATGCCACACTGTGACGCTGAACACTGCCATACTGTGACACGAACACGCACACTGTGACACTGAACACTGCACAATTGATGACACTGTGAAACACTGCCATAACTGTGACAGTGAACACTGCCACACTGTGGACACTGAACATGCCATACTGTGACACCTGAGCACTAGCACACTGTGACACTGAACACTTCCACATTGGACACTGAACACTGCCATACTGTTGACCACTGAAAACACTTCCACCGCTGTGACACTGCAACACTGCCACAAGGACACTCTGAAACACTGCCATAATGGGACACTGAACACTGCCACACTGTGACACTGAACACTGCCACATTGTGGACACTGAACACTGCCACATTGTGACATGAACACTGCCTCACTGTCCACATTTAGCACTGCCATACGTTGACAGTGCACCACTGCACACTGTGAACTGAACACTGCCACACTTGGTCACTGAACACTGCCCACTCTGACTATCGAAACACTGCTATACTGTGACACTGAAAACATGCCATACTGTGACACTGAAACACTGCCACACTGTGACACTGAACAGTGCCATGCTGTGACACTGAAACACTGCCACACTGTGGCAAGAAACCCTGCCACACTGTCACACTGAACCTGCCATACTGCGGACACTGACACTGGCCCATACTGTGACACTGACAACACTGCCACACTGTGACACTGAACACTTGCCACACTCTGACACGAACTCTGCCACCTCTGTGAACATTGAACACTGCCATACTGTGACACTGAACACTGGCCATACTGTGACACTGAACACTGCCATTACTGTGACACTGAACACTGCCACACTGTGGACACTGAACACTTCATACTGTGACACGAACCTGACCATACTGTGACACTGAAACACTGCCATTACTGTGACCACTGGAACACTGCCATAGCTGTGACACTGAAAACTGCCATACTGTGACACTGACTCGCCATACTGTGAACATTGAACATGCTATACTGTGCACTGTACAATGCCATACTTTGTGCCACTTAAACCACTGCCACACTTGTGACACTGAACACTGCCATACTGGTGACACTGAAAATACCGTACTCTGACACTGAACATTTGCCATCACTGTGACACTAACACTGTACACACTGTGCACTGAACAATGCCATACTGTGACACTGAACACTGCATAATGTGACACTGAGCCACTGCCACACTGTGACACTGACATGCCATACTGTGAACATGAACACTTGCCATACTGTGACACTGAACCTGCCACACGTGACACTGACACACTGCCTTGCTGTGACACTGAAACTGCCATACTGTGACACTGAACACTGGCCATACTGTGACACTGAACACTGCCTTACTGTGACCACTGAACACTTGCCACACTGTGACACTGAACACTGCATGCTTGTGACATGAAAACACTGCCACACTGTGGAACTTAAACACTTGCACACTGTGATACTGAACACTGACATACTGTGACGCTTTACACTCCCTCACTGAGGCACTACCACTTGCCACACTGTGGCACTAACACTGATCACACTTTGACACTGAAACATGCACACTGTGACAATTGAAACACGCCACACTGTGACAATGAGTGACTGCCACATTTGTGACAATGAACACTGCAACACTGACAATGAACACTGCCACACTGTGATGCTGAACATTGCCAACTGTGAACAGAACACTGTCACACTGAAACTGAACACTGCCACACTGTGACACTGCACACGGGTCACACTGTGACACTGAAAAACTCCCACTCTGTGGCACTGAACATTGCCACACTGTGACACTGAACCCTGTCACACTGTGACACTGAACACTGTCACACTGTGAGGTTGAACACTGCCACACTATGACACTGAACACTCCCACACTGTGGAACTGAACACTGCCACACTGTGACACTGATCACAGCCACACTGTGACACTGAACACTGCCACATTGTGACACTGAACACTGCCATACTGTGACACTGAACACTGCCACACTGTGACACTGAACACTGCCACACTGACACTGAACACTGCCATAATGTGGCACTGAACACTGCCACACTGTGACACTGAACACTGCTACACTGTGACACTGAACACTGGTACACTGTGACATTGAGCACTGCCATACTGTGACAGTGAACACTGCCACTCTGTGTCACTGAACACTGCCATTCTGTGACACTGAAGACTGCCATACTGTGACTCTGAACACTGCCACACTGTGGCACTGAACACTGCCACACTGTCACTCTGAACACTGCCACATTGTGACACTGAACACTGCCATACTGTGACACTGAACACTGCCATACTGTGACACTGAACACTGCCATACTGTGACACTGAATCCTGTCAAACTGTGACTCTGAACACTATCACACTGTGACACTGAACACTGCCACACTGTGACACTGAACACTGCCACACTGACTCTGAACACTGCCATACTGTGACACTGAACACTGCCACACTGTGACACTGAACACTGCCACACTGTAACACTGAGCACTGCCACACTGTGACATAGAGCACTACCATAATGTGACAGTGAACACTGCCACACTGTGACACTGAACACTGCCATATTGTGACACTGAACACTGCTACACTGTGGCACTGAACACTGCCACACTGTGACACTGAACACTGCCATACTGTGACACTGAACACTGTCAAACTCTGACACTGAACACTGCCACACTGTGACACTGAACACTGTCACACTGTGACACTGAACACTGCCACAGTGTCGCTCGGAACACTGCCATACTGTGACACTGAACACTGCCATACTGTAACACGGAACACTGCCACATTGTGACACTGAACACTGTCATTCTGTGACACTGAACACTGCCACACTGTTACAAAAAACGCGACTCTAAAAGCTTAGAGATCTCCAGTGAATACTAGAAAGGAGTGCCCTTCTGGCATCCAGCCTGTTACTGGGTTTTCGTAACAAGTAGTCAGTGTCCTTGTCCAATTATCCATTAGAATTCAGTATGATTTAATAGTTCTTCAGGATTACAACTGGTAGGCTAGTAACTAGAGAAATTAAAATTTAATAAATTTATTAATTCTAGAGGTACATTATCAAATTAAATTATACACAGTAATCAACGAAATAAGAATAATCACTGCTCTCGTATACAACAGTATTGTGCTGAAAGCTCATATCACATTTATAATTCTTATGTATCGTCTCGTACATTAACGTTTAATGAGATATTACAAATATGTACAAGTAAGTTTGTGTGTATGTGTGTAAGTGCTCTAAGTAGTTCGCTGTGTCTCAAGACTCGACTAGACTTAAACAAGTGACTGACGAAATCCTCAAATAAATTAACTTCTTGACCATCTGGCAGTCAGAACAGTCTGTTTGAACAATAAAAAGAATGCTAAGCCCAATAGCAATATAACAAGCGACTGCGACACAGAATCAGGAACAAGGAGATAATATAACGACACTAAGTAGGGACCATCTGCAGATCCTCCACAAAAGTCACAAAACTCCCATACTACTGAATCTAAGTTAAGCATAAGAAAATCCCCGAATGTGACAGTATGCAGATACCAGTACAAGTTAGGTCAGAAGCTACAGCTCAGGACCTGAGTTGCTCAGAGTGTCTAAGCCACTCACAACCTCAGTACAACGACGAAAATCACTAAGTCTATACAATGTTCTGTGAACAGAGTCCCACATAACCTACAAGAAAGCTAGAGACGGTCTTCCAACAAAGGCCTATAAGGGAGATTTAGGCACCTTGTCTGGAATACGTCCTACCACCCAGCGAGTCTAGACCAGACTGAATTCTTCAGGCGAGGTGAGGACACCCCCCCTCGATCACGTGATAGCTCCGTCGACAGCTGCAGCTCAGAAACAGAAGCCGGCAGTCTAACGAGCCAAAAGCGATAATTACAGTAGTTAGACAATCAAGACTTGAACTGAGCACATGATATGTTACATCCTACCTAACCAAAGGAAGCTACGTCAAATAACAATATAAAGCAATACATTTACGATTTAGCTATTATCGCAAATAAAAGCAATATAAAATTATATGAAAAGGTAATAATTATATAAATATATACATTCATATTAATCATTGCAACCCATTCAGGGGTTGCAACACACACTGTGACACTGAACACTGCAGCACTGTGGCACTGAACCCTGTCACACTGTGACACAGAACACTGTGACACTGTGACACTGATAACTGTCATACTGTGACACTGAACACTGCCACACGGTGACACTGAACACTGCCACACTGTGACACTGATCACTGTCATACTGTGACACTGAACACTTCCACACTGTGACACTGAACACTGCCACACTGTGACACTGAACACTGCCATACTGTGACACTGAACACTGCCACACTGTGACACTGAACACTGCCATACTGTGACACTGAACACTGCCATACTGTGACACTGAACACTGCCACACTGTGACACTGTACACTGCCACACTGTGACACTGAACACTGCCATACTGTGACACAGAACACTGCCATACTGTGACACTGAACACTACCATACTGTGACACTGAAAACTGCCACACTGTGACACTGAACACTGCCATACTGTGACACTGAACACTGCCATACTCTGACACTGAAGACTTCCACACTGTGACGCTGAACACTGCCATACTGTGACACTGAACACTGCCATACTGTGACACTGAACACTGCCATACTGTGACATTGAGCACTGCCACACTGTGACACTGAACACTGCCATACTGTGACACTTTACACTGTCACGCTGTGGCACTCAACACTGCCACACAATGACACTGAATGCTGTCACATTGAACACTGCCACACTGTGGCACTGAACACTGCCACACTGTGACACTGAACACTGCCATACTGTGACACTGAACACTGCCATACTGTGACACTGAACACTGCCATACTGTGACACTGAACACTACCATACTGTGACACTGAAAACTGCACACTGTGACACTGAACACTGCCATACTGTGACACTGAACACTGCCATACTCTGACACTGAAGACTTCCACACTGTGACGCGGAACACTGCCATACTGTGACACTGAACACTGCCATACTGTGACACTGAACACTGCCATACTGTGACATTGATCACTGCCACACTGTGACACTGAATACTTCCACACTGTGACGCTGAACACTGCCATACTGTGACACTGAACACTGCCATACTGTGACACTGAACACTGCCATACTGTGACATTGAGCACTGCCACACTGTGACACTGAACACTGCCATACTGTGACACTTTACACTGTCACGCTGTGGCACTCAACACTGCCACACAATGACACTGAATGCTGTCACATTGAACACTGCCACACTGTGGCACTGAACACTGCCACACTGTGATACTGAACACTGCCATACTGTGACACTGAACACTGCCATACTGTGACACTGAACACTGCCACACTGTGACACTGTGCACTGCCATACTGTGAGACACTGAACTCTGCCACACTGTGACACTGAACACTGCCACACTGTGACACTGAACACTGCCATACTGTGACACTGAACACTGCCGTACTGTGACACTGAACACTGCCGCACTGTGACACTGAACACTGCCATACTGTGACACTGAACACTGCCATACTGTGACACTGAACACTACCATACTGTGACACTGAAAACTGCCACACTGTGACACTGAACACTGCCATACTGTGACACTGAACACTGCCATACTCTGACACTGAAGACTTCCACACTGTGACACTGAACACTGCCATACTGTGACACTGAACACTGCCATACTGTGACACTGAATACTGCCATACTGAGACATTGAGCACTGCCACACTGTGACACTGAACACTGCCATACTGTGACACTTTACACTGTCACGCTGTGGCACTCAACACTGCCACACTGTGACACTGAACACTGCCACACTTTGTCACTGAACACTGCCACACTGTGACACTGAACATTGCCTCACTGTGACACTGAACACTGCCACACTTTGTCACTGAACACTGCCACACTGTGACACTGAACACTGCCACACTGTGAGACTGAGCACTGCCAGATTGTGACACTGAACACTGCCACATTGTGACACTGAACACTGCCACACTGTGACACTGAACACTGCCACACTGACAATGAACACTTCCACACTGTGACGCTGAACATTGCCACACTCTGACACAGAACACTGTCACACTGTAACACTGAACACTGCCACACTGTGACACTGAACACTGTCACACTGTGACACTGAACACTGCCACATTGTGGCACTGAACACTGCCACACTGTGACACTGAACCCTGTCAAACTGTGACACTGAACACTATCACACTGTGACTCTGAACACTGCCACACTGTGACACTGAACACTGCCACACTGTGGCACTGAACACTGCCACACTGTGACACTGAACACTGCCACACTAACACTGAACACTGCAACACTTTGACAGTGAACACTGCCACACTGTAGCACTGAACACTGCAAGTGTGTAGCTCTGAACACTGCCACACTGTAGCACTGAAACTCTTCCACACTGTGACACTGAACACTGCCACGCTGTAGCACTGAACACTTCCTCACTGTAGCACTGAACACTGCCACACTGTGACACTGAACACTGTCACACTATAGCACTGAACTCTGCTACAGTGTAGCTCTGAAAACTGCCACACTGTAGCACTGAATACTGCCACACTGTGACACTGAACACTGTCACACTAACACTGAACACTGCGACACTTTGACACTGAACACTGCCCACACTATAGCACTGAACTCTGCTACAGTGTAGCTCTGAAAACTGCACACTGTAGCACTGAATACTGCCACACTGTGACACTGAACACTGCCACACTGTAGCACTGAACTCTTCAACCCTGTGACACTGAACACTGCCACACTGTAGCACTGAACACTTCCTCACTGTAGCACTGAACACTGCCACACTGTGACACTGAACACTGCCACTCTAGCACTGAACACTGCCACACTGTGACACTGAACACTGTCACACTATAGCAACTGAACTCTGCTACAGTGTAGCTCTGAAAACTGCCACACTGTAGCACTGAACACTGCCACACTGTAGCACTGAACACTTCCTCACTGTAGCACTGAACACTGCCACACTGTGACACTGAACACTGCCACTCTAGCACTGAACACTGTCACATGTGACACTGAAACACTGCCACACTGTGACGCTGAACACTGCCATACTGTGGCACTGAACACTGCCACACTGTGACACTGAACACTGCCACACTGTGACACTGAACACTGCCACTCTAGCACTGAACACTGCCACACTGTGACACTGAACACTGCCACACTGTGACGCTGAACACTGCCATACTGTGACACTGATCACTGCCATACTGTGACACTGAGCACTGCCACACTGTGACCCTGAACACTGCCACACTGTGACGCTGAACACTGCCACACTGTGTCGCTGAGCACTGCCACACTGTGACGCTGAACACTGCTACACTGTTACGCTGAACACTGCCACACTGTGACAGTGAACACTGCCACACTGTGACGCTGAACACTGCTACACTGTTACGCTGAACACTGCCACACTGTGACACTGAACACTGCCACACTGTGACACTGAACACTGCCACACTGTGACGCTGAACACTGCCACACTGTGACACTGAACACTGCCACACTGTGACGCTGAACACTGCCACACTGTGACACTGAACACTGCCACTCTGTGACACTAATCACTGCCACACTGTGACACTGAACACTGCCACACTGTGACACTGAAAACTGCCACACTGTGACACTGAACACTGCCACATTGTGACACTGAACACTGCCACACTGTGACGCTGAACACTCCCACACTGTGACACTGAACACTGCCACACTGTGACAGTGAACACTGCCACACTGTGACGCTGATAACTGTCATACTGTGACACTGAACACTGCCACACGGTGACACTGAACACTGCCACACTGTGACACTGATCACTGTCATACTGTGACACTGAACACTTCCACACTGTGACACTGAACACTGCCACACTGTGACACTGAACACTGCCATACTGTGACACTGAACACTGCCACACTGTGACACTGAACACTGCCATACTGTGACACTGAACACTGCCATACTGTGACACTGAACACTGCCACACTGTGACACTGAACACTGCCACACTGTGACACTGAACACTGCCATACTGTGACACTGAACACTGCCATACTGTGACACTGAACACTGCCATACTGTGACACTGAAAACTGCCACACTGTGACACTGAACACTGCCATACTGTGACACTGAACACTGCCATACTCTGACACTGAAGACTTCCACACTGTGACGCTGAACACTGCCATACTGTGACACTGAACACTGCCATACTGTGACACTGAACACTGCCATACTGTGACATTGAGCACTGCCACACTGTGACACTGAACACTGCCATACTGTGACACTTTACACTGTCACGCTGTGGCACTCAACACTGCCACACAATGACACTGAATGCTGTCACATTGAACACTGCCACACTGTGGCACTGAACACTGCCACACTGTGACACTGAACACTGCCATACTGTGACACTGAACACTGCCATACTGTGACACTGAACACTGCCATACTGTGACACTGAACACTACCATACTGTGACACTGAAAACTGCCACACTGTGACACTGAACACTGCCATACTGTGACACTGAACACTGCCATACTCTGACACTGAAGACTTCCACACTGTGACGCTGAACACTGCCATACTGTGACACTGAACACTGCCATACTGTGACACTGAACACTGCCATACTGTGACATTGATCACTGCCACACTGTGACACTGAATACTTCCACACTGTGACGCTGAACACTGCCATACTGTGACACTGAACACTGCCATACTGTGACACTGAACACTGCCATACTGTGACATTGAGCACTGCCACACTGTGACACTGAACACTGCCATACTGTGACACTTTACACTGTCACGCTGTTGGCATCAACACTGCCACACAATGACACTGAATGCTGTCACATTGAACACTGCCACACTGTGGCACTGAACACTGCCACACTGTGATACTGAACACTGCCATACTGTGACACTGAACACTGCCATACTGTGACACTGAACACTGCCAACTGTGACACTGTGCACTGCCATACTGTGAGACACTGAACTCTGCCACACTGTGACACTGAACACTGCCACACTGTGACACTGAACACTGCCATACTGTGACACTGAACACTGCCGTACTGTGACACTGAACACTGCCGCACTGTGACACTGAACACTGCCATACTGTGACACTGAACACTGCCATACTGTGACACTGAACACTACCATACTGTGACACTGAAAACTGCCACACTGTGACACTGAACACTGCCATACTGTGACACTGAACACTGCCATACTCTGACACTGAAGACTTCCACACTGTGACACTGAACACATGCCATACTGTGACACTGAACACTGCCATACTGTGACACTGAACACTGCCATACTGAGACATTGAGCACTGCCACACTGTGACACTGAACACTGCCATACTGTGACACTTTACACTGCCTCACTGTGGCACTCAACACTGCCACACTGTGACACTGAACACTGCCACACTTTGTCACTGAACACTGCCACACTGTGACACTGAACATTGCCTCACTGTGACACTGAACACTGCCACACTTTGTCACTGAACACTGCCACACTGTGACACTGAACACTGCCACACTGTGAGACTGAGCACTGCCAGATTGTGACACTGAACACTGCCACATTGTGACACTGAACACTGCCACACTGTGACACTGAACACTGCCACACTGACAATGAACACTTCCACACTGTGACGCTGAACATTGCCACACTCTGACACAGAAAACTGTCACACTGTAACACTGAACACTGCCACACTGAGACACTGAACACTGTCACACTGTGACACTGAACACTGCCACATTGTGGCACTGAACACTGCCACACTGTGACACTGAACCCTGTCAAACTGTGACACTGAACACTATCACACTGTGACACTGAACACTGCCACACTGTGACACTGAACACTGCCACACTGTGGCACTGAACACTGCCACACTGTGACACTGAACACTGCCACACTAACACTGAACACTGCAACACTTTGACAGTGAACACTGCCACACTGTAGCACTGAACACTGCAAGTGTGTAGCTCTGAACACTGCCACACTGTAGCACTGAACTCTTCCACACTGTGACACTGAACACTGCCACGCTGTAGCACTGAACACTTCCTCACTGTAGCACTGAACACTGCCACACTGTGACACTGAACACTGTCACACTATAGCACTGAACTCTGCTACAGTGTAGCTCTGAAAACTGCCACACTGTAGCACTGAATACTGCCACACTGTGACACTGAACACTGTCACACTAACACTGAACACTGCGACACTTTGACACTGAACACTGCCACACTATAGCACTGAACTCTGCTACAGTGTAGCTCTGAAAACTGCCACACTGTAGCACTGAATACTGCCACACTGTGACACTGAACACTGCCACACTGTAGCACTGAACTCTTCAACCCTGTGACACTGAACACTGCCACACTGTAGCACTGAACACTTCCTCACTGTAGCACTGAACACTGCCACACTGTGACACTGAACACTGCCACTCTAGCACTGAACACTGCCACACTGTGACACTGAACACTGTCACACTATAGCACTGAACTCTGCTACAGTGTAGCTCTGAAAACTGCCACACTGTAGCACTGAACACTGCCACACTGTAGCACTGAACACTTCCTCACTGTAGCACTGAACACTGCCACACTGTGACACTGAACACTGCCACTCTAGCACTGAACACTGTCACACTGTGACACTGAACACTGCCACACTGTGACGCTGAACACTGCCATACTGTGGCACTGAACACTGCCACACTGTGACACTGAACACTGCCACACTGTGACACTGAACACTGCCACTCTAGCACTGAACACTGCCACACTGTGACACTGAACACTGCCACACTGTGACGCTGAACACTGCCATACTGTGACACTGATCACTGCCATACTGTGACACTGAGCACTGCCACACTGTGACCCTGAACACTGCCACACTGTGACGCTGAACACTGCCACACTGTGTCGCTGAGCACTGCCACACTGTGACGCTGAACACTGCTACACTGTTACGCTGAACACTGCCACACTGTGACAGTGAACACTGCCACACTGTGACGCTGAACACTGCTACACTGTTACGCTGAACACTGCCACACTGTGACACTGAACACTGCCACACTGTGACACTGAACACATGCCACACTGTGACGCTGAACACTGCCACAATGTGACACTGAACACTGCCACACTGTGACGCTGAACACTGCCACACTGTACACTGAACACTGCCACTCTGTGACACTAATCACTGCCACACTGTGACACTGAACACTGCCACACTGTGACACTGAAAACTGCCACACTGTGACACTGAACACTGCCACATTGTGACACTGAACACTGCCACACTGTGACGCTGAACACTCCCACACTGTGACACTGAACACTGCCACACTGTGACAGTGAACACTGCCACACTGTGACGCTGAACACTGCTACACTGTTACGCTGAACACTGCCACACTGTGACACTGAACACTGCCACACTGTGACACTGAACACTGCCACACTGTGACGCTGAACACTGCCACAATGTGACACTGAACACTGCCACACTGTGACGCTGAACACTGCCACACTGTGACACTGAACACTGCCACTCTGTGACACTAATCACTGCCACACTGTGACACTGAACACTGCCACACTGTGACACTGAAAACTGCCACACTGTGACACTGAACACTGCCACATTGTGACACTGAACACTGCCACACTGTGACGCTGAACACTCCCACACTGTGACACTGAACACTGCCACACTGTGACGCTGAACACTGCCACACTGTGACACTGAACACTGCCACACTGTGACACTGAACACTGCCACACTGTGACACTGAACACTGCCACACTGTGACACTGAACACTGCCACACTGTGACACTGAACACTGCCACATTGTGACACTGAACACTGCCACACTGTGACACTGAACACTCCCACACTGTGACACTGAACACTGCCACACTGTGACACTGAACACTGCCACACTGTGACACTGAACACTGCCACACTGTGACACTGAACACAGCTGAAAAACATTGTATTTCACCCAGAAATTATTAAATTAAATCAAAGTATATACACATGAAATCTTACGTACAAAATCAGTTTCTATTATTTAAAAATAACAACAGTTTTTCTCTCACATATAATAAATAACCAAAAATAATTAATAGTATATCATTAACTGTCTGCAGTGGTGCCATCTTTATAACATCACCTATTATTGTTAAACTAATTACTTTTATTAAACTAATTACTTTTATTAAACTAATTACTTTTATTAAACTAATTACTTTTATTAAACTAATTAATTTTTATTAAACTAATTACTTTTATTAAACTAATTACATTTTATTAAACTAATTACTTTTATTAAACTAAATTACTTTTATTAAACTAATTACTTGTATTAAGCTAATTACTTTTATTAAGCTAATTACTTTTATTAAACTAATTACTTTTATTAAACTAATTACTTTTATTAAACTAATTACTTTTATTAAACTAATTACTTTTATTAAACTAATTACTTTTATTAAACTAATTACTTTTATTAAACGAATTACTTTTATTAAACGAATTACTTTTATTAAACGAATTAATTTTATTAAACTAATTACTTTTATTAAACTAATTACTTTTATTAAACTAATACTTTTATTAAACTAATTACTTTTATTAAACTAATTACTTTTATAAACTAATTACTTTTATTAAACTAATTACTTTTATTAAACTAATACTTTTATTAAACTAATTACTTTTATTAAACTAATTATTTTATTAAACTAATTACTTTTATTAAACTAATTACTTTTATTAAACTATTACTTTTATTAAACTAATTACTTTTATTAAACTAATTACTTTTATTAAACTAATTACTTTATTAAACAATTACTTTTATTAAACTAAATTACTTTTATTAAACTAATTACTTTTATTAAGCTAATTACTTTTATTAAGCTAATTACTTTTATTAAACTAATTACTTTTATTAAACTAATTACTTTTATTAAACTAATTACTTTTATTAAACTAATTACTTTTATTAAACTAATTACTTTTATTAAACTAATTACTTTTATTAAACTAATTACTTTATTAAACTAATTACTTTTATTAAACTAATTACTTTTATTAAACTAATTACTTTTATTAAACTAATTACTTTTATTAAACTAATTACTTTTATTATACTAATTACTGTTATTAAACGAATTACTTTTATTAAACCAATTACTTTTATTAAACTAATTACTTATATTAAACTAATTACTTTTATTAAACTAATTACTTTTATTAAACGAATTACTTTTATTAAACGAATTACTTTTATTAAACTAATTACTTTTATTAAACTAATTACTTTTATTAAACTAATTACTTTTATTAAACTAATTACTTTTATTAAACGAATTACTTTTACATGCCCTTCCCTTCTATATTTACGTAGTCTGGTAAAACATAATAAACCCGACGGTCGTAAGCTGTGTTGACTGTGTACCTTGTAAACTGTGGAAGTGTCTGGTGATGTTTGCAGGTGTCATGTGGCATCAGTGAGTGACATGCGAGGTGCGCAGTTACTCTCTTTACCGGCGATGATGAAATCATTTACTGACCAATAATGTTTAGAAGTTTCTAGAGAAAATCTTTAATGGAATATCTAGTAACCGCAAGTTAGTCAACTCATTACCGCATTCAGCACATTAAAATAACTTTCACAAAATCAGCAGATGGTAATTTAGAAACTAGATTTACTCTGATCACTGTTGAGTCAGAGAGAAATACTTCTGCATCCCTCTGACACAACCTTCTTCAATGTCAGTGGATGCAAAAGGATTGTTACAGAATGCGGCATATTTTTTCTACGAAGTTAAAAATTAATATTGAAAATCTAAAGCCAATCAGAAATGGCGTTCACATGTTATCACATATAAATTTCTTTAATAGAAATTGTATATCGGCACCTACACAGCCCAAAATTAATTCGGGCGGCCTCGAGCAATGACTCGACCCTTCCAACCAGGAATAGGTGAATACTAAACCATACCAAGGGCGGGTTAGAACACGCGGTCAGAGAGTCTCAAAACTCCAGACCGTCGCGTTAGCCACTGGACCAGCTAGCCACAATAAGATTCATCCAACTAGGTATATTTATACACCATAGGAAGGTTAACATAGGCACCACTGTGACCACAAATGCAAGTTTTTACAGACGAATCTCCAGCTAGCGTGGCCGTGACGAACTCTAGCTCAAGTCCCCTCAAAGCCGTCAACATGACTTACGAAATCGTAATGGTTTGTTTGCAACCGTGTCATTACGATTTCGTGAGTCATGTTGACGGCTTTGAGGGGACTTGAGGTAGAGTTCGTCACGGCCACGCTAGCTGGAGATTCGTCTGTAAAAACTTGCATTTCTGGTCACAGTGGTGCCTATGCTAACCTTCCTATGGTGTAGAAATATACCTAGTTGGATGAATCTTATTGAAGCTAGCTGGTCCAGTGGCTAACGCGACGGTCTAGAGTTTTATGACTCTCTGACCGCTGGTTCTATCCCCGCCCGTTGTATGGTTTGTTTGCAATCGTGTTATTACGGTTTCGTGAGTCAGACGAGTACTAAGCAATACCAGTGTCAAAATAATTAAGAAACTGGCCATTAAAGGGCGCATAAGTTCCTCCGTCTTCTAATAACATGTTAATTTTTCCACTATAACCTACCTTGTCCATAATTACTATCGCATTTGCTTTGTCTGTTTCATAAGGTGAAGTCTAGGATCTTTTCTTAATTTAAGGTATAACTTAACAAATCATTGAAAATAATTGTGTTGTAGAGGTCTGAGCTTCGCTCATAGACAACTGGTGTAAAAAAGTGCCCAGTGTTTCTTCCCTAGCTGGGAATCGAACCCAGATCCCTCACACTGTGAAACGAGAGCTTTAGCCACCAGGCCACCTTAAACCAGCAAATATTAGAGCCTAAAAGACTAGAAAGTACACTGGACCTCATCCTCACAAATAACAACAATCTGATACGTAATATAACTATATCAAAGACAATACACTCAGATCACAAAAACAATATTGGTACAGACATGTATGCACAGAGATCCTGACCAGCAAACTGTGATTAGTTATGAGGGTGCCTTCACAAAAAAGAACTTAAATAACAAAATCATACAATGGGAACAAGTGAACCATGTCCTAAATAAAACAAGTTGGGAAGATATCCTAAACAACATGGATCCAAACTTTTGCCTGGAAAAAATAGCTCTGTGGCACTTGAGATCTGCTCAAGGTACATTCCATTAAGAAAAAGAAAGATAAGATGTAAACTAGTAAGAGAGAGATGCTCCCTATACAGGTGAAGGTGAAAAATCACAGAACTGCTAAAAGGGGCCAATATATTTGAAAAATGAAGAGAGGCACTGGTCAGAGAAATAGCAAATATCGAACTTAAGCTTAGGGAATCTTACAGGAGACAAGAATCTCAGGAAAAATTTAAAGCCATCAATGAAATTGAAAGAAGCCAAAAATACTTCTACTTTTGTGCCAAATCTAAGGGAAAAACAACATCCAGTATTGGATCCCCGCTTAGACGAGAAGGGACCTACACAGATGACAGCAAAGAAATGAGTAAGATACTAAAGTCCCATTAACCAAACTAAGGGTCGACAATCTAAATGATGTTTTTATGACTGAGACCCAAAATTTGATCATTTCAAAAATCTCTGATATTATCCTAACACCACAATACTTCTAAAATGCAATTAATGACATGCCCATGCACTCTGCCCCAGGCCAGGACTCATGGAACTTCGTGTTCATCAAGAACTGCAAGAAGCCCCTGTCACGTGCCTTCAGCATTCTGTGGAGAGGGTGAGTGGGTGAGTGGAAACAGGGGTCATCCCCCACTTACTAGAAACAAAAGTCATAGCTCCACTCTACAAAGGTGGCAGTAAAGCACTTGCAAAGAACTACAGACCGACAGCGCTAACATCTCACATCATACAAATCTTTGAAAAGGTTCTAAGAAGCAAGATCGCCAGTCGCCTAGATACCCATCACTTACACAACATGGGGCAACACGGGTATAGAGTAATTCGCTCCTGCCTGTCCCTTGCTCCCTACATATTGTTGTCACATATTCCATCATCTCATTTACTGATATCCCTGTCAGGTCTCTGTTCCACTGAACCTCGGGAAGGAAATTCCTCATACTTTGTGTAGTCACTTCTCGTGTAGTTTGGCTTCATTTGTTCTGTACCTCCTGCTTCCCTCTCATCTTGTAACTCTACTATGTATTCGAAGCTCAGAATCACGTAATCACTGGCCCCGAGGGTTCTTTTATACGTGATGTCCTCAATATCTGCACTACTTAAAGTGAATACTAGGTCCAGTCTTGCCGGTTAGTGGGTACTCACTTACTTGTGCTTGCAGGGGTCGAGTCTCAGCCCCTGGCCCCGCCTCTTCACTGGCCTCTACTCAGTCACTCTACCCGCTCCGTGAGCTTTATCATACCTCTCCTTGAAGCTATGTATAGATCCTGCCTCCACTACATCACTTCCCAGACTGTTCCACTTCCTGAAGAAATACTGACATCCCTGTAGTTCATCTGGGTCTTCAACTTCCAACTGTGACCCCTTGTTGCTGTGTCACATCTCTGGAACATCCTGCCTCTGTCCACCTTGTCTGTTCCTCTCAGTATTTTATATGTCGTTATCATATCCCCCTATCTCTCCTGTCTTCCAGTGTCGTCAGGTTGATTTCACTTAACCTCTCCTCGTAGGACATACGACGCACACATACGCGCGCGCGCGCTTCTGTGTGTGTGTGTGTGTGTGTGTGTGTGTGTGTGTGTGTGTGTGTGTACTCACCTATTTGTACTCACCTATTTGTGGTTGCAGGGGTCGAGTCACAGCTCCTGGCCCCGCTCTTCGCTGATTGCTACTAGGTCCTCTCTCCCCCTGCCCCATGAGCTCTATCATACCTCGCCTTAAAACTATGTATGGTTCCCGCCTCCACTACGTCACTTTCTAGGCCATTCCACGGCCTGACTACTCTATGACTGAAGAAATACTTCCTAACATCCCTTTGATTCATCTGAGTCTTCAACTTCCAATTGTGACCTCTTGTGTCTGTGTCCCATTTCTGGAACATCCCGTCTTTGTCCACCTCGTCTATTCCGCGCAGTATTTTATATGTCGTTATCATGTCTCCCCTGACCCTCCTGTCCTCCAGTGTCGTCAGGCCGATTTCCCTCAACCTTTCTTCATAGGACAATCCCCGTAGCTCTGGGACTAGTCTTGTTGCAAACCTTTGCACTTTCTCTAATTTCTTGACGTGCTTCACTAGGTGTGGATTCCAAACTGGTGCTGCATACTCCAGTATGGGCCTGACGTAGATGGTATACAGAGTCTTAAACGAATCCTTACTGAGGTATCGGAACGCTATCCGTAGGTTTGCCAGGCGCCCATGTGCTGCAGCAGTTATCTGATTGATGTGCGCCTCAGGAGATATGCTCGGTGTTATACTCACCCCCAGATCTTTTTCCTTGAGTGAGGTTCGCAGTCTTTGGCCATCTAAACTATATTGTGTCTGAGGTCTTCTTTGCCCTTCCCCAATCTTCATGACTTTGCATTTGGCAGGGTTAAATTCAAGGAGCCAGTTGCTGGACCAGGCTTGTAGCCTGTCCAGGTCTCTTTGTAGTCCTACCTGATCCTCGTCCGATTTGATTCTTCTCATTAACTTCACATCATCTGCAAACAAAGACACTTCTGAGTCTATCCCTTCCGTTATGTCGTTCACATATACCAAGAACAGCACAGGTCCTAGGACTGACCCCTGTGGAACCCCGCTTGTCACAGGCGCCCACTCTGACACCTCGTCGCGTACCATGACTCGTTGTTGCCTCCCTGTCAGATATTCTCTGATCCATTGCAGTGCCTTTCCTGTTATGTGTGCCTGGTCCTCTAGCTTTTGCAGTAACCTCTTGTGAGGAACTGTGTCGAAGGCCTTCTTGCAGTCCAAAAATATGCAGTCGATCCACCCCTCTCTCTCTTGTCTTACTTCTGTCACCTTGTCATAAAACTCTAGTAGGTTTGTGACACAGGATTTTCCTTCCCTGAAACCGTGCTGATTGTCAATTATATACTTGTTTCTTTCCAGGTGCCCCACCACTCTCCTCCTGATGATCTTCTCCATGACCTTGCATACTATACACGTTAGTGATACAGGTCTGTAGTTTAGTGCCTCATGTCTGTCTCCCTTTTTAAAAATTGGGACTACATTTGCCATTTCCATACCTCAGGGAGTTGCCCAGTTTCAAATGATGTGTTGAAGATCTTTGTTAATGGCTCACACAATATCTCTGCTCCCTCTTTAAGGACCCATGGAGAGATGTTGTCTGGTCCCACCGCCTTTGAGGTGTCAAGTTCGCATAGCAGCTTC
>NC_069436.1:32140479-32173680 GCF_026875155.1 Cherax quadricarinatus | reverse complement strand
TGGCGGTCAAAGGTAAACCCGTCCCCCCTTTCAGCTACTCGCTCCCTCACTTTCTCCACCCTGTGTACCCAGCCTGAAAGCCTGTTGCAGCGTTTTTCAAGCTTCCTGGATTAGTTCGTGTGCTAATTTGCTTCAATCTCCGAGGGGTTGACCCGGATTTTGCAATTAGCCAGTCAGTAAGCCAGACTGTGGAAGTGAACGCTAGTCAGCCTACCTCAGCCTACCATCCAGCCTGTCTCCTGTCATCCACCTGCTCCTTCATGCTGTGTGCATCGTTACACGTCTTCCAGTCAGCCATTCTCGTGGGTTAAGCCAATCAGCCAGCCCAGCTTCTAACCAGCTGAGAGAGAGAAGTAAGCCACGCAAGTTCTCTGAAGTATTGTTTATATCGCCGTTGGATGATGCTAAGAGTGATTTTCACATTCCCTGTGGCATATTGTGGCTTAGTTAAGTCACCTTCGTGGGTAGTGAGTGGAGTGTGCGCCAGTGAGTATACAGCGAGTGTACGCTCCCTTCACCACCGCCACACTCTTCACTCATCTACTGTGGGCTGTTTGCACCCTTGTACCGGGTCCTAGTACTGTTTTGGCTCACATAATTGGTCAAGAGATTGTAGCTGGCGCCAATGATAAAGCCAGTTATGTGAGTTCACCTAGAAAACGCACTTCTTCCGACGACAGTGTGAGTGTAGGCGGCATCACCCGCGGGGACAACTTTCCCCTCATCACTAGTCACTCCGTCTTCTACTCCAGACTTCAGTGATAATTTTCTAGAGACATTTTTCTTGCATTTAAAGACATTTGCGTGTGTGAGACATTTACAGTGAATTTTTGTGTACTCTAAGCCTTGTGTTTTCAGTGTAGACTCAGGTTTCTTTGACACATTATTTTTGCAATATTTTTCAGTGTTATCGCTCATCTCATATTTTTTTATCTGTGTTTTTTTATGCTACTCTCTGTCTGTAGTATTATTCTGTAGTGTACCAGTCAGTCACTCCGTGTGAAATAATTCATTTTTTTTTATCTTGTATTCTTTCAGCATTTTATTCTCCGTATTTGTCATTGAGTTATGCGTGAACCCACTCCAGTATACCAAATTTCCATTTATTTCTGTTCCTTTTTTTTGTATCCCAGCAGTGTTCATTCCTCTAATTTTTTCGCGCTTGTTACCATTATTTTTGCGCAATTTTTGTCGTTCAATCACGGAAAGATTTTGTTGAAAGAATATACTAAAAAAAAAAAAATGAAAAAAGTGATATGTTGTGTGCCCGCCACTTGTAAGTGTTATATTCCGTTTTGTTTTGTTTTTTTTTATTCTTTTTTCATATTTTTTTGAAAAAATTTCCTTTTAATGTTTTTTAAATTTCTTTTTTTAAGTAAAGTGTTTTTTTTCTCTGTTTGAGAAAAATTTTTTTGTTTTATTTACAATTAAGATTTAAAAGGTTCAATCAGTTTTTTTTCATTTTTTTATTTTTTATTAAACCTAATTTTCCCAGTGAAACTTTTTTTACTGCAGTTTTATTTTGCCCTTTTTTGTTGAAATGTTCTCAGTGAATTTTTTTCTTTTTTTGATATTTTTATCCCATTTTTTTTCCGTTCATCATTTTTTGAGTTTGTTTTTCTTTTTATTTTTTTTTTCCTCGTTGTCTTTGTATTATATTTTAATTTTGTTATGCTTCTAAGAAAATTTTTTAAATTTTCCCCAGTTACTCTCTTTGCATAAAATTAGTGATTTTATTTTATCTTTTTAAAATTTAATTTTAAATTTTTTATTAGTTAATTTTTTTTAGCAAGAGTACAGACGCTATGATTTTGCTTCAATGTCTCGAGTAGTGATTTTGGGGATGAAGTGGAACAATCTTTGCTGTGAAAATCCCCCTTTTTGTTTGGATTTTTCCCAATGCAACCATAGGCCCTATAGGCAAGCACGTTCATAATGCCCCCCCGTTATTTGTTCATGGCTTGGTGCGCAAGTCAATATTATCAGGTCTGTTTTTTTAGGGATGCGTTACGACATGTCCTTTCGAAAAAACCGACTCTTTTTCCCCCCTTAGTGGAGTAGCGGGTTTCTCACCTGCGTGCCCGGGGTCGGATTTCCCCTATTTTTTCTACCCAAAGGGCAGAGACTTCACGCTTCTTCCTTTTTGTCGCCCAAAATTATTTTCCCCTGGTGACCTTTAACTGGGATTTGTTCCCATGCGAGACTTGCGCTTTGTGCTCGACCCTTATGATGGCATCCCCAATTGATGCTTGATGTCCTTTTTGGGGTTCCCGTTGGACCCGAGACTGCCATACTGCCGCAGAGTACGATTTTAAAATTAAAGTCCTTCAGGCCGTGCATTTCCAGTAGGTCCCCAACCCGGTCAGGCACGGGGTCCTGCATTCTGTTGTTTTCCTGCAATTCAGCTTGCAGATTGTCCAGTTCCTCAAGTGTGAGGACGTCTGACTCCCTTTGGTGCTGAGCCTACCCCTGCAATGTCTGCTAGTTCAAGTAGTAGTTTCTCCACAGGGGACGCCTTGTGGAAACAATTACTTTCAACTAGTAATGCCTCTTTGTTGATGTCAAAGCCCCTCTGCAGAAAGACTTTTGTCGCAGTGTGCCCTCACTAGAGTGTTGTTGTTTTTTCCTAGTGTTCCAGGGGTTAAAGTCCTGTTGACAGTGTTCTTGCAAAGTAAAGGTTATTTGTTTAACCATCCTTCATGTTGTAAGATGTAAGACCTTTTTTTCTAGCTAACACTTCTGGTCACAGTGTTGTCTCAGAGCAAATACCAAACTTGTTTACCCTTTTTCATACCTTACCCTTTCAGGTGGGATGAGTTGTACCCGACCCGTGGGTTGGTGTTATTTTACCGGGAGACCTCATCCATTCACTGGATCAATCTGTTCCACAGTTGGGGGAAAAAAATAGCTCCCACTGACTTCCCGATGAAGTCAAGGTTTTTTGACTCTGTTGAACAAACGTCGTAAAGCCTTGCCCTTTCCAGGTGAAAGATGGGTTAAAGAACTTATTGTCCCATCGTATTTCCCCTTTTAACCCGGTACTGACCGTTATATAACCCGGTACGAATGCCCATTCACAGTTGCTGTCGCAGAAGAATTGATCAATCAAATGCTTGATGATGGGGTTTTTTTTCCCTAGCAATTCACCTTAGAATGCGCCTTGACCCTAGTACCTAAGAAAGGTGGTACTTGGCGCCCAGTGAGACTTAGGAAGTTTAAATGCGAAAAACTATTCCAGTGCTTCCCCCTCCCTGTATGGGTGATCTTTTAGTAACTCGGGTAAAGTTTTTCAACCTGGAAATTTTTTTACAAGGTTTTGCAAGTCCCCCTTACGAGGAAGCCCGAGCTAACTGCATTCTCCAACCCCACAGGTCATTATCATTGCTCCCTTGGCGTTTTTGGGTTACGATCCTCCCTATCACGTTCTCAAAAGGCTATGCTAATTCTTTAGAGGTCTTAGGTAATGCATTTGGGTACTTAGTGAGTAATGTATGTCTAAGTCGTGGATACACATTGAAAAGACTTGTGTAGTATTGGTAAGTTGAAAAAACCAATTTAAAATAGACAGTTAAATGTCAATTTTTTTTAGATCGAAATTAAGTTTTTTGGTACGTAGTCATCCCAGAGGGTTTTGATGACCCAAAATAAAATAACTGGGGTACTAAATTTCCAACACCCAAAAATGTGGCCGTAAGATCCTTTGTGGGCCTCTAGCAGGTTTTTATAGATCTTTCATTGCAATTTTTCTTCCATAGCTGCTGCTCTGAGTTGCTTAAGAAAGATGCTCCTTTTGTTTGGACCTTCCATCAAGAAAGAGCATTCCAAACTTTAAAAGAAAAGCTAACATCTGCTCCAATTTTGAAATTTCCAGATTTTTCTAAGCCCTTCTATCTGACTACTGATGCTAGTTCTATTGGCATAGGTGCCGTACTAGCTCAGAAGACTGATGGCAAGTACAACGCAGTTGCATTTGCTAGCTGAGTCCTTACAAAGGCTGAACGTAATTATACAGTAACTGAGCAAGAAGCTTTAGCAATAGTATGGTCTTTAAAGCACTTCCGAGACATTATTTATCAGTACTCTGTTCATGTCTTGACAGACCACGCTCCACTGATACCTTTATTCCAGAACAAACAACCTACTGGAAGGTTAGCCAGATGGACCTTGACTATCCAAGAGTTCAATCCGACCTTTGAACACTTACCTGGCAAGTCAAATGTAGTCGCAGATGCCTTATCGGGGACATGTTAGTTAGTAACTGCAGACCCTCCATTTAGTGCTGAAGATGTCAAGAATGCTAAATTTGAACAGATCCCATGTGGTCTGGTGTGATTCGATTCCTGCTCCAGGAAGATCTTATTCTGACTGTGAAGCCACCAGCCCCCATCAGTGACTTTGTCATGAACCAAGAATTACTGTATCGAACAGCTGAGTTGGGTACTCCTAGCAGAAGAGTATACCAGTTAGTAATTCCACAGTCACTAGTGAATGTAGCCTTACAGCTAGTTCACGATGTACCAGGTGTTGCGCACCCTGGTATGGATCGTTCAGTAAAACAAGCCAGATTGAAATACTTTTGGCCTCGTATAGCAACTGATATTTCTGAGTATGTTAAGAAATGTAGTGTCTGCATGCAACATAAAGGTCCTAAGGGTCCTAATCCAATCCAAGTGTATCCAACCACTAACGAACCTTGGGAAAGAGTTGCGCTAGATTTGTTAACTAATTTCCAATGTTCCCTCCAGGGCAACAAACATCTATGTGTTATGGTAGACCATTTTTACCAGATATTGTGAGTTCCTATTGCAGATTTAAGACTGCCGAGACAGTAGCTAAAGCGTTTAAAGAACGCATTATTTGCAGGCATACCACCCCTAAGTCCCTAGTAACAGATAATGGAGGTGAATTCTGTAATGAGATTCTTGAAAATTTGTGCACCTTGTACAAGATCTCTAAATCCACCATTGTTCCTCATCATCCTGCCAGCAATGGGTTAGCGGAACGTACCAATAAGAAAGTACTTGATGTCTTGAGAGCCACTATCAATCCCAACAGTGAAACTTGGGATGAAGTTATACCTGATGTGCAGTGTGCTATAAATTCTGCTTACAATGTTTCTATAGGTGCACTCCACATTATGCATTGTACGGTGTAGATAAACGTTTGCCTTATGAGTTGCTATATTCTAATCCGAAACCAAATTACAACCCTGATGATTTCATAGCAACTCGTACCAGCTTAGCTCAAAGTGTTTTTAGAAGAAACCGTTTAAACACTTCATAAATCAACAGCAGAATTTACAAGAGTCGCAAACACTCGAGCAAAGCCATCCAAAATCAAAGTATGGTTCGAGAGTTATGCTGACTAACTTTAACAAAACGTCTGCAATGCCTAAGCTTGATCAAAAGTTTGTTGGTCCTTATCGAGTAGATGAACATATCACTGGTAATAAGTATAAGGTTAGAGAAATTAGTACTGGTCAGTATAAAGAATCGCATTTAGATCATATGAAGTTCACGTATCGAAAACCCACATGACACAATAACAGCCTGATTGATCAGGCTTTGAGCCACTAGGAGTCCTTTTCTTGGACTTGCCGCAGGAGTGTTTGGCCCTCGAAAACATCCTTCAGGTAGTAGTCACTTGAGCAACTACTGTGAGTCACAATTTACCTAAAATTTAGAGAGGAAGCTGCAGATGACGTTTCGGTCCCTCCTGGATCATTATCAAGTCGCGACATGATAACAGTCCAGGACGGGCCAAAACGTCGTCTAAACTTTCCACTTCAACTTATGGGTTAGTTGTATTGTGACTTTTATTCTTCACATTTATTTGTATTTACCTTCGAGGTAAGTTCGTTGTTGCTGGTAAAGGACTCTTGATCCAAGGAACATGGATCAAACCTAATTTCTTCCCATTATCCAGGCGCTGTACAACCCTTACGGGTTTAGTATTTCCTCATAATATGTTAATAATGCTATAACATTTCCACACTGTATACCTGAAGGTAAATGATGGTGGCCCAAATGTAGTTTTAATCTTTGATCAAATCTCTGTCGCTGGAGTACGTATCAGCAGGATTGTGACGGCTCTGTGAACCTGAGGGCAGTTAGCACCAACAACCTGGTGACCAGTCATCAACACATAACTTGATCTTAGGCCGGACTGCCATGGTAGAAGTTGCGAAATCGGTCACAGATTTTATACGAAAAAGATTTGCATTATTATTATTATTTAGAGAATAATATTTGGTCGCAATTGTATAAAAATACAAAGTACATTCACAGCTGTTAAACTTAAATTAATATTTGTCATTTTTTATTTCAGGTAAATGGTGCAGCGTGAGTACACCTGATGTGATTTGTGGGTAGTGTTGAGCCACTCTGACCCACTCCTGCACGACCATCTGTCAGTGCCTGCCCATCCCAGGTGGTATAATGTGTGGGTAGCGTCATCAGTGCAAATATAAACCAAGCTAGTTATATAACAAATTAGTTTAGTGTTATTAGATATAGGAAGTTGTCGTACTGTCTCAACATCACGGAAAGTACGTGTTTTATTATTTAAAGTAAAGAATGTGAATAACATACTTATGCCTTACATTGTTCCGTTAATGATTGGATGTAAACAGAGAGTGAGAGGGGGGGGGGGGTAGGGCTGAAGGCTTTGTGGAAGGTACCTTCCACTACACCGCAGCTAAGCATCACTCCCGGGTTAATCCCAGAGAAAAGTGTACTCCCCTCCACGCAACCCCTAAGCCTGTCAGCTACCCCCCATTTCACAGCCTTCAAGTTACACCCTTTTCACAGCTAGCCTTCACAGCCTATCAACAGGCAGCAAACGAATCTTTGATATAAGCAAGTATCTTCAGTAACATACAACTATGAACATGAACATTATTACGAACACATGTAATAATGGTGGTCGTAATGGGACTGGAGCGAAAATAAATACAGCAGTAGTCTTTAACTTGTATTTTCCTCACCATCTAGATACAGCTATGTACACTATGTACGTGGAGTTGAGATATAAAGTGTACCACACAGTGTTTAAAGGCAAAGATAGAAGCCAGAGAGAGCACCGTTCTTCAACCAGCAAGAAGCAAGTCTGGCAAGGGCTAACTGCGAGTGAAACCACATCGCCTCAGCCCTTGGTAGGCCCGCCTGTGATTGGTTAATGAGCCAAGGTACTGATTTAACGGTGGTACCCTTACCTTAACCTTAGCACCTGGTTCGCTAGTTGAGAGGCAGCCTATATGGGAGTGTGAATGTTCCGAATAAAGTGAAAACGTATCTTTGCATGCCACAAACATGTACTCATTGGAGCGGAAGAGAGAGATACAAGATAATATATCCCTGGAAAGTACTCGAGGGCCTGGTCCTAAATTTGCACATTGTCATTATATACTGGAGTGAGAGATATGGGAGGAAAGTGAAAAATTAAACCCAGTGAGGGCGGGGGTGCGGTGGAGACAATAAGTGAACACTGTATCAACATCAGGGGTCCCAATTTATTCAACATCTTACCAGAAGATATAAAAAACAGGGCTTGAACAAGTGTAAAACCTTCAAGAGCAAATTGGAGAAGTATCTTAAACCAGGTGCCAGATCAACCTGGCTGTGATGGCTTAGGGGGCAGCGGGCCTCCAGCAGCAACAGCCTGGTTAATCAGGCAAGCACTAGACGAGCTTGGCCCCTGGCCGGGGTCCGAGAGTAGTGAAACTTTAAAACTCTTCAAAGGTAAAGGTATAAAGGTATACGAGTTACAAGGGAAAGGGAATTTGCTCTCTACGTAAACAAACCAGCATCTTTTTCCCACATACTGATGCTTGCGGGCCCAGCAGCAACAGCCTGTTGATCATGCGAGCAAAACCCGAAGTCTGATCAGAGACCAGGCCGCTGGGGCGAATACCCCCGGGAGTGGCGTCGATAAACATAAGGTAAGGTCAGTTATGTAAAGTGGTAGCTCACACAGTATGTACATTCCCGAAAAGGAAAACAGTGTACAATTCTTGAAAGATACGTCATGCCAAAAATAGGAAACCAGCTTTCTCCCTTTTCCGTACACAACTGGAAGAAAAGCTGAAAGATCAATCTGAAATCGTGACTTAGTGACCACAACCACACAGTGTACGGGACAAGAAATTAGTAACCCAGATTAGAGGAAAAACGAGATTAAAAACAGTGGAACCTCTGAGAATATCATGGAAACACTATAACCACACAAAAATATGACTTGCAAGTACAAGTGAACACATGTTATGCGAGATCGAGTGTAGACAGAGAGGAAAAAATAAGTGTTTTGTTTCAGACCTGAAGGGTGATACTGCGCGGAAGTCAGGCGAAAGTTATGCCCTGAAACTTACTTCTCATTCTGGAACAAAAGCAAATGAATCCGAAGTCATAAGTAACTACGAGGTAAGCTAACAAATCATTCAGAAGAAATCTGAGTCAAACAGTTATGTAGTCCCAAATGTACACATAAACAATACATGAGTTATTGACAGGTCATACTACCTGAAGGACGTTTCCGTGGTCAGTGCCCCCGTGACCCGGCCCTAGACCAGGACGTCGGTAAGATAAGGGCCTGATCAACCAGGCTATTACTGCTAGCCTCACGTAGTCCAATGTACAAACCACAGCCCGGCTGGTTAGGCACTGATTTGAGGAATTTACTCACTTCCCTCGTGAAGACCCTCAGAAGTTTGTTTGTAATTCCCTGTCTGCATGGACGGAAGGGACTTCTGACACTCATCAAGTTCTCTCTTAGTGTACTCTACTCGTCGCACCCCTGCTTTTTAGTGGAGGTATTTTGCACCTCTACCAAATCTATTGTCATAGGGAGTGATTTCAGTGTTCAAGTGTATATTATATGCACGTTTCTCGCTTACATTCAAATGAATACAGTTGAAGGGACTTAAAGTGTTCCCAGTAATCCAGATGCGTGGTTGAGTGTATAGAAGCAGAGAAAGTTCTCTGTACGTTTCCAGCTCAGCAATCTCGTCTGCCTTGAAGGGGAAGTCAGTATACAACAGTATTCCATTCTGGAGAGAACAAGTGACTTAAAGAGTATCATCATTGCATCTGCATCACTTGTCTTGAAAGTTTTATTTATCCTGTCTGTCATTTTCCTTGTAGTAGCAATAGCAACGTTGTCGTGATTCTTGAATGTGAGAACTTCCAACCTCATTACACTTCAGTCTCTTACAAAAGATTTTCGCTCTATTGAATGATTTAAGTTTCTCACATACTCTGTTGCAGTCTCTTTATTTCTTCCATTCTTCCAAAGTGGGGCAGTTGAACCCTGTTTTCATTAAATATCATATTTTTATTTGGGATCCACTGGAGGACTGAAAATATGAAAATTTTAATAAAATGAATGAAATGTGTAAATACGACCATTCAGGGAAGTATCAGCACCTGGAACTCATGTTGGACTGGAAACAGAGTTCCTGGCTGGATCGTCAGAGTTGCAGATATTGTTGGCAACAAATCCCCTACCCCTTCCTCCAAAAACAGCAAATCATATAACACCTTTTATGTTTGCAACATACAAGGCCTTAAACCAAGCAACATCAACAAAATACCGTATATAAGTGGACTCCATACCGTGTCAGATGCAACGTTTGCAGCCTTTGCAAAGACCCATAATAAATACTACTTTGACAGTGAAACATGGATAACTTGGTGCAGTCTTTTTTGATGTGACCAAAAATACAGACTACAGTAATTTGTACTGTAGCTCTTACTACAAATGATGTAGTCGAAGTTTTGACCTTGATAATTGAGAATCAGAATTTGTTTATTGCTCTCGTATATTACCTATAAGATATAACTTCCCAGAAGTATAAAGGTAAGTCATTTCAAGTTGAAAGTTTCCTTGCAAATCTTCCAAATGAAACCCTCAGCTTCCTGTCTCTTGGTGATTGCAATTTAAGACACCTGAAAGGGGAAATACAGCAAATGCTGTAATAGCATACGTTTCCCGGTACTATGTACCACCAGATAGGTACCCATGTACAGTCAAGATGAAGGGTCACACTCAAATGAACTTATAGGATTCTGTGATAAATTCATCTTAAGTTAACAAATAGTGGAAGCAACTAGATTAGAAATACTATTGGCTTTATATTCATAAATAATGAGGGTCTGGTAAGGAACGTAATGGTGTGCAACACAACGAACTCTGAACACAATCTGATTGAAGTTCAGACCTGCATATACACTGAACTTGAGTAACCCTGTACAGACTCATAAAGATATATTCATCAAATTAAATTTCAGCAATAAAAACACATAGAGACCAAATAAACCATAACCTAACTGAAATTAGATAGGGAGATTATATTAATAATGTGAATTTGAACTAGTGTCTCGAAAAGATGAGCGCAATGGCATTAAAAGCATGCTCCAGACGTATCATGAAAAAGAATATGCAAGTTAGAAAGAAAGAGGCGCTTCCTCTGCAGGTGTACACGAAGAATCACAGAACTGCTCAAAGGCTGAAGATTAGAAAAACCTGTTAGTTAATGTATAACATTGAGCCCTTGGTCATTCAACGCCGGGAATAGTGGAGGCTCAATCCACTGTCTGTTGCTCGCGAGGCAGCAAGTAATCCTGCAGCCAGCGCATGCCAGGAATACTTCATCACACAAGAGAGGGGCAATATCTGAGGCAATTGCAACAGTAAAAGTGTGTGCCAGCCATTACACCAGGTTATTACCAGAAATAAATATTAATTTATAATAGTAATAATAATAATTACCGTAATAAATTATTAAAAATATATATATTTATATTTCATGTTAAAGAGGCATGCATATAAAGTATTTATATTCAAGCAGCCGTTCATAATTATTTACCAGTGAATGGTACATTATTGTCACATCACGTTACAGTGCATGAAATCATATTGAGCACGGTGCGTGAAATAAACACTACACACTGAAATTATTCATGTATCAAGTCATCCACATTTACACCCAAGCTTACCCTTTCCTCAGTTTGCAATTTTTAAAGGCTGTGATTCATCTCTATATTATCATCGACAGATTTACAGAAAATATAGCTTAAAGTAGACTTTCAGGTATTAGCTGTAAGTGGAAAGGGACAAGATGTATGAGATGCGAGGTAGAGGAGCCAGGGGAAGTAAATAGCAACTAAAGACGAAGATGATCCTTGTGAACGTTAGACATTGGTGGTGGTTTATTCGTCTAGAAATGGTACAAGTGTTTCCTGACATGGTCTTGTATTAGTCAAATGATGACCCGTAACTGGAAAAGCATCTGCTGGCTTACCGGAACTACCCGAAATTTATCTTATGGCGTTTTCAGGGGTGAAAGATTGGGCCTCCTGGTAGTTGACCTCAACAACCAGGCTATGGGTGCTAGCCGCATGCGGTGCATTGGCGGATTAAGTGAAACTTGTCGTCGTTGAATATCATTTTGTTTTCTGTGGCTCAATGAAAGATCTACTTTATATCAGCTTGGAGATTTCTGTATCTTCAATGGATGCCACTTCCAAAGGATGATACAGTGCTATAACGTATATCTCCGTCTGTGTTGAATATGAGGATGAGAGAGAATTGGTGCAACTACTATGCCTCAAGAAGCAGAGCTTTCACTTTGGTAGCCCTTTATTTTGCTTTGTTGACGTATTACTCTTAGCAGAAAATTGACAAATGAAAAGAAAAGAGTAGCAGCCCAGCCACCGTGGAGAGAAGACGTCGTCGTTCCTGCTCTTCAGCTGAGCAACTCTGAACACTGTTGCTCGAGATTTTTCTTGAGTTATCCTGAGTAATTCTTCACCAGAGCTGAGAGGAAACTTGCTTGCAGTCACTTCGAGCCCCATCCCCATGCTTGCTTGTTCACCCCTCTCATCCCCATCCCCCCATCCTTCCCTCACCCAAACATCAACACTGGCCCACACACTAACACACTACATACATTGCTATCCTTCTGACTTTCCTATCTTCTTCTTTTTCGGCAACTTCGCTTTGGTGAGTTAACACAAGGCATTTTGACCATCCGGTACCCCGTGGGGTTTTTTTTTAAAACCGGCCGTTTCTTTCCCTTTGGGGCCCCTTTCCCCTCACTACTCGAGGGTAGGCTATCTTAGGGCTGACCTTCATAAGTCAGCTGAAATATGATTTTCAGATTAACATTAAGGAAAGATCCTTTTTTTTTAAGAACTCCTCTCCCAGATGTTCCTTCCTAGACATCATGGCGAGGATACGGTAAGATTACGTATTGATGGAAATCAAATTCCATGAAAGAAATTCTAACATGTATTTCCCTCGAACTCAACGGGTTGCTCCAGTGGATGTTTTTCAAACCCACGCTGGAGCAGTACTTCCCCCTCTCTTCGGAAGAAGATTTACTTCAACTGCTAAAGCATGATGTCCTTGACAAACTGAAGACTTCTGGTGTTACCCCAGTTGCACCTGAGAGCAAATCAAGCTCAGAGGACTGTTTTTGTTGCCAAAAATCAACAGTTTTTAGAACATAGCACTGTGAATGAAATTTTTGAGGACATTAATACAGAAAATTTCTGAATTTAGGGCTGTAGAAGCACATAAATTCTCTAATCCTAACAACAACAAGGTAACCTTAAAATTAATATTTGAGACACCTGAGGAGGCCAAACTTGTGTGTCAAAATGGCTTCAAATGTTTGGCCCACCAGATGTACACCTGACCAAATCTTCTTGAACGATTTGTCATGGCCCACAATTTTTTTAAATGTTATGCCTTTGGTCAAAACACCAACAAATGCAATACTCAAGGGCAAATTTGTAGCATTGCTCTGGCCAACATTCTTATCGAGATTTAATAATAAAAATACCCCCAAAATGTGTCCTCTGCAACTGAAAACATCATGCTTTTTTCTGCTATTTGTCCTGAAAGGAAAAAGGAAATGCAGAAAATTATTGAAGCAAAGAAACTGCCCAAACTTCAAAGAAGACCATTCCCCAGGCACCCCCAAACGATGTCCCAAACTTCCTTCCCAGCTCTACCTGGATCAATGGACTCCTCAGGTCTCTACCAAGGGTTTTCCCAAATGTTTGGAATTCTGCCCCTCTTGGAGCCCCCCAATCTAATCCTCACCTACAACATACACAAACGCAACAACAAGGTTCAGTCATCTATGTCTCGGGTATCCACAGCTGGGGATATGATGAGAGCACAACAAATGTATATAAATGGCCAAAGACATAGCAGGTGGTGACATTCAACTCTGCTCTCAGGTTTTAAATGATCTGTTAATGGCTAATGGGATCACTCCCATCACTATCCCAGAAAATGTGAAGGCAAATTATGACCCAGCCTTCTCATAAAAAGAAGTATGTACCCTACTCTACATCTAAAAATAAGCCTAAGTCATCCCTGGCCCAGGGATCGCACACCTTGCATACCCAGTTGTCAACTCCTCTCAACCCGATAAGTCAACACCTGAACATAACAAGCCCCAAAATTGGTGCCTACTCTCCCGCTATTGAAGCTGATCCTGTTGAACAGGAACTTTCCCGGGAAATAACTCACCTTGCCTACCTAATTTTCCCTTGGACCCTCCACAGTCTCCCATTAACTCTCACGAGCCTCTGTTCCTGTAACTGGGAATATCATACTCCGTTTTTCCGATGATGACTCTAACGATTCTAATGAGTCTGTTAATTACTACCTCTAGTGAAAAATGATGGCATTTTAATACACAAGCACCTACGCAGAAGTTCCCTCCTCCCCTTGACGAGTCCAGCAGGAATAGTGTGGATACCACACATGACACTACTTGCAGGCGTTCAGACCGCAGTACACGAGCGAAGTGCAAAAAAATAAGGGGATTACAATTTTCCAACTTAATGTTCAACATTTCTTTAATAACCATTACCTTCTTGAGGTTGAACTACATAATTACAATCCCGATGTTATACTTTTGAACGAGACAGCTGCAAGAGTTATCAACATATTAAATTACGTGGTTACTGTACTGTGGAGAAATCGAGAGGACCCTTTAGTGGTGTAGCCATCTTAGTTAAATTAGGCTATACATTTAAAAATATTCATGTTGATGAGAAAAACATTCTGCAATAGAAATAACAACGTCTCATGGACAACTAGTGATAGTAACTGGATATTTTCCCCCCAAACAACAATATATAGAGTCAATTCCTCTACATAGGATATTAGCAGAAATTTTCCCAACAATTCTAGCGGGAGATTTAATGCTCATCACCCTGCCCTCTTCAGCTGTGGAGCTGGTATTCCACGGGGTGACTTAAAAGGAAAAAAACTTTTTAATATCATGACAGCTAGAAACTTGTCATTTCAAGGCCCATTCTTTAAATCGTACATTGGACCTCATCCAGGACACCAGATATAGTACTGACAAACAGAGACTGTGACATCTTTCACGTCGTATATCTCCTGGTGGAAATGTAGGATCTGACCAAATCCCTGTTATAATACAACTACAAATCTCTCCATTTAGAATACCTGTACTCCTAAACCAATCTAACACCCTAGATTTGACCCCTTCAGGGCATTTCTGGGTGACGATAAAAATTGTGCCCATTGGAAAATCTACCTTCCATTGCAATTGATGTGCAATCAGGTCCCTGCAAATCGAAAATTGAAGCTACTAATGCAATTTGTCAATTAGCTTCCACAAAGATATACCAAATATAAACCTGGGGAAATAAAGGACAGTTAAGAAATTACAAGCGAAGTCGAAGGCATTTCAAACGCGACAACCCCATAGCTACACTGCACCGATTAAGGCAGAATTAACATGATTAGTCATCACAAAAGGGATTTATGGAAATTGCTATTTCTTTCAAGCTAATCAGTAAAAAAACGTGAACAAAAAAAATTTTTGGAGTAAGATCCGACAACTTTTAGGTGCAAAGCACAAGGCTTCTAACTAACCTAGTTCATACCTTCACTGATGAGGATGATGAAGAAGTTGAAATTAAACTTGACGATCCACAGGACAGGCTAATTTGAGGGTGATGTAAGGGAGAAAATTCTCTCCCAATAACAGTCGTCAATTTAACATAACCCATTATCATTGGTAAATGAATGGAGAGATGAGAACTTGGATGACCTACAACCACTACCTTCCATGATACTTCAACTCTTGAAGATACCCACCCGCTTACTAGACCTATTACATTACTAGAGATGAGTCAGGTTATTGGCAAATGAGAAATAGAGCCCCTGGCCTCTCTGGAATAACAATGAAACAAATAAGTACCTACCTAGAAATTGTAAACAGTCTTTGGGAAATATCTTAAAGCATCTTTGGGCCCCAGGACATTTTCCAGTGGTTTTTAAGACTGCAGGATGATCTTTCTAGGGAAGCCCCCAAAAAAGACATTCACCAACCTGGGGAAATATAGACCTATATCTTTACTTGAAGTCATGGAAAAGTTCTTGAGGTCATTTCCCAAAAGATTGAACTACTATATGGAGTTTAATCACTTTTTTTTTCTGAAAAACAATTTGGCTTTAGACACATAGAGGTACCAAACATGCAATAAATGTTATTTTCGATACTGTAGCAATCTAAAACATCAGGGGAATCTTTCCTTTAAATTTCCACCAGAGATGTTCATAAAGCTTTCGATGCTTATGGCATGATGGCCTTATATACAAACTCATTGACCTACCAGACCATAACGGACTTTCCTCAGAGTAATATATAATTTCTTAATTCAAAGAAAAAAACATTCCTACCTTTCATGGCAGGTCGACAGAGCCTTTATACCGACGGCTGTGTCCCACAAGGTTCTTGTCTCAGTCCATTTCTGTTCAACATTTATGTGAATGACCTTCCTCAACCAGAGTTTAGTGATACGATTGTGACACAGTTTGCAGATGATGTTTTTCATGTCGTCTCATCAACTCCGGTAACAGGAAAATACAAGTATGAGAGAGTCAACAGAAAAAATGAATTGAACTTCGTCGAACATCTAATTGGGAAAAGAATGGAGAATTACGACTAATCCTGACAAGGTCCTTGTTAGCACGATAGGATGTTTTGCATCAACAATTGAAGATAAAAAGGGGTATCTCCATCAGAGGTACACCTGTAGCCATTAGAAACCCTAACAAGATTTTGGGATACGAAATAGACAGGCTGCTCCACTCAACATACCCTCAAAGGAAAAGGGTTTCCTTGATGTTGGTGAGGGGCTCTTGATTTAGGGAATTGGGTCTGTGCTCCAGTTCCCCAAATTAAGCCTGAATGCCTTCCACATAACCCCCCCAGGGGCTGTATAATCCTCCGGGTTTAGCGCTTCCCCTTGATTGTAAAAAAAATAATCCACTCAACATCTCATGTAACTAAAAAGATCAACATACCAAAGCCGGTCTTAGCAGTTTTCTCTCGATTCAAATCAAGCCCCTCAACATGTCAAAAAACATCTGTATAAAATGTTAATAAGACCTATACTCAAATACCCTTGTGTCCCAATGTCATTAACAACAAAGACAAAATATGCTACGGTTACAAAGGGTCCAGAATAGAGCTCTTCGCTTCATACCGATACCAGGAGGAGAGACAGAGTAAAAATGGCAGATTTTTCACATACAACAAGATATTACTGCCATAAAAAGTACGCCTTGACACCCTAAAAAAGAAACAATCTCTACAATTTCAAGAACTATACATGCCAGATAGAGAACATCCTATACAAGTGGTAAATACCACGGATTATACCATCAATACTCCTCACAGGACTCAAAGAATGACTCTCCCACAGAGGGTCCGTCGTTTTAAAACATAAAGATGATTACCCTCGACCCATGATATTGAGCAACCTCCCTGATGAAGATTGGGTAACACCAGAACCCTTCTATGTATACGAGTACATCATCGCCCCCCAAATTTGGGAGACATCTTATATAACAACCTAATGTAAAAATTATGCTATTTACTATGGCTGGACACCACCTGTAAGAAGCCATTGTCACGGAATTCTATAAACTGGCCAGAAAATTATTGCCTTCATTTTCGCATAAATATCCGTTGTGCAATCGCAAAAAAAAAAAAAAAAAAAAAAAAAAAAAAAAAAAAAAAAAAAGCAATTGCAACTTGTATAATTACTACCAATTCAGAGTCATGTACTATATTCTGTTATATCTAAGTGACTCTGATGGGGTTTGTCCCTTTTACCTCATAAAGAAAACTTATCATTTCACGTACACTTTTTAAATTACACCAAAAATGGTTGGGCCACTTACCTTTTATATCCTACCTCTCTCCCCCCTCCCACCCTTTTCCAAAATTTTTATCCTTACCCATCCTTCTTCCTTACCCATCTCACCAAAGCCTGGTCTGGATACCCAAAATCTTAGCATCTGAAATGTAAGAAAATTAAAAGTCATATGCACACTTTTCAGTTATTCCTTTTTGCATGAATTTTCAAAGATGTTAATAATCTGAACGACTTTGTGGTTTGTAATGACCTTTATATTTCCCGTGTCCAGACTCCGTCTCCATAGGATAATTAAAAAAACGTGATAGTGTTTTTTTTTAATGAATTTGAAGTTCATGAATATGGGCGAGGTGCAGACTGGATGAGTTAAAGTAGAGTTAAAGCTATGTTAGAAATTTTGGAGATGGCAGAATTTTGGGCTTCATTCGTGAAAAAAGAACATCATTTATTTTATCAACCTTTTGTCTGATTTTGTCTGAGAGTCATATTGTGACTCCAATGTTTCGCTTATTTCTTCGTTGCCTGATATCAGCCTAAGTTCCATTTTCTTGAATCAAGGGCTTAATACTCGATGTGGTTTTTGCCATGGATTTCGCTTATAAGGAAAATTACTTAAGAATATTTTAGCTTCATTAATGGCATTTTGCTACCTCTGTCTCTCTTGGACTCTGTATGATTCATTTAGTGTCATGTTTCCCGTCTTCACTAATATTTCTTTTTCTGTTGAGAGAGTGAAGACCCTTTAAAGGGTTTTGTGTTTATTTGGGTTCACTTGCAAAGACAGTATCTCTCTAACCTGCATCTTCCCTTCCAATGGTATATGTCTGAAGCACATAAATGGGAAAAGATTTCATCTTCTCGACACACCGGGTTAAATTACGTTATTTATAAGCTCCCCACGAAATCGTAATGACACGATTGCAAACAAACCATACCCCGGGCGAGGTTAGACCCCGAAACAAGTCTCAAAACTCCAGACCGTCGCGTTAGCCACTGGGCCAGCTAGCCCAGTGGCTAACGCTGCGGTCTGGGAGTTTTGAGACTCACTGATCGCGGGTTCTAACCCCACCCGTGGTATTTTTTTTTTTATGTTATTTATACAATGTTTCAGTAAGTTCATGCTTTATTTGATCTCAGCTAATGTATTTATTGTTGAAATTTCAATGTGCTGAATACAACCGCTCATGACTAATTTGTTTGGTTCGTAGTGTGTATGCAGGTCTCAAATTAGGTTGTGGTCAGAGTTCACTATATTCGACAACGTTATGTTCCCTACCAGATCCTCATTATTTGTCAACATAAAGTCAGAGGTATTATCTGGTCTGGTTGATCCAGCTACTTGCTGGCTTAATGGGAATTTATCACACGGAATTAATAGTTGTATGTGTGAGACTGTTCATCTGAACTGTTTCCTGATATTGTCAGTGTTATAATAGCATATGCTACATTCTTCTTCAGAGATAACACCAAGAAGCAAGATATTTGGGTTCGGGTTTGAGATGTTTTCAAGACTTTTTTCAGCTTTCATTAACTAATCTTTGAACTGCTGGAAAGGTGTATCTGGTGATTTATATAAGCAAGTGCAAAAATTGGACTCAGATTTTTCGATTTTTTACTGCAAAAACTTTAACTACAATATTTATGGTGTTTAACTCAGTGTAAATGAGCGACTCTATCATACCGACCCACCCTCTATTGTGGCCTGTTTTTTCGCTCTCATCTAAGTAGATTATACTCAGAAATTCATATTTCGCTGTATGAGGTCTAGTAAAGGCTGCAAACATTGCATTTGACTCGGTGAGTCCGCTAATAGATGGTAGGGTGTTGTTGTTGTTGCCTCTGCAGGTTGCCCGCAGTCGCTGCCGGGCGTCACCGCCCCCTTTTTCCCGCGGCCAGGTCCCAAGCCAGGCCTCCAAGTTGCTGATCTGATCGACCAGGCTGTTGGTGCCAGCCGCACTCAGTCCAACACATGCACTACAACTCGATTAATCAGGAGTTGACTTTAGAAACCTATTAAGTTCTTCTTGAAGATGGCTAGGGGTTTCGTTAATAATTACTTTTATGCACGAATGAAGCGCATTTAAGAGTCTTGGTTCCCTTACAATAACTGAGTTCTCTCCTAGTGTATCCTTTGCACCCCTACTTTTTATTGGAGGCATTTTGGGCAGTCTTCTAATTCTCTTGCTTTCATATGGAGTGATTTCAGTGTACAGGTTTGGAACCAGTCCCTGCAGAATTTTTCATGTGTAAATTATGCTCGGTTTAAGACCATGTATATTTGCAAAAACCAATGATATTGTATTATTTCTTTAGGAGGATCTTATTTGTTGATATTAATATCTGTGGCTATACTACTGCTACTACTACTACTACTACTACGACTACTACTACTACTACTACTACTACTATTACTAATAATAATAATAATAATAATAATAATAATAATAATAATAATAATAATACCAGCATTAATAATATTATTAGTAACAATAAACTTAACAAATAAATCAAATTTTAATATTGATAAAAGGAATAATACTACATTACAATTAGCATAAATATTAATACTAAGTTTAGATTATCATAAATAACTATTGCAGCGTGATATTACTGATGGTAAATTGTAGAAAGTCTTGGAGACGACAAGAGAGGTAATAACCAGGAGTGAGACTGTCGCTTATCACAGGGAAAAAATCAATGAGAGGGCCGTGATGCGACCACATTGTAGATTGCCACCACAGTAATAGTGAGGATATGTGGTGTAGTGTGGTAGCTGGTATATGGTGTTGTGGGTGGTATGGTGGATGGTATGTGTTGCCGGTGTAGTGGGTGGTGGGTTGTATTATGATGGGTAGTGTGAGGTGCGGTGTAGTTTGTGGTGGGTTGTGTGTGATGTAGGGTTGTATTCGGGAAGTGGGTCTCCAGTGGTCGTCTGCTTACCTCTCGCCGCCCCAGGCCTCCTGTCTCGCCAACAATACTCTGCACATGACAGTTACCTGCCTCTGCTCACCTGCTTCTTTGCTTAGTTACCTACTGAAGAACTTCCTGCTCAAGAGCCCTTATCTTGCGTCTTCTTGTTAACTTGCTTTATTCCTAACATGTCTTCTTGGGAATATGATCTTAAACTCGATAATCCGTTGCCCGTAAATTGTTAGCAATATCATTGAGTCAATTGGCAACCTGTTGGGGGTGCTAGATATGTTCTCCCAGGCTGTCTCCTGAAATCATCTACAGGTAACTTCCAGGTGGTTTGTAGGTATGTTCTCAAGCTACCTGAAGTCATCGCTAGGTAAACCTCCTATTTTGTGCTAGTTAGGTTATGTAAGACTTCCTAAACCCTAGCCCAGGTGCATTACCAATAGAACAAGTCATTATTTGTCATGTGTATATAAATACACACGTTTCGGCATTTAAGTAGAGTGAGCATTCAAACATTCTCAGCAGACGCTTCTTGTGCCTGACCTTGTTGTCTCACTCAGTTTTCCAGTCCCTCTCTAAATTTTGTTTGTATTTAAGCAAGAAATTAAAACGTTCTGACAAGTGGGTGAAAATGTTCCCATTTTCCTTTCCCTAAGATGTACGAAGAAAAGGGATATAAAGCTGCCAAAACCCGTGGTTGCCATGGCGCACTTAGGGTTCCTTGATGCATTACATGTTTTTCCCGTGGTCATGTTCCTTTCCCCCGGGGTTGCGGGCCACCAACAGTACACCCTGGTTGATAGGAAAGCACAAGAGGGCCTGACTCATGATCGGGGTCCGGGGGTAGAAAAACTTGGAACCCCAAAGGTAAAGATATTTCAAAGGCTCCATTGTTGATGACCGGCAAACAAAGTAGAAGAGATTCACAGATGTAAAGTACAGGGAGCATTTTTTTGCCAGGAAAGAGTCAATAGACATCTAAAAAAACTGGAAATTGGAAAAACACCAGGAAAGTAGTCTCTGGAACGGCGAAGAAAAGATGCCAAATTTTTTTATTATATAATATATTATATATATATATTTATATTTTTAAAATATTATATTTTTTATATATATATGTGTATATAAATATATATATATATATATATAATATATATATATTAATTTTTTTATATATAATATTTTTTCACAAGTGGCTCTCCACCCAGGAGGGGGGACCAAAAAAGAAAGAAAATCCCCCCAAAAAAAAAATACTTTAAACATCATTCAACACTTTCACCCCCACTCCATTATCATGTTTTTTCAGAGGTGCTAGAATACAACGTCTACAAACATACCTATAAAGTACAAACATATCCCCCAAACTGCCTTTCCCAAACCCCCTCCTTTAAAAAGTGCGCTTGTACTTCCCATTTCCGGGCCCTCAAGTCCGACTATATGAAAATAACCGGTTTCCCTGAACCCCTTCACTAAATTTTTACCCTGCTCCACTCCAACAGATCGTCAGGTCCCAAGAAACAATTCGTCCCCATTCACTCCTATCTAACACGCTCACGCACGCTTGCTGGAAGTCCAAGCCCTTACCACAAAACTCCTTTACCCCCTCCTCCAACCCTTTCGAGGACGACCCTCCCCCGCCTTCCTTCCCCTATAGATTTATATGCTTTCCATGTCATTCTACTTTGATCCATTCTCTCTAAATGACCAAACCACCTCAACAACCCCTCTTCTGCCCTCTGACTAATCTTTTATTAACCCCACACCTTCTCCTAATTCCCACTCCGAATTTTCTGCATAATATTTACACCACACATTGCCCTTAAAACAGGACATCTCCACTGCCCCCAACCGTCCCCTCGCTGCTGCATTTACCACCAAAGTTCACACCCATATAAGAGTGTTGGTACTACTATACTTTCATACATTCCCTTCTTTGCCTCCATAGATAACGTTTTTTGACTCACATATACCTCAATGCACCACTCACCTTTTTTCCCTCATCAAATTCTATGATTAACCTCATCCTTCAAAAATCCATCCGCCGACACGTCAACTCCCAAGTATCTGAAAACATTCACTTCTTCCATACTCCTTCCTTCCCCAATTTGTATCCAATTTTTCTTTATCTAAATCATTTGACACCCTCATCACCTTACTCTTTTCTATGTTCACTTTCAACTTTCTACCTTTACACACATTCCAAACTCATCCACAAAACCTTTGCAATTTTCTTTAAAATTCTCCCATAAGCACAGTATCATCAGCAAAAAGTAACTGTGTCAATTCCCATTTTGAATTTGATTCCCTATAATTTAACCCCACCCCTCTCCCAAAAACACCTAGCATTTACTTCCTTTACAACCCCATCTATAAATATATTAAACAAACGGTGACATTACACTCCTGTCTAAGACCTACTTTTACCGAGAAGCCAGGTTCCCTCTCTTCTAACACCCTAACTGGCCTATACCCTCATAAAAAATTTTAGAAATTAATAACTTACCACCTTTTCCCATATATAGCAACCATTGCCACATTGCTCCTTATCCACTCTATATATGCCTTTCTAATCATAATGCAATAAAAACTTCCCTATCTTTATCTAAATTACTGTTCACATATATGCTTCAATGTAAACACCTGATCTACACATCCCTCCCCACTCTAAAACCTCCTTGCTCATCCGAATCCTACATTCTGTCTTACCTCTAATTCTTTCAATTATAAAACCCCACTGTACACTTTTCCTGGTATACTCAGTAAACTTATTCCTCTATAATTTTTACAGTCTCTTTTGTCCCCTTTCCTTTTATATAAAGGGACTATACATGCTCTCTGCCCAAACCCCAGGTACCTTCCCCTCTTTCATACATTTATTAAACAAAAGTAAACCCAAACCCCTCCAAACTATATCCCCCCCCGCTTTTAACATTTCGTCATGATCCCTCAGTTCCAGTGCTTTTCCCCCCTTTTATTTTTCGTAATGCCTCACGTACCTCCCCACATTACATTCTGCTCTTCTTCACTCCTAAAAAATGGTATACCTCCCTGACCAGTGCATGAAATTACTGCCTCTGTTTCTTCTTAACATTTAAAAGTTCCTCAAAATATTCTCGCCATTTACCCCAAAACCTCCATTCTCCCCATCTACTAACTCCCCTACTCTGTTTTTAACTGACAAATCCTATTTTCCCTAGGCTTTCTTAACTTGTTTAACTCACTCCAAAATTTTTTCTTATTTTCATTAAAATTTCTTGACAGTGCCTCTCCCACTCTATCATCTGCTCTCCTTTTGCACTCTCTCACCACTCTCTTTACCTTTCTTTTACTCTCCATATACTCTGCTCTTCTTATAACACTTCTGCTTTGTAAAAACCTCTCATAAGCTACCTTTTTCTCTTTTATCACACCCTTTACTTCATCATTCACCAATCACTCCTCTTTCCTCCTGCCCCCACCCTCCTATAACCACAAACTTCTGCCCCACATTCTAATACTGCATTTTTAAAACTATTCCAACCCTCTTCAACCCCCCACTACTCATCTTTGCACTAGCCCACCTTTCTGCCAATAGTCGCTTATATCTCACCCGAACTTCCTCCTCCCTTAGTTTATACACTTTCACCTCCCTCTTACTTGTTGTTGCCACCTTCCTCTTTTCCCATCTACCTCTTACTCTAACTGTAGCTACAACTAAATAATGATCCGATATATCAGTTGCCCCTCTATAAACATGTACATCCTGGAGCCTACCATCAACCTTTTATCCACCAATACATAATCTAATAAACTACTTTCATTACGTGCTACATCATACCTTGTATATTTTTATCCTCTTTTTCATAAAATATGTATTACTTATTACCAAATTTCTTTCTACACATAGCTCAATTAAAGGCTCCCCATTTACATTTACCCCGGCACCCCAAATTTACCTACTACTCCTTCCATAACATTTTTACCCACTTAAGCATTGAAATCCCCAACCACCATTACTCTCACACTTGATTCAAAATTCCCCACGCATTCACTCAACATTTCCCAAAATCTCTCTCTCTCCTCTACACTTCTCTCTTCTCCAGGTGCATACACGCTTATTATAACCCACTTTTCACATCCAATCTTTATTTTACTCCACATAATCCTTGAATTAATACATTTATAGTCCCTCTTTTCCTGTCATAGCTTATCCTTCAACATTATTGCTACTCCTTCTTTAGCTCTAACTCTATTTGAAACCCCTGACCTAATCCCATTTATTCCTCTCCACTGAAACTCTCCCACATCGGCGTTTCCCACCAAGGCAGGGTGGCCGGAGGAAAAAAAACTTTCATCATCATTCACTCTATCCCTGTCTTGCCAGAGGAATGCTTACATTACAGTTATAAAACTGCAACATTAACACCTCTCCTTCATTGCCCCGGCGCTGTACTTCCCATCTCCAGGAATCAAGTCCGGCCTGCCGGTTTCCTTGAATCTCTTCATAAATGTTATCTTGCTCACACTCCAACAACACGTCAAGTCCTAAAAAAACATTTGTCTCCATTTGCTCCTAACACGCTCACGCATACCTGCTGGAAGTCCAAGCCCCTCGCACACGAAACCTCCTGTACCCCCTCCCTCCAACCTTTCCTAGGTCGACTCATATTCCGCCTTCCTTTCAGGGTAACTTATGGTGGTAGAGGCTTGGTAGTATCGCTGTGGTGAAGGAGTGATGGTGTAGTAGTGGTGAAGGTTTGGTGGTGTAACGGTGGAGGTGTGATTGTGTAGCAGTGGTGAAGGTTTGATGGTGTGAAGGTGTAAGAACATAAGAACATAAGAACGAAGGAACACTGCAGAAGGCCTACTGGCCCATGCGAGGCAGGTCCAAGTCTCCTACCGGCTTAAGCCAATGCACCCAACCTAGTCAGGTCAGGTCACATTGACTTAAGGGAGGAACACGGCAACCGACCTGTTAGCACAAGCTATCAGGTCTAACTCACACCCACCCACATCTACTCATGTATTTATCCAACCTATTTTTAAAGCTACACAACGTTCTGGCCTCTATAACGGTACTTGGGAGTTTGTTCCACTCATCCACAACTCTATTACCAAACCAGTACTTTCCTATATCCTTCCTGAATCTGAATTTTTCCAACTTAAAACCATTGCTGCGAGTCCTGTCTAGGCTAGATATTTTCAGCACACTATTTACATCCCCTTTATTTATTCCTGTCTTCCATTTATACACCTCAATCATATCCCCCCTAATTCTACGTCTTTCTAGAGAGTGCAGCTTCAGGGCCCTTAGTCTATCCTCATAGGGAAGGTTTCTGATACATGGGATCATCTTTGTCATCCTCCTTTGTACATTTTCCAGAGAATTTATATCCATTCTGTAATACGGTGACCAAAACTGTGCAGCATAATCTAAATGAGGCCTATCCAAGGATGTATAGAGTTGAAGAACAACCTGAGGACTCCTATTATTTTTTGCTTCTTGATATGAAGCCAAGGATTCTATTAGCTTTATTGCGAACACTTATGCACTGTTGTCTTGGTTTCAGATTACTGCTAACCAGAACTCCTAAATCTTTTTCGCAATCCGTAATATTAAGATCTACATTATTAGTTTATATGTGGCATGGTTATTGTCCTGTCCAACATTTAGAACTTTGCATTTGTCTATATTAAACTGCATCTGCCACTTCCCCGCCCACTGCATCAGTCTTTTAAAATCTTCCTGGAGTGCTCGAATGTCCTCGTCAGAATGAATTCGACGGCCTTTTTTGGTGTCATGGGCAAATTGCCGATGTCCCTCTTTTGCCCTCATTGCTTTTATGTGATTTGGAACGCGGGGGGCCCAACACTGACCCCTGGGGAACCCGCTCGTGACGTTTCCCCCCACTCTGTTTTTTCCCCCATTTATGCAAACTCTTGCTCCCCCCTATTTGTCAACCATCCCTTATCCAGGAAAAAATTTCTCCTTTTCCTGGCTTTAATTTTCCTCAATAGTCCTGATGTGGGCCCTGTAAAAAGCCTTATGAAGTCCAATACAAAATTTCTATTCATTCCCATGATAAACCTCCTAAAATCCCTTTAGTGAAAAAAGTTAATAAATTCGTAAGGGGACCCCCTTTTAAAACCATGCTGAATTCGTTGTTAAATTTATGTTTTTCAATGGCTACGAACTCCCTGGGAATTTATTGATCCAAAATTTTTTTCCCACTAGGAGGTTGGGGTTATTGGTCTATAGTTCGAAGCTAAGGCCCGTCACCTGTTTTGAAAATGGGATCACATTTGCCATTTTCCACTTTCTGGCCCAGCCCTTTGAGTGATATTTGGGAAAAAATTAGCCAAAGGTGTGCTAAGCTCCCCCTTTTTCATTCCTTTAGAACCCTGATACAGTTCATCTGGGGCCGGGGGTTTTTTAGGTTTTAATTTATCTATTTGCCCCAAGGACCAGTCATTGGACCCTAATAGTGCACGTTTATTATGTCCTGTTTACTAATTTTTTCATTACTGGAAAAATCGCTGGTATCCCCCTGTGTAAAAGAGAGGAAATATTTTAAAAAATTTTACACATTTCCTTTTCACGTCAGTGACTGCCCAGAACTTTTTTGTGGGCCCATCTTTCCCTGATCTTACTTTTGTTACCTGAAAGAATCCTTTTGGGTTATCTTCGATTCTTTTGCAACTTTAACCTCATAATCTCTTTTTGCTTTTCTAATTCCCTTTTTTATTTCTCTTTTTAACTGAATATATCGATTTCTTTAATTGCCCCTCTCCTCTTTTGATTTGCCTATATATCCCTCTCTTTTGACCAAATCAGATATTTTAATCTTTTGGGTTCATCCATTTAGGATCATTTTTGTTTTGATCTGATTTCCCTATTTGGAACATAATTTGACTGAGCAGCTAGAACTATGCCCTGGAAAGCATCAATCGGCAACCATCCCCACCTACCTGACCCTTAGTCAGGTCATTCCATTCAGCCACCTAAGTAATTTTTCAGTCCTATGAAATCAGCCAAGCGAAAGTCAGGGACGGAGACTTGAATTGCCATTATTAGGGGAATTCCATGATATATTAAAACTGAGTGATTTGTGATCACTCTCCCCAAGCTCATCATTAACCTCAAGATTATTAATAGTGTTTCCCTACTGGCAAGAACCAAGTCAAGGAGGTTATTTCCCCTAGTTGGCTCTGTCACAAACTGTTTTAAAAAACAATCCTGGATCGAAATCAAGAAAGTCACCCGACTCTAAATTTCCTGTCAAATTGCTCCAGTCAATCTTCTATAGTTGAAATCTCCCATAGCACAACATTTTCGTATGTAGATGCCTTACGAATTTCGTCCCATAGAAGTTTACTGCACTCCCTATCAAGATTTGGGGCCCGTAAATCACACCCAAAATTAGTTTTTTCTGGGCCCTCGAGAAGCGTAACCAAACAGATTCAGTGGCTGACGCTTCTAATTTAAATCTTGTCTAACACAACAATTTAAATTGTCTCTGACATACATCGCTACTCCACCACCTTTCCTGTTGACCCTGTCAGTGTGGAATAAAATTTTTAGCCTTGTATGTGACATTCAGAGGCATCTCTCTATCTTTCAGATTGAGCCAGGTCTCTGTTATAGCAATAATATCTATGTTTCCTGCACTTGCAATTAATCTTAGACTCATCTATCTTATTTCTAACACTCCTGCTATTATATAGTAACCTTAAGGGAGCTAGTCCCTTGCTGCCCTCTGCGCCCCCCTTTGTTTGCTGACCTGTTCTATTGTCTTTATTTATAACTTCATGCGAATGCCTTTATTTCATTTACTGTTTCCAACCCTAGTGTTGCAACCTGCTTGTTTCCCACACACACCCATACCTCTATCTTCCATCAGTTTAAAATCATAGGCATTTCCCAATGGCCTTCTCAATCGAGTCTGCAATGCTCCACCCCTTTCCCCAGAGAGATGTACCCATCCCTTGCATACATATCATTGTTTGCCATAAAAGTTGTTCCAGTTTTCAAAGAATGGGATTGCAAGTTCCTTGCAGTATCTGTCTAGCCACAATTTACACCAATTGGGCCCTAGACAACCATTCATTTCCCACTCCCCTTCTAGCAAGATGCTACATATGATTGGGATCCCTCCCTTAGAACTTAATGAAATCTATAGCTGACCTTACTTATCTAGCAGCTCTTCTCTCCTACCCTTCCCAATATCATTTCCACCAGCACTGAGAAAAGATAATGGGCTTGTTCCCATTACCTGACATGATATTATCCAGCTGTTGACAATGTCCCCAACACCAGCTCCAGGGAAGCACACCTATCTCTCACTTCTTATTCCTATTACAAAAAGCACGGTCAATATATCTTACCTGAGAGTCACCAACCACAAGAATGCGCTTACCTTCATTAGCAGGGGCAGTAGTACCCTTACCTTCACTGGCCACTGAAGTACATTTATCCTGGAGAAACAGAGAAGCGATTTCCTACTTCAGATCTTCACTCTTAACTTTCCTTACTCTAAATGCGCCTCCCATTACTGTGAACAAAATCGCCACTTGTAGCAGGTGCTGGGCGCACCTCACTGCTGGTAGCCCTTGCTACCTCCCAACTGCAGCCTCCTCACAGCGAGAGACAGACTGCACCTCACTGCTAGAAGTCTCATTCCCCACAACTCCAGCCACCTCACACACTCTCCCAGACCCATTGAGGTGGACCTTCAGCCTCCTAATCTCCTCCTGGAGAAGCAAGACCTCCTCCTTCAACTCTCCAACCTCAGTTTTTAAAACACTGCAGAAGCAAGCCATGCTTTGTAACCGTCCACGCTAATCCCCAAAGCAGCTCAGGGTCTGTGACCTCACGTGACGACTGACCACTGACGACTCCCTGACCACTGACGACTGACTGACCACTGAGTGTAGTAGTGGTGAAGGTGTGATGGTGTAGCAGTGCTGAAGGTTTGATGGTGAAACGGTGGTGGTGTGGTGTAGCAGTGGTGAAGGTTTGATGGTGTAGCAGTGGTGAAGGTGTGATGGTGAAACGGTGGTGATGTGATGGTGTAGCAGTGGTGAAAGGTTGATGGTGAAACGGTGGTGGTGTGGTGTAGCAGGCGTGAAGGTTTGATGGTGAAACGGTGGTGGTGTGGTGTAGCAGTGGTGAAGGTTTGATGGTGAAACGGTGGTGGTGTGATGGTGTAGCAGTGGTGAAGGTTTGATGGTGAAACGGTGGTGGTGTGATGGTGTAGGAGTGGTGAAGGTTTGATGGTGAAACGGTGGTTGTGTGATGGTGTAGCAGTGGTGAAGGTTTGATGGTGAAACGGTGGTGGTGTGGTGTAGCAGTGGTGAAGGTTTGATGATGTAGCAGTGGTGAAGGTTTGTTGGTGAAACGGTGGTGGTGTGGTGTAGCAGTGGTGAAGGTGTGATGGTGTAGCAGTGGTGAAGGTGTGATGGTGAAGCGGTGGTGAAGGTGTGATGGTGAAGCAGTGGTGAAGGTGTGATTGTGTTGTGGGGGTGAAGGTGTGATGGTGTAGCAGTGGTGGTGGTGTAATGGTGTAGCAGTGGTGGTGGTGTAATGGCGTAGCAGTGGTGGTGGTGTAATGGTGTAGCAGTGGTGGTGGTGTAATGGTGTAGCGTTGGTGAAGAAGTGTTTGTAACAGGATAATTCTACTGTAGTAATAATGGAGGACTGTGTGGTATACCTCGCGGCGTTTCCGGATTTCGCTGGCCCGCGGCGCGGTCTCGTTGGCTGGCGGTGCTATTTCACTTGTCGAGATGTGGTCTTGTTGGTCTGCAGTGTAGTGTGACTGGTGTTTTTTGATCACTTCAAGGCTCAGCATGTGCTTACTTCAGTGCCAGGTAGGCAGCGCAGTCAGTGGCCTAGTGTAGTAACCCAGGTAATGGTTTACCTGTCACCTTTCCAGAGTTTCGTACATTACCTACCTGGAGGGTATTCCGGGGATCAACGCCTCCGTAGCCCGGTTCAAGACCAAGCCTTATGGATTATGGTGATTAGTATTCACCTAATTAAACTCATCTAGTTGTATTTGCTTTAATCAACTCATAGCTTCTGACCTCACTTCTCAACTCTTATCAACCGGTTTTACTGATTTCTAACCTCCAGGACATTATCATGCCTTTTCCCGAAGCTTTGTATAGTGTTTTCCACTAGCCAGATCAATCAGGCTGTGATAGATATATGGGTCAGCGGGCGAGTCACCATTAGCAACAGCCTGGATGATCAGGCAAGTGCTTGACGAGCCTGGCCCGAGGCCGGAACTCATCAAAGGTATCAAAAGTATCCATTTCTTCCTCTAATGCCTTCCATAGATAAGGGGCATCCTAACGCCTTGCATCTTTGTTGGTTGCCAGCTGTGTAACCTGCCTCCGTCTCCTCACATCTCAAACAGTTCTGTCCCTGTCCACTCTATCCAATCCTCTGAATATTCTGATGTCCCCTGATCTTCATCTCTTCTAGTGATTTTAGCTTACCTTTCCTCATGGTGGTAATGGAGAATTGTAGTGGAAACTGAGGATAGTGGAGGACTTTTGGTAGTGGACCAAAACAGTGTGTTAAGTGTAGGGCTGCAGTGGTAGTCAGTAATTGAGATAATGGTAGGGAGTGTTATGATGGAGTGCTTTGTGGTGATGGTGGTAGTGGACGAGTGTGTTGTGATGGAGCGACTTGTGGTTTTGGTGGACTGTTGTGATGGAGTGCTTTGTAATGGTGGTGGAGGAAAGTACTGTGATAGTGTGTTGTGGTGGAAGTGAAAGAGAGTGTTGTTGTGTGGTGGTTGAGGATATATGTTCAGGTGGTGGGGGGTGTGTTGGTGCCATAATACAATAATGGCGTCTGCAAGTCTCGATGTTGGGAGCCACGCGCATTAGGTAATCACTTTATAGTCGCAGATCCCGTCATCAAGCCCTCTCGATAGCCAATTGAGCCTTGCCCATCGTCACGCAAAGTGGGTGAAGGCGTCACTATAAGTGGGCTGGGCGACACTCTAAGTGGGTAGGAGGGCTGCAGGAAGCTGCTCTGTATCTCATACACTTGAACATAGTTGGGCATGACAGCCGCCCTACTAAACTTCCACGGTGTCCGCCTTTGTGCTCAGCAATAGACAGTGCCCTCTTGTTCCCCCCCTCCCATCTACCTACCTATCTTGAATCTTCCTTGATGTTCCGTCTTGGAGCGCCACCCCTCCTCCCTCACCCTTCGATCCGCGCTCTTATCCGGCTTGCTGGGTGACGGCCAGATAAGCCCAGCAGCTGGTGCCAATTTCCCCTAGACACAACAACCCTGCTGTGCAGTTGAAAAGGTCTCCTAGTTAAACGTCGTATTGTTTTTAAGAGCCTACAGAAATAATTAACTTTCACCGGCATCAAGGTTTGGTGTACTTGAGGGCTGCTTCTCTCTAAGAATGATACAACAACTATAAGTTTATCTATGTAAATGTCAGAGATGATACAAAAAAAAAATGCTGGGTTGAGTATCGTGCCATGGGGAACAGCGTTTTACAGTGGCCTCTGATTTTAGGTTAGGCTAATGTATTCTGCATATGCTTTTGTAGAGCACGTCTGGTTCATAACTTAACTGGGGTAGTCTGTTTTTACTTGACATATTGTGCAAAGCACGACTGTGTGCATAATTATTTATTCGCTGTTTTTCTTGTTGTCATTGTTTGCTGATTGGATGGGTGATCAGTTGTCAGTTGGTGTTTACCCTGTGGACGAGTTTCTCAAATGGTGCCAGGCCTATAAGGAAGTTGCCACATCATGTAATAGATATCCACGCTATCCGGGATGGCCCAGGTTTTTTAAAGATTTTTTTTTCAGTGCCTTGGCCCCAAATCTGCACACTGCCATAACAACATACTGGAGTGAGAGATATGGGAGGAAGTGTAAAATAAACCCAGTGAGGAGCAGGGGTGCGGTGGGGACAATAAGGGAACACTGTATCAACATCCAGGGTCTCAGATTTTTCAGCATCTTACCAGAAGATATCAGAAACACTGCTGGAACAAGGGTAGAAGCCTTCAAGAGGAAACCAGACAAGTATCTTCACCAGGTGCCAGATCAACCAGGCTGTGATGGATATGTGGGGCAGCGGACCTCCAGCAGCAACAGCCTGGTTGACCAGGCAAGCACCAGACGAGCCTGGCCCATGGCCGGGCTCAGAGAGTAGGTAAACTCTCGAAACTCTTGAAAGGTATAAAGGTATACCCTAATGAAGGTTTAAATGTAATTGGGCAGTGGAAACTAGATATGCAATGTTAAAGCATTTTTTGTTGAGTAGATTTTTTTAAGAAAATTGACACAGAAACAACATAGTCTAAACTGAACTACTTTAAACTTGGTACACTACAAACTTCACTCCGTAGAGCTGAAGAAAACTGTAATGAACTTTCGAGAAACGAGGACGGAAAATTTTACATTCAAGAATTACATCAGTGTTATTTTCACAACTATAAGGAATATATTAGGCTGGATAATAAGAATATTTGAAACAAGGATACTTGGTTCCTGACAAATCTAGCTATGGCACCTACAGTATATTAGGCTGCCTGTTAGCCTCACGTAGCCTAACATCAACAGCCTGATTGATCAGGCCATCAACCAGTAAATTTCTGGAAACCCCTCAGATTCCTAAATATTCTCACTGGAAAGGAGGAGAGAGAAAGATACATAATAATATGCATGTGAAATGTATTTGAGGGCCTAGTGCCAAATTTGCAGGCTGCTCTGGCATGCTGGGCGCGATGCCCCCCGGGATCGCTGAAAGTAGAAACTAATGAGTAACAATGCTTTTTCACCCCCCAACCAGTTTAAGGCAAGTACTTGTAAATCGGGAAATCCTGAGAATTTTTCACTGCCAATAAAATTTTGTAAAACTCGGGGAACAAAAGAACCTTTAAATTTTCTCTTGAGTAGGGGGCAAGAGGTACTCATAGTTAAAACCCCGAAAATATTGACAGTTTTGTTTTCTTGATCTAGCACTGAAATTATTCCTTATGTAACATGTAATTTTTAAAAGGTTCGAAGATTAACACTATCTTTATATATATATTATATATATATA
>NC_069436.1:32107979-32137979 GCF_026875155.1 Cherax quadricarinatus | reverse complement strand
GTACCGGCTCAGGAGGGCTGTGGTTCGTACATTGGACAACGTGCGGCCAGCAGTAACAGCCTCGTTGATCAGGCCCTGATCCACCGGGAGGCTTAGTCATAGACCGAGCCGCGGGGGCGTGTCAAGGCACCTTAATGAAAAATTATATCAGACATATTAAGCAAATATCTAAAAATTACTTGCAACAGATAATACAAATTGTAGATACATACTATTTAGATGTAGTTCTCTTAACCCTTTTGGGTTCGTAGTTCCTAGCCTTTAACCCTACTGTCCACAGGATGGATATGAAGTGCATAATACGCTAGCCGTTTCGGCGGCAAAATCTGAAGGATGCTTCCGGGGATCAACGCCGCCGCGGCCCAGTCCTGGCCGAGCTTCTTGGTGGATCAAGGCCTGATCAGCCAGGCTGTTAATCCTGGCCTCACACGGCCCAACTTATTAACAGCCCGGCTGGTCAGGAACTGATTTGGGAAATTTGTCCAGTTTCCTCTTGTAGACATCCAGTTTTATTGGTAGTTTCCCATATGCACGGCAGGAGGGCGTTGACAAATCAGGGACTTGGAGTACTCAGTGAGTTCTCTTTTAGTGTACTCGTCTTCCTTTCACACGAAGTGTTTCGGGTGTGCAGGTTTGACACCAGTCCCTCTAGGATTTTCTCAAGTCGCTCACAGTCAGCCGGGCTCTGGTGCTTACGTTATACGTCGTGCGGCTAGCACCAAAAACCTGGTTAATCAGGCCACCCACCGTGGGCGTTGATCCTCGGAACACTCTCCAGGTACACTCCAGGTTCCTTTCTCGCCTACATTTCAAAGAATACAGTTGAAGGGACCTCAACTGTATTCCTTGAAAATGTAGTAGTTCAGATGTGTTATTGTGTATGTATATATTGAGTGTATATATAAACTAAAATTACCAACAAACTCTTAACTGTCTTCGAGAGAGAACTTCATAATTTCCTAGAGTCAGTTTTTGATGAGTCGGGCTCTAGTGCCGTTGAGCTACGTGCTGCTAGCACGAACAGCCTGACTCATCATTCCATTAACTAGGAGGCGTGGTCTGCGATTGGACCGCAGCGATGACACCCCCCCCCCCCCGCTAAATCAACAACAGGTAAGCAGATCCCGGGTACCATCACAAGGAAGTGTCGTATTGCTGACTGGTCATGGACAGTGTCTCCACATTGAGCCTCAGTAATGGCATCTGTGTGTGGCGAGTGTTGTGGTGTTTATCTGAGCGAAGCATCGACTAGTTAAACCTCTCACACGACAGATAACATCTACCAGGCGGCGAGGAACTTTTTAATGGAGGAGACACATGACATATTTGTGAGACAGAGAAACGTTGGGTAGAGGGAAGGGAAGACATACCAAGATAGGAAACGGGCGCAGTGACAGTAAGGGAAGATGAAAGTTAGGGATGGGGCGGAAGAAGAGTAAGAGAAGAGGAAAGTTGGGGAAGGTGAAGGAAGAAGAAATGGGATGTTGAGGAGAAACTATGGAGAAGGTGAGTGAGAGAAGTGAATGATGGGGTACGGATGGGGAAGGAGAGTAAGAAATGGTGAAAGGCGGAAGGGATACATGGGAGGAAAGAGACAGAGTTATTACAGGAAGATGGATGGAAAGGATTTCAAAGCGAACTAAGGTAATAGTGCAGAGAGAATGAGGGAGGCGCTAGGAGATACTGAAGAGAAAATGAGGCAGGCGCTGAGAGAATAGTGAAGGGGGAGCTGAGGGAATAGTGTAGAGAGAATAAGGGAGGAGCTGAGAGATGACAGCTACAAGGAGGTAACAAAAGCTAGGTATGTTTACCTGTCATATTCCATCATAAAGGATGAGGTAATGCACTGTGTAGGCTTAAGCCGGGAGACTGTAGTAGGGCATCGAGAATATGGTAGATATCGAGGATATTTAACTTCTTAGCAAAATAAACTCGCATAGCATAGTAAGACAAGTAAATAAGGAGCGTCCACAGTGCAAACCTTGTTCTTTAAGGCACAGTACTCCCCCGCTTGTTTGTCCATCTACAGTATACATCTACCATAGTAAGGGCCATTAATCATAATATATTATATATATATTATATTAAATATATATATATATATATATATATATATCTAAATATAAGTAGTTGGGATGAAGGCGGCCACAGCGTCTCTGCGGCAGAGTGCTTCCTTTTCCTGAGCGGTCTCTGCGGCGAGTAGGCTTCCTTTTCCTGAGCGGTCTCCTTTCCTGAAGGGGGGTCCTCCTTTTCACACCTATATGCTAATGACTAGATAACCCCCGCCCAACGACCCCCACCCATGACCCCAAGCCCACGACCCCCACCCATGACCCCCACCCATCCGTGGCATACGTGTAGTAAGGGATACAGACAGGATGTCAGCACAGCATATTCTGTGGGACATGTAAAGAAAATCCTTTGGAAGGAATTCCAGAATCACATGCCAACCTATGCTCTTCCAAACACCATATCTCTTGTACAGACTAAATACAGCCTCAAAAAATGCCTTGAACTAGCAAGGTGCTTCTGTGTTTTGCAATAAAAGATGTAGAACTTTGGTTCAGTATCAGAAAGTACTAAGGGGAGAGTAATAAATGATAAAAATAATCGAAGAAAACAAGATGACTCTTGGATTAGTCTACTCTACAAAAATATATAAAACATGGAGAAAGAGATAGTGTACAAAAAATGCAGAATGTCCATTCCACAACAGATCTGACTCAAAACTACCTAGTCCACCCACATGGTGCTAAGCACAGACCCATCACCCAGTCTAGCACAAATACCCACAGTGATGGTGCTGGCCCAATCTCCCCCAGCATAGCACCAAATACCCTCAGTGCTGGTGCTGGCCCAGACCCACATCCCACCCCCCAGCCCCAGTGCTGACCCAGGAAACCCCCCGCCCCAGCCCTACTGCCAGCCCAGAACTCTCCTAGGGACACTTACCCAAACCCCACAAAAACAGTAAATATACAACCATCATTGCACAAGACCGGTGGCCCGACAGTACAGGATGTTGGAGATGAGTCTCCTCCTTCCTCTACTGGGGAAAAGTAGTGATGGAACCAGGACAGGGTGGCTCTGGCTTGGATCTGATGATAATAGTGCAGTCCCAGAACGGCAAATTGACAACACAACAACACCTCCCAACAATTCTCAAACAAAGGTGTATGTTGTGCAAATATTATGCTTGGGCCATTCTGTAAGCATGGAATAACAGGGAGAAAAAATGGGACATGCTACTTTGAACCACTCCCAAAATATTGTAGCGACCTCCCTGGTCTAAAGGAGTGGTCGTTCATTCTCTCTTCCTGTACTTTCTTTTCACCCAAAAATGTGCACGCCTCGTCCTCCAGAAGCAGTTTTACAACATCGAATGCCTGCATACATCTAAAAGGGACCAGGAGCACAGACCCCCAAGACAAACAGCATGAGTAGTTACGACAACCAACCCAGGTGATTTTTTAGTGGCATGAAACGAAAAAGAAAATGGAAGGGAAACAACAAAAATAGTCCACCACCTGGAGCCTTGTTGGACTGGAGGCGCAGCCAGTGGCCACCCATGGCCCCTACCCCCCCCACAATTATTACAACTACTGATGCCAATAACAAAATCGCCCCCAACAAACACAGAATACAAACCTTCTTCATATTTGCTAATATACAGGGCTTAAGCCATCCAACCAACAACAAAATAACCTAGTTTATCAGTGGACTCTAGTGTAGTCTAATTCATATGTTTGCAGCCTCACAGAGACTCACAAAAGATCGATTTTGACAGTGGGAAATATGGATAAGTGGGTTACAACCTTTTTAGATGCACAAAAAAACAGGAAGCAAGGGGGGTTGGCCTGTATGTCAAGAGGCGACCCTTATCTGCACGGAGTTGCTTGACACCACAAATGAGGTCGTTTGATAGCTTCTATCAATAAAGATCGAGAACCAAAACCTGTCATTGTGGTTATATACAAGCCCCAGCTGCCAAACTCACAACATTTCAAGGAAAGCTACTTGAATCGATTACTGTTTGGAAAACTTCCCAGCTCCATCCCCAAACATCATTACTGCTTGGTGATTTCAAATACAGGCATACAAAATGGAAGAATGTAAGCAAATAATTTATTGCTGAAACAATCCCCGAGGTAGCGCAGATGAAGGTCAACACCACACATGAGCTATCTAACGTCTCGCGAAAAACACACCTTAAGCCAGCAGATAGTGGGCCAACAAGACTAGTATAAGAGACATAGAGAATATCAAAACAACTAATTCCGATCACAATCTAATCAAGGTCAGACCGTACATGCATAGGGGTCCTGAACAACAGAATGCAATTACCTGTGAAGGTCTCTTCACAAAATCAATTTCAACAACAAGAACATCAACTGGGACCAGGTAAACCATAGTCACTAGAACTAAACAATTTGGGAGAATGTCTTTAAAATGACATGGACCCAAACCAGTGCCTTGAAAGGAAGCAACTGCCTGTAGCCGAAAGCATGTTTCTAGGCATATTCCGCCTAAGAAAGAGAAGAAGAGCAGGAGTAAACTGAGAGAAAAAGACGCTCCCTCTACAGAAGACGACGAAGAGTCACTGAGCTCCTCAGGAGTGCTAGAATATCTGATACACGAAGGGAGGGGCGCTGACCAGGGAAGTGAAAAACTATCGAACTTAAGCTAAAATGACTCTTACGCAGGAACATACAGGGAGGCAGGGAGGACAGCTTAAGCTATAGTGAAATTGAAAGAAATTCAAAATATTTCTTTTCATATGCCAAAAACAAAGGCAAATACCACATCTAGTATCGGGCCCTTTACTCAACAGGATGGACTTACACAGACGACAACAAGGAAATGAGTGAAATATTGAAATCCCAGTAGACTCTGTGTATGTAGTGAAGCCACTAACGGTCTGAGGAACCGACAACCCAAATGATTTCTTTCATGAATGAGCTCGAAAACACCATAAAGTAATGGAGATTTCCACATTACCTAAACTCCGATAGATTCGAAAAAGCCCATTGACAACATGCCTAGCAACTCTCACCTCCGGACCCAGACTCGTGGAACTCTGTTTTTCATTAAGGAACTGCAAGAGAACCCCTCTCGCGTGGGGGCCCTAAGTACACAATGGAGAGGACGACTTGGACAAGGGGTGAAAATTCCACAGTCACTTAAAACAACGGATATAGCCCAACTCCATAAAGGGGGGCACAAAGCATTAGCTAAGAACTATAGACCAATAGGCTCTGACGTCCCACAATCATAACAATCTTTAGAAGAGATTCTAAGAAGACAGGATTGCAAATACCGGGTTTCCCAAAATCTGCACAATCCAGGGCAACAGGGTTCGGGGCAGGTCGCCCCCGCTTCACAATACTGGATCACTATGACAGGGGCCGGGATGCACTGGAAAAAAAATCAAATGCGTGTAATATACACAGATTTGCAAACATTTGACAATGCAATCAGGCTAATAGCCCATAAAATACTGCTAAAAGGAAAAAGGGGGAAAGGGGGGGAGATGGATCTTCAACTTCCAAACAAATCAAACCCAAAAAAGTAGTGGAAAAACAGATTTAAAATCGGGGTCCCCATAGTGAAGGCTCTTTTCCCAAAAGGCCAGTACTCGTCCCATCTTTTTCCCTTACCTCAATAACAAAAAACAGAGATATACACCCCCAACCGTTCTCCTTTTGCGGGTTTATTAGGATCTGCATGGGGCTGTCATTGCTAGGACGGGGTTTAATTTCCCAAAGAAGATAAAAACAAATTTTTTCCATGGCAACGGAAAAACAATATAAAGTTCAATGAGGAAAAATTTCCCAACTACTCCGTATGGAAAACTGGGGAATAAAACTAGAACAGAGATACACGACCCGGCCATACAATGAGCGGAAAAAAAAAAGTAAGGCCCCTGGGATAGTAATGTCTGGGGATCTCATTTCAAGGATCAAACGTCCACGATCGCACCAAAAAAATGATAGGATGGAAATGAAACTTTCAAAAAGAAGAAAAGCCAAGCCCCTGATGATCCTTTTTAAATCACCCTTTTTCTCTCTAGGCTGGGAAAAAGCTGTAATTAACTCTCCCTACAAGCGGGGAAATCGCAGTCTAGAGATGTACAGAGACCTTTACTGCACGTTAAGTTCGTCAACCCTTAAATACGGGGGAAAGCTTGGAAGCCTTTACTTGTACTTTTGGACCAGGAGGGGAGAGATATTCTAATCTACACTTGGAAAATCTTGGGAAAATGGTCCCCCAAAACTGCACACAGAAATCACTCCCTACAAAGAAAAGACGGGGAGGGGGTGCAAAATGCCCCAAAAAAAAGTAGGGGGCCCTTGGGACATAAAGAAAAAAACCCCAAAGGTCCGGGGCCCAAAAATGTTCAACAGCCCCCCATCAAGCATTAGGGGGAAATTTCCCTAAACCCTGGCGCCTTTAAGAGAGAGCTGGGAAAAACCAAAGTCGGTGCCGGGTACCGGGGGTGGGTGTACTCGGACTGCGTGCGGCCCGCAGTAAACCCAGTTGTCGGCCCTGATCCTCGGGGGGCCCTGGTCGGGGCCCGGGGCCGCGGGGGCGTTGATCCCCGGAATAACCTCCAGGTTTTCGTAAGGGCTTAAGGGTTTCTTAAAAGGAATATCGTAGGGGAAAGTGACAACTTGAGGGTGGTAAATAATTGTCAACTGGATGAAGATGGACCCGGGGCCAAGCCTGTTCACGTCTTGTAGGTCTGCCCCCGAGTGAGGGGGGACAGGGGGATCAGCCCATGTGTATCCCTATGACGTCCACAAAGCCAAAGGCCACGGGGTCTCGTTCTAAAGCACAGGGAGATACTAATATGCTATGCAAATAAAACTGGGAAAACAGGGGTCACAATATGCTGACATCGGTCAGTTAGTATGCGTCCCGACATACACTACTTACTATAGCTGACAGGCAGGGGGATCTGGGCTATTCTATACAATAAAAAAACAAAATTAACTTAAACTAATGGAGGGTACAACATGATTTTGACGTAATGGGTGTTAACGTAATCATTAAAACAAAAAGAACAAATCATTTACAATAGGATGGAATTGACCACGATCTGATTCCCCATGCAATTTAAGGGATTCGAGGAAGAAAAATTAATACAAAGAAGTTTTTTTTTTAACGAAAAGGCAGATTGGTGCACACAAATCTAACGTTAAATTCTCGAACACGGGGGGAACGTAAACAGAAAATTTCTGACAAACTGTCAGCTAATAATAAAACACACATTTTACAATTTCTTTTATCTCGGACATCAAAAATTATACAAAAAAGTACTTAAACCCAATTCGCAAGGTTATTTTAAATATGAAAAATGGTTTATCATCTCTGGGGGGGTCGAATTCCTTGCAAGGGGCAAACACTGCCTTGACTGAAGAGATCTAAAGGAAATCAAAAAAAAAGATATTTGCGGGTTTTCATTACTTTTCGGGTACGAAAGGGAGTAACGACATTCGGGTTTTTAAAATTTTGACTGAGATCTGGGGTAAAGTACAGGATCAGGGGGTTTGTCAGGTTGTCTCAGTACGGGGTAGCAAAATCCTCAAATCGCATACTAATTTTCAATGATCTAAATGCGTTTCTTTGTATTTCCCATACTAACTTCTCTAACCTTATACTTATTTCCGAGTATGTTCTAAAACTCGATGGGGCCACAAACTTTTGATCAAGCTTTGGCTTTGCAGACGTTTTTAAAAAATCACATGACTCTCGAACCTACTTTGATTTTGGATGGCTTAGCACGCTATTTTTACTCTAGAAAATTTTCTGCTGTTGCTTTATGAAGTGTTTTAAAAGGATTCTTCTAAAAACACTTTGACTAAAGTGGTACAGTTCACAAATCTTCGGGGTTGAAATTAGGTTTCGGAAAAGGGGAATTAAAAACTCATAGGGTAAACGCTTGTCCCCACCAACAATCATAAGTGGATACACCTATGGAACATTGTAACAAAATTTAGGGCACACTGGACTTTGGTATAACTTCACCCCAAGTTTCCTATTGGGGGGTTGATAGGGCTCTCCGAACACCCCAAGTACTTTTTTATTTGTTCTTTCGGCTAACCCTTGCGGCAGGATAGAGGAACAATGGGGGGTTTTAGAGATCTTGTAAAAAGACACAAATTTTCAAAACCCTTTTACAGAATTCACCTCCATTATCGTTACTGGATGGGGTGGTAATGCCTGCGATAATCTTTCTTTAAACGCCTAGCTACTGTCTCTGCGTTTATTGCAATGGGAAACTAGCTCACAATTTGGGTAAAAGGGTCTACCATAACACACAATTTTGTTGCCTTGGAGGGACATTTAAAATTAGTTAACAAATAAGGGCAACTCTTTCCCCCACGGTTCGCTGTTTTTGGGTCACGGGATGGTTAGGACCTTGACTTTCCCTTTATGCTGCATACGACACACATTTCTTAACATACTCGAAATGCATTTTGCCATACGTGGCCAAAAGTTTTCTTTTCTGGCTTTTTTCAAGAACGATCCTACCAGGTGGCAACCTGGTGCATCATAAATAGCTGTAGAGCTACGTTATAGTGACTGTGGAATTATTTAACTGGAAAACTCTTTTGTTGGAACCCAACTCGGCTTTCGATACAGTAATTCCTGACCTTTACAAAGTCACTAATGGGTGCTGGGGGCTTTACAGTAAGAAGGATCTTCCTGGAGAAGGAACGAACAACCAGACCACAGGGGACTAGTCTTTGTCTTTTGACATCCTCGACAGTAAATGGGGGATCTGCATAACTACACTAACGGTCGCGATAAACATCTGCGAAATTTGATTTTGCCAGGTAAATGTTCAAAAAGTGGGGATTGAACCTTGGATAGCAAGGACCATCGGCTAATTTCCCAAGGCTTTTTGTTCGGGAAAAAGGGTTCAGTGGCCAGACGTCAAACATGAACAGGGTATGGTAAATGAGTCTCGGAAGTGTTTCAAAGACCACACTATTGCTAAGGCTTTTTGTCCGTTACTGTATAATTACGTTCAGCCTTCGAAGGACTCGGCTACAAATGAAATGCGTTGTACTTGCTACAGTCTTCTGATAGTCGGCACCTATCCCAATTGAACTAGCATCGTTGTCAGATAAAAGGGGGCTTAGAAAAATCGGGAATTTCAAAATTTGGGCGCAGATGTTACTTTTTTTTAGATTTTGGGAAATCTGTTTCTTGACAAAGGGGTCCAAACAAAAGGAGCTCTTTCTTAAGCAACTCAGTTGAGGAGCACTATGAAGAAAAATTGCAATGAAAGATCTAAAAAAAACCTGCAACCCCAAAAGGAAACTTACAGATCAGCAGTTTTGGGAGTTGGGAAATTTAGTATGCCGTTTTATTTTACTTTGGGTCGTCGAAACCCCCTCTAGGAGTGACTACGTGACCAAAAAAATTTAAATTTCGATCTAAAAAATTGGGCATTTGACAGTTTGATCTTTAAATTTGCTTCTTCAAGCTTTCCAAATTTTTAATCAAGTCTTTTCAGATGTGTGCCCAAACGTCTTGGGACATGACAAATTTACGTCGTCTAAGTCACCATAATGTTTACCTTTCAACCTCTAAAGATTTTGGTATGAGTCTGAGAACGTGATGGGAAACGATCGAATCCAAAGCCATACGGAGGAAAGAAAATGCCTTTGGGGGTGGAGAAAGCTTTTTAACTCTTGGCGTCTCGTGAAAGGGGATTGCCAAAACCCTTGTAAAAAGTCTGGGGGTCGAAAGACTTTGTTACTCCATATTGCGTAAAAGGCACCTAGTACGGAAAGTGGGAAAGTTTGGGAAATGGTTTTTTCGGTTTAACTTCCTAAAGTCAACACCGGGCCCCAATGCCTCCTTCTTAGGACTAGGATCAAGGGCGCATTCCAGGGTGAATTGCAAATTTGCAATAACTCCATCATTGACATTTTGATTGATCAGTTCCCTGCGACAGCAACTTGTGAATGAGGTTCTGTACGGGGGATGAAAAAGGTTTTTAAACCTTTCAAGGGAATAATGGGACAATAAGTTCTTTACCCATTTCTCCCCCGGGAAAGGCAATAGCTTACGACGTTTTTTTAAGATCAAAAACGCTTGACTTCGCGGGAAAATCAGTAGGAGCTAAGTCTTTCTCCTAAACTGGTGAAACAAATTGACCCGGGAGAAGTGATGGGGTCCCCCCGGTAAAAATGCACCGGACCCCACGGGTCAGGTGACACGTCATCCTGTATTTTGAACGGGTAAGGATGTGAACTAGGTAACAAGGTTGGTATTTGCTCTAGGAACACTGTGCCCCAAAAGTTTTTTTAGAAAGGAGTAAATGGATCTTACTGTCCTTACAAGGTAAGGGAAAGTTAACAAAAAAACCTTTGACCTTGCGGGAAATCACTGTCAACTAGGACGGTATCCCCATCGGGACTTAGAAAAAACCAACAGAACTCTAGTGAGAGCACTACCCGCAACAGAGACGTCTTTCTGCAAAGGGCATGTACTAAACAGAGATGGCATTCTATTTCCCAAAGTAATGTTTTCTGAAAAGGGGCATCCCCTGGGAGAAACTCCACTCGAACTAGCACCTTTTGCGGGGATACTGTGCACTCAAGGCATCTGGTGTCCTGGGACATTTGGGCAACGGAAAAAATTCCGAAGTCTAAAGGTATGGGTTGGAACACTAAGGGGAGTGACAAAATTACCAGTGCCGCCCCTTTGGGGTACCTACGGGAAATTGCTTTGGCTTGTAAGGACTTAATGGTACATCATCTCTCAGCGTATGACAGTTTTCTGACCCAAAGCGGGTAACCCCAGAATGGAACGATTTGTCATCTATTTGGGCATGCCATGGGTACGGGTCGAGAAATGCGTAAGTCCGCAGGGAACAACCCCAGAAGAAGGTCACCAGGGAAAGAATCTGGTCGACAAAAAGAAAAGCAGCAGAAAGTTCTGCCTTGGTATAAAGGTGCGAAGTCTGACCTGGACTCGCAGAAAAGCCAGCTACTCCACCCCAAAGGGAAAGGTTTCAAGGTTTGGTTCAACGGGAGGATAGTCGAACCGCTTCCTTTTAAAAAAAGTAACCTAATGAAATTTTTAATTGCGCACCAGATCCATGAACACATGAACGGGGGCATTATGACAGAACTTGTATAATGGCCAATGTTTCATTAGAACTAATGCAAACAGGAATTGAGTTATCATCGGAGAAAGATCTTTTACTTTATCCCCAAATTCCTCTACTCAGAGACGTGTGAAGCCACATATCAGGGATTTTCAAACTCGAGATGCTTTAAAGGGTTCAAAGGAATTTTGAACGGGATGGCTTTCTCATTATCACTTACCGTACCATTGGGGCGTTTTTTATGGGGCGCTCTAATTCCCCCGAATTGGGGAAAATACCTGGGTTTTGATTAGACTGGAACCACGCCCTCTGTTTCCCCCTCCTTTTTTCCCGGTTGGAACGGCCATGAAAGATCTAAGTACCCCGCATATTTTAGAGCCATTGCACTCAGATGTATATTTTAGAATTCTATGATAGTACAGTAGGGAAAATCGATGGTATCATCATCAGTACGACGCTTCTTTTGGGTAACTGTCAAACAAATTTCTAGCGATAGACCACGGAAACCACAATTGTACAAATTATTTGACTGTGGTTACTGTAGTACATGGGGGTTACGGGAAAGATAGCTCTTAACACTTGCTTTGGGATGACGTGGTTTATGCGGTTGGGGGGTTTTGGTGTACACAAACTAAAGGAGGGACAGGATTGGAAAGGTGTTTGGCATAGACCCACGTAAGGGAAGGACCCCCCCCGGCACAAATTTTGTACAGGATTTGAGCCTTTAAGCGGTCCCAATTTGCATCTGCGGATTGAATTTTACACTATTAGATGTCGGGGGCATTAGTTGTTTAACGATCCAAATGCAGCTAATCTGGGAAATCCTCAAGGGCTGGTTTATCACATCGTTAAGATATCTTGAATTTTGGCCTGCTTTAACAAAAGGGACTTAGGTTTTTGAGACGGAGAGCAAATCCTCTAAGACTTTTTTGGGGCTCGGGGCGTGCAAACTAAATTCTTTTTTGAACAACGAACGGGGCGGTTTCTCGCAGGTTCAAGATAATTGCGAATTAATGTTATAAACTTGCCCCTGGGCAGATCGGAAATCCTTTTATACGAATTAATTTAAAAACATTTGAGGCGTGAAGAACGGGCTAACTCTCCTTTCCGTACTTTTTTTAAAAACTTCAGATGGGGGGGCCCTCAAAAGAAGCGTAGCTCTGGGTCTAAAATGCAGTAAACCAACCTTCAAGGTTGTCTGGGTACCCTTGAATAAAGGGATAGCACTACGGGTCAGGTGGGAAATTTCCGGGCCCGAAGCTGAGTATGTCTATCGTTTTTTACGGATTCTCGAATTTTGGGCCGACACATTAATGGTTTTTACTAGCACAAGTCTGAGGCATCGTAAGAAAAATTGAGACATGTTTGCAAAATTAAAAACTAGAATTTAAGAACAAGAAAAGATAACTGAGGAACACACAACACAGTGAATTTAAATGGGAAAAAAATGCTTAACAAATTTTGATAAGTAATTAAAAATTTTTCAAGTTTTCACAGTAAGCAAAGAACTCAACAAGAAGAAAATGCAATTAGCAAACACTGAAATCAAGAGAGCTTTTACTTTTGTTTAAATCAATTGCTCAACTTTTTTCTTTAAATTTAATAAATGGCCAGTGGTTGTCTTTACTTTCAATCAAAAAGGAAAATACACAATAAAATAATAAAATGGACTCAATAAACTTTTGCAAAAATTAAAAAAAAACACAATTCGCTGAAAATAAAAATTTAAAATGACAGAAGAATAAAAACTATGGACAGAACAGGCATAAAAACTGTACTTAAAAAATTTTGCACAACCTGCATAAAAATTTTCTGCAAGAAAAACTTTTTAAAAGCAACACAATATTTGCACAAGAATTATTGCAAAATGATCAATGTGCAATAATAAAAAATTATAACACACAAGAAAAGAAATATCAAGGGAAAGAAACTTTAACTCTTAACTGCACTTAAACAACAACAAAAAAAAACAATTTACTTTAGAAGGAGAACTTAAAAAAATTTCACTAAGATGAAATTTTTTCAATAAAAATAAAAAAAAAAATTAATAGGTGCAAAAAAACACCAAAAAAAAGGAATACAACATTACAGGATGCAGGACAAAACACTCAAATGAACCCAGTACTAAATTTTTTGCAATGAAATTGATGTGTGAAAAAATTTTGTAAAAAAACGAGCTCTTCTGGGACTTAAAAAAGGCACTATTGTCTGTGGAAAAAAAACAAATTAAAAACTGGGTGAATAAAGGAAAAAACACAAGAATGTTCAACACACAGGGGAACAAAAATAATAAAATTCACAAATCTGGGGAAAAAAAAAAATAACAACAACATGAGTTGTGATGCGAATATGAGGGGAAAAATTAAATGGTTAATACACTGGAATTCTGAATTTAAAAAAACAAGTTTATATTGCTCTTGTTGCACACACAACAAAGGGAAAAACAAAACTTACTTCAAATGTTAAAAAGTACCCCAACACAAAAATTAAAATAATGCACAAAATTACACTGAATTAAGGAGATTAAAAGAAATTATGCAATCTTTCATGATAAACACTGATCGTCAAAAGTCACTGAATTTACTAAGAGAAAAATTCCTGGGAACACAAAAGAAATGTCTCAACATCGCAAATGTCCTAAAAAAAAAATATTATAAACTGTAACACTTTAAAAAAAGAGATTGTGGATTGTTTTTTTTTCGTCTTGGCTGTCCTCTCACAGTGATCGTGAATTGCGCTTAAATCGGGGAGGACAACACACAGGGGGCTTAATAAAGATGGGGCGAACACACTCTAGCTCTTACCCCCTATGTGGGGCCTTTAAAAAATTGGGGCTACAACCCTTAGCATGCACCAAAAAAAACTATGAGGGAGGTAAGTTTTAATGGGGATGTGTTGGGTTGGGGGGTAATGGGGGAGCGAGGCGTCGAACCCGGGAATGTGCGACACACGGATCGTGAGTGGCTGGCTAAAGGGTTGAACTCGTAAGCCCCACGAGAAAAAACCCCCACTGCCGCAAATAAATTTTAAAACCGGGTGGCTTAAAGGAAAACCCACGAAAAAACTACAACACCACAAGGGTGACAAGGAGCACCGAATGTTGGGGAACTTGAATCACGCGATGAAGGCTACTCATTGGCTTGCTTGAGTATGGGGTAAGGGAAAACCCCGGGTTAGTTTGCTAGCTGGTTATCCTTTAACCCTTCACACAGAAAAGCTTGATTTAATTCACCGAGGAGCACACAGGGGTGGAAGCGGCTTGGCAGACAAAAAATTGGATGGGGTAGGCTAGGCTGGATGGACTCGGGTTTTTGACTCCCCCCCCACCCGACTGGAAAGCGGCTTTTTTGCAAACTGGGGGCAACCCCTCGGGAGTAATGCAAAAAGCAGTTACACTAAAACAAAGAGATGACCAGTAATAATGTGAAGCTGGTGAGTAGCTGGCTTTTAGGGGGTGGATGGGGTGAACCTCGGTAGGCCTACTGGAACGGGGGGAAATGGCCCCCTTTCTAGTCGACAAAATTTATCTCCCGAAATCGCTGTAATCGTCAGAATTACAGGCTCACCGCTGTCACCCTTTATCGTAAGGGTTCTTAAATGGAGATATCGTAGGTTTAAAGTAGACACCTTTAGGTGGTAAAAAATTGTCAGACTGAGATGAGGATGGGGGCCCGGGGGCCAAGCCTGTTCACGTTTGTAGGTCTGCCCCCCGAGGGGACGGACAGGGGGGTCACTGCCCATGGTATCCCCATGAGTCACACAAAGCCAAAGGCCTACGAGGGATCTCGTGTCTAAAGCACAGGGATGTATAAAATGCATGTTTAAATACGGGAATACAGGGATCAGCAACTATGCTACAATAACCTCCATATGCCCCCCACCCCTACCCCCCCCCACGCCCCCACCCCACCCCCCTCACGCCCCCACCCCGACCCCCCCCCCGGCGCCCCCCGGGCCCCCCCCGCCCCCCCGACCCCCACCCGGCCCCTGCACCCCCCCCCACGCCCCCCGCACCCCCCACCCTCGCGCCGACCCACCCCCGCCCCGCCCCCCGCGGCCGCCCCTCGTCCCACCCCCCTTTAGCACGTGGGTCGCCCCCCGGCCCCCAATTTTTTTCCGATTTTTTCGATTTTTTTTTTTTTAATTTCATTTTCTTGTCTCTCCTCGGATCAAATTTTGAGGTTCCCCCCAAAGTTCACCCCCCCAAATTTTTTTTTTCTTGAAATACAAAGACTTTCCTTCCCCAGATCAAATTTTTGAGGTTCCCCCCTCCCACTTTCACCCCCATCCCACCCCCGCCTCCCCGAATTTTTTTCCGATTTTTTTTCATTTTCTTATGATCTCCATCTCCTCGGATCAAATTTTTGAGGTTCCCCCTCCCACTTTCACCCCCTATCTCCTTGGATCAAGTTTTTCTCGATAGTACAAAGACTCCATCTCCTTGGATCAAGTTTTTTCTCGATAATACAAAGTCTCCAATTCCTCGGATCAATTTTTTCTCAAAATCAAAGACTCCATCTCCTTGGATCAAGGTTTTCTCGATAATACCAAGACTCCATCTCCTCGGATCAAGTTTTTGGATTCCCCCCTCTCAGGGTAAGCATTCAAATGAACTCCTCCTATGGGGCATGGTACTTTCTCTTACTACAGGTCTAAACAAGTGTGACGTCACCCCCACACCTGTGTTTACTCGGCGGTCAGTGACGTCACATGATGACCTCACACATACAGGCTGAATCTTGTCGACTTCCCCCTATGTCAGTGACTTCACGCGATGACCCCCACACACACAGGCTGAATCTTGTCGACTTCCCCCTACACATTTTTCACTCTTAACCCAGGATAATCCAAATAATTTCACATTTTTTTTCGTTAATACCCACAACAATCCACAATTTCTTTACAAAATACAACACAAGTCTAGACATTTTTCTCGTTTTAACTAATTCATCTCAGGTCACTCCCCATGAAGTAACCTCTCTCTCCTCCCCAGGTCACACACACATGAGCTACTAAGTCTCTGCGAAAAGCACACCTTAAGCCAGCAGATAGTGGAGCCAACAAGACTAGAAAACACACTTGACCTTATCTTCACAAATAGTGAGGACCTGATAAGAGACATAAGAATATCAAAAACAACTAATTCCGATCACAACCTAATCGAAGTCCAGACGTACATGCATAGGGGTCCTGATCAGCAGAATACATGTACCTGTGAAGGTGTCTTCACAAAATACAACTTCAACAACAAGAATTTCAACTGGGACCAGGTAAACCATGTCCTAAATGAAACATGTTGGGAAGATGTCTTAAATGACATGGATCCAAACCAGTGCCTTGAAAGGATCAACTTCCTGGTAGCCAAAGCATGTTCTAGGCATCATTCCCCTAAGAAAGAAGAAGAGCAGGAGTAAACTGGAGAGAAAAAGACGCTCCCTCTACAGAAGACGACGAAGAGTCACTGAGCTCCTCAGGAGTGCTAGAACATCTGATACACGAAAGGAGGCGCTGACCAGGGAAGTGGAAACTATCGAACTTAAGCTAAATGACTCTTACAGGAACCAGGAGAGGCAGGAGGAGCTTAAAGCTATTAGTGAAATTGAAAGAAATTCAAAATATTTCTTTTCATATGCCAAAAACAAGGCAAATACCACATCTAGTATCGGGCCCTTACTCAGACAGGATGGGACTTACACAGATGACAACAAGGAAATGAGTGAAATATTGAAATCCCAGTACGACTCTGTGTTTAGTGAACCACTAATCGGTCTGAGGATCGACGACCCTAATGATTTCTTCATGAACGAGCCTCAAAACTCCATAAATGTATGCCAGATTTCCGACATTACCCTAACTCCGATAGATTTCGAAAAAAACCATCGACAACATGCCTATGCACTCAGCCCCGGGCCCAGACTCGTGGAACTCTGTTGTTTTCATTAAGAACTGCAAGAAACCCCTCTCGTGTGCCCTAAGTACACTATGGAGGAGGAGCTTGGACATGGGTGAAATTCCACAGTCACTTAAAACAACGGATATAGCCCCACTCCATAAAGGTGGCAGCAAAGCATTAGCTAAGAACTATAGACCAATAGCTCTGACGTCCCACATCATAAAAATCTTTGAAAGAGTGCTAAGAAGCAGGATTGCAAATCACCTGATTCCAAAATCTGCACAATCCAGGGCAACATGGGTTCAGGGCAGGTCGCTCCTGCCTCTCACAACTACTGGATCACTATGACATGGCCTTGGATGCACTGGAAGAAAATCAGAATGCAGATGTAATATACACAGACTTTGCAAAAGCATTTGACAAATGCGATCATGGCGTAATAGCCCATAAAAATACGTGCTAAAGGAATAACTGGGAAAGTGGGAGATGGATCTTCAACTTCCTAACAAATCGAACACAAAGAGTAGTGGTCAACAGAGTTAAATCGGAGGCTGCCATAGTGAAAGCTCTGTTCCACAAGGCACAGTACTCACCCCCATCTTATTCTTATCCTCATATCAGACATAAACAGAGATATACACCACAGCACTGTATCATCCTTTGCGGATGATACTAGGATCTGCATGAGGCTGTCATCTGCTGAGGACGCGGTTAATCTCCAAGAAGATATAAACAAAGTTTTCCAATGGGCAACGGTAAACAATATGATGTTCAATGAGGACAAATTCCAACTACTCCGTTATGAAAACTGGAGGAGATAATAACTAGAACAGAGTATACTACTGACTCCGGCCATACAATAGAGCGGAAAACTAATGTACGGGACCTGGGAGTAGTAATGTCTGAGGATCTCACTTTCAAGGATCACAACAGTGCCACGATCGCACGTGCAAAGAAAATGATAGGATGGATAATGAGAACTTTCAAAACGAGAGATGCCAAGCCCATGATGATCCTTTCAAATCACTTGTTCTTCTAGGCTGGAATACTGCTGTACATTAACATCTCCATTCAAAGCAGGTGAAATCGCAGATCTAGAGAGTGTACAGAGATCCTTTACTGCACGTATAAGTTCTGTCAAGCACCTTAACTGCTGGGAACGCTTGGAAGCACTTGACTTGTACTCGTCGGAAAAGCAGGAGGGAGAGATATAAACATAATCTACACTTGGAAAATCTTGGAAGGAATGGTCCCAAATCTGCACACAGAAATCACTCCCTACGAAAGTAAAGACGGGGCAGGCGATGCAAAATGCCCCCAATAAAAGTAGGGGCGCCATTGGTACACTAAGGGAAAACACCATAAGTGTCCGGGGCCCAAAACTGTTTAACAGCCTCCCATCAAGCATTAGGGGAATTGCCAATAAACCCCTGGCTGCCTTCAAGAGAGAGCTGGAAAGATACCTAAAGTCAGTGCCGGATCAGCCGGGCTGTGGCTCGTACGTTGGACTGCGTGCGGCCAGCAGTAACAGCCTAGTTGATCAGGCCCTGATCCATCGGGAGGCCTGGTCATGGACCGGGCCGCGGGGGCGTTGATCCCCGGAATAACCTCCAGGTAACCCTCCCGAACCCTGACACTCCAACCAACACCTCACAATTTTCACTCATACCCCCCCAATTTTTCTCGTTTTAACTATTTCATCAGAAAGTCACCACAACACTTATAACCACTTTTTCGATAAATTCACTAGTCACAATTTTACATATTACGAAGTTAATACGCACACACACCTCACTTTACTTTGAACACCTTCAAAACACTCTCATAAATCATTTGAATACTCACAAAAATACCTTTGAACATTTCCAAACAACACTGAAACACTTCCAAAATTTTCATTTTGAATACTCCCAAATAAGATTTGACAGCTTAATTTATCTCCCACTTACACATTTCATTAAATTACAACTCATCCCCCCAAACTCCTCCCTCAGTCTCCAGACTTCACAACATTATCACAAAAACTAACTCAAACACTTTTACTTTGAACATCACCAAAAAACACCATCAATTACCTTTAAATACTCCAAAAACATCACTCGAACACCCGCAAATCACCTCTGAATACTCCCAGAACACCTTCATAAGTACTCTTGCACATCATTTGAACACCTTCAAAAACACCCTTGAATAACCTCAAAAACCATTTGGTACTCCCAAATCACCACTGATACCTACTAAAACACCACTGAATACACTCAAAACACCACCAAACTCACCATAAAATAAGATCAACACCCACATCCACAACACACACAACCCACAACCACCACATCCCACATCACCCACAGCCCACATCACCCACAACCCCACATCACCCACATCACCCACACCCCCACAATTTTTTCTCGTTTTAGAACTAATTTCATCAGGGAAAAAAAGTCACAACAACAAACCCACTTATAAACATCTTTTTCGGTATCTCTAGTTCGAGTCAACAACACCCACCATCCCACAAAACTACCACAACCCACAACGCCACAACACCCACAACACCCAAACCCACAACACCCACACCCCCCAACACCAACAACCCTCCCAAAATTTTTCTCGTTTTAACTTAATTGCATCAGAAAAAGTCACAACACCCACAACAATAAATCCCACTTATAACTCTTTTCGGTATCTCTAGTTCGACAACAGCAACCACAACTCCCACAAACACCCACAACCCACATCACCCACAACCCACAAACACCAACAACCCGTGTGTGTGTTAGGTAAGACACATATGCTCATATCTGATGCATCCACAACCACACAATTTTTTACGTTTTTATACTAAGTGCATCAGAAAAAAGTAACTGAAACTAACCCACTTATAACATCTTGTAGGGTTCTCTAGTTCGTACACTAACAACCCACAACACCCACATGCACAAAAATCTCCCAAAACCCTCTTCTCCCTCTATCCCATCATACTACACACTCAATCCATCTTCTCCTCAAACACTAAAACAACCACAACCCTACTTACAACCCAAATAACCCTCTAAGTTTGTTCGGTTTTAACATATAGGTCATCAGTGATTTTTGTTTTTGGCTATTTATTAATATTAGGGGTTATGAGGGGCAGGGTGGAGAGATGGGAGTCTGATTATAAATAATTAAATATTATCAATATGAAATCTTATAAATATGAAATATCAAAATATTAAATACTGATAAATCTTAAAATATTACTCAATATTCACTAATAGGGGGAGAGGGGGTATCCGTTGGGTATGCAGGTTATGGGATATTCTACTATACATCTTATATTCTTGCTGTTTCACGGTTTATCTCTAGTTCAACAACACCCACAACCCACATCCCAACAACACCCACAACCCACATCACCCAACAACCCACAAATTTTCTCGTTTTAACTAATTTCATCAGAAAAAAGTCACAACTCCCACAATACAACCCACTATATAACATCTTTCGGTCCTGTCTCTAGCTCTACAACAACACCACAACCACAACACCACATCCCACAACACCACAACCCTCTCACCCCACAACCCCCAACACCCACAACACCCACTCCCCCAAACACCACCAACCCACATCGCCCACAACCCACCAACACCCACAACCACAATTTTTTCTCGTTTTAACTAATTTCATCAGAAAAAGTCACAGCAACAACCCACTAATAACATCTTTTCGGTATCTCTAGTTCAACAACAACACCCACAACCCACAACACCCACATCCCACAACACCCACAACCCACATCACCCACAACCCACAACACCCACAACCCACAAATTTTTCTCGTTTTAACTAATGACATTAGGAGCCAGAGTGTAGTAGATGGTGTTGGAGTGGTGATGGATGCTCTGGCTCCTACGTCGTGATGGGCCGTCGGGGTTAAAACAACTCTAGGAGATATACGGAATGAATAAGAAAGGATGTTTCAGGGATGATGTGGATGAGGAATGTGATATGCAACATAGGTGAGAAATGATAAATGCGGTAATAATATTCATACCGCAATATGTCAAGTATAGGTTTTGGTGTATGTTTTAGTTAAGATGTGTATGTCTTAGTTGGAGGTTAATGACTTAGATTTGGTGAATATGTCTCATGTCTTAAATTTGTGATTGAAATGTATAAGTTGTGGGTGTCTGTGTATTATTTTTTTTTGTGATGGTGATATGTTATAGTGCTCATAAGAACATAAGAACATAAGAAAGGAGGAACACTGCAGCAGGCCTGTTGGCCCATACTAGGCAGGTCCTTTACAATTCATCCCACTAACAACATTTGACCAACCCAATTTTCAATGCCACCCAAGAAACAAGCTCCGATGTGCAAGTCCCTCTCAAATCCAACCCCTCCCACTCATGTACTTATCCAACCTAAATTTGAAACTACCCAAAGTCCCAGCCTCAATAACCCAACTAGGTAGACTGTTCCACTCATCAACTACCCTATTTCCAAACCAATACTTTCCTATGTCCTTTCAAATCTAAACTGATCTAATTTAAATCCATTTATGTTATGTTATAGATGTTGTGGAAGTGTCGTGGTATTATTGTGTGTATGTCTTTTTTTTGTGCGAATTATTTAAAAATAAGTTGTTTTCAGTGATCATAGTAGTTTTGAGATAGTTGCATGATCTTAGATTTTTGGTGATCTTGGTGATGATGTGTGATAGATGATGAGTAAAACATGTTATGGATTGGTGGTCTATGATTTTTGTCGGTGAATAATTATAAAAATGAGGAGTGTTTTCATGATATTAGTGGTGGGGTCATAAATCTGGTAATCGTCTTGGTTATAGTGTTCTTAGATAATGTAGGGTACAACAGGTTTGTACACAAGGTGGGTTGGGTGTGGATGTTACCAACCCACAAGTACACAGATGGGTGTGTGACGTCATGGTGATGAGCTCGTCGGGGTCCTGTGAGGTGCTGACATCGTGTGTTGGGGTGGTAGTGAGGTGAGTGAGCTTAGATAGTGTCAAATATGATTTTTTGTGTGAAATGTTTATTAAAAAATGAGTGTTTTCTGTGATATTAGTGAGTTTTGGAGGTAAGTGAACATGGGTGTTTGTTGTTCGTGGGTTGTCTTAGATTAAGTGTGTGTACAAGATTATGTTTTCAGTTGATGGTGATCATGTACTAAGTGTTTGCGTATTAGGTTTTGTGTTCATGCTTTTTTTTATGCGCCAATGGGGAGGAGTTCTTGGTTATAGTGATTTGAGGGGTTCTATAAAAAGGGTGTTGATGGTGATGTTTAAACTTAGTTTCTGGTGATTTTGACGGTGATTTGGTAGTATTCAGTTGGTGATTTGGTAGTAATCAGTATGTGTTTTGGGAGTCATTCGAGGTGTTTGATGGTGTTTTTTTGGATGAGTGTTCAAATGATGTGCAGAGGATTTTTTTGAAGATGATTAGTGGTGTTCAGAGTTGGTTCGAAGTTAGTCATGTTCCGTTTGAGTTGGTAAGGTCTCTTGGCCTTTAGTGTTGGTGGTGGGGTGGGGGGGGGGGAGTTAGGGGGGGTGTGGAGGGTGTTGGCTGGCGCTGGTCCCGTGGTTGGGGGGGGGTGGTGTTGGGTTGGGAGGGGTTGGGTTGGTTTGGGGGGTTGGGGGTTGGGTTTCGGGCGGGGTTCGGGGGTGTGTGTTCGTTCATATTGGGTTTGGGTGACGGTTCGGTTTTTGGTGTGTGTGGGGGTCGGGTGATGCGGGGAGGTGGGGGGGGTTCGGTGTTGGGGGGTACTTTTTTTTTTTGCGGGGGAGAGGGGGCGTACGAGGCGGTGTGTGGGGGGTTTAGGGCGGGTGGGGGGGGTGGTTAGGTGGTGTGGGGTGTAGATGTTCTGTGTGGTGGATTGGGTGACTGGGTGGGGTGGGGTTTATGTCGATTCGGCTTATGGGGCGGAGTGTGGGGGGGGGTGTTGGGCACGTTTTGGATGGAGTCTGAGGGTATCTGGTGTTTGGTGGAGGTGTTGTAAGGTCAGATTATGTTATGTGTATGGGTTGATATATATTAGAGATGTAAAATCTTATTTGGGAGTATTCAATTATGGTGTGGGGGTGGGAGGCCATGTGTGGGGGTGGTTTTGGGGGCATTTGGGGGGGGGAGGGGTGGTGGCTTTGGTGGGAGGAGTGGGGGAGTTGGATTGCGTGGGGGGGCCCAGGTGCGGGCGGGTGGGGGGGTGAGTTGGGGGGGGCCTTCGGTGGGTTGCGGGGAGGTTGTACGTGGGGGCTGTGGGGATGTCGTGTTATGGGCATTACTTACCGCCACTTACGGCGTGAGGTGGGGGCAGCGGGACCCTGCGCTGGTCCTACAGTCTGGGAGGGCGGGGGGGGGGGGAGTATGGGGATGGGGGGGGGGGGGTGTTGGGATCGTGTGGGGGGGGGGTGGTGAGGGGGTTGGGATGGGGCGTGGGGTGGGGGGCTGTGTGGGAGGGTGGGGCTGGATGGGGCAGGGGGGGACGGTGGGGGGCGGGGGGGAAGTCGACCCCCCGCGGCATGGGGGATATGTTGTGTGGGAGGGGGTGTGGGCATGCGCGGTCTGGGGTGGAGGTTTGTTTGCCGAGGTTGAGCGGGTGTGGCGTGTGGGGGGGAACCCAGACAGCTGTGCACTCCCCCCCCCCCCCCCCCCCCCCCCCCCCTCTGGGGGTGGGGGGGTGGTGTTTGGGTTGGTTTGTGGGGGTCGTGGGGTAGCGTTTTGTTTGGGTTGGGGGGGGTTGTGGGGTTTTTGTTGGTGTGTTGGGTTTTTGGGGTGGTGTGTGGGGTTTTGGTCTTGGGTGGTGGGGGGGTATATGGGAGAACTGGTGGTGGGGGTGGGTGCGTGGTGGGGGGGTGTGGTGTGATTGGGTGGGGGTTGGGGTGTAATTGGTGTGGGGGGGTGGGTGTGGTGGTGGGGTGGGTGTTTGGTGTGGGTTGGGGTATTGGGTTGGTGCGGAGTGCAGGGTTGTAAAGAAAAAAAAATTTTTGGGTTTTTTTTTGTGAGTTTTAAAAAATTTAACAAAAAAAAGGGTTGGTTTGTGGGGTTTGTTTGGTAGTTTGATTGTGGTGATTTAGTTTTGGGATATAAAGAATGTTTTTTTATTTTGGAAAACCCATTATTTTTTGGGGTTTGGGTTTTTTGGTGTTGGTTTGGGGATGGGGGGGAGGTTTGTTTTTTTAAAAAAATGGGGGTTTTAAATTGGGGGGGCATTTGGGGGTTTTTTTTTTGGGGCTTCGGTTTTTTTGGAAAATTTTTCGGTGTTTTAGGGTTTTTTTTGGAGGTGGGGGCGGGGGGTTTTCTTCTGAGGGGGGGGGTTGGGATGGGGGGGTTTTTGAGTTGGGGGGGTTTGGGGGAAGGGTTTTGGGGGGTTTTAAAAAATGGGGTGTGGGGGGGGGGTGGGGGGAAGGGCGGTTTTGGGGAAAATTTGGTTTGGGGGTTTTTTGGGGGTTTTGGGGTGGTTTTTTTGGGTTGGGTTTTTGGGTTTTGGGGAAAAAGGGGTTGGGATTTTTTTTGGGGGGGGGGGGTTTTTTTGTTTTGTTGGGGAGTTTTTGTGGTTTGGTTTTTGTTTTGTTGGTTTGTTTTGGGGAAATGGGGGTTAAAAAATGGGGTTGGGTGGGGGGGGTTCATTTTTATCGGGGGGTTTATGGGAGGTTTTAAAAAATTTTGTATTGGGGGTAACTTTGTTTGTGGGGTTTTAGTGTTTTTTTGGGGGGGGGGGGCGGCGGTAAAAAAAAAGGGGGGGGTGGTGAGAAAAAATTATTTAAAAGGAAAAAATTTTTGGGGGGGGGTGTTGGGGGGGGGGGGGTAAAAGTAAAAAAGGGTTTTTTTGGGGTTTTGTGGTTTTTTTTGGGCGGGGGGGTGGGGGGGGGGGGGGTTGGGGGGTTAACGGGTTTAAAAAAAGGTTTTTAAAAGTGTGTGGGGTTGTGGGGGGTGGGGGGTTGGGGGTTTGTGGGTTGGGGTATTGTTGTCGACTTAGATGCCAAAAAAATTTTTTAAAAGGGGGGTTTTTGGGTTTTTTGGGGTGTTTGATTTTTTTTCTATAAAATTAGTTAAAACGAGAAAATTTTGGTTGGAGGTTGTGGGATGTGGGTTTGGGTTGTCGGTGTTTTGTCGAACTAGAGATACCAAAAAAGTGTTATAATGGGTTGTTGTTGTGGGTGATTGGTTTTTTTGATGAAATTGTTAAAACGAAAAATTTGGGGGTTGTGGGTGTTGGGGGTTTGGGTTTGAGGGTTGTGGGTGTTGTGGGATGTGGGTGTTGTGGGTTGGGGGTGTTGTTGCGAACTAGAGACACCGAAAATGTTATAAGTGGGTTTTGTTTGGGGTTGTGTTTTTTCTGATGAAATTTTTAAAACGAGAAAAATTGTGGGTTTGGGTGAGTGGGTTGTGGGTGTTGGGGGATTGGGTTTTGGGGTTGGGGGTTTTTTGTCGAACTAGAATACCGAAAAGATTTTATAAGTTGGGTTGTTGTTGTGACTTTCTGATAAAATTATTTTTAAAACGAGAAAAAAATTGTGGGTGTTGTGGGTTGGGTGGGTGATGGGGGTTTTGGGGTGATGTGGGTTGTGGGTGTTTGGGGGGATGTGGGTTTTGGGGTTTGTGGGTGTTTTTGTCGAACTAAATACCAAAAAAAGTGTTTTTAGTGGGTTGTTGCGTGACTTTTTCTGATGAAATTAGTTAAAACGAAAAAAATTTGTGGGTTGTGGGGTTGGGGGGTTGTGGGTGATGTGGGTTGGGGGTGTGTGGGTTGGGTGTTGGGGGATGTGGGTGTTGGGGGGTGTTGTTGTCGAACTAAGATATCGAAAAGATGTTCAAAGGGGTTAAATTTTGGGGGGGTTTGTGTTTTTTTCTGATAAATTTTAGTTAAAACGAAAAAAAATTTGGGGGTTTGTGGGTTTTGGGGTTGTGGGTTTTGGGGGTTGGGGGTGTTGGGGTTTGGGGATGTTGACGAACTAGATTTGCTAAAAATGATTATTTGTGGTTGTTTTTTGGACTTTTTCTGATGAAATTATTTTTAAAACGAGAAAAAAGTGTTTTAGTAGTAATCGGGGTGTTTTTGGGGGGTACTCAAATGGTGTTTGGACTTTTCAAAGGTTTTTTGAAGTGTTCAAATGATGTGCAAGAGTATTTATAAAGGTTTTGGGGGAGTTTTCAGTGGTGATTTGGGGGTTTCGAAGATTTTTTTGGGGAGTATTCAAGGAAATGTGGTTTTTTGGGTTTTGTTAAAAGTAGGGGTCTGGTTAGTTTTTTGTGAATGTTGTAAAAATTGGGAAGGGGGAGGAGTTTGGGGGGGATGAGTTGTAATTTAATGAAATTGAAGGTAGAAAATTAGAGATGATAAATCTTTTTTGGGGGAGTTTCAAATGTTGTTTTGGAAATTTGTTGTGTTGTTTGGAAATGTTCAAAGGTGTTTTAGTGAGTTACAAATGTTTTTATAGAGTGTTCAAAGTAATCTTGGGTTGTTTTTGGGAGTAAAAAGGTTTCGATAGGTTTTTTTTTTAGAGATTTGAGAAAAGGTGTGTGGTGGTGTGTGTGGTGGGGGCTAGGTGGTCATAAAAATTTTGGAATATCTTGGTTTACATTTATTTTTGTGATTTTAGAGGGGGTTTTTTGCTGTTATGTTGATCTTAGTTTATGGTGATTTTGTTAGTGTTTTGATGAAAATTTTGGTGTTTTAGTAGTATTCAGTGGTGTATTTGGGAGTACTCAAATGATTTTTGGGGGTGTTTCAGTGTTGTTTTTAATCTTCAAAGGTATTTTTGTGATATTTAATGATTTATGAGGTGTTTTGAAGGTTTCAAAGTAAAATGGGGTGGTGCATATTAAATTCGTTAAAAGTAAAATTTTGATATAATTAAACGAAAATGGTTTAAAGGGGTTTTGGTGACTTTTTTCTGAAAATTTAAACGAGAAAAATTCTAGATTGTGTTGTATTTTTAAAAAAATTGTGGATTTTTGTGGGGTATTAACGAAAAAAAAAGTGAAATTATTTGGGGGTTTTCCTGGGTTAAAAGGAAAAGTTTTTCCCCTTTTGTATATAAAGCATTGGTTGTAAATAAATAGTGTTATCCTGCATTTAAGTTTAAAGTCTGCTCGAAAGATTCAGCCTGTGTTTTCGGTCATCACATGCCCTTCACTCCGCCGAGTAAAAACAGGGGGGGTGACGTCACACTTGTTTAGACTGTAGTAAGAGAAAGTATCATGCTCATAGGAGGAGTTCATTTGAAATGCTTACCCTGCCGAGGGGGGAATCCAAAAACTTGATCCAAGGCGGAGATGGAAGTCTTTGATTTTCGAGAAAAACAACTTGATCCAAGAGATGGAGTCTTTGATTCGAGAAAATTTGATCGAGGAATTGGAGTCCATTGTGATTTGGAGAAAAACGTGATCAAGGAAGTACAGCAGGAATATTTTGGGGTGGGGTGGAAGTGGGAGTTCCATTTGTGATGCTTATCCATTTGCTCCGAGGAATTGGAAGTCTTTGTATTATCGAGAAAACCTGTGATCCATAGGAAGTAGAGAGGAGTATTTTGGGTGGAAGCTGATGGGAGTCCATTTTGATGCTTATATCCAGAGGGGGGAATCCAAAAAAACTTGATATCCCCCCCCCCCCCCCCCCCCCCCCCCCCCCCCACACACGAGGGATTGGAGTCTTTGTATTATCCGAGAGAAAAAAATTTGGGGGTTGGGGTGAAAGTGGGAGGGGGCAATCCCAAAAAAACTTGATCCAAGAGATGGAGTCTGGTTATTGTTGATATCGAGAAAAACTTGATCGTGGAGATTGAAGAAAGTCTTTGTATTATCGGAAAACTTTGATCAAAGGAGATGGCAGGGAGAAATTTTGGGGGTGGAAGGAGGGGTACCCCACAAAACTTGATCAAGGAGATGGAGTCTTGGTTTTGTTGATATCGAGAAAAACTTGATCCGAGGGATGGTGCAGGATATTTGGGGGTGGAAGGAGGGCGGTACCCAAAAATTTGATCTGGGAATGGAGGTCTTTGAACTTATCGAGAAAAAAATTCGAAAATGGGGGTGGGGGTGAAGTGGGAGGGGCAGTCCAAAAACTTGATTCGAGGAAGTGGAGAGCACATAAAATGAAATTTCAAAAATAGATTCGAAAAAATCGGGAAAAATTTCGGGGCGCAGGGGAGGCGGATCCGGACGGAACGCTGCAGAAGGCGCGGTCGGGCGCGACGGCCGGGCGCGGAGGGCGCGGCAGGGGTCGGGTGGTTCGGCGCTAGGGCGGAGGTGGGCTGGGTGGGGGGGCCATGGGCGGGTGCGAGGGTGGGGGGCGCGGGATGGGGGGGCGTGGGGGAAGGGGGGTTGTTGTGAGGTGGTCTCGAGGGTGAGGTGGTTCTACGAGGGCGGAGGGTCCAAGGTCATATAGCTATAGGTGTGAAAAGGAGCCACTCGCCGCTGCCCTTTTTCAGGAGGAAGCCACTCTGCCGCAGAGGAGCTCAGGAAAGGAAGCCACTCTGTACTGCACTGAGACGTGAGCCGCTTCATCACGACTTTATATATATATTATATAAATATATATATATATATATATATATATTATATATTTATATATATATATATATATATTTCTTATATATATATAACACACACAAACAGTAGGATCATAATATGACACGCCAATAAGTAAGCCCTTTAGCAGGTTATTTTCTGTCAGATTCCAAGAAAGTGTTACGAACTTTGTTTGGGAAGGCGGTCCTGGTGTGGTGATCAAGGGTACCGGTGGATGTCTCTTGCCTTTGGAGTGTGAGCTCGGTGGACCTGTAGAGGGTTAAAAAAGTGTTACTGAGGTGTCATCAGCAATTCGTCAACAACAGCCGATATGATGTATCCTTTTTTTTTACATTATGAAAATAATTAAAAGATGATGTTACGAGGCTAACGCCATATATTCTTAGGTAGGTATGTAATGGATTGCTTTGTTATCTACTAATGTATGTGATTAGATATAGTATGTCATTCAAAGTTCTCGTCTGCTTTCCCTCTCTGCTCTCTCTACAGTTAAATGTATTATAACATCCAGAGCTCCCCCCCTCCCCTTTATCTGTATGTATAATTTCTCTTGCCCCTCACGCTGGGATGATGGAGATATATTCATAAAAAAATCCATTTCTGTTGTGTATGGGATAGGCTATCTTGAGAGATGGCAGTGACCAAGTACGTAATAGCAACTCCTGGTATGCTGGCAGGAAACCTTTGAAGCTGCCGTGGCTGATAAATCTTTACTGGAATACTTGACAATATTCTCATTGTTCTACTGAAGTCTCCCAGCTTAGGAAAACAAACTTTACATCTTGTAAGAACTCCATCCTGTGTGATGGAATATGATCTGGAAAACTTAGTAGATTTATGTTCCAACGATGTAATTGTCATATAGAATAGGGTAGCAGCGTACTGTTGATGTATTGAATTAAAAAAAGATCCTTACGAGCACTTGGTGCAACTTGTCCTCATTGTGCATAATTTATTTTCTGACGCTTTTGCCTGCGCCCATTTCTGAACGATTTCAGGAGCTAAGAAAATTAAATATTAATGTTTTAGGAAAGGTTACTTTAAATTACCATAAATATCCGTATACGTAGTTAACAATCATCAATTTAAAAGTACTGTTTTATTTTAAGATAGATTGCATAATCCTATATAAAGAACGTATATTTGATCACAAATAAACAAATTAAAAAATAAAATGTATGCATGAGGTGTGGCAAGGTGGACTGTGAGGAGCATCAGCATAAGTTCTGTCCTCGCTGTTATTGTGAACGCTAGTAGGCTGTGAGGACGGTTACCTCACCACTTCCATAGTCTCGTTTAAAATTGATGATTCAGAAAGTTTTTTTTTTTTTTTTTTACTAGTGCCAATTTTTCTTAAATCTTACGTTCTATTTTTATTACTTTTCGGATACTATCCTGAAAGGTGAAAGTAATGTGCACAGTTTGTTATGCATCAATGTGACTCA
>NC_069436.1:31891803-32107479 GCF_026875155.1 Cherax quadricarinatus | reverse complement strand
TTAATAACCCAGCAAAAGGCAGCAGTAAGAATGATAACAAATTCCCACTCCCGCCAGCATACTCCACCAATTTTTAAAAGTCTGAATCTGCTCACCATTAAGAACATCCATACTTATTCACGTACCTACTACATACACAGAACAATACAAGCAAATATAAACCCTCCACTCAAACTTCTCACCATCCTAAACAGGACACATGACCACAACACAAGACACAGATCTCTTTTTGATATACCTCGTGTCCATATCACACTGTGTAAAAACTCTATGCACATAAAGGGCCCCAAAATATGGAATTCATTACCAGAAGATATTAAAGTAACCCAGTCTGAAAATCAATTTAAGACTCTTCTCAAAAGCCACTTAATCACCCTAGACTAAATACTAAATACTCAGTACACACTTATTTATTTATTTATTTATTTAGAAATTTAGCATACAAACAGAGGTACAAAAAATACAGGTAAGAGCAGCATGCCAAAGCCACTTATATGCATAGCATTACGGGCTGGCTTAAAAAACTTACTCACCTATGTACTCCCACATCATAACTGAAACAATCACATTGAACCTTTTATCCATTGTTGACACGAATATAATTGAATCATTGTTTTTCACAAAAAGCATTTTTGAATATATGAATATATCTTTTGTCTTATACAAATTAGATTCGCTTTTAATTAATATTCTACTGTACAACTATGAAATAATTACTATCCTACTGTACAAGTATGATATACTCCTTAGTGTTAAGTAGTCTGTGAGCCAATAATGTTAAGTTGGCCCATAATGCCTAGGCATAATAGAGGCTCTCTTTGTATTGCAACCCACTATTGTAAATACAAAATCTCAATGTACTGTTTGCAAAGACATAAAATAAATAAATAAATAAATAAATAAATAAATAAATAAATAAATAAATAGTTTAACATGCTTTTCACAGAGACGCAGACTAAAACAGAAGCTTATGGAAACCTAGAAATGAGACATTAAACAACCCGGATGCAACATCCCTGTACAAATCATTACTATAAGAATACAGCACACTCTGCAACCCCCCCCCCCACCTATTCCCTACAGCTGTAACTGCCTTCACCATCAAAACCAAAACTATAAAGTAACATTAATTAACATATTTGAACATAGAAACATTCTTAAACACGCTTCATACATAACCACATCTCTGCAAAACAGAGGAAGTACAATTGCCAAAGATAATACATTAGGCACAATATGAACCTGCACAATCATATTACATAGAAGAGGCTCGCTGTCACATAAAGTACAAGAAATCATACATGTTGAAAGATAAAGGTCCATTGTACTCATACCCATGTCCTGACTGGAGTCTTGATGCCTCACCTTCCCCCCCTCTGTGCTCCACAAACCCTCAGGTTTAGCACATCCCCACATCATAGTAAAAAGAGTCATACACTTACCCACAACCTGGGTCACACCCACAACCTGGGTCACACCCACAACCTGGGTCACACTCCCAACTTTACATTAACACATGACATGAAAAGTTCTCGGTCACAAATACACTCACTGACCCTACACAACTCGCATCAAATCTTTGTCCACCAAATGCAACATTCACGCCCACACAATCCTCAAGAAGCAAGCTTTGTTATATCCCTTTAAAACCATAACGTCCATAAGTCCTCGACTCTAAAGCTACGATATCCCTCCGAAAAATTTAAATACCATCTGTCCCCGGTGATTTCCTTATTCCTCCTTTGTGTTCCATAAAACATCGCTGTCAGGGCCCTAATGCGCTCCCTCACCGGCGCTCTACGTAATACCCACGAAGTATACACGAAGTCGGCGACCAGGTAGCCCATCGCATTCTGCACCGGCACTTCGTCCCCCCACATATAAGCATAATGCCCGTAAAACACTAATTCCCCCCACCTACCACACGTGAAACCCTGCTAAACCACTCTCTCACTGGTTCCAACCTTGCACAAAAATATACCGCATGATACACGGTATCAATGTCCCCACACACACAACACTCTCTTCCCTCCTGCACATGCCTATTACCTAACACCTCCCCCGACGGCAATATATTATGGAGAAATTTAAACATTACCTCCAGCACCACAGCCTTCAATCGCAACCCTTTCAGGCGCCCCCATATATCGCCCCATGCATACATAGGATACATACCCACAACCCTAGCAACCACCTTCCCACCACCCACCCGAGCCAGTTTACCTATCTTGACCCCACGTGGTTCCCTAGCAAAACACAACAACCTCAACATTCCCTCACACATCTGCACATCCCTACCCCACACCCAACGTCCCAAATCCCTTCTCACCCATGCCAAACCTGTACCTGCGATCCTACCCTCCCTCAAATAACTGTGTTTAACGTACATACCCAACAACCTGTAATGCAGTTCCATTAACCCCAGCCCTCCCTGGCTTACCTGGAGACACACAACATCTCTCGACAACCAGTCACACCCAGAACCCCAAATATATTGGAACACGTGCTTCAACAGCCACTTCTCATCACATGTTTCCAACGGATATACACCCGCCACATGCCACAGCTTACCATACAATACGACATTCACCACAATCGCTCTCTGGTGTATCGTCAACCCCCCAGTATGCAATCCTGCCAATCGACCCAAAACCCTATCCACTGCTTCTTTCGAATTCACATCCCGTGCCTCTTGAAGCCTTCCCATGTGAACAACCCAACACAACTTAAGACGATTTACCAGGGGCCAATCTTCACCATGCCTGAAAACCCCACCCACACCATCCCCCACCCTCAAAAGCATCGACTTATCTCTATTAAGCATCATCCCCATTGCCATGACAAAACTCTCCACCAACTCACTAACCCTACGTAAATCCTCAGACCTTCTAAATAGAACCATGGTGTCATCAACGTAACCTACGATCCCCAGTTCCACAGATACTCCATCCCTCTCCATCCCTTCCCTTACATCCCAACGCACAGCCCTATAGAACGGGTCTTGGAGCAATGCAAAGAGAAGCTGCGACACAGGGTATCCCTGCTGCAAGCCCCATTCCATCCTAACAGGTTGACCTAGTCTACCATTCACTTGCACCCTAACCATTGCCCATGCATACAACACCTTAGCCCAACTGACTATTTCCCTCCCGAACCCTTGCCAACAACACCTCACGCTCCACACAGTCATACGCTGCATGCCAATCTAATGCTAAAACCCAACCTTTATTGTCCCTCCCCCCACTTTCGTCTATAAATCAATGTATAATCCCCTGCCCCACACACATCGACCACCCAGGCACCCCATATTGACCTTCATCCCAAACTCTGTCAAGTACTCCTTTCAACCTATTCCCTAATACTTTATCAAAGATCTTGTTATCACAACACATTAAGGTGATCGAAAGATAATCATGCACACATTCACAAGACTTCTTCTTAGGGACCATGACCACCACATCTGTTCTCTGCTGTTCCCCCAACCTACCCATGGATTTCATGGCATTAAATAAAGCCACTAAAAAGCCATGCAACACTCCCAGTTTTCCTTATAAAAATCACAAGGGATACCATCGATACCAGGTGATTTACCCACACTCATCCCCTCCACTGCCATCCTAATCTCCTCCTCACTTATAGGCCCACTCAATTTCAGTCAATCCCTATTCACTAGATTACAAGATACCTATTCACCCATGTCGCTTATCGCCTCACAATTAACCCCCACGCTTTTACCATTCTTCTCATACCATGCATCCACATAACAACCCATACCTTTTGTTGACAAAAGCACCTGCCCCTGATGGTTTTCCCCCCAATTGTTCCTGCACCCACAAGCTCATCATTTCCATAGCCCTGCAACGATTACCCTGCTCTCGCAAGACGTATGCCGAATGACAATCACCCCATAAGACCTCATCAAGGCCCCCTGCCACCCTTGCCGCATCAAAATTACGATTTTGAATATCCCTAATCCGTTGTTTCAAACCCTCAATCTCACCCATTGGATACACCCCCTCCCATATAGCATTCCTGTAGTTGACCCTCAAGGTAATTTAAAGTTCCATATTGTAAATGCCGTTTTTCCTTTCCCCTCTTCTGATAAAAATCCCTCGCCTTCCCCTTACCAACCGTGTCCCACCACCCAAGGACATCAACCTTCCCCCATCCTTCAGCGCACCACCTCCTCCAAGCACACTCAAAAGATCCCCTCCCCCTCTTTCTGCAATAATCCAACATTCATCTTCCAGTAACCCCTGAAACACTTTGGCAAACCCTCCCAATTTAAATCCACCAGAACCCCTCGATGATAAGAGAAACTTACATTCAACGCACACACACTGCCCACTCTCACCCCCTGAGATACACAAATGCGATCAAGCCTCGCCACATAATCACGCTTAATAAAAGTGTGCATCACTCCACCCACCTCCCCTCCAACATCCACTACATTCACACCTCACAACAGATCCCCTAAAAACCCTGAAAAAACCCCTCCCTCTAGGCTCCACATCCTTACGTCATACAACACAGTTCCAATCATCCCCCTATAATCGTAATGCCTGGCAGTGATCTTAAATGGTAGACAAGGACGTCCCTAAAGAACCTATTTTTAACCTCACACCTGTGCAAAAGTAACAGACTGGCTTCCTTAATTAATAATGCCACACGACCTTTCAGTCATGTAGAACAACCCATATACACTTCATATCCAGCAATCACCAATTCACTCAAAGATTTATAATTATCGAATTTATAATTATCGATTTATAATTATCGAAAATAATAGAGATCAAAGGAAGACTGCCCACAAACCGAAAGCAACACCCCGCTGCCAGCCGAACAACGTAACCCTAAGCTTTGTATAACTACAACTTCTTTTTAACTACAACAATTCCTGTAGTATTATGAGGCGCAATCTAAGAGGAAACAGCACCAAGGCCAGCAAGAAAACACCGAAAAATCAACTATTCAACAAGTGTAGCCAGGAGGACACCGGCCCAGCAACCACCCCACTCACCACCGCTCAAGGCGACACCACAACAATAACAACAAACATGGCTGCCACCAGCCCATCCTCCCCTCTCTTCCCCGGATTCAACCTACCAAGTAGTCTCTCAGGTATGACCAACGATCCAGATACCCTAAAGACATGCATCTCCAACTTAGTTATTGAAAATATGAATCTTCGAGAGACGCTAACAAAACAAGACACCAGGATGACACAACTCGAGAACAAAATCCTCAGTCTTGAACAAAAGTTATCAACACCAGGAATGACTAACTGTGGCAAGACCATCCAGACAGTCATAGATAGCCATACCCAACAAATAATATCTCTTAATACAAAGGTTGAAGAAGCAGTAAAAAATGGAAGAACAACTTAGATAACGAGTTCAGTGACTACTTTGCTCTCCAAGAAGATAAAACTGAACAAGATAAACTATCGGACGCAGTTATAGTTAACAGTCCACTTTTTCCCAGTGATATGAACCAAACAAACAGTCAAGAAATTACTCTGCAGATCATAAAGGACCAAACAAGTGTTATTGTACCAGAGTCTGAAATAAAAGAAGCCAGGTTACTAGGATCCCATGGTAGAAAAAGTGTTATGCTTAGATTCCACTCACATGACAGGAAAAAAGACTTAATTATTGCATCTATTAAAGTAAAGAAAGAGGTATACATAAACGAGTGTCTTACCAAAAAACGTCAGAACCTCCTGTACAGAGTCAGAAAACTTAAGCGGGAGAATAACGACACAATACACCAATGCTTCACACGGGATGGGAAAATTCTTGTTAGGAAAACAAATGTAGGTCAACTGTACACAATCACGAACGAGAATGATCTATCACGATTTCTCAGGGATACTAATCTTACAGAGAATAACTAAACAATGTCCAACTTAAAAGCCTACGTAGTGTAGTGTATGTTTTGCTCCATTATTGTTCAAATTTCATTGTACAATCTCTTAGTAATTAAATAATCAACTACCTCATTTTGTGATTTTACTAGTAAGCATAAGTCACCTTATGTAATTTTCTTATTTACTATTGTTTGCTTAAACATTAGCTGAATTGATACTTTCTCTGTTCATATTACTACCTCATATTTTTTTAAATACTATCAATTGATATTACTTACTAAAATTAATAATTATCATTTTTACTATAATTTCAATTTACTCTTAACATTTTTGACATCATTTAATAACCATTACTTGTCTAATTACCTTAACCTATTTTAATACCACATTTACTATCTTTTTTTTTTGTTTTTCTACTTTTTTTTATTCTTTTGCTACCTTAACTTGTATATTTTATCTTGTCAATTTAAATCTAGTTATACTCTAATTCTTGTAAACAACTTATATAACACCTTAGTGCAATTACAATTGAGAGTCTTGTGCCTTTTTTATATTATTAGATTAAACTCAGTTGTACTATAGTCAATACCAAATTCATTATATTAGACCATATTGCAATTACTAGTGAGAGACTGGTGCTATTTTTAATTTGTATTTTTATATTATAAGATTAAATCTAGTTGTACTATAGCTCATTCTAGCTCAAAACATAGACTCCACAAAAGTCTTATATTAGACCTTAGTGCAATTACAAGTGAGAGTCTTGTTCTATTTTAAATTTGTATTTTTATATTACTAGTTTATACCTAGTTGTACTTTAGTTCATTCCAGCACAACACATAGACAACATCAACTTCATTATGTGTAGTAGTGACTATACTCTATATGACCAAAATACTCTAGCTATATACTTATCCAAGCTTCCCACCACTACAGATATCAGTACTAGAACTCAACACATAACTCAGGATATAAATAACCATAATTTAAACCTAGAAGATGATTGATCACGTTGACCCTGATCTAAACTCCATAATCTGACACCCAATCAAAACCTATTGGAAAGTAACTGCCTTTATTACACAGCATCACAAGCCAGCACTATCCTAAACAATGCTAAAAGCCTATCAGTACTTAACTACAACATCAGGTCCTTAAGCAAACACTATGATGACCTGGCACTCCTTGAATCACTAAAGACACCCTTCTCCTGCATTATTCTTACTGAGACCTGGCTTAAGCAGGACACAATAGATATCTACCCTCTACCAGGATACACAGCTATTCACAACTGCAGACCAAACCAAGTTGGGGGTGGTATTGCAATCTATTACTCTAACCAATTATCTTGTATTAGCACCACTTGCTTTAGCGATGAATATGGGGAATACATTTTTGCTAATTTTACTGTAAAAAACCTTAAGACACCTATAACAACTGGTGCCATTTACCGGATACCTCATACAAACATCCCAAATTTCATTGAGAAATTAAAGTCACTAATAACAAACAGACAAATGAATAAGCACCACCTTCTCTTAGCTGGAGACTTCAACATCAACCTTGGCTTACTAGATGATCAGCCTGTAACTGATTTCATCAACAATATGAACAACACACTTCTCATACCAACAATAACTAAACCAACCAGGCTCAATGAGACAAGTGCAACCATAATAGACCACATATGGACCAATATACTAGCCCCCCTTAAATCAGGGATAATCACAGATAGCACTACAGACCACTACCCTACCTTCCTCCTGACAAACATTAATAAACCACCACTTGAATACAACAAAGTCTCATTTAGACTCCATGACGAGGCCTCAATAAGGAAGTTCACAACTGACCTAGAGATTGTTGATTGGCCTACAGAATTCTCCAAGGCCAATGGTATTGATGACTGGTCAGACATTTTTCTTAACAAATTACTTAGACTATACAACAAACATTGTCCTATAAAAACTAAACAGATCACAAACAAACGGCTTGGTTGCCCATGGCTAACCAGCCCCATTCTGAAATCCATTGACAAGAAACACCAATATGAAAAGCAATATAGACAGGGCTTAATACACAAAGATATTCTTAAACACTATTCATCAGTTCTCACCAAAGTAATAAAGAAAGCCAAACAACTATACTACTCCAGTAGATTCACAGACACTAGAGGAGATATAAAAAAGACTTGGAAAACACTCTCTCAGATTCTAGGGACCCACAAACTGAAAAAAACCAAGAATATTGTCCTAACTAAACCTAATGAAATACCACTACATCCCACTGACACAGCTAACAAGATAAACGACTTCTTCTCAACCATAGGATCTAATCTCGCCAATAAAATCCCACATACTAATGCCCATGCCGGGGACTACCTAGATGGGAATTCCCCAAATTCCTTCTATCTTGCACCAACTGAGCCCTCGGAAGTCACCGAGATTATAAAGTCACTTAAAAACAACTCAGGGAATCTGTCTAATGTCCCACCATTACTGTACAAGTGAGTGGCCCATATCCTTTTGCATGCTATTTCATTACTTTTTAACAAGTCACTAGAAACTAGCACCTTCCCAAAACTACTCAAGATGGCAAGGGTTACACCAATACATAAAGGTGGTGACCCTACAGACTTAAACAACTATAGGCCAATATCAAACTTACCATTGCTATCCAAAATCTTTGAGAAACTCGTGCACAGGAGACTATATTCATTTATAACAGCACAAAACATACTCAACCCCTGCCAATTTGGATTTAGGAAAAATAAAAGCACTAATGATGCAATCAAAAAAATGCTAGATCTGCTTTACACAGCATTGGAAAATAAGGAATATCCACTAGGAATTTTTATTGACCTAAGAAAAGCTTTTGACACAGTAGACCACGACATCCTACTCCACAAACTTGACCATTACGGTATAAGAGCCATGCGCTTGCTTATTTCAAATCTTACCTTACTAATAGGTATCAGTATGTTACCATTAAAGACACAGCATCAACAACACGGCCACTTGATACTGGAGTTCCGCAGGGAAGTGTCCTTGGTCCCCTGCTCTTCCTCATATACATCAATGATCTTCCAAACGTATCCCAACACCTGAAACCCATTCTCTTTGCTGACGACACGACTTATGTCATCTCTCACCCTAATCTTGCCACCCTCAACACCATTGTTAACGAGGAGCTGATAAAAATATCGACTTGGATGACAGCCAATAAAATTACGCTTAACACTGACAAAACCTACTATATTATGTTTGGTAGCAGAGCAGGAGATGCACAAATTAACATTAAGATCGACAACACTCTAATTACCAGTCATAATGAGGGCAAATTTCTAGGCCTATACCTTGACAACAACCTGAATTTCAGCACCCATATCCAACACATAACCAAAAAATTATCCAAAACAGTTGGGATCCTCTCCAAGATACGATACTACGTGCCGCAAAATGCCCTTCTCACACTATACCACTCACTTATTTATCCATACCTCACCTATGCTATTTGTGCTTGGGGATCAACTGCAGCAACACACCTAAAGCCAATAATAACCCAACAAAAAGCTGCAGTAAGATTTTTATTATTATCACACTGGCCGATTCCCACCAAGGCAGGGTGGCTCGAAAAAGAAAAACTTTCACCATCATTCACTCCATCACTGTCTTGCCAGAAGGGTGCTTTACACTACAGTTTTTAAACTGCAACATTAACACCCCTCCTTCAGAGTGCAGGCACTGTACTTCCCATCTCCAGGACTCAAGTCCGGCCTGCCGGTTTCCCTGAATCCCTTCATAAATGTTACTTTGCTCACACTCCAACAGCACGTCAAGTATTAAAAACCATTTGTCTCCATTCACTCCTATCAAACACGCTCATGCATGCCTGCTGGAAGTCCAAGCCCCTCGTACACAAAACCTCCTTTACCCCCTCCCTCCAACCTTTCCTAGGCCGACCCCTACCCCGCCTTCCTTCCACTACAGACTGATACACTCTTGAAGTCATTCTGTTTCGCTCCATTCTCTCTACATGTCCGAACCACCTCAACAACCCTTCCTCAGCCCTGTGGACAACAGTTTTGGTAATCCCGCACCTCCTCCTAACTTCCAAACTACGAATTCTCTGCATTATATTCACACCACACATTGCCCTCAGACATGACATCTCCACTGCCTCCAGCCTTCTCCTCATTGCAACATTCATCACCCACGCTTCACACCCATATAAGAGCGTTGGTAAAACTATACTCTCATACATTCCCCTCTTTGCCTCCAAGGACAAAGTTCTTTGTCTCCACAGACTCCTAAGTGCACCACTCACTCTTTTTCCCTCATCAATTCTATGATTCACCTCATCTTTCATAGACCCATCCACTGACACGTCCACTCCCAAATATCTGAATACATTCACCTCCTCCATACTATCTCCCTCCAATCTGATATTCAATCTTTCATCACCTAATCTTTTTGTTATCGTCATAACCTTACTCTTTCCTGTATTCACCTTTAATTTTCTTCTTTTGCACACCCTACCAAATTCATCCACCAATCTCTGCAACTTCTCTTCAGAATCTCCCAAGAGCACAGTGTCATCAGCAAAGCTGCAGTAAGAATAATCACTAAATCCCATCCCTGGCAACACACCCCCCCACTCTTCATAGATCTAAACTTACTCCCTGTTCAGTACATCCACACTTACTACTGTGCAATCTACATCTACAGGACCTTAAACTCCAATATCAACCTTGACCTAAAACGCTTTCTTGATAGTTGTGACAGAACGCACAGGCATAACACCAGACACAAACATCTCTACGACATTCCCCATGTCCGACTAAACCTTTACAAAAATTCAATGTATGTCAAACGCCCTAAAATCTGGAACACCCTACCTGAGAACTCTAGAACTGCAGAGACATTCATCACCTTCAAAACTACCATTAGAAAACATCTTATCTCCCTGATAAACCCCATCAACTAACTACACGAATACCACCTGGTGGTTCACACTTACACTCACTCACCCATTTGACCATAAACAGAAATATTAATCTCAATCTTAAAATAATGAATCCTATGATACTCCAATACTGAAACTATGTACTGTGCCAAAACAAAAGCATTCACATTGCTAAACTCACAAACTAGTATTTAGTCACTTAGCCATAATACCAACTTACCTCATAATTTGTAATATTTTAAAATAAAGAATTAAACTAAGTCTGCCCGAAATGCCTAGCCATGCTAGGCGTTCTAGTGGTACACTCTGTAATCATTATTTAACTACATGTAAACCACACAACAACCAAATTCTGTAAATTCAACATTGTAATCTTTATAGAGAATAAACTTTGAATTTGAATTTGAATATCTCCTCAAATGAACCTCCAATACTTTACATTTGCCCACTGCCTTCAACCCATTAACATTTAAAGGCGAGTGAACATTAAAATGGTATAAAATACCGACAGGTTGTTAGGTAAGACACATATGCAACAGTTAGGTATCTTTTTTTCGAAACGTTTCGCCTACACAGTAGGCTTCTTCAGTCGAGTACAGAAAAGTTGACAGAAGCAAAAGAGACTTGAAGACGATGTAATCAGTCCATCAGTGAGAATGGCTGGATTTGAGAGGGACCTGACCTCCCAACGACTACATTCTTACCTCTACTAGTGGCCTACATCTCACCTCCTGGCAGTATATAAGGCTCCATCCTGTCACTTCAACTCCATATTGTCTCAGACTATGGAACAATACTCTTCTCCAGACTGAGGGACTGACCACCTCAAAACTTCAAGGGTGATGGACTAATTACATCGTCTTCAAGTCTCTTCTGCTTCTGTCAACTTTTCTGTACTCGACTGAAGAAGCCTACTGTGTAGGCGAAACGTTTCGAAATAAAGATACCTAACTGTTGCATATGTGTCTTACCTAACAACATTTAAAGGCACTTGAAGGTCGTAATGGGGGCTTACCCTTAGGCACTTGGAACCCAGGCGAGAATCCCCATCCCGCCCCCACACTTACCATTACCTTCCCCTTGCACACACTCAATATTCTTTAGGCCAGCTTTACCTCTAGGCATTATATCATGCCAAGCATTCTTCCCTGTCCATTGCCCAGGCGTCAAAACATTCTCACTATCAGAAATAACAGCAACCCTCTTGCGAGAGCTACGCTCCTCAATCATCTCCTCCTGGGTTTCTTCCCTGTGGACCTCCACTGCCACACTCTGAACCAGCCCTGTACCACTCACTTCCTTCTGGTTGAGGCTTCCCACCCCTGCCTCCACACTCAAAGTATCCAAACCAGTATTGTCCACATTAGACACCAAAACATCCAATAACTTGTGCAGGGCCTCCTGAATGGAAGCTTCCAGAACATGTTGAGCAATTACAGGCTCCTCGCCACCCGTTGCTAGCACCAAGCCTACGTCCTCACCAATTCCAGTGAGTGTCACACAATCAGGCGACAATGCCTCCTCCCTCTCCCTCTCCATCTCCACACTCCACGCCTCCCGTGACAAAGGCACACTTTGCGTAGCCGTTGCATAAGTCAGCCGATCCGTAGTATCATCATCAGGCCTCGCCTCAGCTTCATGTCTCCCACATCACGTTAGACAGCGCACTGCTATGTGGTCGTATGGCCCACACATGTGGCACGTATACCTCTGACCCATGTACGTCACGTACACCTGAGTCTGGAAGTCTTCCTTCCCCACATATGACGGAATAGGATGCTTCATGGACATTTTAAGGGAAAACGTCCCTTCAGGGAAGCCAACAAGTGGCCCATTTCGCCAATGTCCCAATGTCGCCATATGACTCATCCCATATCTTCTGAACACATGCCATAAATCACTCACATCTGCCTCGAAAGGTACGTTACGCGCCTTGACCCAGGTGTAGAACCTTGACACATCGTGAAGACGGACACTGATGCTAGGGGTGACCGGCTTAACCATATCCTGGTACTTGGCCACCATGTTTTCGTAAGTGCTGCTCAGCCTGAACTGGACGAAAATTCGTGCCACACCATTCAGGGAAACACCATAAAAGTCGTCATTAGTGATGCCGTACGTGCCGCATAATATCGCCGTCAGCAACATATTGGTATTCTGGGCATTGAGCACGCCCCTCACTAGCTCCACACAAACAGCATTGACACGTCTGCGGCTACTCTCTGCCATGATGAAAGTGCTGTCACCTGCCACCAGGGGTCAAAGTGCAGTTCCACGTACGTCCTCTTCTTGCAATTATTGGGGGAGGTAGCGTGTCATCTCCGCCGGCCGGGTTTTGTGTTGTAATTCATTATTGGATATTCACGGTAATTCTGGAAGTCTTAACGAATTTGTCCAGCATACAACATTAAAGTAAATCATCAAACACCCAGTTTAAGGATTTTCAAGTAATGATAGGTAAAGTTTGTGGGCTTGTCTGTGTGGTCTACGACTAGAGGAGCTTCTAGGCCAGAATATCACACACACTAACCGGTAAGTTATCTGGGTGTGGGATGGCAGGTGTCTGGATTTGATTTGATTAATAATCTGTTTGATGATTCAACCGTGGCCTAATGGCAAAAGCTCTTGTTTCACACGGTAAGATAAGATAAGATTTCGTTCGGATTTTTAACCCCGGAGGGTTAGCCACCCAGGATAACCCAAGAAATTCAGTGCGTAATCGAGGACTGTCTACCTTTTTCCATTTTGGTCCCCCAAACTTTTTCCCCCAGGATGCGACCCACAACCCGTCGAAATAACACCCAGGTACCTATTTTTGCTAGGTGAAAAGGACAAAGGGGTAAAAGGAAAAAGGTTTGAAAAATTTCCCCCCGCCGGGAAACGAAAAACCCCGGGGCCCCCCGGGGTGTGAAGCGGGGGGGCTTTAGGGCCCCCAGGCCCCTGGGCCCCCCCCGGTGATTCCCGGGGTTTGAAATTTTGGCGAGGGGCAAAACTTGGGGGTTTTTTTTACAATTGAAATTTGTTTAAGATTTTTTAACCGTAGGAGTGTAGATAAATTCATTTTAAACTGTAAAAATTGCCATATTTTGACCAATCTACTTGAAGTTCATTTCCTTTGTTTAAAAGTTTTAGCTATCATTTAAATTTGGGAAACCAGTCCCCCGGGGCCCATTTTGTACCTCTGTAACCTTTTTACTACCGCCCAAAGGGTGGGGGGAAAGGGGTGGGCTACCCCCCCACAGGAAGGGGATGGGGTGAAATTCCGCCCACAGGGGTGGGTTTTGGGGTTTACTTCCAAACCCCCAAAGGTGGGGGGGGTGACCCGGTGGGTGGTGGCTACAGCCCCCCGCTTCACCCCACGGAGGGCCCGGGTTTTGATTCCCGGCCCGGGTTGGGAAAAATTTCGACAAAGTTTCCTTTTAAACCCGTTGTCCGTTCACCTAGCAGGGAAATAGGGGGACCCCGGGTGTTAGTCGACTGGTGTGGGTCCATCCCGGGGGACAAGATTTAAAGGGCCCCAATGGAAATAAGTTAACAGTCCTCGTGACCACTGATTTTCTTGGGTTATCCGGGGGTGGTAACCCTCGGGTTAAAAAATCCGAACGAAATCTTATTTATCTTCTTCCCCCACGGGAGGGGTAGGGGGTGACTCCGCCCACAGGAGGGTATGGGGTGACTACCGCCACAGGTGGGTATGGGGTGACTACCAACCCACAGGATGGGTTTATGGGGGCATAAAAACTTTTAAAGATAAAACCCCCATCAGCAAAACTGGCACCCTGTAGTAGTAGTATAGTTTAAAGTAGTAGTTTAGATTAGTAGTATAGAGTTAGTAAAAGTATAGTATTAGTATTAGTAGTAGAGTGTATAGTAGAATAGTAGTATTAATTAGTAGTAGTAGAAAGTATAGAGTAGTGTAATAATAATAATAAAAATAATAATAATAAAAATAAATAATAATAATAATACCTTTATTTCACAAGTAAGTACAAGGTTACAGACCTGGACATCAATGATTTACTGCTATATATAAAGCGCTTGTTATGCTTAGCTTTCCCGGGGAAAAATTGGTCATTTTTTGTCCCGGATGCGACCCACACCATCGACTAACCCCCGGGTCCCCTTTTTAACTAAGGGGTGAACATAGAAACCCGGTTAACAAAACCACCCCAATGTTTCTACCCTCCCCGGGAATCGAACCCTGGGTGTTAGTCGACTGGTGTGGGTCGCATCTTGGGACAAAATTGACCTAATATGCCCAAAATGCTCTGCATAACAAGGGGATTTCTATATAGCAGTATATCATTGATGTCAGTTAGGCCTGTATACCTTGTACATGTAATTATAGAAATAAAGATATTATTATTATTAATTGGTAGTCAATGACAGTAGAACACCTCTCTTCGAGACAAGCTCCCGGTTACATAGTTTATGTTGCATAATTCAAGTTAAGGTTTACCTGGTGCTCTACATAACAATCTGAGTATGGTGTAATACAATCCTTCCCAGGAGACGTGTATTTACCCTTAGTGCAGCATCGAGTTCAATCTTAGTGAAAGGAATGTTATAGTTTCTTATCACAGAACGGGTGGGATTTGAATCCCATGAGAAGTGTTCAAACCCCACCAGTTCTGTGATTTGTTTGCGGTCTTGTTATTATGATTTAATGAGTCATCTTCCTGTCAAGCTGGGTTTATTGGGTTCGTAGGAGGACTGATACCACCAACTGTTCTGTTCTGTGGTTTATTGATGAGCTCTGCCAAGCCATCTCTGTCACGTCTTCCCTTGTTTGGTACTCTGTAGTGATTGACTTCTAGTGGTTAGTTAGTTTAATATGTTTATTAAGCACCCCATAACCATCCTGTGAGCGGTAGTCAAAATATTACAGAGGTACATAATGGGTCCAGGGACTGGGTCCCCAAAGTTTTGATAGCTGAGCAAGTTACAAAGGTAATGAACTCCAGGTAGATCTGGTAACAATCATGACAAGTTACAAAGGTATTTACAGATTACAGATGGGGTTTTAGGCGCCCTTATCAAACACAAACAATAAATATAAAACAGAAACATACACCGGTAAGCTGTCCTAATATACAAGTACAGTTAGAAATAGTAATACAAATAGCCAGATCTTCACTTTAATGAGGTTATTAGGAGAATATTCAAGGGGTTACTAGTAGAATTACACTAAATCAACCATTCAAATCACATTATGAAACTCTGTGTAATTTCCTCACTAACAGAACACAGAGAGTAGTCGTCAACAGAGTAAAGTCCGAGGCAGCTACGGTGAAAAGCTCTGTTCCACAAGGCACAGTACTCTCTCCCATCTTGTTCCTCATCCTCATATCCGACATAGACAAGGATGTCAGCCACAGCACCGTGTCTTCCTTTGCAGATGACACCCGAATCTGCATGACAGTGTCTTCCATTGCAGACACTGCAAGGCTCCAGGCGGACATCAACCGAATCTTTCAGTGGGCTGCAGAAAACACTATGAAGTTCAACGATGAGAAATTTCAATTACTCAGATATGGTAACACGAGGAAATTAAATCTTCATCAGAGTACAAAACAAATTTTGGCCACAAAATACAGCGAAACCCCAAACGTCAAAGACCTGGGAGTGATCATGTCGGAGGATCTCACCTTCAAGGACCATAAATTGTATCAACACATCTGCTAGAAAAAGGGACGGGAATGGATAATGAAAACCTTCAAAACTAGGGAGGCCAAGCCCTGATGACACTCTTCAGGTCACTTGTTCTAATCTAGGCTGGAATTTGCTGCTCACTAACAAACCTTTCAAGGCAGGTAAAAATTGGGCTGACCTAGAAAATGTACAGAGAACCTTCACGGCGCACATAACGGAGATAAAACACCTCAATACTGGGAGCGCTTGAGATTCCTAAAACTGTATTCCCTGGAATGCAGGCAGGAGAGATACATGATTATATACACCTGGAAAATCCTAGAGGGACAGTAACCGAACTTGCACACAAAAAATCATCACTACGAAAGCAAAAGACTTGGCGACGATGCAACATCCCCCAATGAAAATCAGGGGTGTAAACTAGACGTTAAGAGACCATACAATAAGTGTCAGGGGCCCGAGACTGTTCAACTGCCTCCCAGCATACATAAGGGAGATTACCAAAAGACCCCTGGCAATCTTCAAGCTGGCACTGGACAAGCACCTAAAGTCGGTTCCTGTTTCAGCCGGGCTGTGGTTCGTACGTTGGTTTGCGTGCAGCCAGCAGCAACAGCCTGGTTGATCAGGCTCTGATCCACCAGGAGGCCTGGTCACAGACCGGGCCGCGGGGGCGTTGACCCCCGGAACTCTCTCCAGGTAAACTCCAGGTAAACAGTCTGCAGTAAATCAAACAAATGGGCTTCCACATGGATTACTTGCAATTTTTTGTGAAAATTGGTGTCACGCCCCTTGTGCAGTATATCCAAGAACTAGCTACAAGAAGTATTAAAAACAGGGAAGTGTTTTTGGGTATGCCCAAATGAGATCAATCTGTGGACTAAAATCACATTGGTATTAAAATAGGATAACATCAAAGCAGCCTTCATAGAAAACCTGGAAGCATTCTATAACAGATGGGAAAAAAAAAAGTCTGGGCTGGATGGTATCACCCTTGGTGTGGCCATGTAGTCAGAAACTGTAAGGCTGGAGGTGCTGCCCTTGCAGACAGTAAAATGTGGGGTTGGGAAATGCTGTCCCGGTAGACAGTAAATGTAAAGCATGAGGGAATGCTTTTAAAAAGACCTCGAGGGAGACAGGAAACTGTAGTGGAGAAACAAATGTAGTCAAGGACAAGATAAAACCAATATTACAAACTAGTAATACCACAGGAGATAGCAAACAAAGGGACTCCACTAGCAATAGTGAGGATATATTACCAGAAAAAAACTGGTGAGAGCTCCATTGTTAGTACTAAATTGAGGATAGGAATGAGACAGGTAAACATGCACCAACAGGGAATACAGCCACAAAAACCCAAGGCAAACGGAAACCAAGCATGTGCACATACTATGCACTTGGTATCTGCAGGCATGGGAAATCTGGAAAAACAGATGGGACGTGCAACTTCGACCACCCCAAAAAAATGCCGTGCTCATATGACAACAGGAAAAAAGCAAACTCCCTTCCTGTAAGCTTTTTCACCCTGAAATGTGTCCCTCTTCAGTACAGGAAAGACTGTACTATAACTTAAATTGCCAGGCACACCATCTAAAGGAGACAAAAAGATACTAACATCCAGGCCATGGAAAACCTGGGTACCACAGCCACTAAGAGGGAGAGGTTTTTAGTACCAGGAAGGAAAAAAAAAAAACTGGCGGGAAAAATGGCGGAAATCGTACCCCAAAATCCAGTCTTTTTGGGAGTGGAAAAAAAAACCAAAAGGGGGGCAGAAAAGAAATAGCAAAAAAATACAGACCGATAAACTAATACCATATCAAAAAATCTTTAAAAGGGGGTCATAAGAAGCAAACGCCCCCTCTAGAAACCCATCAATCACCCCCCAGGGAACAAGGGTTTAGGGGCAGATCGCTCCTGTCTGTTCAACTATTGGATACTACGTAAGGCCTAATGCACTAAAGAAAAAAAAGAATGCAGATGTAATTATACAGATTTGCAAAAGCCTTCGACAAGTGTGACCATGGGTAATAGCGCACAAAAGCTGCAGAGGAATAAAGAAGTTGGTAGTGGACTATAATTTTCCTCCAAACAAAACCAAAAAGAGTAGAAGTAACAGAGTAAAGTCAGTGACGGCTAGGGTGAAAAGTCTTTTCCCACAAGGCACAGAAAATCGCCCCCATTTTGTTTCATCCTATATTGACATGAAAGGATGTCAGCCACAGCCCGTGTCTTCCTTTGCAGATGACCCCCGAATCTGCATACAAAATGTTAAAATTTAATCTATCTGCACGAAATGCCACCCATGCTAGGTGTTTAGTGGCCCCCTCTGAATTAATTTTAAAACTGTTAAACCCCAAATCCCAAAACCTTAAACCCCCTTTTGAAACCTTTATAGGAATAAACTTCTTTGAATTGACGTGTCTTCCATTGCAGCATGCACGGTCCAGGCGACAAAAACCAAATCTTTAATGGGGCTGCAGAAACCTATAAAGTTCAACGATGGAAAATTTTCAATTACCCCAAAAGGGGGTAAACTGAGGAAATTTTAAAAACTTCACGAGTACAAAAAAAATTTCCTTTCCCCACAAAAAGAGCGAAAACCCAAGTAAAAGCCCGGGGAGTGATAAAGTGGGGATCTCCCCTTAAAGGACCATAACATTGTATCAATCGCAGTGCTAGAAAAATGACAGGATGGAAAATAAACCTTCAAAACAGGAGCCAAGCCCGATGACACTTTCAGGTCGCTTGTTCATCTGGCTAAAAATATTTCTGCACACAACAGCACCTTTCAAGGCAGGGGTAAATTGCTGACCTAGAAAATTACAGAGAACCTTCATGTGCTTTTTTAATTTGTTTTTTTTAAATTTGTATTTTAAATTTTTTAGTTTAAAAATTCAGTTTCCCCCCCAAGCCATCACCTCAACATTCCCATAACCAAAACACAAAATTAAAATCAAATTAAAATAGTAAGTTAGTGCTATTTTAATTTGATTTTATTATTAGATTAAACTTGTATTTTAGCTCACTCTGTCAAAAACAGAGACTCCACAAAATTTTATTAGACCTTTGCAATTACAAGTGGGTCTTGTTCTTTTTTAATTTATTTTTTATTTATAGTTTATCCCGGGTTTGATTTAGTTCATTCCAGCACAACACACAGAAAACTAAACTTCATTATGTGTAGGTATATACCCTACATGCCCAAAATACTTAGCTATATACTTGTCCAAATTCCAACCACTAAATTCTGTAGAACTAAACACAAAACACGGAAAAAATAACCCTAATTTTAAAACCCTAGAAGTGATTGATCCGTTGACCCTGATAAAAAACCTCCAAAATTGCCCCTCAAACCTATTAAAAAACTCCTTTTAATACAACTCACAACCACCCCTACCCAATGCTAAAAGCTATCAGACTCTACAACATCGGTCTTAAGCAAACCTATGATGACCCAGCCCCCTTGAATCCAAAAGCACCTTCCCCCCTTTTTTTACTAAACCCTGGCTTAAAGGGGGCCAATAGAAAACACCCTTCCCGGATACCCAGAATTCACAACGCAAAAACAAACCAATTTGGGGGGGTGGTTTTTGCAATTATTACTCAAACCAAAATTATTTTTGTCAAGCCCCACTTCTTTGGGAATAGGGGAATACATTTTTCTAATTTTACGAAAAAAAACTTAAGAGCCTATAAAATTGGTGCCATTTTCCCGGATACCTCCAAAAAACATCCCAAATTTCGTGAGAAATTATTTCAAAAAAAACAAACAAAACAAAGATTAAAAGCACCACCTTCTTTAGCTGGAGTTTTCAACTCAACCTTTTTACTAGATGATCACCCTTTGTAATGATTTCAAACAAATGAACACACACTCTCAACCAACAATAACAAACCAAACCCGGGGTCACTGAACAAGGCAACCATAATAGCCACATATGGACATATACTACCCCCCCTTAAATCAGGGATAATACAGTAGCACTACAGACCTACCCTCCCTTTCCCCTGACAAAATAGAAAAACCACCACTTGAATACAAAAAAGCTCATTTAGATCCAGACGGGCCTCAAAAGGAAGTTCACAGCTGACCTAGAGACGTTGTTTGGGCCTACGAATTCCCCAAGGCCAATGGTTTTGATGACTGGACGACATTTTCTTAAAAATTACTTAGACTTTTACAACAAACATTGCCCAAAAAACAAAACAGTCACAAAAAAAGGCTTGGTTGCCCAGGAAACCCGCACCTTCTGAAATCATTGACAAAAACACCAATATGAAAAGCAATATAGACGAGCTTAAAAAAAACAAAGAAAATTTTTAAACACTATTCTCAGCTCCCACCAAAGTAAAAAAAAAAGCCAAACAAAATATACTACTCCAGTAATTCACAACACTAGAGGGGATATAAAAAAAACCTGGAAAACACTTCTCAGATTCTAGGGGCCCCCAAATGAGAAAAACCAAGAATATTGTCCTAACAAACCCAATGAAACACCACCCACATCCCACTGACACGTAACAAGTAAACGACTTCTTTTAAACATAGGATCAATTCGCCAGTAAAATCCCCATACCCAAAAGCCCCTGCCGGGGACTACCAATGGAAATTTCCCCAATTCTTCTACTTGCACCAACTGAGCCCCCGGAAGCATTGAATCATAAAGTCACTTAAAAATAATCGGGGAAACTGTCTCTGTCCCACCTTCTGACAAGCGACGGCCCATGTCCTTTTGTGCTATTTCATTTCTTTTTAACAATAATAGGACTAGCACCTTCCCAAAAAAACTCAAATGGCAAGGGTTCACCAAAACATAAAGGTGGTGACCCTAGGACTTAAACAACTATAGGCCAATACTAATTTCCTTGTATCAAAAAACTTTGGGGAAACTTGGACAGGGGAATGTATTTATTTATAAAGGGTCAAAAATACTCAACCCCCCGCCATTTGGATTCAGGAAAAATAAAAGACTAATGATGCAATCAAAAAATGCGATCGCTTTCACAGCACTGGAAAAAAAAGGAAAATCCACTAGGAATTTTTTTTGACCTAAAAAAAGCTTTTGGCACAGTAAACCACGACATCCTACCCACAAATTGACCATACGGTATAAAAGGCCAGCGCTTGCTTATTTCAAATCTTTCATTACTAATAGGTTCGAAAGTCACCATTAAAGACACAGCACACACCGGCCACTTGATACTGGGGTTTCCGCAGGGAAGTGTCCTTGGTCCCCTGCTCTTCCTATATACCAATGCCCACCAACCCTATCCAACACCAAAAAACCCCTTTCTTTTCTGATTACACGACTTATGTCATCTCTCACCCCAAACTTGCTACCCCTTTAAAACCATTGTGAATGAGGGGTGATTAAAATACGACTTGGAACAGCCAACAAGCTTACGCTTAACACTGACAAAAATTACTATATTTGTTTGGTAGCAGGCAGGAGATGCACAAATTTAAAATTAAGATTTAAACACTCTAATTACCAGAAATAAGGGGGAAAAAACTTGGTTATACCTTTTCATAACTGAATTTCAGCACCCCTATCCAGATATAGCCAAAAAAAAAATCCAAAACGGTTGGGACCTCTCCAAAAAAAAACGAACTACGTGCCGCAAAAAGCCTTCTCACACTATACCCTCCTTTTTTATCCCTACCTCACCTTGTTTTTTTGCTTGGGGATCACAGCAAACCACCCAAAACCAATAAAAACCCAACAAAAAAAATGCAGAAGAATAACATAAATCCCCTCCCCGGCAGCACACCCCCCCACTCTTCAAAAAATCTAAAATTACTCCCCGTTTAGTAATCCCCACTTACTACTGTGCAAAATTACTACGGGCCTTAAATTAAAATCAACCTTGACCTTAAAAATTTTTTGATAGTTGTGACAGAAACCCCCAGGGAACACCCGAAAAAACATCTCTCGACTTCCCCGTGCCCCATAAACCTTTTCAAAAAATTTAATGTATGTCAAAAGGCCCTAAAATCTGGAATACCCACTGAGAATTAAAAAAGCAGAACATTCTACCTTCAAAAAAACCATTAGAAAAAACTATCTCCCCCATACACCCCGTCAACTAAATTTCCCGAAAACCACTGGTGGTTACACTTACATCCACCTATTTGACCATAAACAGAAAAAATTAAACTCAGTCTAATTAATGAATCCCGTGATACTCCCAAACTGAAAAAAAATACTTTCCAAAACAAAAGCATTCACACTGCTAAAATCCAAAAAATTTTTTTAGTCACTTTGCCCTAATACCCAAATTACCTATAATTTTTTAAATTTTTCATTTAAAAATAAAACTAAATCTGCCCCAAATGCCTAGCCATGCAAGCGTTTAGTGGACACTCTGTAAACCAATTTTATAATGTTAAACCAAAAAAATAACCCAAAATTTTTGTAAACTAGCTTTTTAATCCTTATGAAATAAACTTTGAATTTGGGAAATTTGAATTTAATTTTAATTTGAATAAAAACCTCAAATTTCTGGGAGCGCTTGAATTTTTCCCGAACCCGTATTCCCTGGAGGGGGAGGGGGAGAGATAATATTTAAAAACCTTGGGAAAAACCTAGAGGGACTTACCGAAATTGCCCCGAAAATCACCACAACGAAAGCAAAAGATTGGCAGAAGATGCAACATCCCCCCCAATTAAAAGCAGGGGTGTCACTACACCTAAAAGCAATACAATAGTGTCAGGGGGCCCCAGATGCTCAACTGCCCCCCACTACATAAGGGTGTTACCCAAAGACCCCTGACAGTCTTCATGGGTTCATGGAAGGAAATCCCGTTCACAAACCTCCCGGAGTTTTTTTTGCAAGGTAAAAGGTTTAAAACACAGAGAGGGGGTTGGGGAATTGCGTTTTCTTAGATTGCAGGAAGGCCTTTGAACATTCCCCCCAAGAGATTATTTCAAAATTTACCCCCCAAACCCCCTCCACCCCAAAACGAAATACCTGGATTTGTTCTTTAAGATCGTCAACTCGTCCATGGGAAAACCCCAGACCCCTTCCCCCCTGGCATAACAGCCGAAATAACCCCCCAGTCAAGTCCACAAGAACCCCGTGGGGGTTGGAAAAAATAGCATTCAACACGCACACTTGTTAAATGACCACCCACGGACACATACACCCTATCTAAGAGCACCACATAGCTCCTACGCACGAAAGTATGCTCAATCCCCAAGTCACGTCTTCTGCTTACATCCACCAACCCCACCCCAGACAACAAATCAACCAAAATAAGCAAACAAAAACCCGACCCCCTCTGTTCAACGTCTTTACGGCGCACCACACAGTTCCAATCACCACTGACCACTGTAATATCTGGCAGGGACCTCAGATAGTACACTAGGACATCTCTAACAAAAGTATTTTTAATAGTAACATCATGCTCGGCCGGCCCATGTACTCCTATGAAACCAACCCTTCTACTACCCCAATCCCCCATGACTCACACCACCCCACCCTTCCCCCCTTCCTCCCAATGTTTCATCACAAACGGGCTGGTCACTTTTATCAACACAGCCACTCCACCTTTCAGACATCTTGAGTGAGTCATATATCATAACCATACATCTCAAACAAACTTCCTACCTTATAGTTATGTTCTTGCAAAAAACACCCATCCACTGCAAAGCGATTCAACCACTAACGTACCTGCACACACTTTCTGAGAGTTTTCAAACCCTTAACATTAATAGTTACACACCTAACTGTGCCAAAGGTGGCTTTCCTCTAGGGGCCACCACTCCCTTTTTCTCTTTGCGTCAGTAAGCACCTAAGGCACCGCCCATACATTTGGCAATCTCCATGATATTACCTGCTGTCCTGGACTCGTGCGACCCCCACCCATGATTTCTGACCATATCTTCTTCCCTGAATGTTGTCCAAGGGTCAAGACGTCGTCGGAGTCGGACAGGGTAGCTGCACGCTTCCTATAAACAGCATCCTCAGCTATGTCAGTACCTGAGGTGTTCTCCTTGTGAATGTTAACCTCAACAGTATGAACTCTCGGACCCTCCAAATCTCGCACGTTAACTAAAGATCAGCATCATCTAAACATACTCTCTCCTCACCTGAACACTTCAACAAAGGCACACATGGCACAGAATCATACTCATATGATGCTAAAAGGTCGCTTAATGTAGATACAATATTGGCCTCCATGTCACCTGCCTCTCTTGCTAAAGGGATCTCACTTCTCACATGTTCTGCCTCATCATGGGAGACAGTCCCAGGTAGAGTCACACAAGATGACTCTACTAGCATGGCCCGATCAACCTCAGCACTCCACGATGTCAGGTGCAGCAAGTTCTCAACAACTTCGTCTTCCGGAGTCTGACGGGGAACCTCGCCATCCGGACGATGACCACTTCCCGAGGGCGGCTGGCGTTGAACACATTGTGCCACCATGTGATCCAAAGCACTGCAGAGGCGTCAAGTTCGTCTCTGTCCAGGATATGTAATGTACACCTTGAACGAAAATCCTCCAGGTGTATGTATAATGGAATCGGCTGGCGTAAGGACATTTTCAAAGTGAAGGACCCCTCTTGAAGACCAGCATAGAGGCCGTCAGACCACCGACCCATGGTAACCAGGTGGATCTTCCCATAACGTTCAAAAGCATCATGTATATCGACTTCATTGGCCTCAAAAGGCATGTTTCGCACACATACCCACGTATAGTATCGTGAAACGTCATGCAACTGGACAGTGACTGCTGGGGTGACCTGCTTGCTTATATCCTGGTACTAGGTGACAATCTGCTCGTAGGTCTGAGTATCACAAAACTTGACGAAAATCCGGGAAAGTCCAGTCAAGGTGACACCACACAGGAATTCATGCTGGAGGCCATATGTATCACGAATGATCGCTGGCACTAACACATTAATCGATGCGCTGGTGATTGATCCCCGTATTAGTTCAATACAAACAGTATTAACTCGCTGGCAAAGCGCAGTCACCATTGTTGTTGATGTATCAAAAACTCCACCAGGTGTCGGGACTGAGCAGAAGCAACTGACAAACACTCAGCACAACGTCTGAGCAGGGAATGAAGAAGTGATTAAGCTAACTATACCTAATGAACCTCTCATCCTGCCGACGGATACTGCCAACAAACAAAATGTTTTTTTCTCCACTATAGGAACAACACTGGCAAGCACAATCCCAAACTCAAACACACAACCAAAAAACTACCTCACCGGCAACTACCCAAATACTCTGTTCGTAGCCCTAACAAACCCTACTGAAATCTCACTCATCAAAACACTAAAGAACAAGACAGGAAACCTAAATAGCTTACCACCATTTATGCATAAAAAGGCTTCTCATTTGCTGGACATAAATAGAATTAAGAGTAACAGAACTGGGCAGATCGCGCACGCTCATCCCTTACATAGGGCGAATGAGTTAGTCAGTGCTTGGGCTGCTACATCTAACTATGGGAATCTTCCCAGTACCACACAGGCAAAATTAAATGACAAATATGATGCAAGGGAGAGACTTGTTTGCTTTATGCTCAGCAAGGAAGATGACTGCAACATTCCTTTCACTAATTATGAACTTGATGCAGCACCAACTAAGGGCAACTCCACGTCGCCTGGGGAGGATGGTATTACTTACAACATACTCAGATTGCTGTGTCGAGTACCAGGTAATCCATTACTTGAATTATATAACATGAGCTATGAAACTGGGGGAGCTTCCTCAATCTTGGACCAACAGCCTCATCATTCCAATTCTTAAGTCCAATCAACAAAATGCATTTCGTGCAACATAAGGGAATCTTTATTTAGGAAACGTTTCGCAACACAGTGGCTTCATCAGTCCAATACAAAGCAGAAAGGTGTAAGGAGAGGAGGAGTTTGAGGTAATCAGTCCCTCAGCCTGGAGTCGATGTGTTCAGTCCACCAATCTTGTAGAATGTACAGCATAGGGCCGTAGACGTGGCTTATATACTGTAGTCAGGTGCGGCGAAGCAGGAGGAGGCTGGGTCATAGTGGTACCATCCACTATGACCCAGAAGAAAGAAGATGAACGACACCTCCCGCCCGGGAGGCCACCACCGGGTCGCCATCTGGAGAAGACCCGGGCCGGAAGTACTGGCAAACCTACAACAACAACCTATGCTCTGCATTCTACAAGACTGATGGACTGAACACATCGACTCCAGGCTGAGGGACTGATTACCTCAAACTCCTCCTCTCCTTACACCTTTCTGCTTTGTATTGGACTGATGAAGCCACTGTTGCATAAGTGTCTCATTCTTCAACTTGTCAGTTTTCAAATCCATTCATCACAAAATGCATTTTGCCCAATATCTCTTACTAGCTGCTTGTGTAAAACATTTGAGAAGATGATTCTTAATCGTCTCATGTACAGAATCAAATAATTTTTGTCTCCCCGGTTGCATGATTTCATGCAACCGCTATCGATGTAGCCAACCGACATGTAATCATTAGTGAACTTGCCAGAATGGATGTTGGAGGATGGCTTCTTCGCTGGATTAAAGGTTTCCTGTCCAACAGAAGTCGTCTGTGTTGTTTCAGGGACATAAAAGTGTAACTAAAGACTTTGAATTAGGAACCCCATAGGGAGGTGTGCTCAGTCCCACCCCATTCAATATTCTAATTAATGCCTTACTTAATGCTATGCCTAGCCAGCCCCATCATTATATGATTAGTTTAGCTGATGATATAATGATTCACACCACCGGATTCTCCAACACCCAAAACATTCTTAATCATGTACTAGCCTCGTGTCAGGACCTGGGGTTGATAATCTCTACTGATAAAACAAAGATACTCAATAGGCGTCCTCCTCGACAGAGAAGCACAGTTCGCCAGATCCAGTTACATGATGGGTCTCTTCTAGAATATGTAAGCAGATACAGGTATCTAGGCTTTAAGGTTCCACTACTTGGACCTGTTGTAATGAGGCTTTGTCACCAATACAAAGAAAGGCTGAGAGCACTTAGAGTTGTGGCAGGGCTTCACCCCAGGTATGGTGCTAATGTTAAAATTGTGAAAATGATGTATCTTGCTTATATTAGATCATTGGTTGATTATGCTGCGCCACTACTTGCTCTTGTGTCTGACTGGAAGCTTGGAGGGCTGGAAAACTGCAGAACGAAGCAATAAGGATCATTTTAGGATGCCTTCGTACTGCCAAAATTTTAAATATTACCTGGAGTTTACCTGGAGAGAGTTCCAAACTTGAACTTGATATTCCAAGCATCAGAGATTGTGTTACTGAAAGAAATATCCTAATTGGGGTTAATATGCTCAGGCAAGCCCATTCAAACCCCTGCACAGAAGATCTCCAAACTTTCCTCAGCCCTGGTGAACACTCCCCCAGATGTATCGAAAAAACTGGAACCCACCTCCGCATGAATCAGATACATGATCTATGACTACCATTCCTCCATTTCCCCAAAACTCTTCTTAAATCACAACCAAAGCATCGTCTTGAAGCCAAACTTGTTGCCTTAAGCTGTATTGATAACTTAGTCACACAAATTATTTACGTTGATGGTTATGTTCACCAATCCACTGGCGCAGCTGGTAGTGTTGCTGTTGTCGTACAGAGTGATGGCTCTCTTAAAGAAATTGGAGCACGCATCAATAATTGGGCCTCTACCCTTCAGATGAAGTGTGAATTGCTCATTACTCTATAATTTGTTCATGATTGTAGCCAAAGTATAAACGTAAGTAACCATTCTACAGAATTCATTACCTTTGTAACTTGTGAGCTCATTACCTTTGTACCTAGTTCAGCTATCAAAACGTACCTCTGTAATCTGTAAATACCTTTGTAACTTGTCATGATTGTGACCAGACTTACCTGGAGTTCATTACCTTTGTAAATTGTGAGTTCATTACCTTTGTAAATTGTGAGTTCATTACCTTTGTAAATTGTGAGTTCATTACCTCTGTAACTTGCTCAGCTATCAAAACTTTGGAGTCCAGTCCCTGGACCAATTATGTACCTCTGTAATCTTTTGACTACCGCCCACAGGATGGGTATGGGGTGCATAATAAACATATTAAACTAACTAACTACCCTTCAGATAGAACTGTTTGATATACTCCTTGCACTGAAATGAATCTATGTATCTAAGATTGACACTTTAATTGTAACTGATTCTCTGTCATCCATAAATGCTCTCAACTCATTAAGCATAAATTGTGGCATGCTCGTTTCAGAAGTCAGACTCAGGTATGGTAAGATTGTGGACAGTGGAGTCAGAGTGCACATGCTGTGGATTCCATCTCACATTGGTCTTCAGATGCATGATAGAACTGATGAATTGGCTAAGCTGTATGCTTTCAAAGAGAGAGTAGATTACAACCTTGGATTGTCAGTTAGCAGTTTGAGAACAATAATACGAAAAGAACTTCAACTGAATTTTATTGACTTAAGACTCGGGGAGATTGACACCAGTCAGTCCATCTATCATCATTCTATCATGCAGGAGGAGCCACATGTATATGGTGCATCCAACAAAATAAGCAGACTCTTGGATGTCACTACAGCCCGGCTCCGGCTGGGTTATAAGTATCTTTGGCAGGTTAATCACCACCACCAGATGTAGACCAAACGAAATGTAAACTTTGCCAGATGGACTATTGTCACACCCTGCGTCATTATGTACTGAAGTGCGATCAAATTTAAAGAATTTGAAACAACTCACTCAGAAAACAAAAAATTTGGCAAAGTTTTTTAAATCCATATGGTATTTTAAACAAGACCCATTCTGGAGAAAATCCCCCTAATTTTGCTACTGTAAACAAGCTTATTCAGCACTATTTAACAAGTCCATTGAATCTTCAACCTTCCCACCCCCTTCCAAGATAGTAAGGGTTAAAACCATGGGGAAAATTTCAATAGATGGGGAGTAGCGGGGGAAAGTAAAATATAACAATTTTTTTAAAATTCCCGGGCTATTTGTTAAGGTAGGGTAAGTCAAGCCCCCGCTATTCCCCCCCCTTTTTTTCCCCCTCCCGAAAGGGGAAAAGTTTCATTGCCGGCTACTTGTTAAGGTAGGGAAAGTCAGCCCCGGGTTTATTCCCCCCTTTTTTTCCCCCCACCCCTAAAGTGATATTTGCCCTCCCGGCTGCTTTTTTAAAGGGGGGGGTTCAGCCTAGCTCCTGCTACCCCTTCCCCTCCTTCCTTCCCCCCCCCCCCGAAAGGTGACTTTGTGGGCCCCGGGTCCAAAACAGTAATCACAGACTCAAAACTCCCAGAAACAAATGAGTACATTCCGGGCCCTTGAAATTCTTTTGGTTTATTTTTGAAAGCTTCACTTTTGCCCCCAAAAAAGGGGGGGGGGGGAAATTTTAAAAAATTAGTCCTTTCATTTTTTGGCTCCAAGTTGACGTTGTAACAATAAACCACATTTTTTTGGGTATTGTACTTACATGGAGAGTGTTTTTCTTAAGCATGGGTAACCTGTCTATCTTTCCAGCTTGGATGACAGAGAGGGCACCGCCCCCCTTTCAATGAGTAGAACTGAGGAAGGGCCAAACGCCCCCTTTAATTTCCCCCTTTTTTTGGATTTAATTACCGGGGCCACCTGTTGAAATTGCAGGATGAAACCCCTCACCATTGCAGTGGAAAAGAACCTCCCTTTCCTTCATCAGGAAAAAATCCTCAAGGCTATACGTGAAAAACCCAACCCGGGTTTTTTAAAAACCCAAAACCCCGCACCCCCCCCCATCATCGGAAAACGGCTACAAATTTCAACAAGCCCCATTGCCACCAACACCAGACCCCCCAAGTTTTACATTAGCTTTAAAAATTAAATTTTATCATTTTAAAATTTTTTAAATTTTTCATTTTTTTTTTAATGTGGGAAATTAAAAATTTTCATATTTAAGTTTTTTTTAATTTTATTTTTTTCTATATAATAAAGGGGTTTTATGTTTGCGGGTTTTTAAATTTCCCTTTTTCCCTTTTCAGAAATTTCCCCCTGGGGAGGAGCCAGCCTTGGTAATACATTTCCAAAAGTTATTCAGGGCTGAGAAAAGGGCCTTCACAATTTGGCGACCTTGCCGGGAACAACTCCTACTAAAATCAAAATTCAACTCCATCCGAATCTACCATTGGAACTTCACCCCCCATCCCAAACAAAAGGGTTTACCCACCACCCATGATAATCATTCTCTATGGGGGGACTACAGAACAGGTTTTTTAAAAAAGATTTGGTGATTGTTATGGTCTCAATTTATTGTAAGTCAAGTCAAGGCAGGAATACAGTTAATTCTCCCCATCAAATTTTTGTGTGAGCTTAAAAACACTTTGGAGGATTAGACTCTGGGGGGGCCCCCGGATTTTCCAGTGGAAATTTTTGTTTCATTGAGCTCTTTTTTTATACCCAAGGGAACTGTCATGGGACCCCTTTTGATTTTTTTGGTGGGGAAGACGGGAGGGTAAAATGCCCCCAAATTCAACTTACTTTTTGGGCTCAGACCCCGGCATAGAACCCTTCTTTTTAAATTTTAATATATATTGTTTAATTGAAGGGGGGGAGGGGAGCCCCTCGGTTTTTTTTACATTTTGAGCAGAGCGGGAAATTGAATCCTATTTTTTTTTTCCCCCTTTTTCTTTTTCCCCCTGATATTTAAAGGGTTTACCCTTGCAAGCAGGGAAGGAATCCCATTTTTTTGGATGAACCCTGGAAGTAAGTTAGGAATCCAGGGAAAAATTTTAGAATTTTTTCGTTATGCTAAGATCCAGGAAAGACTTGAAAGAGAGAGAATTAAAGAGAAAGAGAAAACAGTTAAAAAGGGGGAAAGAGACGAAAAAGGAGAGAGAGAAAATCGAAAGAGAAGAAAAAAAGGGAGAAAGAAAACCCTTTGAAAGCCCGGGAGAAAAAGGAGAAAAGAGAGAATTGAGAGAAATTTATCCAAGAAAGACAGTTAGAAAAAAGAAAGAAAGAAAAAAAGGGGAAGTGTGATAGATTTGATCGTGAAGAAAGAGCTGGGAAACGTGGGGCACCGGGCTAAAATATGTGGGGGAAACCAGCCAAAAATTTCCCGTAAGGAACGGGCTAAAATAAAGAATTTTAGGAAAGAGCAATATAAGAAGTTGAGGAAAAAGCTAGAGAACTTAAGTTAATAGAGAGAAAAAAGGATCGCGAGCTCGAAAAATCTCGCCTTGAATTAAGAAAAAAAATTTAAATTTTTTTACACAAAAACAATTAGAGGAAGGAGTAAGGAACAACGTGCAGTAAATCCCCAAAACCCCCAACACCTAATTTCCCCTCCCTTCACAGGGGGGGAAGACAAAAACCCTTTCATATTTTATCGGGTTTTGAAAAAAACCGCTACCCCGGGAAAATGGCCTGCTGAAAACCGGGGCAAAACCGGGTTGGGAATTTTATTTTCTGGGTAAAACCCCTTGAATACCCAATACAACTTTTTTCCGCAGGATATAAATTTTGTAATTATAACCTACTGAAGAAGGAAATCCTTAAAGCATATCAAAAAACCACAAATTCTTACAGGAAAATTTCAGGTATGCCACCTTACAGCCGGGCCAGAACTTTCGCAGTTACAGGTAACACCCTTTCGTTTGTTCGACTTTGGATAGAGAGTCAGGAATTGATCGCAGTTAAAATCTCTAGAGACTTCATGGTTGCTGCCCCTTTTTCCCCTGCCCAGCTCTTCCCCATCAGATACAAACATTCATCAGAGAACGAAACCCTGTTTAAAAAGCTAAAGGAAGTTACGAGGCTGCTGACCTTTTTTTGCTGGGGCTCAAAATTTTACAAAAAAAGCCCTAAAAGGGATCGAAACCCAAAGGGGGAAAGGGGTTAAACAGCCCTTTAAGAAATTTTTCAAAGCCCCCAAGGGAAATTTAAAATGCCCTTCTTTTTTTCCTGTTTTTTCATTTGTGGTTTTAAGGGGCCCATAAACGTCCAGATTGCCCCTTCTAAGAAGATGGGAAAAATTTTGGAAGATTTTTAAAAAAAAACGGGTAATGACCAACCCCACCCTTCTTTTCAGGAACATTAAGGGACTTAATGTATTTTCCCCAAATTTTACGAGCACTGATGCCCATGATAGTCATTTCTGAAAAGCTTTTCCCTAATCTTAAAGAAACCTTTTCCCGCTAAAAATTTTCGAAACTCCCTTGGGCCGTAGGGACACTTTTCCAACCTTTCCGTTTTTAAACATTAGGTTTTAAATGGTTCAGCATTTGGCCCCTAAACCGTACTAGTTCCCATCATTTCTTGCTCCTTACTAATAGGAAATGTAAAAGGTGCCATTTTTCCCTTTCTGAGGTTACCTTTCACCCCCAAAAAAGGGAACATAGGTTTTTCAGACCCCACTTTCTGACCCAGGAAGCCCCTGGGGGAAATTTTAAATGAGCCCCAAGGGGCCTCGTGAGTTTCATGTGGGTTTTAAAAACCCAGTGATGCAAACTCCAAAAGCGGGGTATTGGGAAACACCGGTCACTTTTTTAAGAAAAAAATAAGAAAACACCTCCGAAAACCAAAATGTCTTGACAAAGGCTCAGCCCCAAAGCCCGGGCCTTTTCCTACAAACCCAAACCTTTTTTTTTCCCTAAACTTAAAGCCTTTAGATAATCAAGGATTTCCTTTGCCCCAATTTTAAACGAAATTTAAACCCTTCTCTTTCAGAATTGCCAAAAATGCCGGGGAAGCAAAATAAATTTTTATCCAAAGGAAAAACTTTTCAAATAAATTTTAATATAAAAAGGGGTATCTTTACAAGTCAGAAATTAAAATTTAAAATTCAGATGAGACAAAACAAATTCCTTTCTTATTTGTTCCAAGTAAATTGCAGAGAGCCCTGCCTTTAAAAAAGGGCTCAAAAATCTGCCAGGGGGCCGGGACATTTCTCGCATCGAAAAACCCTTAAAAAAAATTTAAAGGGAAACCTTTTTTTGGGCCCAAAAAAAGTCCTCAGATTTTTACAAACCAAATTGTAATCGGGGTAAAGTTTGCCAACTGCCCATCCCCCGGGGTTTCCCCACCCAGAAACCTTTTGGTCAAAATCCATTTTTAAACGGAAACCTTTTGAAAGAGTAGCTATTGACATCTTGGCCCCTTTATCTCCACTTTCATCGGGGGACATAGATATAAAATTAACATTATTTGATTTCTTGGGATTTTCCCCCTGAAGCCATACCCTTAAAGCCCAAAACCATTTTAACAGAGGTGGCGGGAACCCCTTTTTTGTCCCATTTTCCTCCAGAGGGGGCCAACCCTAGAGAAATTTTGCTGACCGGGGGCAAAATTTTAAACACTGACTTAATGCACATCTATACCAACTTCGGGGGAGAAAAAGCCTCTCTTTACCACACCCCATCTTTCCCAGCTGAAAGGGGGGAAATTGAGCCCCACATTCGATTCCCAATTTCCAAATTTTTAAGGGAAAACTTTCTCCCTTTAAAACCCAAGGAGTGGAAAACCCTTTTACCTACCCGGTTTTTGTTTGCCATGGGGGTTTTTCCCCAGTGACTCTTTGGGGTTTATCCCCTTTTTTAAAACTCCCCTAGGGTAACGGGCCCAGAGGTCCACGGGCCATCCTTCATGACTTATGGACAAAATGAATGAGTATGGAGGTTCAGTTTTTCTTACCTTTTTCCTCCTTGACCTGAGATCCAAACTTGAGGAGACCTCTGACAATTTTAAAAAAACCCTAAGCTTGCCCAAGGGAAACCAGTAAAAAACCCTATTTTGATTCCAAAATCAGAGAAGTTTTAAAGATGGGATGAATTCTTGTACTTTTCCCTATCAAGAAACATAAATTTTATAGGGGGGAAAAAGGTCCAAATAAATTTTAAAAATTTGTGGGAAATTTGATTACCTCATAGAAGTAAAAGGGGGAAACCAAATTTTTACCCATACCCAACCCCTTTAAAAAAAAATTTTAACCGAAGAAATTGGGTTTTAACCCCTTTAAATAACTTTGACTTAGGTTTTCCAAAACGAACTTGATACGAAAACTGAAAAAATGTAAATGTGCGAAATCGACACCTCTAACTTTAGACTATAAATAAAGAACTCCCCAGGGGGGGGGGGGGGTGACTCGACCACTGGGGCCGGGGGCAACCAACTTTAATTTTAAAAGAATTTTTGGGGGAAGCCCCATAAGAGACAAAACAAATTTCAATGTGTGAAAATTTTTTCGGGAGGGGTCTTTACTGAAAATTCCGGGTTTCCCAAATTTCCACGGTAGTCCATAAATTGACTTAGTGACGGAAAAATCCATCAAACGAAAATTATACCCATTTCCAAATTTCCCCTTGGGGATGCATTTGCCGGAGGAGAAAATTTTAAAATTAAAACTAAAGATCTTTTGAACCTTCAGTTTTCTTCATATTTTTTTAAAACCAGTATTCATGGTTAAAAAAAAGGAAAAATTAAATATAGCCCTTCTATTGATTTCAAAAGGCCCCTTAAGCTAAACCGGGGGGATGCTGACCCCATGCCCTTAAAAATTACAATCTACACAAATTTTTATGACTTTTCCTTTTTTTCAAAAATTGATATTGCGCAGGCATATCATCAATAATGTTACCCCCTTTTTCCTTCTAAGCGTACCCCCACTTTTCCTAAAACCCCCAAGGACTGATGCAAAATAGAACTATGCCCTTCGGTTTGGTAACGGGCCTGTGCACCTAGGGGGAACTGATGAAAAAGGGGTTTTGGGGAAAATATGCCAAATGTTTCAGTTTATTTTGATAACATTTACGTAAGGGGACATCCACGGGGGGCCGAAAAAACCCAAAAAAACCTTTAAACATCATTTTTAAACGTAGGTATGCTCACAGGGCCCCTCACTGCCAAGCCGAAGAAATGCTTCCTTGGGTAAAAAACAAGTTTAAATACTTGGACTGATACTTTCAAAAACTTCTCGGCAACCTCTCCCCATAAGACAAAGCTTTTTTAAAAATTTTAAATTTCCCCAAAACCCCCGGGGCTCAGCGTCTTTTTTGGTCAAAAAATTTTTTTTATGCACTGTTTTTTCCCCAAACCCCTTACTGTCTTACAGGCATCTTATCCAAACTCCTTAAAAAAGTGAAGGAACCCCCTTAAATTTCCGACGAAAGCTGGGGAAAAATTTTAAATGAGATTAAAAGTATCTTTTTGAAAAGACCCAATACTTAAGTTTCCCCGATATTAATAAAACATTTTTGTTTAAGAACTGATCCCTTTTCAATACGGTTTAGGTGGGTCCCTACTACAAAAAACCATGATGGTACTCCCCTTCCCCTTTGTATGCTTCCTAAGCCAGAAACCCCTTTCCGCAGAAACGAGATACCCCCACCATAGAAAAAGGAATTTTTGGGCCCCTTGGGTGTGGGGAAAATCCCCAAAACTTAAATTTTATTTCCCGGGGGAAAAGGAATTCATTTTTAAAAGGGGGACCCCCAAACCTTTAAATTCCCTAGAAAACTTTTAAAAGGGAAACCCAAAACAGCGCCCTTAAAGGTTGGACTTGGGGGCTTTAATTCCAAGGGGGTTGTAAAATCAATTTTCACCCAAAATTATTTCCTGCCGGTTAAGGGGACATCAGAAAAGTTTCTTGCCTTAGGGCGACTTCCAAAATGTTAAACCCTTTTTCCTCCCTTTTCTTGTTAAAACCCCTTTGACTATAAGCCCTTGGAAAGGGGGGGAGTGTGAGGGAAAATTCAAAAATTGGGAGTAGCAAGGAGTATATATTAACAATTTTTTTCCCTTTGGCCCGGGCTACTTTTTAAAGGGGTAGGGTAATCAAGCTCCCACTATTCCCCCTTTTTTTCCCCCTCCCCAAAAGGGGATAGTTTTAAAACCCGGTTTAATTGGTTTAAGGTAGGGTAATTTCAAGTTTCCCACTTTTCCTGCCTTTTTTTCCCCCCACCCAAAAGGGGATATTTTGGACTCCCGGGCCTACTTTTTAAGGTGGGGCCCAGCCCAAAAGCTCCCCTTTTCCCTTCCCCTCCTTCTTCCCCCCCCCCCAAAAAGGTAAACGTTTGGAGCCCCCGGCCAAACAGAAATCCTCCTAACTCCACTCCCAGAAATTTACGAAAAGTAAAATTCCCCCTTTGGAAATTCTAGTGGATTTTTTGGGGTTGAAACTTCACTTTTGACCAATAAAAAACTTATCCTTTAAAATTTCGCCCCAAAATTTTGACTGTTGTAAAAAACACCACAATTTTTTGGTTTTGGGTACCAAATCAGGGAAGAGGGGTTTTTCTTAAGCAGTGGGAAATCCTGCTATTTTTTCCCACTTGGATACAGGGGGAGGGTCACCGGCCAAAAAACGAGAAAGAACTGATGGAGTTTGGACTAAACTCCTAGCCCCCCCCTTTTTTGGGATTTAATTACCTGTGCACCTGAAAAAAATTGCAGGATTTTAACCCCTCACCATTGCAGTGGTAAAGAACCTGCTTTCCGCAGGGGATATAATACTAAAGGGCTATACTGTAAAAACGAACCGGGGGGTTGAAACCCAAACCCACCGCAAACCCCCCAAATCAACGGAAAAAGGGGCTACGATTTCAAAAACATGTCACCAAAAACCAGACAACCCCAATTTTTATTAAGCGTTGAATTCGTTTTAAATTATTTTTTTCCATTTTTTTTTCTTTTTAATGTAGGATTAGAATTTAAATTTTTAAAAGTTTTTTTTATATTTTATTTTTTCCTATATAATAAATGTTTATTTTTGGGTTCTTTTAAATTTCTTTTCATTCATTAATTTTCCTGAGGAGGAAGCCACCTTGGGTAATACTGCCCCAAAGTTTTTAAAAGGGGGCAGTAAGCCTTCAAAAACCAACGATTTAAAAAACCCAAAGACCTATATCAAACCTACCCCTTCTATCAAAAATCTTCGAAAAAACAATACACAAGCAAGTTTTCCCTACCTTGGATTCCACAACATACTAACCCCCTGCTGTTTTGGGCTTAGGCCAAGCAAATTTGCACACATGAAAAATTTTTTTTAAAGGGATTCTCAAACTTCCCCATAAAACGGCGCCCAGAAAAAAAAGGAAATTTCCCCGGGCCCCCTTTATTTGACCTACAGGGAAACATTTGAGGGAAAATTTTTTAAGATCCCCCTTTCACCTAAAAATTGAACATTACGGGGGGCAGAGGGCATTTTACTCGATTACTTAAAAAACATATCTTAGCAATAGACCCCCAAGTAGTATACACAAATGAAATTAAACCCCCACCAAACCCCACAACCTGTACAAAATTTAAATTTCCCCCCGGGGGCCCGTGTCCTTGACCACTACTCTTTTTTCATTTACATCAATGACCTCCCCAACGCCTCCAAACTACTTAAACCTGTTTGTTTGCAGATACTCTACCCATAACTTATCCCCCCCAAAAACCAATCCTTTCTTATAAACACGTAAAGGGTGAGCTCAAAAAAAACCACTTGGAAACGGGCCCAAAAAACCTACTCTCAATACTGACAAAACCTGCCCTTTCCCCCTCCTTTTTGAAACAGACTGAAAATATTCAGCTAAAAATATCGATAAATTGGTTTCCTCCATTTTTAAGACACACTGAAAGGAAAAATTTTTTTTTAAAGCCCACATTGACAAAACGCCTTAAATTTTTGACCCCCATACAGCATTTTCCCCCCCCAAAACTCCCAACAGTAAAAGGGATCCCCCTCTAAGATACGGTACTAGTACCCAATGGGGACTTTCTTTTTCTCTTTACCCCTTCTCATCAAACCTTTTCCTCACCATGGTATTTTTTACATGGGGTTTTAACCCCCAAACAAAACACCTTAAAAACCCTTTTAATTTTTACCAATAGAAAGCTTTCTGGGGGAGAAAGATTACAAACTCCTGGGGCCAGGCAAACAAAAACCCCCCCGGGTATTTTAAAGGCATTACCTGCTTAACAAACCCAAAAAAATCCACTTAAAACTATTGTTCCTACTACATACACGAACATTATTTTTCCCCCATAAAAACCCCATCCAAACCCTACTTTAGAACACGGGGAGAACGCAAATTACATAATACAAACCAAACCACACGTTGATATCCCTCCTGTCCATCCCCTCCCCCATAAAAAAAAATGGCAATGCATATAAAAGGGGCCCCAAGGGCTGGGAAAACCATTGCCTGCCCCTAAAAAAGGGGCCCCCCCCGGGTGCCCCACCAAAACCAAAACTCTTACTTTGAAACCATGTCATCTCCCAAAACTAAAAACATAAAAACTGTACATTTTTCGCCACCATTTTAAAGGGAAAAAAAAACCAAAATTTTTAAATTAAATTTTAAAACTAAAAAAGGGCCCCCAAACTCATTATGTATAATGTTCTATATAAGTTATTCAACTACTTTTTATTTTAATTTCTGCTAAACCACTACTACCTCCCGTCGAAAATTTTTAAAAAGGGCCCTTGTCCCTTTCCCCCTACTAAGCTGGTTTAGCACAGTTTTCCATTCTGTCTCCCGGGTGTGTCTTTGGGCCTTTTCTTAAACCCTGTTTTAAAAACATACATTTTCCCCCAAATGGGAAAATTATAATTTTGGGAAATGTTTATGAATTTCATAGAAGTTTTGAACCAATTGAGAGTACTTGTGGTTGGGGGTTTCCCAAGCTAAAATTTGGGAAAAAAGTTGTGGAGGGAAATAGGTAAAATTTTGGGGGGCCAAAGGGGAAAATGAAAATAGGGAGCCTTTTTAAATTTACTATGGTAGAAAGAGGTTTGGTAATAGTAATACATAATTTTTTGAAAAAGAAATAAATAAATAAAAAAAGGTTTTGATATAGCAAGTAATGAAATGTAGTTTTGTTAATTATGTATTGGTAGAAAAAAAGGTTATGGGGAAAAAGGGCCCCGGATGTACAGGTTTAAGAGGGGCAACTGAAAAATTTTCGAATGATTATTTTAATTTTTAGCTAAATTTGAGAAGAGCTAATGGAAAAAAAAGAGGGAAATGGGAAAAAACAAGTAAGAGGGAAGGGGAAAGTTTATAAACTAAGAAGGAGGGAAAATTTTGGGTAGATTTATAATCAACTATTTGGGAGAAAGGGGGGGGCTGGTAAAAAAAAAAAAATAATGAGTAAAAGGGGGGGGTTTTAAAAGGGGTTTGGGAAATTTTTTTTAAAAAAGCAGTATTAGAAAAGTGGGGCAGAGGTTTTGTTTGGGTTTTAGGGGGGTGGGGCAAAAGAAAGAGGAGTGATTGGTGGGAAAGAAGAAATAAAGGGGGTTTATAAAAAGAGAAAGGGAACCTTTAAAGAGATTTTTTTACAAAGCAGAAGCTCCAAAAATTTAGAGGGTTTAAAAAAAGGTGAAGGTGTGGGGGAAGACTGCAAAAGGGGGAGCAGATGATAGAGTGGAAAGGGACTGTCCCAAAAAATTTTAAAAGAAAATAAGAAAAAAATTTGGGGGCGAGTTAAAACCGTTAAGAAAGCCTAGGGAAAAGAATGGATTTCAGTTAAAAACAAGTAGGGGGGTTAAATAGTGGGGGGGATGGGGGGGGGTATTGGGGGGAAAAGGCGAAAAAAATTTTGAGGGAAAATTTTAAATTTTCGGCCAAGAAAGGGGGGGGGGTAATTTCCTGCCCCTGGCCCGGGAGGTAAAAACCCAACTTTTAGGAATAAGAAGACAAAGGGTGTTTAGTGTGGGGGGCGAGCGTGAGGGATTACATAGAATGGGAAAAGGGGGGAAAGCACTGGGAAATGACGGGATCATAAAAGAAATGTTAAAAGCAGGGGGGGTTTTTGTTGGAGTGGGGTTGGGGATTTTTTTTTAATAAATTATGAAAGAGGGGAAGGTACCTAGGGATTGGGGGGGAAGCATATATAGTCCCCCTTTAAAATAAAGGGGGGGGGACAAAAGAGATTGTAAAAAATTTTAAGGGAAAAAATTTTTTTGAGTAAACCAGGAAAAAGGTACCGGGAGGGTTAATTTTTGAAAGAATTAGAGGGAAGACAAAAAAGATAAATTTCGGTGACAAGGAGGGGTTTTTGAGTGGGTAGGTATGTGTAGACAAAATGGTTTTCAATTTAAGCCTATATGTGAGCAGTATTTTTTTAAAAAAGATAGGGGAAGTTTTTTTTGCTTTATGGATTTAAAAAAGGCAAATGATAGAATGGATAGGGGGGCAATAAGGCAATGTTGCAAGTATAAAGGAAAAAGGTGGTAAGTCACTAAAAAAACCCCCCGGGTTTAAAAAAAAAAAGGTTTTTTTTTTTTTGGGGTTTGAGGCTCAGGTTAGGGTGTGTAGAAAGAGGGGGACTACTCCCCCGGGAAAAAATAGGTCTTAGCAGGGGTGTGTAACGTCACCATGGTTTTTTTTAAAATATTTATGATGGGGTTTTTAAAAAAAGTAAATGCTAGGGTGTTCGGGGAGGAGTGGGAAAATTTAAAATTTTGGGGAATCAAATACAAAATGGGAATTTAAATACTGGCTTATGGGGGATTCTAAAGAAAAAAAGCAAAGGTTAGTGGGTGAATTTGGGGGTGGTGGGAAAGGTAGAAAGTTGAAAGTGAAAAATAGAAAAAAAGTAAGGTTATGAGGTTCAAATGATTTAAATAAAAAAGGGAAAATTTGGGTATCAAATTTGGGAGGAAAGGGGTATGGAAGAAGGGGAATGTTTTCAGATATTTTTTGGGGGTTTTAAAAGTGTCAGCAGATGGATGTAGGGGGGGGGATGAGGGTTTAAACATAGAATTGTGGGAAAGGAAAAAAAAGGGGAGTGGTTTTGGGTTAGGTATATGTGAAACTAAAAACGTTATCTATGGAGGGAAAAAAAAAGGGAATGTTGAAAGTATAGTAGTAAACCCAACCCCTCTTAAATGGGGGTTTTAAAACTTGGGTTTTAAATGCTGCAACGAGGGGGGCGGTTTTGGGGGCAGTGGAAAAATGTCCCTTTTCCAAAAAGCAAGGTTTTGTAAAAAATTTTTGCAGAAAAAAAGGAATGTGGGGAAAATTTGGGAAGGTGTAGAGTTTAAAAAAGTTTAGTCAGAGGGGTAAGTGGGGGGTTTTGAGGTGGTTTTGGGCATTTAGAGAGAATGGGTCAAAGTAGAATGACATGGAACGTATAAATTTTATAGGGGGAAAGGAAAAGGGTAGTAGGGGGCCCTCCCGAAAATTTTTTGGGGGGGGGGAGGGTAAAGGAGGTTTTTGCCGGGGGAGGGGTTGGGCTTCCCGCCAAACGTGCAAAGAGCGTGTTAGATAGGAGTGAATGGAGACGAAGGTAAATTTTGGGCCTGACCCATCTGGTTGGGGTGTGATCAGGGTAAAAATTTTGTGAAGGGGTTCAGGAAACCCGGGTTTTTTTTTTTTATAGCCCAAACTTGAGTCCTGGAAAAGGGGAAATAAAAATGCCCCCGCAAAATTTAAAAAAGGGGTTTTGGGGTATTGGCAGTTTGGGGGGGATATGTTGTTATCTTTTTAAAGTTATGCTTCTAAACTGTTGTATTCTGAGCCCTCTGCAAAAACAGGAATTTTGTGTAAAATGGAAAGGGAAAAATGTTTAATGAAGATGAAAATATTTTCTTTTGGGGGGTTTTTTTTTCCTTTTGGGGCTCGTGCCCCGGTGGGAGACGGCCAATTTTTTAAAAAAATTTTGTAAAAACTCCCTTGCCCTTTTTGAAAAGAAAATAAATTTTTAAAGTCATTCAGCTATTTTTTTCTGCTTCTTTCGGGCCCCTTTTCACCCCGGGAAAACAGGGCCCAAATTTTCCCTGGGTTTTTAAAAGTCCCCCAGTTTTCGGAGTGAAATCGCCGGGGCCCTCCCCTCGCTGCGCCCTCCCCTTGCAGAATCTGAGCCCCTCTAACCTTTTTTCGAGAAAACCTTTTTTTTTAGGCAGGGAACTTATTTTTTTCTTTTTTGGGCATTTTCTTTTGCCATTTTAAATTTTTATGTTGTACAAGGATATTTTTCCTATTTCTGCTTTATTTTTTTGAAAAAGAAACTCACAAAAGGTAAGGAATTTGTTTTTGGCCAAAAATTAGTTGGGCCCTTTTATAAAAGGAGGGCCGGGGGGGGGGGGGGTTAGGGGTATATCACCAGGACCTAATTTGGTAAGATATATTTTTAATGAATTTGGGAAACCGGGTAATTTTAAAGTATAATTGTTTATTTCCCAAAAAAAACCCTTTAAATAAAGTCCCCACATTTTTTTTTTTAAAATTTTTTAAATAGTCCACACCCTTTTAATTTTGTCAGTTTTACTTGGCTTTAAAAAATTTAAAAAATAAATTCCCGGGAAACCAATGTTTTCCAAATTTTTTAAAGGGCCTGAAATGTGATTTTGGGGCTGAACGGTGGACAAATGAAGGAGAACAGTGTTGTGACCATTGTCCCCTGAAAAACCCCACATTTTCTCCGAGGAAAATCAATATCAGTAAGTATAATCTTTTTTTGATGGCCCCGAGTTCTCAGGTAAAGTGAGTAAAAAAGGGTTTAAAACAAGATTGTAAAATTTTAAAAATTTTATCCACATAATTTCTCAACACATGTGTAAAATTTAAATTGTAAACCCCTAAAATACCAAAACCCTAAATGAGGGTTTAAGGGTTTTAAAAGGGTGTTTTTAAAAATAATAATTCTTTATTTCTACAAGACTTTTCCTAGCTGACATCACCCGACATCTACTATTAGAAAGGGCCCTGGGTTTTGCAGAACATTTGGGCCCAAAATTTGGGAAATTTTGTCTTTAGGATATGAAACCCCACCAATCGACAAAAACCCAGGACCTGTTTTTTAAACCCGGTGGGGGGAAATTGGGCCAAAAAAGTGTAAGGAAACACGCCCAATGTTTCCACCCCGCCCCAAAAATCGTTTGCCCCTTTCCCAAGGGCCACCCTTTAAAGTTCTGGGAAATTAAAAACACTGAAAACTGTGCCTTTGGGGCGGCTAGGGGTTTTGGGGTTTCTAAAAATAAATTAAATAGCTTTAAAACATCGGTTTTTAATGCAAAGGCTTTTACCTGCTTCTTTAAGTACGTATTTGGTAATGTTTTTAATGTCAGTTACATTTTCAACTGGGCCCTTTAAAAACGTATTTCCCAAAAATCTTCCCAGTTAAAAGTGAAAAAAATAGGTTTAATATCCTGGTGGATTTTGGGGAAAGGGGACCTGTAGAGAAAAACTAGTAAAACGGACTTACCCTGCGAAGGGAACAAATGCTTTTCCCCAGAAATGTAAATACCCAACTATTTTTTTTCTTGATAAACGGATAAACATTAAAGAAACCCAAATTTATTTTATCTTCATCAAACAACAGCAACCCAATTTAGTTTCCCTATTATTGTGCCAAAATTTAAGAGCTTAAAAATTTTTTTTCAAGAAATCAGATACAATTTTTTCTCCCACTAAAAACACCAGTAAAGGAAAAATCCAATTTTTATCCAAACTTTCTCAAAAGTTCTTGTAAAAGTGACCATTTTTAAAATGAGATGCATATTTTAACCTTGAGTAATCCAGTTTTGGGGTTTATGTTTCCCCCGGGTCATCCTTCATCTCCCGGGAAAGTTAAAATTTTCAAGTTAAAATTTTCCCCTATAAAATAAATAATATTATATAAAAAAATAAATATATATATAAAAATAAATATAAATATTTTATATATTAAAAATTAAAAAATTTTATATATAAAATAAAATATATATAATAATAATAATAATTTTTTTTTACATAAGCCAAATCATTTTAAATTTTCCCCCCATAACAAACATAAATTCAAATATTAAGTACTAAGGTTTACCCAAATACATTTATAAAGATTTACCAGCATCCCAGGGTTTGTTCTTTAATCTTCTTTTAATAATAATAAAATAATAATATCTTTATATACTACAAGTACATGTACAAGGTATACAAGTACATGTACAAGGTATACAAGTACAATGTACAAGGTATACAAGTACATGTACAAGGTATACAAGTACATGTACAAGGTATACAAGTACATGTAACAAGGTATACAAGTACATGTACAAGGTATACAAGTACATGTACAAGGTATACAAGTACATGTACAAGGTATACAAGTACAAGTACAAGGTATACAAGTACATGTACAAGGTATACAAGTACATGTACAAGGTATACAAGTACATGTACAAGGTATACAAGTACATGTACAAGGTATACAAGTACATGTACAAGGTATACAAGTACATGTACAAGGTATACAAGTATATGCACAAGGTATACAAGTACATGTACAAGGTATACAAGTACATGTACAAGGTATACAAGTACATGTACAAGGTATACAAGTACATGTACAAGGTATACAGGTCTAGCTGACATCACTGACACACTACTTTATAGAAAGCTGCTTGTTATGCTGAGAATTTAGAGTAAATTAGGTAAGTTTTGTCCCAGGATGCGACCCACACCAGTCGACTAAGCCCCAGGTACCCATTTTACTGATGGATGAACATAGACAACCGGTGTAAAGAAACACACACAATGCTTCTACCCTCGCTGGGAATCGAACGCGGACCCTCGGCGTGTGAAGCGAGAGCTTTAGCGATCAGACCGGGGGATGCGGTATTATTGTTACCTGCTCTTCTTACATATCTTTAACAAGTGACAATGTTCCCAGGATGAGGATAACTTGGAGCAATAATAATAGTCTCAACACGTGACGTGCAGTGTTGGCGTGCGGTGTTGGCGTGCAGTGTTGGCGTGCAGTGTTGGCGTGCAGTGTTGGCGTGCAGTGTTGGCGTGCAGTGTTGGCGTGCAGTGTTGGCGTGCAGTGTTGGCGTGCAGTGCTGGCGTGCAGTGCTGGCGTAGCAGTGCTGGCGTGCAGTGCTGGCGTGCAGTGTTGGCGTGCAGTGTTGGCGTGCAGTGCTGGCGTGCAGTGCTGGCGTGCAGTGCTGGCGTGCAGTGCTGGCGTGCAGTGTTGGCGTGCAGTGTTGGCGTGCAGTGCTGGCGTGCAGTGTTGGCGTGCAGTGTTGGCGTGCAGTGTTGGCGTGCAGTGTTGGCGTGCAGTGCTGGCGTGCAGTGCTGGCGTGCAGTGCTGGCGTGCAGTGCTGGCGTGCAGTGCTGGCGTGCAGTGTTGGCGTGCAGTGTTGGCGTGCAGTGCTGGCGTGCAGTGCTGGCGTGCAGTGTTGGCGTGCAGTGCTAGCGTGCAGCGCTGGCGTGCAGTGCTGGCGTGCAGTGTTGGCGTGCAGTGCTAGCGTACAGTGCTGGCGTACAGTGCTGGCGTGCAGTGCTGGCGTGCAGTGCTGGCGTACAGTGCTGGCGTGCAGTGCTGGAGTGCAGTGCTGGCGTGCAGTGCTGGCGTACAGTGCTGGCGTGCAGTGTTGGCGTGCAGTGTTGGCGTGCAGTGTTGGCGTGCAGTGCTAGCGTACAGTGCTGGCGTACAGTGCTGGCGTGCAGTGCTGGCGTGCAGTGCTGGCGTACAGTGCTGGCGTGCAGTGCTGGCGTGCAGTGCTGGCGTACAGTGCTGGCATGCAGTGCTGGCGTGCAGTGCTGGCGTGCAGTGTTGGCGTGCAGTGCTGGCGTACTGTGCTGGTGTGCAGTGCAGGTGTGCAGTGCTGGCGTGCAGTGCTGGCGTGCAGTGCTGGTGTGCAGTACTGGCGTGCAGTGCTGGCGTACAGTGCTGGCGGGCAGTGCTGGTGTGCAGTGCTGGCGTGCAGTGCTGGCGTGCAGTGCTGGTGTGCAGTGCTGGCGTGCAGTGCTGGCGTGCAGTGCTGGTGTGCAGTGCTGGCGTGCAGTGCTGGCGTACTGTGCTGGTGTGCAGTGCTGATGTGCAGTGCTGGCGTGCAGTGCTGGCGTGCAGTGGTGGTGTGTAGTGCTGGCGTGCAGTGCTGGTGTACAGTACTGGCGTACAGTGCTAGCGTACTGTGCCGGTGTGCAGTGCTGGTGTGCAGTGCTGGCGTGCAGTGCTGGCGTGCAGTGCTGGTGTGCAGTGCTGGCGTACAGTGCTGGCGTGCAGTGCTGGCGTGCAGTGCTGACGTGCAGTGCTGGTGTGCAGTGCAGGTGTGCAGGGGAAGATGTGCAGTGCTGGCGTGCAGTGCTGGCGTGCAGTACTGGTGTGCAGTGCTGGCGTGCAGTGCTGGCGTACAGTGTTGGTGTACTGTGCTGGTGTGCAGTGCTGGTGTGCAGTGCTGGCGTGCAGTGCTGGCGTGCAGTGCTGGTGTGCAGTGCTGGCGTACAGTGCTGGCGTGCAGTGCTGGCGTACAGTGCTGACGTGCAGTGCTGGCGTACAGTGCTGACGTGCGGTACTGGCGTACAGTGCTGACGTGCAGTGCTGGCGTACAGTGCTGGCGTACAGTGCTGACGTACAGTGCTGGCGTACAGTGCTGGCGTACAGTGCTGACGTGCAGTGCTGGCGTACAGTGCTGGCGTACAGTGCTGACGTGCAGTGCTGGCGAGCAGTGCTGGCGTGCAGTGCTGGCGTGCAGTGCTGGCGTGCAGTGCTGGCGTGCAGTGCTGGCGTACAGTGCTGACGTGCAGTGCTGGCGTACAGTGCTGGCGTACAGTGCTGGCGTACAGTGCTGGCGTACAGTGCTGGCGTACAGTGCTGGCGTACAGTGCTGGCGTACAGTGCTGACGTGCAGTGCTGGCGTACAGTGCTGACGTGCAGTGCTGGCGTACAGTGCTGGCGTACAGTGCTGTCGTAAAGTGCTGGCGTACAGTGCTGGCGTACAGTGCTGGCGTGCAGGTGCTGACGTGCAGTGCTGGGTACAGTGCTGGGCGTACAGTGCTGACGTGCAGTGCTGGCGTACAGTGCTGACGTGCAGTGCTGGACGTACAGTGCTGGCGTACAGTGCTGGCGTACAGTGCTGACGTGCAGTGCTGACGTACAATGCTGGCGTACAGTGCTGGCGTACAGTGCTGACGTACAGTGCTGACGTACAGTGCTGACGTACAGTGCTGGCGTACAGTGCTGACGTACAGTGCTGACGTACAGTGCTGACGTGCAGTGCTGGCGTACAGTGCTGGCGTACAGTGCTGGCGTACAGTGCTGACGTACAGTGCTGACGTACAGTGCTGGCGTACAGTGCTGACGTACAGTGCTGACGTGCAGTGCTGGCGTACAGTGCTGACGTGCAGTGCTGGCGTACAGTGCTGACATGCAGTGCTGACGTACAGTGCTGACGTGCAGTGCTGGCGTACAGTGCTGACGTGCAGTGCTGGCGTACAGTGCTGGCGTACAGTGCTGACGTACAGTGCTGACTACAGTGCTGGCGTACAGTGCTGACGTACAGTGCTGACGTGCAGTGCTGGCGTACAGTGCTGACGTGCAGTGCTGGCGTACAGTGCTGACATGCAGTGCTGACGTACAGTGCTGACGTACAGTGCTGACGTGCAGTGCTGGCGTACAGTGCTGACGTGCAGTGCTGGCGTACAGTGCTGACGTACAGTGCTGACGTGCAGTGCTGGCGTACAGTGCTGGCGTACAGTGCTGACGTACAGTGCTGGCGTACAGTGCTGACGTACAGTGCTGACGTACAGTGCTGACGTACAGTGCTGACGTACAGTGCTGGCGTACAGTGCTGACGTACAGTGCTGACGTACAGTGCTGGCGTACAGTGCTGACGTACAGTGCTGGCGTACAGTGCTGACGTACAGTGCTGGCGTACAGTGCTGACGTACAGTGCTGACGTACAGTGCTGGCGTACAGTGCTGACGTACAGTGCTGACGTACAGTGCTGACGTGCAGTGCTGGCGTACAGTGCTGACGTACAGTGCTGGCGTACAGTGCTGACGTACAGTGCTGACGTACAGTGCTGGCGTACAGTGCTGACGTACAGTGCTGACGTGCAGTGCTGGCGTACAGTGCTGACGTACAGTGCTGACGTACAGTGCTGACGTACAGTGCTGACGTACAGTGCTGGCGTACAGTGCTGACGTGCAGTGCTGACGTACAGTGCTGGCGTACAGTGCTGACGTACAGTGCTGACGTACAGTGCAGGCGTACAGTGCGACGTACAGTGCTGACGTACAGTGCTGACGTACAGTGCTGACGTACAGTGCTGACGTACAGTGCTGACGTACAGTGCTGACGTGCAGTGCTGACGTACAGTGCTGACGTACAGTGCTGACGTACAGTGCTGACGTGCAGTGCTGACGTACAGTGCTGACGTACAGTGGTGACGTACAGTGCTGACGTACAGTGCTGACGTGCAGTGCTGACGTACAGTGCTGACGTACAGTGCTGCCGTACAGTGCTGACGTGCAGTGCTGACGTACAGTGCTGACGTACAGTGCTGACGTACAGTGCTGACGTACAGTGCTGACGTAACAGTGCTGACGTGCAGTGCTGACGTACAGTGCTGACGTACAGTGCTGACGTACAATGCGAGTACAGTGTGACGTACAGTGCTGACGTACAGTGCTGACGTGCAGTGCTGGCGTACAGTGCTGACGTACAGTGCTGACGTACAGTGCTGACGTACAGTGCTGACGTACAGTGCTGACGTACAGTGCTGACGTGCAGTGCTGGCGTACAGTGCTGACGTACAGTGCTGACGTACAGTGCTGACGTACAGTGCTGACGTGCAGTGCTGACGTACAGTGCTGACGTACAGTGCTGACGTGCAGTGCTGGCGTGCAGTGCTGACGTGCAGACGTCATTAATGTCGTCACGAACTAAGAACGATAAAGTTAACTGATGTTTCCTGTTAAAATATCTTATAGCACATTGGTTATGATAAGAGGCAGCATCTCTGACTCCTGAAACAGGATCTCTTGCTTCAGAGACAGCATCTCTTGCTTCAGAGACAGCATCTCTTGCTTCAGAGACAGCATTTCTGGCTCCACAGACAGCATCTCTTGCTCCAGACACAACATTTCTGGCTCCAGACACAGCATTTCTGGCTCCAGAGACAGCATCTCTGGCTCTAGCGACAGCATCTCTGGCTCCAGAGACATCATCTCTTTCTCCAAAGATAGCATCTCTGGCTCCAAAGACAGCATCTCTGGCTCTAGCGACAGCATCTCTGGCTCTAGAGACATAATTTCTGGCTCCAAAGGCAGCATCTCTGGCTCCAGAGACAGCATCTCTGGCTCCAGAGACATCATCTCTGACTCCAAAGACAGCATCTCTGGCTCCAGAGACAGCATCTCTGGCTCCAGAGACAGCATCTCTGGCTCCAAAGACAGCATCTCTGGCTCTAGTAACAGCATCTCTTGCTCTAGAGACAGTATCTCTGGCTCTAGAGACAGCACCTCTGGTTCTAGAGACAGCATCTCTGGCTCTAGAGACATCATCTCTGGCTCCAGAGACAGCATCTCTGGCTCCGGAGACAGCATCTCTTGCTCCAGAGTCAGCATCTCTGGCTCCAGAGGCAGCATCTCTGGCTCCAGAGACAGCATCTCTGGCTCCAGAGACATCATCTCTGGCTCCAAAGACAGCATCTCTGGCTCCAGAGACAGCATCTCTGGCTTCAAAGACAGCATCTCTGGCTCCAAAGACAGCATCTCTGGCTCTAGAGACAGCATCTCTGGCTCTAGAGACAGCATCTCTGGCTCTAGAGACAGCATCTCTGGCTCTCGAGACAGCATCTCTCGCTCCAGAGACAGCATCTCTGGCTCCAAAGACAGCATCTCTGGCTCCAGAGACAGCATATCTGGCTCCAAAGATCCAGAGGCAGCATCTCTGGCTCTGGAGACTGCATCTCTGGCTCCAGAGGCAGCACCTCTGGCTCCAGAGACAGCATCTCTGGCTCCAGAGACAGCATCTGTGGCTCCAGAGACAGCATCTCTTGCTCTAGAGACAGCATCTCTTGCTCCAGAGACAGCCTCTGTGGCTCCAGAGACAGCATCTCTGGCTCCAGAGATAGCATCTCTGGTTCCAGAGACAGCATCTCTGGTTCCAGAGACAGCATCTCTGGCTCCAGAGACAGCATCTCTGGCTCCAGAGACAACATCTCTGGTTCCAGAGACAGCATCTCTGGCTCCAGAGACAGCATCTCTGGCTCCGGAGACAGCATCTCTTGCTCCAGAGACAGCGTCTGTGGCTCCAGAGACAGCATCTCTGGCTCCGGAGACTGCATCTCTGGCTCCAGAGACAGCATCTCTGGCTCCAGAGACAGCATTTCTGGCTCCAGAGGCAGCATTTCTGGCTCCAGAGGCAGCATCTCTGAGTCTTGTGTCCCAACTCTCCATCACTATTATAACACCTTAAACATAACACTATATAATGTTATTTAGCAATGGTAAGAAATAAAATTTAAAAGAAAACTTGCACACTGACACATTGTTAATAGTTTATCAGTTCACTTTATTAAATAAGATGAATATTCCGGCTAGAGATACACCAATAATACGTATGTATGGCATCAAATATTGGCATGTTATTTAACTATTTGCAAGTAATAATTGTTTATGTCTTATCAAAGCTTATTTAGAAAGTGGTTTGAGAAACATAATAAATGTTCTTAATATTGAACATTAAAATGTTCTTAATATTGTTGACGGATGGCTTCTGATTTATTAAACTGCTCCGGAATTGGAAAGAAAAAAGAAAATGCTTATTACTGTCATTAATTCCTGTTAACTGTAATGTAACATTTGCTAAATATTTCAACATCATTAACCCTGTTCAGCCTCTAGACTCTCGGAGATCTAAAATAACTACAAGTGGAATATTTGCAAGAACAATTTGTTGGAAGTTTTAATAAGACAATTCACTATAACATTTGTGGAGGTTATTAAAGTTTGTCAAATACGAATGTAGATATTAACATAAATTTCAGTATAACTTTGCAGAAAATACAATAAATAAAAACCCAAAGAAAGCACAGAATCACGGATAAAACTTAGCCTATACTACACTTAAAATTTACATAATTCATAATGAAAATCACAGTAGGAAGATATAATTGTCAAGTTTAGCAGTGTGAGGTGCGAAAAAAAACTACTTAAATTACAATACAAATACGAGGAGATAATATATGCATTTAATAATATATGGAGTTGAAGGAAAGCTGGACGAAGAAAAAAAGGAAGAGAACTGGATGAAAACAGAAGGGTTCAAGTTTTGTTTGACTTAGTATATTGCTGTAGAGATCAAGAAGTGCATCCGGGTTGACGGGTACGGGACCATAGTATATATATATATATATATATATATATATATATATATATATATATATATATATATATATATATATATTATATATATATATATATATATTATATATATATATATATATATATATATATATGCAATAAGATCACAGTAAACAGGTGATTTTAAAATATGCGAAACAACCACTGTGAGAGAGTAGTGAAATTCCAAGTGCTTTCGTGACTACTCACATTGTCAAGGAACTATGAAAGTAATACATCAAAGGAAGGCAATTAAAGGGCTTAGACTACACCACACAGTCAACTCCCACAACAAAGAAACACCTGATGCTCGACAATACCGGACTCTTAAGAAAAGAGGAACACTGCAGTAGGTCTGCTGGTCCAACTAGACAGGTCCTCACGACATCCCACTAACAAAATATTCTACCCAAGAAATAAGGTTTATTATTTGTCCAATGTATTATTAAACTCTTCCCAAATTTTATTAATTATAAATGAATCTAATTTATATAAACCAACGGAAATATTCACATTATTTTTAAAACTGCTTTTTATGAAACAAGATTCAATTATATTTCTGTCAACCATGGACTTGCTTGATACAACTTTCTCAACTTTTTGAAAATCAATTGGATGGTTAAAATCTCTCACATGAATAAATAGAGCATTGGAATCTTGTCCGGTTCTAATGTTATATTTATGTTGTTTTAATCTAAGTTCGAGACTTTTACCAGTTTGACCGTAATTTAAAATTTATCGCAAATTTTACAAGGAATCTTATAGACAATCCGTCCCGCATTTTGGGGGGAATTCTTTATCAAAAATTTTTTTTACTGTAACAAGATTTTTAAATACAACTTTAATATTAAAAGTCTTAAGAAGAGAAGGCATATCAACCAAGTTTTCATGGTAAGGGAGAACCAACATATTTTTAGTTGAATAAGGCTGGTTGTCCCTTTTTGGGTTGTAAAAAGTATTTCTAGCATTTTTAAATGATTTATCAATTACATTTCTCGGGTATTTCATATCAGTGGCTATTTCATAAATTTCGGATATTTCTATATCTATGAACTCTGGACTACAAATACGTAAAGCTCTCACAAACATCTAGAAAATGCAATGAGTTATTTTCCTCAAACTCAACAGTAAATTTTATAGAATGAGCTAAGCTATTTAATTTGACAAGGAAATGGTGTATATCTACTTCCTTGGGCATAAGACATAAAATATCGACATATCTGAACCATTTTGCTCTATTAGGGAGGATTGTGTTAAGCAATCTTGTTTCAAAAAATTCCATGTATAGATTACTAAGAACGGGTGAAAGAAGATTTCCCATTGCCATACCAAATTTCTGAGTGTAAAACTTATCATTAAATACAAATTTTGCATCAACAATGCAAAGTTTAATAAGTTTAATGATGGTAGGAACTGGTAATGGTAAATCATAATTAACGAGTTCTTCAGATAAGAAACTTAATAAATCATCAACAGGAACTTTCGTAAACAAGGAAGTAACATCAAAACTAACCATGTTAAAAATCATTCAAGTCAGTCAAGGAGCTTAATTTATCAACTAAATCTAAGTTGTTTTTAACATTGAAGTTAGAAATTTTACCAACAATAGGGCTCAAAATGTCAACAAGCCATTTGGATAATTTATACGAAACTGATCCTATGGAGCTAATAATTGGTCTGATTGGATTACCTGGTTTGTGTGTTTTTATTAGTCCATACATGTAAGGTAAAGATATATATAACAAGTTCGCCGTCTTCCACCGAGGCGAAAGAAAATACTTTCACCATTCAGCACTTTCACCTCACTCATACTTAATCACTGATTTTGCAGAGGCGTCCAGAACACAACAGTTTAGAAGCATATACATATAAAGATACATGATATATCCCTCCAAATAGCCAACATCCCAAACACCTCCTTTAAAGTGCAGGCATTGTACTTCCCATTTCCAGGACTCAAGTCCGGCTATAGAAAAATAACTGGTTTCCCTGAATCCCTTCATTAAATATTACCATGCTCACACTCCAACAGATCGTCAGGTCCCAAATACCATTCGTCTCCATTCACTCCTATCTAACATGCTTATGCATACTTGCTGGAAGTCCAAGCCCCGCTCCCACAAAAACCTCCTTTACCGCCTCCCTCCAACATTTTCGAGGACGACCCCTACCCCGCCTTTCTTCCCCTACAGATTTATATGCTTTCCATGTCATTCTACTTTGATCCATTCTCTCTAAATGACCAAACCACCTCAAGAACCCCTCTTCAGCTCTCTGACTAATACTTTTATTAACTCCACACCTCCTAATTTCCACACTCCGAATTCTCTGTATAATATTTACACCACACATTGCCCTTATACAGGACATCTCCACTGCCTCCAACTGCCTCCTCGCTGCAGCATTTACAACCCAAGCTTCACACCCATATAAGAGTGTTGGTACTACTATACTTTCATACATGCCCTTCTTTGCCTCCATAGATAAGTTTTTTTTTGTCTCCACATATACCTCAATGCACCACTCACCTTTTTTCCTTCATGAATTCTATGGTTAACCTCATCCTTCATACATTCATCTGCTCACACATCAACTCCCAAATATCTGAAAACATTCACTTCTTTCATACTCCTCCTCTCCAATTTGATATCCAATTTTTCTTTATCTAAATCATTTGATACCCTCATCACCTTACTCTTTTCTATGTTCACTTTCAACTTTCTACCTTTTCACACTCTCCCAAACTCGTCCACTAACCTTTTGCAATTTTTCTTTAGAATCTCTCATAAGCACAGTATCATCAGCAAAAAGTAACTGTGTCAATTCCCATTTTGTATTTGATTCCCCATAATTTAATCCCACCCTTCTCCCGAACACCCTAACATTTACTTCTTTTACAACCCCGTCTATAAATATATTAAACAACCATGGTGACATTACACATCCCTGTCTAAGACCCACGTTTACCGGGAAGGAGTCTCCCTCTCTTCTACATGCCCTAACCGGAGCCTTACTATCCTCATAAAAACTCTTTTCAGCATTTAGTAGCTTACTACCTATTCCATATACTTGCAGCATCTGCCACATTACTCCCCTATCCACTCTATCATATGCCTTTTCTGAATCCATAAATGCAATGAAAGCTTCCCTACCTTTATCTAAATACTGTTCACATATATGCTTCAATGTAAACACTTGATCTACACATCCCCTACCCGCTCTAAAACCTCCTTGCTCATCTGCACTCCTACATTCTGCCTTGCCTCTAATTCTTTCAGTAATAACCCAACCATACACTTTTCCTGGTATACTCAGTAAACTTATTCCTCTATAATTTTTGCAATCTCTTATGTCCCCCTTCCCTTATGTAAAGGAATTATACACGCTCTATGCCAATCCCTAGATACCTTCTCCTCTTTCATACATTTATTAAACAAAAGTACCAACCACTCCAACACTATATCCCCCCTGCTTTTAAGTTTTCTGTCATGATCCCATCAGTTCCAGCTGCTTTATTCCCCTTTCATTCTACGTAATGCCTCACGCACCTCCCCCACACTCACATCCTGCTTATCTTCACTCCTAAAAGATGGTATACCTCCCTGGCCAGTGCATGAAATTACCGCCTCCCTTTCTTTATCGACATTTAAAAGATCCTCAAAATATTCCCGCCATCTACCCAATACCTCCATCTCCCCATCTACTAACTCGAATAGCTGACAAATCCATTCGTTCCCTAGACTTTCTTAACTTGTTTATCTCACTCCAAATTTTTTTCTTATTTTCATCAAAATTTCTTGACAGTGCCTCTCCCACTCTATCATCTGCTCTCCTTTTGCAGTCTCTCACCACTCTCTTCACCTTTCTTTAACTCTCCATTATAGAGCTTCTGCTTTGTAAATACCTTTCATAAGTTACCTTTTTCTCTTTTATCACACCCTTTACTTCATCATTCCACCAATCATTCCTCTTTCCTCCTGCACCCACCCTCCTATAACCACAAACCTCTGTCCCACATTCTAATACTGCATTTTTAAAATTATTCCAACCCTCTTCAACCCCCCATTACTCATACTTGCACCAGCCCCCTTTCTGCCAATAGTTGCTTATATCTCACCCGAACTTCTTCCTCCCTTAGTTTATACACTTTATCTCTCTCTTACTTGTTGTTGCCATTTTCCTTTTGTGTCATCTACCTCTTACTCTAACTGTAGCTACAACTAAATAATGATCCGATATATCAGTTGCCCCTCTATAAACGTGTACATCCTGGAGCCTACCCATCAACCTTTTATCCACCAATATATAATCTAACAAACTACTTTCATTACATGCTACATCATACCTTATATATTTATTTATCTTGTTTTTCATAAATATGTATTACTTATTACTAAACCTCTTTCTACACATTGCTCAATTAAAGGCTCCCCATTTTCATTTACCCCTGGCACCACAAATTTACCTACTACTCCCTCCACAACATTTTTACCCACTATAGCATTGAAATCCCCAACCACAAGTACTCTCACACTTGGTTCAAAACTCCCCACACACACACTCAACACTTTCCAAAACTTTTCTGTCTCCTCTACACTTCTTTCTTCTCCATGGTGCATATACGCTTACTATAGCCCACTTTTCATATCCAACCTTTATTTTACTTCACATAATCCTTGAATTAATACTTTTATACTATTTTCCTGTCATAGCTTATCGTTCAACATTATTGCTACTCCTTCTTTAGCTCTAACTCTATTTGAAACCCCTGACCTAATCCCATTTACTTCTCTCCACTGAAACTGTCCCACCCCCTTCAGTTTTGTTTCACTTAAAGCCAGGACTTCCAGCTTCTTCTCATTCATAGCATCCACAATCATCTGTTTCTTATCATTCGCACAACATCCATTATGTATTATGTATTATGCGTGCATATTATGTATATTGAATAATTTGTAACCTTTGAAGAGGGGGCGAGTGTTGTCTGGCAGCAGATTTTTTTTTACTTCCTTATACAGGCCGATTATCACAGGAAGAACCTATTAATTTGCCTGTATGGAACCAGTAGAAAAAGAAAATGGGAACCCAAAAGATGGGCACTCAGAAAACAAGGGATAGAGGGGAGAGAAGACAGTGAGTGACACTGTTTTGATTTGACAGTAACTGGTTTGTGCTCTGATGAAATAGCACAAAGAGCGGAAGAGGGAATGAAAAAGCTGATGGACACTCTGAAAATAATAAAGGGAAAGATCAAAGGGGCAGTGATAATGAAAGGAAAAAAAAAGCAGAGGAATGAGGGAGAGATGAGGTAAAAATAACCTAAGTAGAAATGCTATGGGAGAGTGTGAAAGACAGGAAGTGATAATTGAGACAACAATGGAACTGGTGAGAAAAGACAAGGCAATACATAAGACAAGACAATGGGAGGAAGAAAGAGAGGTCACTAATAATCTGTGGACTTAAGAAAGTTGATATGTCAGGAAGGAGATGGGAGGAGAAGGAAATAAAGATGACAGTGATCACTGAGTGTACATGAGAATAGGAAACAGAGAAGCGTGAAGAAATCAGGGACAAACTATGCACAGTAAAGTAACCTTCTGGCCAGGAGTAGCTAGAAACAGCATCTTCAGAGAGAATGTTTTCTTAAGGAATACAAAAAAATATCATTATATGTTCCTGGATCAGGAAAACATAATATAAATGGAGAGGGAACAACAGAAGGAACATGTAAAATAAATTAATCACGGGAAAAAGAAGTAAGAGGTTTGACACCAAAAGCTAGAGCAAAGTAAATGAAAACAATACTTATTGTGTTATACACAACTACAAGTGGATTATCAAACCAGAATAACGAATAACAATAATTAATGACAAGAGCAGGCCCAGACATCACAGTTCTTACAAAGACGAAATTAACTGAAATGTTAGCAGAAGTAATATTTCCAGCAGGATATCAAATAATGAGGAAATACAGGGAAACTTTAGAGAGAAGGGAGTGGCACTGTTAATCAGAAATTCATGGAGTTTTGAAACGATAAGAGGGATAAAGAGAAATCAGTCAAATGACTACATAGTGGGTAAAAAACAAGAGGATTCAAAATAGTGTCAGTAATGATTTACAACTCACTGCTAAATAGTAAATGACCAAGACAATAACCTGATTATAACAAAATGGCAATGGTTGACACACAGCAAAAGCAGCAAGAACAATCCACTTGTAAAAGAAAATTTCCAATCATAGTTGATTTCAACAACAAAATAAATTTAGAGAATCGTGATGGAATTGAACACAACACTGTAGACAGGAGGGGATAGACTAGTAATACAGAATTTAGTATTCATCACGAGAGCTTCTGGTGCAGGATAATACAATGTGACAGATTCGAACAGTAAGTGGATGTTATGGAAATATTTTATAACTTTCCTATGATTTAAACGTAATAATTGGGAGGGATAATAGTGTTTATATAATAATGCAGATGTGTAATGTTAATGCGACTTTTATAAGTCACAGGGAACCAACATATTCCCTATTATCTCCTTATGTAATGTAATAAATTAATTAAGTAAAGTGAAATTATTGTAATACTGAAGAAATTAATATCCGGTGGCCTGGTGGCTAAAGCTCCCGCTTCACACACAGAGGTCCCGGGTTCGATTCCCGGCGGGTGGAAACATTTCGACACGTTTCCTTACACCTGTTGTCCTGTTCACCTAGCAGCAAATAGGTACCTGGGTGTTAGTCGACTGGTGTGGGTCGCATCCTGGGGGACAAGATTAAGGACCCCAATGGAAATAGTTAGACAGTCCTCGATGACGCACTGACTTTTTTGGGTTATCCTGGGTGGCTAACCCTCGGGGTTAAAAATCTGAACGAAATCTTATCTCTTATCTCTTATCCAAATGGGAAAATGTATTACACCCCCAGAAATATCACTAAATTTAAATTATATATGTTATATATATTTTATACATATTTTATATTATATTTTTATATATATATATATTATATATATATTATTTATATATTTTATATATATATTATATATATATATATAAAATATATATATATATATATATATATATATATATATAATATATATATATATAGTTTTTATATATATACAATATATATATTATATATATATTTTTTATATAAATTTATATATATATATATATATATATATATAATAAATATAAATATATAAAGTGTGATGAAGGCGGCTCAGTGGCTCATGTGGCAGAGTGGCTCATGGGGCAGAGTGGCTCATTCCTGAATGACTTCCCTCCTGAAAAGGGCTGTGGTGAGTGGCTCCCTTTCCACCTATAGCTAATGACCTTTTTCACACCTATTTTGCTAATGACCTTAACCCGCCCACGATCCCCACCCATGACCCCACCCACGACCCCCACCCATGACCCACCCACGACCCCACTCACGCCCCCCACCCACGACCTCCCCACCCGTGCCCTGCGCCCATGCCTGCACCCCTGTGCCCCCACGACCCACACCTGCCCCCCCCTGCCCCCCCACGCCGTGCCCCCGCACCCCACAACCCCCCACCCGTGCCCCCCACCTGCCCCGCCCTTGCGCCGACCCCACCTGCCCACCATGCCCTCGCCCCTGCCACTCCCTCGCACCCGGTCTGTCGCACCCACCCGCACCTTCTGCTGCGCCTTTTGCAGCGTCGTCCGAATCGCTCCTGCTCCCAGAATTTTTTTCCGATTTTTTTCATATTTTTTTTTGAATTTCATTTTCTTATGATCTCCACTTCCTCGAATCAAGTTTTTTGGATTGCCCCTCCCACTTTCACCCCCACCCCAAATTTATTCGAATTTTTTTTCTCGATAATACCAAGACTCCATCTCCTCGGATCAAGTTTTTGGATTCCCCCCTCTCAGGGTAAGCATTCAAATGAACTCCTCCTATGGGGCATGGTACTTTCTCTTACTACAGGTCTAAACAAGTGTGACATCACCCCCACACCTGTGTTTACTCGGCGGTCAGTGACGTCACGTGATGACCTCACACATACAGGCTGAATCTTGTCGACTTCCCCCTATGTCAGTGACGTCACGCGTTTGACCCCCACACCACAGGCTGAATCTTGTCGACTTCCCCTACACATTTTTCACTCTTAACCAGGGTTTATCCAAATAATTTCACATTTTTTTTCTTTTATACCCACAACAATCCACAAATTTCTTTACAAAATACAACAAAAGGGTCTAGACATTTTTTCGTTTTAACTATTTCATCTCAGGTCACTCCCACGAAGTAACCTTTTTCTCTCTCCTCCTCCCAACCCTCCCAAACCCCTCACATTTCCAACCAACACCTCACAATTTTCACTCATAACCCCCAATTTTTCTCGTTTTAACTATTTCATCAGAAAGTCACCACAACACTTATAACCACTTTTTCGATAAATTCACTAGTCACAATTTTACATATTACGAAGTTAATACGCCACACACCTCATTTTTCTTTGAACACTTTAAAACACTTTCATAAATCATTTGAATATCACAAAAATACCTTTGAACATTTCCAAACAACACTGAAACACTTCCAAAATATCATTTTGAATACTCCCAAATAAGATTTGACAGCTTTTAATTTATCTGCACTTACACATTTCATTAAATTACAACTCATCCCCCCCAAACTCCTCCCTCAGTCTCCAGACTTCACAACATTATCACAAAAACTAACTCAAACACTTTTACTTTAAAACATCCCCAAAAACACCATCAATTCCCTTTAAATACTCCAAAAATCACTCAAACACAGCCAAATCACCACTGAATACTCCCAGAACACCTTCATAAGTACTCTGCACTTTCATTTGAACACCTTAAAAAAACACCTTCATAAGTCTCTTGCACATCATTTGAACACCTTCAAAAACACCTTTGAATAACTCAAAACACCATTTGAGTCCTCCCAAATACCCCACGGGAATACTACTAAACACCACTGAATAACTCAAAACACCACCAAAATCACCAAAAACTAAGATCAACACCCACATCCAAAAACACCAACTACCCACAACACCCACATCCCACATCACCCACATCCAACATCCCCAACAACCACAATTTTTTCTCGTTTTAACTAATTTCATCAGAAAAAGTCACAACAACAACCCACAACTTATAAACACTTTTCGGTATCTCTAGTTCGACAACAAACACCCAAAACCCCAAAAACACCCACCCCCCACAATTTTTTCTGTTTTAACTAATTTCATCAGAAAACGTCACAACAACAACCCACTTATAACATCTTTTTCGGTATCTCTAGTTCGACAACAACACCCACAACACCACATCCCACAACACCCAAAACCCCACATCACCCACCCCACAACACCCACAACCCACATCACCCACACCACAACACCCACAACCCACATCACCCACCCCCACAACACCCACAACCCACATCACCCACCCCCACAACCCCCAAAACCCAACATCACCCACACCCCACAACACACACAACCCACATCACCCACACCCCACAATTTTTTTCTCGTTTTAACTATTTCATCAGAAAGTCACAACAACACAACAACCCACAATTATAATCACCCCTTTGAATAACCTCAAAACACCATTTGAGTACCCCCAAATACACCACTGAATACTACTAAAACACCACTAAATACACTCAAACACCACCAAAATCACCATAAACTAAGATCAACACCAACATCCCACAACACCCACAACCCACAACCCCCACATCCCACATCACCACATCCCACATCACCAAAAACCCCACAATTTTTTCTCGTTTTAACTAATTTCATCACAAAGTCACAACAACAACAACCCACAACTTATAATCCTTTTCAACAACTCTAGTTCGACAACAACACCCACATCCCACAACCCCCACAACACCACAACCCACAACACCCACACCCCAAAATTTTTTCTCGTTTTAACTAATTTCATCAGAAAAAGGCACACCAACCCCCCAACTTATAAACCATTTTTTTCGGTATCTCTAGTTCGACAAACAACGCCCACAACCCACAACATCACATCCCACATCACCCACAACCCACAACACCCACAACCCACAATTTTTTTTTCTCGTTTTAACTAATTTCATCAGAAAAAGTCACAACAACCAACTTACAATCACTTTTCAGCATCTCTAGTTCGACAACAAAAACCACAACCACAACCCCCAGAACCCACAACACCCAATCCCACAAAAACCCCCACAACCCACATTTTTTTCTCGTTTTAATAATTTCATCAAAAAAAGGCACAAAAACCCCACAACTTATAACCACTTTTTCGGTATCTCTAGTTCGACAACAACCCCCAAAATCCACAACACCCACATCCCACAACACCCACATCCCACAACACCCACATCCCAAAACCCCACAATTTTTTTTTCACGTTTTAACTAATTTCATCAGAAAAAGTCACAACAACAACACACTTATAACGTCTTTTCGGTATCTCTAGTTCGACAACAACACCCACAACACCCACATCCCACAACACCCACATCCCAAGTTTTTCTCGTTTTAACTAATTTCATCAGAAAAAGTCACTCAACAACCCACATCTTATAACCACTTTTCAGCATCTTAGTTCGACAACAACACCCACAACCCACAACACCCACATCCACAACACCCACATCCCACATCCCCCACACCCCACAACATCTACCCACAACTTATAACCACTTTTTTCGGTATCTCTAGTTCGACAACAACACCCACAACACCCACATCCCACAACACCCAAAATCCCACAATTTTTTCTCGTTTTAACTAATTTCATCAGAAAAAGTCACATCAACAACCACAACTTAAAACCACTTTTTCGACATCACTAGTTCAACAACAACACCCACAACCACCAACCCCCCACAACCCACAATTTTTTTTCTCGTTTTAACTAATTTCATCAGAAAAAGTCACAAAAAAACCCACTTATATCATCTTTTTTGGTATCTTTTGTTCGATACATTACCCACAACCCTCATCAATTACCAATTTATTCACAATTTTTTTTCCCTTCTTTTTACTGAATCTTAAATGCAATACAATTCCTCTTTACATTACTAAAATTCTAATAAAATCCTCTCCATACCCATCTCCTTGTATCCACATAAATTGATATTTTTACTCGCATCAACTAATCTCACTACCCAACTATTGCAACATGTTTCAACACCCCCCATTCTTTTCCAATATATCAAAACTTTTCAATTCTATAATTTCTTTTTAAAATATTCACACATTACCTTTATTTCGTAAAATCTCCCCATATTTCTTTAAAATTTCTAATAAAACCCCTCCCCATACCCCTCTCCATCTCCCCGCATTCTTCACATCCATCACCCATCTGCCAACACACCTCTTCTGAACACACACAAAAATCACATTTTCACATCCACAAATGCATTTAATCACCCATCTCAAATCCACTAAAATCACGGGCAACCAAGAATTCACAAAACTCTATGACACCAAACCCACACACACACACACACACACACACACACACACACACACACACACACAACACACACACCACAAAACACACACACACACACACACACACGCACGCACACACATACACACACACACACACACCTCACTTTACTTTGAACCCCTTTTCAAAACACTTCATACATCATTTGAGACCCTATTCTCAATATCTCTCATCCAAAACCTTTATCATCTCACTACAGAAAAACCCCCCCCCCCAAGATTACTTCGAACACTCTCATAAATCATTTGAATATCACATAAACCTTTGAACATTTCCAAACAACACTAAAGCACTTCCAAAATATCATTTTGATTACTCCCAAATAAGATTTTCATCTCTAATTTATCTACACTTACACATTTCATTAACTGAAATTACAACACATCCACCATACTACTCCCTCAGTCTCCAGACTTTACAACATTAACACAAAAACAAAACTCAGACACTTATGACATGAGACATTTTACCAAAACTAACACAAACACATATCCGTTATATCTCCATATCTAAGATCACCACAATCAAGACGTTTCCCAAATTCTAAAACCCCCACCACTAAGATCACACATTTTTTTTTTTTTTTTGTACACATTCTCTTAAAACATCATCATAACGAAGATCACTAAAACTATCTATACTTTTACTAAGATCACATAACATTTTGTCTTCTCTAACTCACCCACCAATTCACATTCTCATTCACACTTACACATTTCATTAAATTACAACTATCCCCCCCAAATCCTCCTCATTCTCCAGACTTTACAACATTAGCACAAAAAAAAAACTAACTCATACACTTATGACATGAGACATTACCATATCTAACACACTGACTAACTTTGAACCAACTCTGAACACCACTGATCTTCTTCAAAAAATACTCTGCACATCATTTGAACCCCTTCAAAAAACACCATCAACACCTCCGAATACTCCCAAACCATACTGATTACTACCAAATCCCCACTAAATACTTCCAAATCACCGTCAAAATCACCAGAAACTAAGTTTAACATCACCATCTAATATCCTTTTTATAGAAATCCCCTCAAATCACTATAACCAAGAACTCCCTCCCCATTTGGCGCATAAAAAAAAAAGCATGAACACAAACCTAATACGCAAACACTTAGTACATGATCACCATCAACTGAAAACATATCTTGTACACACACATAATCTAAGACAACCACCAACTACAATCACCCATGTTCACTTACCTCAAAAATCACTAATATCACAGAAAACACACATTTTTATAATTATTCACACAAAAATCACGATCACCAATTCCATAACATGTTTACCGTCATCTATCAACACTCATCACCAAGATCACCAAAAATCTAAGATCATGCATCTCAAAACTACTATGATCACTGAAAACACTTATTTTTTAAACTTCGCACAAAAATAAGACATTTTACAAAAATCCCAAAAACACTTCCACGAACATCTATAAATAACATGAGCACTATAACATATCACTATCACAAAAAAATAATACACAGACACCCACATCTTATACATTTCAATCACAAATTTAAGACATGAGACATACACACCAAATCTAAGACATTCACCTCCAACTAAGACGTACACATCTTAACTAAGACATGCACCAAAAACCTATACTTGACATATTGCGGTATGAATATTCATACTGCATTTATGTTGCATATCACATTTCCTCATCCACATCAAACCCTAAAACATCCTTCCTTATTCATTCCGTATATCTTCTAGAGTTGTTTTAACCCCGACGGCCCATCACGACGTAGGAGCCAGAGTGTAGTAGGAGGTGTTGGAGTGGTGATGGTTGCTCTGGCTCGTACGTCGTGATTTGGGGCCCCTCGGGGTTAAAACAACTCTAGGAGATACGGAATGAATAAGGAAGGATGTTTTAGGGATGATGTGGATGAGGAAATGTGATATGCAACATAAATGCGGCATGAATATTCATACTGCAATATGTCAAGTATAGGTTTTTGGTGTATGTCTTAGTTAAGATGTGTATGTCTTAGTTGGAGGTGAATGTCTTAGATTTGGTGTGTATGTCTCATGTCTTAAAAATTTTTGATTGAAATTTAAGATGTGGGTGTCTGTGTATTATTTTTTTGTGATAGTGATATGTTATAGTGCACATGTTATGTTACAGAAGTTGGTGGAAGTGTTGTGGTATTTTTGTGTATGTCTTATTTTTGTGCGAATGTTTAAAAATTAAGTGTTTTCAGTGATCATAGTAGTTTTGAGATGCATGATCTTAGATTTTTGGTGATCTTGGTGATGAGTGTTGATAGATGACGGTAAAAAAATGTTATGGAATTGGTGATCGTGATTTTTTGTGATAATTATAAAAATGTGTTTTCTGTGATCTTGGTGGTGGGGTCATAAAATCTGGTAATCGTCTTGGATATAGTGTCTTTAGGTAATGTAGGGTACACAGGTTGAAACAAGGTGGGTTGGGTGTGATGTTTTCAACCACCAAGTAACACAATGGGAGTGTGGGCGTCACTGGAGGTGAGCTCGTCGGTCCTGTGAGGTGTGACATCGTGTGTTGGTGGTAGTGAGGTGAGTGCGCTTAGATATTGTCAAATATGATTTTTTTTTGTGTGAAATGTTTATAAAAAAAATGAGTGTTTTCTGTGATATTAGTGATTTTTTTAGGTAAGTGAACATGGGTGATGTAGTTGGTGGTTGTCTTAGATTATGTGTGTGTACAAGATATGTTTTCAGTTGATGGTGATCATGTACTAAGTGTTTGCGTATTAGGTTTGTGTTCATGCTTTTTTTTTTTATGCGCCAAATGGGGAGGGAGTTCTTGGTTATAGTGATTTGAGGGGATTTCTATAAAAAGGATGTTAGATGGTGATGTTAAACTTAGTTTCTGGTGATTTTGACGGTGATTTGGTAGTATTCAGTGGTGATTTGGTAGTAATCAGTAGTGTTTTGGGAGTATTCGGAGGTGTTTGATGGTGTTTTTTGAAGGTGTTCAAATGATGTGCAGAGTATTTTTTGAAGATGATCAGTGGTGTTCAGAGTTGGTTCAAAGTTAGTCAGTGTGTTAGATATGGTAATGTCTCATGTCATAAGTGTATGAGTTAGTTTTTTTTGTGCTAATGTTGTAAAGTCTGGAGAATGAGGGAGGAGTTTGGTGGATGAGATGTAATTTTTGGTTAATGAAATGTTGTAAGTGTGAAGAGAATGTGAATTGGTGGGTGAGTTAGAGAAGACAAATGTTATTGATTTTTAGTAAAAGTATAGATAGTTTTAGTGATCTTCGTTATGATGATGTTTTAAGAGAATGTGTACAAAAAAAAAAAAAAAAAAATGTGTGATCTTAGTGGTGGGGTTATAGAATTTGGCAAACGTCTTGATTGTGGTGATCTTAGATATTGGAGATATAACGGATATGTGTTTGTGTTAGTTTTGGTAAAATGTCTCATGTCATAAGTGTCTGAGTTTTGTTTTTGTGTTAATGTTGTAAAGTCTGGAGACTGAGGGAGTGTTTTGGTGGATGTGTTTTAATTTCAGTTAATGAAATGTGTAAGTGTAGATAAATTAGAGATGATAATCTTATTTGGGAGTAATCAAAATGATATTTTGGAAGTGCTTTAGTGTTGTTTGGAAATGTTCAAAGGTGTTTATGTGAGTATTCAAATGATTTATGAGAGTGTTCGAAGTAAACTTGGGGGGGGGGGGTTGTTCTGTAGTGAGATGATAAAGGTTGTGGATGAGAGATATTGAGAACAGGTGGTCTCAAATGATGTATGAGAGTGTTTTGAAGGTGTTCAAAGTAAAGTGAGGTGTGTGTGTGTGTGTGTGTGTGTGTGTGTGTGTGTGTGTGGGGTGTGTGTGTGTGTGTACTCACCTAGTTGTACTCACCTAGTTGAGGTTGCGGGGGTCGAGTCCGAGCTCCTGGCCCCGCCTCTTCACTGATCGCTACTAGGTCACTCTCCCTGTGTGTGTGTGTGTGTGTGTTCTCACCTATTTGTACTCACCTATTTGGGTTGCAGGGGTCGGTCTTAGCTCCTGGCCCCGCCTCTTCACCGGTTGCTACTGGGCCCTCTCTCTCCCCGCTCCATGAGCTTTATCAAACCTTGTCTTAAAACTGTGTATGGTTCCTGCCTCCACTACGTCATTTTCTAGGCTATTCCACTGCCTTACAACTCTATGACTGAAGAAATACTTCCTAATATCTCTCTGACTCATTTGTGTCTTCAACTTCCAATTGTGGCCCCTTGTTTCTGTGTCCCCTCCTGGAACATCCTGTCTTTGTCCACCTTGTCTATTCCACGCAGTATTTTATATGTCGTTATCATGTTCCCCCGACCCTCTGTCCTCCAGTGCCCTCAGTGTGTGTGTGTGTGTGTGTGTTAGGTGGTCTAGAGTTTTGTGAATATCTTGGTTACAGTGATTTTAGTGGATTTGAGATGGGTGATGAGATGCATTTGTGGATGTGAAAAGTGATTTTTGTGTGTGTTCAGAAGAGTGTGTTGGGAGATGGGTGAGGGAGTGAAGAAATGTGGGTGAGATGGAGAGGGGTATGGGGAGGGTTGTATTAGAAATTTAAAGAAATATGGGGAGATTTTACTGAAAATAAAGGTAATGTGTGAATATTTTAAAAAGAAAAATTTTAGAATTGAAAAGTTATGATATTTGGGGGAAAAAAATGGAGGGTGTTGAAACATGTCGGGAATAGTTGGGTAGTGAGATTTGTTGATGCGAGTATTTAAAATCAAATTTTTGTGGATACAAGGAGATGGGTATGGAGAGGATTTTATTGAATTTTATTAATGTAAAGAGGAATGTGTATTACATTTAAGATTCGTAAAAAAGAAGGGAAAAAAATTGTGAATAAATTGGTAATTGATGAGGGTTGTGGGTTTAAAGTAGTCGAACTAGAGTTTCTGAAAAGATGATATAAGTGGGTTGTTTTTGTGACTTTTTCTGATTTAAATTAGTTAAAACGAGAAAAAAAATTGTGGGTTGTGGTTGTTGTGGGGTTGTGGGTGTTGTTGTCGAACTAGAGATACCGAAAAAAAGTGGTTATAAGTTGTGGGTAGTTGTTGTGGGGGTGTGGGTGATGTGGGATGTGGGTTGTTGTGGGATGTGGGTGTTGTGGGTTGTGGGGTGTTGTTGTCGAACTAGAGATGCTGAAAAAGTGGTATAAGTTGTGGGTTTTTGATGTGACTTTTTCTGATGAAATTAGTTTAAAACGAGAAAAAATTGTTGGATGTGGGTGTTGTGGGATGTGGGTGTTGTGGGTGTTGTTGTCGAACTAGAGATACCGAAAAGACGTTATAAGGTGTTGTTGTTGTGACTTTTTCTGATGAAATTAGTTAAAACGTGAAAAAAATTGTGGGTTGTGGGTGTGGGTGTTGTGGGATGTGGGTGTTGTTTTGGGTTGTGGGCGTTGTTGTCGAACTAGAGATACCGAAAAAAGTGGTTTTAGTTGTGGGTTTGTTGTGCCTTTTTCTGATGAAATTAGTTAAAACGAGAAAAAATTGTGGGTGGTGGGTTTTTGTGGGATGTGGGTGTTGTGGGTTGTGGGTTTTTTGTGGGTTTGTGGGTGTTGTTGTCGAACTAGAGATGCTGAAAGTGATTGTAAGTTGGTTGTTGTGACTTTTTCTGATGAAATTAGTTAAAACGAGAAAAAAAATTGTGGGTTGTGGGTGTTGTGGGTTGTGGGTGATGTGGGATGTGGATGTTGTGGGTGTTGTTGTTGTCGAATTAGAGATACCGAAAAAGTGGTTATATGTTGTAGGTTGTTGTGACTTTTTCTGATGAAATTAGTTAAAACGAGAAAAATTGTGGGGTGTGGGTGTTGTGGGTTGTGGGTGTTGTGGGTGTTGTGGGATGTGGGTGTTGTTGTCGAACTAGAGTTGTTGAAAAGTGATTATAAGTTGTGGGTTGTTGTTGTTGTGACTTTGTGATGAAATTAGTTAAAACGAGAAAAAATTGTGGGTTGTTGGTGATGTGGGTTGTGGGTGATGTGGGATGTGGGTGTTGTGGGTTGTGGGTGTTGTGGGATGTGGGTGTTGATCTTAGTTTATGGTGATTTTGGGGGGTGTTTTGAGTGTATTCAGTGGTTTTTTTAGTAGTATTTTAGTGGTTGTATTTGGGAAAGGGCTCAAATGGTGTTTTGAGGTTATTCAAAGGTGTTTTTGAAGGTGTTCAAATGATGTGCAAGAGTACTTATGAAGGTGTTCTGGGAGTATTCAGTGGTGATTTGGGTGTGTTCGAGTGATGTTTTTGGAGTATTTAAAGGTAATTGATGGTGTTTTTTGGTGATGTTCAAAGTAAAAGTGTTTGAGTTAGTTTTTGTGATAATGTTGTGAAGTTGGAGACTGAGGGGGGAGTTTGGGGGGGAGAGATTTAATTTAATGAAATGTGTAAGTGCAGATAATTAAAAGCTGTCAAAACTTATTTGGGAGTATTCAAAATGATATTTTGGAAGTGTTTCGTGTTGTTTGGAAATGTTCAAAGGTATTTTTGTGAGTATTCAAATGATTTATGAGAGTGTTTTGAAGGTGTTCAAAGAAAAGTGGGTGTGTGTGCATATTAATTAGTAATATGTAAAATTGTGACTAGTGAATTTATCGAAAAAGTGGTTATAAATGTTGTGGTGACTTTCTGATGAAATAGTTAAAACGAGAAAAATTGGGGGTTATGAGTGAAAATTGTGAGGGGTTGGTTGGAGTGTGAGGGTTTGGGAGGGTGGGAGGAGGAGAGAGAGAAGGTTACTTCGTGGGGAGTGACCTGAGATGAAATAGTTAAAACGAGAAAAATGTCTAGACTTGTGTTGTATTTTGTAAAGAAATTTGTGGATTGTTGTGGGTATTAACGATAAAAAATGTGAAATTATTTGGATTATCCTAGGTTAAGAGTGAAAAATGTGTAGGGGGAAGTCGACAAGATTCAGCCTGTGTGTGTGGGGGTCATCGCATGACGTCACTGACATAGGGGGAAGTCGACAAGATTCAGCATGTATGTGTGAGGTCATCACGTGACGTCACTGACTGCCGAGTAAACACAGGTGTGGGGGTGAAGTCACACTTGTTTAGATCTGTAGTAAGAGAAAGTACCATGCCCCATAGGAGGAGTTCATTTGAATGCTTACCCTGAGAGGGGGGAATCCAAAAACTTGATCCGAGGAGATGGAGTCTTGGTATTATCGAGAAAAAAAAATTCGAAAAAATTTGGGGTGGGGGTGAAAGTGGGAGGGGCAATACAAAAAATTTGATTCGAGGAAGTGAAGATCATAAGAAAATGAAATTCAAAAAAAAATTCGAAAAAAAATCGGAAAAAAAATTCTGGGATCGGGAGCGATTCGGACAATGCTGCAGAAGGCGCAGCAGAAGGCATGGGCAGGTGCGAAGGACGAGCGCGAGGGGCGCGGGTGGGCGCGAGGGGCGGGCAGGCGGGTGGGTCGGCGCGAGGGCGGGGGCAGGTGGGGGCGCGGGTGGGGGGGTGGGGGTGTGGGGGTTTAAGGCGTGGGGGCGTGGGCATGGGGGCGGGTGGGAGGCATGGGTGTGAGGTTGTGGGGGCACTGGGGTGTGGGCATGGGGGTCGTGGGTGGAGGGTGTTGGTGGTGGTCGGGGGTGGGGTCATGGGTGGGGGTAGTAGGTGGGGTCATGGGTGGGGGTCGTGGGTGGGGTTAAGGTCATTAGCATATAGGTGTGAAAAAGGTCATTAGCATATAGGTGTGAAAGGGAGCCACTCAGCTGCAGCCCTTTTCAGGAGGAAGCCATCAGGAATGAGCCACTCTGCCCCCTGAGCCACTCTGCCGCATGAGCCCCTGAGCCGCCTTCATCCCCTACTTATATAAATATATATATATATTATATATATATTATATTTATGATATTATATATAATATATATGATATATATATATATATATATTATATATATATATATATATATATATATTATATATATATATATATATATATATATATATATTATATATATATATATACTCATACATCTAGGTTTTTCTTCTTTTTCTTAATAGTTCTTGTTCTTCTTTATTTCCTTTATTCTTGATTGGGAAGTGGAAAAGAATCTTTCCTCAGAAGCCATGTGTGTCGTAGGAAGTGACTAAAATGCCAGGAGCAATGGGCTAGTGACCTCTTCTCCTGTGTAAACTACTGGAGCAAAGAAGAAAAACTTTATAATAATTTATGTCCTTAATATGAAATAATGTGACTAATATGTGTAACCTAGTAGATAAAATATTTCAGTAGGACAAGTCCACTTAAATTCTTCATAAGTATACAGTCCTCTTAATAATAAGTTTTTTGATGACGTACATTTTCATAATAAATATACAGGAATCATATGTTCTTAATCCAGGGGTCCTGGAGCTAGTCAGTGAGCTGAGACGCTGGGTACTGAAGGAGGGACATTGTTTACGACCCCAGTGTTCCTAAAGTCCCATAAATCTCCAAAATACAAAAGCCTGTGTGAGTTGTAGTTTTGATTCCTGTGTATCCAGTGTTCTCCCACGAGTGTGGCTGGAAGGTTAATTCCAGATTGTGTTCTTGTGAAAATCCCCACAGATGTCAACACTGAAGGAAGATTAAGAAAGTTTGGGACAAGAGAAACCAGATTTAAAAAAAAAAACGAAACTCTGCATGGTTAAGAGAATTACTGAATGAAGTATGATGGAGAATGAAACTAGAAGGAGAGAAAGGATGGGATTCCTAGTCACAAAATGTGGAAAGAAGGAGACTTCCATAGGTTGAAGAAGAGGAAATGATTAGAGAGGAAATAACAAGAAATACAAAAGCATGGAAGAGTATAGAATATAAAGAACAAGAGAAAACAGAGAAGGAAATATTCAAGAGCGAGTAAAGATGATCAGCAGTTTGAGAATGACGTACCAGCAAAACACAAAGTTGAACCAAAATTGTTACATAGGCACATCAGATAACAAATGACACCAGGAAATATGACCCTAATGGAAATAAGTCACTCTGTCTGACTTTGTTGGGTTATCCCAAGTTTTCTACACATATGCTGCTATGTATGATAATCTATGTAACTGAATTTGTGTATACCTGAATAAACTTACTAGAAGTAAGGGGTAGAGCTCATGAGAAATGACGAGGATATCTGTGAGGAGTTAGAAACAGGAAAAACACTACAGAGGCGAAGGGTAAGATTGCACCATCAGATACTGGACAACATTCACATAACAGAGAAAGAGATGAAGAAACTTCCAGACATCAAAGGAAATGAGACCTTAAAATATCAGAATGGATTTTGGGAGGAAATGGAGATTCACTGTCGCAAACCGCTAGGTAAAATCTACATTACATCAAAAGATATGTGGTAATTGTCAGAGGTCTGTAAGGCAGCTAATTGCTCCCAAGATTTAGAAGAAACGAAGCAGACAGGAAGCGTTAAACTGAAGGCCAGTATCATTAACATTCATACTATGTAAGGTAATGGTGAAGATTATCAGGCAAGTGGCAGAGCACCTGGAGAGAACTGATTTCACAAACAACAGCTAGTTTAGAGAGAGAGTAAATCCTGACCCATAAACCTGCTGGAGTTTTAAGGGACAGTGAACTGCATATTCTTGACTGGGACAAAACTTGACTGAGACAAAAACTTACGAACCAGGCAAGTATACTAAGGAATGCGGTATATTGCATCAGAAAGTTCCTTACAGGAAGAGGATAAAGAGTGATTATAGGAGAAGTGGTGCCAGAATGAGAAAAGATAACAAATAATGTCACAAGTATCCCTGTTTGAAGATGATGTAAAATTTATAAGAACTAAATTAATAAGGAAAAGGAATGGCTACAAATAAATCGGGACAAACCGAAGGGCTGGTCAGACAAATTGCTAGTCGAAGTCAACCTCAGTAAATGCTGAACTGTAAAAGCTTGGGAGGGGGTAAGAAAACCGGAAACTGAGTATGAACACCATACATCAACTGAATATCCTCTTCAGCGAGTGCTTACTTGACAAATCTAAGATTAACTTTCAGGAATTTCAACAGTCATTCATGACCCCTTATACGATATATATCAGGCCTATCTTCGAGTATATATCACCAGCGTGGAACCGACATCTGATAAAGCATATTAAGGAACTAGAGAATGTGCAAAAGTTTACAATAAGACTAATTGCAAAAATATGGCTGCGGTACGTCGATGGCACCATCAACACACCCGGAAGATTCCATCCTTCCATTATTACTAGCAAAAGATGTGACGAACGTTATATTGGGTAAACATTATTGGACATTATGACACACATCATAATGCATGAAGAATGTATAAAACAAACAGTGCATGTTATATATATAGACACTGACAATCATGTTATGAAATAGACAGATGCCAAACTAGTTGCAAAGAAAGAGACAAAGAAAGTGTTTAGAATTCAAAACTTTTAACACTACTATAGAGAAACAGGATATATTGGTGTTAGCTAAATGTTTAGCTTACTCCATATCTGGTAGATATCCAGGTATCCAGGAGCCAGCATAACAGTGCATCTCAGTCTGTAGATATACCCAGGTATCTCACCTTCCTTTGTATGTACCTCAACATACTCCTCCTTCCCATGTATTCTCTACTGACTTGGTAAACCTCACTGTCTGGATGTAACATTGTTGGTAATAAATGTTTCCAGTGCATGTATCATTTACTGAGAGTTCTCAGTACTTACATATCATTTCAATTCCAAACTGCATTATATTAAGATAATTGTGTTGCAGAGGTCTGAGCAAAACCCAGACCTCTGCAACACAATTGTCTTCAAAGATTTGTTAAGTCACACCATGAATTAAAGAAAGATCCTAGACTTCACCTTACGAAAGCAGACAAAGCAAATGCGATAGTAATTATAGAAAAGGTAGATTATAGTGGAAAATGACCATGTTATTAGGAGACAAGGGAAACTTACGTGCCCATTAATATGGGAAGAACAGGCAGTGGGTTAGCAGTAGGTTAGTTAAGCAACAAATGACCAAGTGATAGTTCTGTGACCCATAACAAACTTTAAGAATAAATTAGACCTCAACACATGGGAGTATGTTGGGGGGGGGGGAGGGAATGCAGTTGCTAGTAGCTGTTGATCAGGTCTGTGTTAAGGGAAAACATCTGTATTAATGGCTTGTCTATCCCCTTAAACTCTTCCCATCTCCTTCTTGAAATTCCTTACCATTCAATGGAAAAATTCTGGGGACAACCCAGCTTACACATGCTTGATGCTGTTGTTTTATTAAACAAGCTGTTATGAAAGAGATTACACAGGCTACTTCACAACACTACACACACACATGAAATGATGGAATATGTAACAACAAAATGCAAGGAGGCAGTGGAAAGGTTTATTCCCAAGGGCAACAGAAACAACGGGAAGACCAGAACGAGCCCCTGGTTTACCCGACGGTGTAAGGAGGCAAAAACAAAGTGCAATAGAGAATGGAAAAGTAGAGAAGGCAAAGAACACACGAAAATAGGGAGATCAGTCGCAGAGCCAGGAATGAGTATGCACAGGTAAGGAGAGAGGCCCAGCGACAGTATGAAAATGACATAGCATCGAAAATCAAGACTGACCCGAAACTGTTGTATAGCCACATCAGGAGGAAGACAACAGTCAAAGACCAGGTGATCAGATTAAGGACAGAAGGTGGAGAACTCACAAGAAATGATCAGGAGGTATGTGAGGAGCTAAACAGGAGATTTAAGGAAGTTTTTACAGTAGAGACAGGAAGGGCTGTGGGAAGACAGCACAGAAGGGAACATCAAGAGGGAATATACCAACAAGTGTTGGATGACATACGAAAACCGAGGAGGAGGTGAAGAAGCTGCTAAGTGACCTTGATACCTCAAAGGCGATGGGACCGGACAAATCTCCCCATGGGTCCTTAGAGAAGGAGCAGAGATGCTGTAGCGTGCCTCTAACCACAATCTTCAACACATCCCTTGAAACTGGGCAACTACCTGAGAAATGGAAGACAGCAAATGTAGTCCCCATATTTAAGAAAGGAAACAGAAACGAGGCGCTAAACTACAGACCTGTGTCTCTGACATGTATTATGTGCAAAGTCATGGAGAAGATTATCAGAGGAGGAGTGGTCGAACACCTGGAAAGGAACAAGATTATAAGTGAAAACCAGATGGGTTCATGGAAGGCAAATCTTGTATCACAAACCTCCTGGAGTTTTATGACAAGGTAACAGAAGTAAGACACGAGAGGGAGGGGTGGGTTGATTGCGTTTTCCTAGACTGCACGAAGGCCTTTGACACAGTTCCCCACAAGAGATTAGTGCAGAAGCTGGAGGATCAGGCGCATGTAACAGGGAGGGCACTGCAATGGATCAGAGAATACCTGACAGGGAGGCAGCAACGAGTCATGGTACGTGAAGAGGTATCACAGTGGGCGCCTGTGACGAGCGGGGTCCCACAGGGGTCGGTTCTAGGACCAGTGCTATTTTTGATATATGCGAACGACATGATGGAAGGAATAGACTCTGAAGTGTCCCTATTCGCAGATGATGTGAAGTTGATGAGAAGAATTAAATCGGATGAGGATGAGGCAGGACTGCAAAGAGACCTGGACAGGCTGGACATGTGGTCCAGAAACTGGCTTCTCGAATTCAATCCTGCCAAATGCAAAGTCATATAGATTGGGGATGGGCAAAGAAGACCGCAGACAGAGTATAGGCTAGGTGGACAAAGACTACAGACCTCACTCAGGGAGAAAGACCTCGGGGTGACCATAACACCGAGCACGTCACCGGAGGCACACATCAACCAAATAACCGCTGCAGCATACGGGCGCCTGGCAAACCTGAGAATAGCGTTCTGATACCTTAATAAGGAATCGTTCAAGACACTGTACACTGTGTATGTTAGGCCCATACTGGAGTATGCAGCACCAGTCTGGAACCCACACCTGGTCAAGCACGTCAAGAAGTTAGAGAAAGTACAAAGGTTTGCAACAAGGCTAGTCCCAGAGCTGGGGAATGTCGTACGAGGAAAGGTTGAGGGAAATCGGACTGACGACACTGGAGGACAGAAGGGTCAGGGGAGACATAATAACGACATACAAGATACTGCGGGGAATAGACAAGGTGGACAAAGATAGGATGTTCCAGTGGGGGGACACAGGAACAAGGGGTCACAACTGGAAGCTGAAGACTCAGACGAGTCACAGGGACGTTAGGAAGTATTTCTTCAGTCATAGAGTTGTCAGCAAGTGGAATAGCCTAGCAATGAAGTAGTGGAGGCAGGAACCATACATAGTTTTAAGAAGAGGTATGATAAAGCTCAGGAAGCAGAGAGAGAGAGGACCTAGTAGCAATCAGTGAAGAGGCGGGGCCAGGAACTGAGTCTCGACCTCTGAAACCACAATTAGGTGAGTACACACACACACAAACACAAATCACATATATATATATTATATATTATATAATATATATATATATATATATAGTATATATATATTATATATATATATATATATATTATATATATATATATATATATATATATATATATATATATAACATCCATTTTTAATTATTTTTTCATTATATATATATTAAAATTATTTTTTATTTGCCAAATTTTTTTCATTTTTCTTTTTTTCTTTTTTATTTTATTTTGATTTAAATGTTATACTTTTGATGACGTCCGTAGAGAGAAGAGAGTGATAATGTTGAGGATCCATCGTCTCTACTCTCGCTTCTTAATCGTCTTCGTCGTCAGCGTCTTCGTCAGGGTAGTCACTCTCTTTCTTCTTCTTCTTCTTAGACTTTTTCTTAGTCTTTCTTTTCTTCTTTCCCTTCTGCTTGGGCGTCTCCACCTCCTCTACATCCAACCCAGATTCATTGTCATCTTTCTTCTCCTCTGTCTGTATGTACACAAAAGGATAATTACAGCTGTAATACCGGAAGTGCCTTATTTATCACAAAATGACAATTACTCTCCCCCCCCCCCTTTCTCTCAAACATACAAGCACACATGCACGAAACCCATATCCCCCCCATACACACATTGTTACAATATCGATAACTTTACCATAATTATCTACTAGGTTAACGTATAGGTACTCTCCTCTCATCTAGCTGTGTCTGATTTGAAACAGATTTGGCAGAATTTATTCTCTAACTCAGTGGTCCTCAAACTTCCTACACAAGTGGGCTACATTTGATGGTCAAATGTGTGATGAGGATCACACGGTTTTGTTGACACTCTGTAGTGTGGAACCTACTTACAAGTGAATTTATAATTTCATGTGAGGGCCGCATCCACTTCTTAGAAGGGCCACATGTGGCCCGTGGGCCACAGGCTGGGGAACCCTGCTCACCTAACACACACACACACACATATTATTTATATATTATTTTTTTATATATATATATATATATATTTATATATATATTATATATATATATATATATATAATATATATAATATATATATATATTAGTTATATGTTTGTACTCACTAATGTGTGTGGTTGTGAGTGTGTGTGTGTAGTGTGTTGTCTGTGTCCGCTCTCACCTAATGTGGTTGCAGGGGTCGGCTCGCTCCTGCCCAGGCCTCTTCACCAAGTGCTACTAGTCTTATCTCCCATGCTCATGGTTCTACCTCATCTTAAGTTGTATGGTTCTGTCCTGTGTGTGTTGTTGTGTGTGTGTGTGTGTGTGTGTGTGTGTGTGTGTGTGTGTGTGTGTGTGTGTGTGTGTGTGTGTGTGTGCAGAAATGAGCAAGAGATCTCAGCAGATTAGTTTAGACAATTGCTCTGTTTCTTAACACTAGGTCCCCAGAGGTGATAACCGCTCTACCCGACTTTCCTAGGCTACCCTAAGAAACTCACATATTCGTTATTATGTAAGCTCTAGTCACATGGCCTTGTGTAACTGTATTCGTATGCATGTGTATGTTGGAAAAAACATGATGAATCTGACGCCTGATGCGTCTAATATCTGTAAAGGGATGGTCGATGGTACCTTACTCCGTCCTGTGCTTGCCGACTGCCCTCTGCGGTTTATCAGACTGCGTTTTACGAAAGCTGATAAATCTAACTCGTTTGTCATTTCAGATGAAGTTAAATATTTTGATGAGGTGAACAATTTACTAAGGGAGTATGAAACGTATCAACCTCCAGGAACCCCCTCGAACAGGTCAATTCTCACTTTAATAAACGACTTACAATGTTATTGAAAGGAAATGATGAATTAAAATAAGGTCTGTCAGCCAGGTCAGCAACTCTACCGTATCTTTATGGATTAATTAAGATCCATGAACCAGGGAGCCCAGCCCGTCCTATTATAAGTTCAGTAGCTCGGCTGCATACAACCTATCCAAATGGCAAGTTAGACTTCTAACTCTCATGGTTAGAAAGGTTTCGAATACACACATTAAAAATAATTTTGGCTCTACTCATGTGAGTTTTGATGTTACTCCAATGTTTACCAGTATCCCTGTCCTTGATTTACCTACGTATCTTGAAGAGTAACTTGAAAACTTCTCCATGCCCTACCCTACTAACAGAATTATTAAACATATTAAACTTCGTGTGAGGGACTGCAAGTTCGTAATTGAAGGTAAATACTATGCTCAAACTTAAGGCATGGCCATGGGAAATCCACTTAGTCCATTATCAGGAACCTGTATATGGAATTCTATGAGATTTTCTTAAAGATATGTTCCCTATTAAAGCCAACTGGTTCAGATACGTTGACAATGTTTTGTGTCTGTGACCTAAAGATCGTGATATTGATTAGTTCCTTCCTAAACTCAATGATTTAGTGCCTTCAATTAAGTTTACGCAGAGTATGAAGTAGATAACAAATTGCCTTTCCTAGATGTTCTGATGCATCGTGTTGACAAGAAATTTAAATTTACAGTGCACAAGAAGTCAACTAATGTGTTGCCATACATTCACTATTACTCTAATTATGAATATAGAGTTAAAAGAAGTGCTTTCCTTACAATACTCTTGAGAGCTTTGCATATTTGTAGCTCGGAATATTTTAATGACCTTAATAAGATATTCACTAAACTGGGATATCCTGGGGATTTTGTTGAGGAGTTATTGGCAGCCAAGAAGACTTTCTACTGGACTGAACCTAGGAAAAAATATACTAGGTTTGCCTTACAATGAGAATATGGCCAGCCTGCATGATGCATTAAAAAAGCTCAATATAAATATTGTCTTTAAGAGCATCGGGAGAGTGAAGTAGCTGATTAAAAATGCACCATCCAACATTGGTGGTGGTGTTTACAAGGTCTCATTCGCACTATGCTCTCTTCTGTACGTCGGGCAGACAGGTAAACAACTTTAAATCGGATTAACCCAACATTAGTACTCGCAAAGCCGACTCAAGAGTCAAATACAATCTTTAATCATGTTAGTATTTGCAGTCATCCACCAGGGTGGGCAGCAGCTCAGGTCATTATAACCAACAGTTATGTTATGAAAAGGAACATAATTGAATCCTCTCTCATGAAACATAATAGGAATGCCTTATATAATTTAAGTGAAGGAATGTATAAACTCAATAGTTATTTAGTAGAGTTAATTGTGCACAATCTTAAACGCGCCCTGGGTGGCCCGGGACCTGGTGGCAAAAGCATCACTTTACACACTGAGGGTCCAGGTTCGATTCCCAGCGAGGGTAAAAACATTTTACGTGTTTCCTTACAACGCTTGTCTATGTTCACCCATCAGTAAAATGGGTACCTGGGTGTTAGTCGACTGGTATGGGTCGCATTTTGGGAAAAGACTGACCAAATTTGCTCGAATTACTCTGCATAACAAGCGGCTTTCTTAAAATAGTACCCCCCCATTGTTTGGTAAACTAAAAATTTTTCCTTTTAAAAACAGGGAAAATAAAGATTTTTAAAAAAATTAAATTATTAAGGGTTGTTTAAAATTTTTCCCAAAATCTCCCCTGAGGGGGCTCAAAAAATTTTCTTTTGTAGGAAAGGATTTAAGACCAAAAAATTCTTTAACTGTTTTTTCAAGTTTCCCCGGGGTGGGGACCTGGTTCCATTTCCCATTTAAAAAGGAAAAATTAAATTTTAAACAAAAATTCCTTTTTTGGTGGGGGAAGAAAAACCTTTAAATTGTGGTTTTTTCACTTTTAAATTGGGGGTGGCCCTTGGTTGGAAAAGGACATTTCCACAGGGGCCCTTTCCTTTCCGGGATAAAAAAACTTTCCCCCTTTTTAAAGTTTTGTTATTTTAACCATCAGAAAAAGGGGTTAGGGGTGTTAGGATTTGGGGGGTTCCAAAAATTTTGGGAAAAAGACTTCCCAAAATTTGTAAATTTCTTGGAAAACCCCAGGGGGGGGGTAAATTTATTAAGCCCTAGGCCCTTTTTTTTAAGGAAACCCTTTTGCGGCGGGATTTTTTGGGAAAAAAATAAAATATTTTTAAATTTTAAATTTTTTCCAATATCTTTGAGCCATTTTTTTAAAGGGATTTATTGGAAAAATTCCTAACTTTTCTAAGTTTCCCGACAATTTTAAAAAGCCCTCGGGGCCCAAGAATAAAAAATTTTTTAACATTTCCTTTTTTTGGGGGGGGGAACAAACCTTTAAAAATGATTCCTTTTAAAAAGGGGGTAGTTTGGGGAAAAGATTTTAACCCTTTTGTCCTACGGCTCCGCCCCCTTTTTAAAATTTTTCCTGTAACTTACTTTCCCTGTAAAACCATTGATTTTTCCACCAAACCCCCCAAAAAGAAGGGGGTGTTTTGGGAAAACCTGGAAATTGGGAAATTTGGCAATTCCTCGGGGTCTTGTGTTTGGCCAGTGAACCTTCGGGGCCCCCGGGAAAATTTTTTTAAATTGGGTTGCATTCTTTTTGGAAACCCTTTTCCAAGGTATTCCTGCAAAAATTCCAAGAAGAGGCGAAAAAGAACACAAAAAACCAAATTTTAAATATTTAAGGGGGGCAAAAAACCCAAAAAGGGTTTGTTCCAAAGGGGAATAGCCTGAATTGAATTTTTGGTGGAGCGGCCTTTAATTTTTTTTGTAAAAATTTGAAATTGACCAAACCCCCATGGGAAGGGGAGGGGAGGGAAGGGAATTGGCGACTTTAAGGGGGCGGGGCCCAAAGGGGAACCCCCCAGATTTTCCCCCCCTTTTTGAAACCACCAATTTAAGGGGGGAAAAAAACCACACACACACACAAAACCATTTTATATAAAAAAAAATTAAATAATAAAATAATATAAAAATAATATTTTTAAAAAGGGGAAACAAAGCCCCCGGGCAAAAGGGGGAGAGGACCCTTACAAACCTTGAAAACGGGCCAGGGTTTTAACCTCACCCCCGGGCCCCAAAAACCAATTAGGCGAGACAACCAAAAGGGGAAACAAGCCCCTCCCCAAAACTCTTTTTTTAAATTATAAAATTATAAAAAAAAAATTGGTCCGGTGGGAGATTGGAAACCCTCGAACCTTGGGAAAAAGGGGCCGTATTTGGTTCCAAAAAATTTTTTGTTTTTAAAAAATTCCCCCCGGGGGCCAAATTTCCGGGTTGGAATTCCCCATTAATTTTGATAAAGGGGGGTTTGAGTTAAAAAGGGCTGAAAGCCCCCTCCCTAAAGCGGGTTTCCTTGGGATAATTTCTAGCCAACGGGACCCCAAAGGTTTTTGGGGCCCGTGTGGGAAATTTGGGGTTAAAAAGAAAAAATTGCGACCTTTTTCCCAAGGCCCCCGTGGGGGGGGTTTCGATTCCCCCTTCACCAGAGACAGTGTTTTTGTATATTTCGCCTTTTTTTTCAAAATTTTCCTTTGCATTGTTAAATCTTAGTAAGTCTAAATCATGCAGGGGATAATAAAAACTTTAACCCTTTCCCCCTAAAAAAGGGGCGGGCCCTTGGATCAAGGTCTGGGGCACAAGCTGGGACCCAAGGGTATTGGTCCAGTGGGGGGTTTTAATTTGGGTAAACACGGTACCTTTTTCCCAAAGGTTCTGGTTAGGTTTCGGGGTACAGGGGCCCTTCCCCAATTCCGAGGAAAGAATAGGCAGGGGTTTTGAGTTAAAAGTTGCCTTTTTTTTTTGAAATTTCCTTTGGGTTTAAGGGTTAGGGGGGATAATTTTTGGTAGGGGGAAATTGGGAAAAGGTTGTAATTGCCGTTGGGTTGGAGTTTTACCAAGTAGTTTTTAATAGGTTCGAATTTTTTTATTTTTTAATAATATAAAATTATTTTATATAATATATAAAATTTTTTAAAAATTAAGGGGGGGGTTTGTCTTTCCCGGGTTTGGCAACTTGGTTTGGCTTTAAAATGGGGGCAAACCCAGCTATTCTTGCCAAAAGGGGGAAAACAATTTTAAAATTTGTGTATGCAAAAATTTTTTCCCCAAAAATTTTCCCCCCCTAAAACCAAACAAAAAAAAATATTTCCTGTTTTTTTTAAATTTATTAAATTATTGTAAACAAATTTTAACATAATTTAGGGGGGGTTAGGCAAAAAAAAATTTGCCCCTTGTTTAATAAGGTTGGTAAAGTTTTTTAATTTTCCTTTTGGGAAAAATTTATAAATTTTTGAAATTCAAAAATTAAAAAAAAAATTTATCTTAAACGTATAAAAAAAAATTTTTAAAAGGACTTAAATTTTTAAAATTTTGATTTTATTCCCAATTGACCATTTTTACATATTGGGCACGACAAATATAAAAGATAAAAAATATATATAAAATTAAAATATATATATATATATATAATATATATATATATATAAATATATATATATATAAAAATAAAATATATATATTTTTGGGGTAGGGGGAAAAAAAAATTTTTAAAAATTACAGTGTTAGTGTTTTTCGGAGAATTTGTGGATATAGAAAGGGGGGGGGGGAAGGGGAAAGGGCGTTGGGTGGAATGATAAATAAAAATAGTAAGAGAGAAAAATTGGGATATGTTTAAAAGAAGTGATATAAGAAGGGAGGAGTATATTGAAAAAAAAAAGAAGGGAAGGGAAAAAGGAAGAAATGAAAAAAGAGTGAGTGAAATTTTTTTCATCAGTTTTTTCTGAAAATAAGAAAAAATTTTTGGAGGAAAATTAAACAAGCTAGGAAGCCGGGGAAAAAATGGTTTTTAAACGCAAAAAAATAGAAGAGTAGATTTAATTGAGGGGGTATTAGAGGAAATTTGGGAAGTAGGGGGAAATATTTTGGGGAAACTTTTAATTGTTGATGAAATGGGGAGGCTGTTTTTTCCCATGCATTAACCAGGAAGTTTAAAAACTTTCTGGAGTAAAGGGGGTTTTTAAAGGCTTGGGTAAAAAAAAAGGGGGGGGGGGGGGGTAAAAGTGGCAGGGATTTTTGGGATAAGACAGAAATTTTTAAAGCTTGGGGGGAATTTGGTTATGCTTTTATTTAAAAATTTGTATGAACAGAAGAAGGAAACCTTGGTATTGACAGAGAGCATTCATATTTCCTTTTTGTATAAAAAAAGGAAAAAAATTTTTAAACGGGGGCAAAAGGGCCTTTTGAAATACCTGGTAGGGTTGTAAGGCGTTTCATTTTTGAAAGAACAAAGAGAAAAGACAGAGAGCAGTTTTACAGATGAACAAAAGGGTTTCCCAGGAAAGGGGGGGGATTTTGTTTTTAAATTTTTTAAAATTTAAGCAAAAAAGTGAACATAATTAGATAACGTAAACAGGTATTTTTTTGCAGTTATAAATTTGGGGGGATAGGGAAGAAATTTTTTCAAATGTTTTGAAAAGGGTGGTATTTTTTCTGAAAGCATTTAAAGGTTTTTTTACGGGGAATAGGGGAGCTGATAACACTTTTTGTTTTTGGGAAGTTTCTAAAAAATTGCAGAGGTTGGGGGACGAATTTTGGGGGTAATAAAAGAAGGAAATTAAAAGAAAAATAAAAAAAAAAGCAAAAACTTTTTTTTAATGACAGACGGGATATCAGTTTGGGAAAGGGAGGGATTTGGGGGAAGTGATTTTTTCAAAAATTTGTGATGGACTTGTAAGTAAATGGGGGGGGGCCCCCGGGATAAAAAAACGATTAGGGAAAAATTAAAGGGAAAAAAGGTGATTTAAACACGAGGAGTCCGTGGAGACAAAAAAACCTTACCCTGGCAGCAAAGAGGGAATGTATGAAGTATATTGGTCCCAATACTCTTATATGTGTGTGCAGATTGAGGGTGAATGTTCCAACAAGGAGAAGGCGGAGGCAGTGGGATGTCTTTGCCTGAGGGCAATGTGGGGTGTGAATAAAAAGCAAAAAATCCGAAAAACTTGGAGATTGCTAGGAGGGCGTTTTTACTGAAAGCATTATACAGAGAGCTAAGGGGGTTTTTTTGAGGTGATTTGGGAAATTTTAGAGGGGATGGATCAAAATAAAAATGACCTGGAGGGGGGTAAAAAATCTGTACGGGAAAGGGAAAAACAGGTTGGACAAGTTACGGGGTCATCAAAGGGAAATATTGGGGGGAAAGGGCTTCAAATTTTTTGCTTACTAGAACTTAGACTTCCAGCAAGGGGTATGACGAGTGGAACAAGGGGCCTTTAATTTTTTAGGGTGTTGTTGGAGTGTGAAAAAAGTAACATTTGTAAGGGAAATTAAAGGGAAAACCTGGTTAGTTTGGGTGAATTCTCGAGGTGGGAATACAGTACTTCCCGCTCTAAAGGGGGGGTTTGGTACCGAGTATACGGGAGAGGGTTTGGGGGGTCAACGCCCCGGGGCCCCCGGCGTGACCGGGCTTCAGGGTTGGATAAGGGCCTTGAAAAACTAGGCTTTTTACGGGTTGGCCGCACAAAAAACCGACTTAAAAACCCCAAAACCCGGCTAAATCAGGTACAAAATTTTTCCGGGTTTCCCTGTCCAAACCTTTTTTGAAGACAACCGGGGTTTATTGGTAATCCCCCTTTTTTAATGCTGGGAGGCAGTTGAACTTTTTTAGGCCCCTGCCCTTTTTGTGTTGTCTCTAATCGGTTTTTGGCGCCACTGCTTTTTTAATTGGGAATGTTACAATCGCCTCCAAGCCTTTTGCTTTCTTTGGGAGTATTTTCGTGTTAAAATTTTTTGGTACAAATCCCTCAAAGGGTTTTTCCAAGTTTAATAAACCCAAGTTCTTTTCCCCCTTGTTACGGGGAAAAACAAGTCAATGAACTTAAAACCTTTTCCCAGAAACTGAGATGTTTTATCGTATTTATGTGTGCTGTAAAGGGTTCTCTTTACATTTTCCGGAAATTCATCTCCCTTTTAAAGGGGGCCCCTTTTAAAGTGGGGCAGCAATATTCCACCTAGAAAGAACAATTGATCTGAAGAGGTCATCAGGGGCTTGGCATCCCTATTTTTGAAGGCCTCATTATCCTCCTGCCCTTTTTTTCTAGCAATTTGGGTAGAAAAACAATGTTGTGATCTTTAAAGTGAGACCCTTTCAAAACATTATTCTCCCAGGCCCTTTTAATTAGTTTCTCGCTCTATTGTGGGGTTTGGGGAAATGTTTTATACCCCTATATATTTTTAATTTTTTCACTTTTCCCCTATGGGGGTTAATTAAAATTTTCTTTTTTCGTTGAACTTAAATATTGTTTTTTTTTGGCCCATTTAAAGATTTGGTTAAAGCCCCGCCTGGAGCCCTTGCAGTTCAACAATGGGGACCCCTCATAAAAATTCCCGGGTTCCCATCGCAAAGAAAAAAACATGGTTTTCCCGACTTACAGACTTTATCTTTTTTGACAAACAAACCTCTTTCTGTTTTTTTGGGGGGGGTTGGGGGGGGAAATTATAATCCACTCCCAACTTTTCCTGTTTTTCCCACCATGGCCACACTTGAAAAGGCTTTCGAAAGTCTTGTAATTACTTCTGCTTTTTTTGTTGTTTCTAGAGCACCCAAAGCACCTTGTCATATTGGTCCGGGAGTTTGGGACATGCAAACGCCCTCTCTAAACCCACATTGCCCTGGTTGTGAAAAACCTGAGGGGTTTAATCTTTCTTTTTAGAACCCTTTCAAAGTTTTTTTAGGGAAAATAAAGATTTTTTACCCAATTTTTTGGCCCTGTATTTCCCTTTAGGTTTTGGCTTTATTTCCCCTTTTTTGGGGAAAGTGGGCTTTTCCCTTCGTTTTTAGAAGTTTGGGGGGATACCCCCCCGTGTCCATGCCCCCTCTCCCCCAGAAGGGCAAAAAGCAGGGAAAGGGAAATTCTTAAAAGTTTTTTAGGGAACACGGATTTTGCATGAGTCTGGCCCTGGGGCAGAGTGGGGGCATGTTATTTTTGGCTTTCTCGACGCCCATGGGGTGTTGGGATAAAAACAGACAAGTTTAAATCAAACCAAATTCGATTGGGTGGGTCATAAAAAAATTCTTTTAGGCCCTCGATTTTTTAGTCGACAAAGGCTCGTAAAGCCCTGAGTCAAAACGGGTTTTTTTTAGACTATTTATTTTTCTAGAAAGGAAAGACTTACTGCTGACGAACTTTAACAGTAGATAACTTCACTCCCATCAAGTCATCGGATTGATTTTTAAAACCCTTAGATTGATTAATTTGGGAAAAACCAAAATAAGTGATTTATAAACAATAAAGGGTGTCATTCTTGAAAGGAATAAAGAGGGGTATTTTTGCCCCGGGTTTTTTCCTGACACAGGGATTGTTTCAGATCCCTCCAGTGTGTCGCAAATTCCCTCAAATAAACCTTTTCTTATATATTTGCCCAATTAAAATTTCGAAAATCTCCTCACCAGATTTCTCTCCTCCTCAAGAGAAAGATTTAGAAGTGTGCCCTTTAAAAGCTGGGTTTGTTTTAAAGTTGCTTTAAATTTACAAGTTAGTTAAAAAAGGGGCCCCAGTGTTTTTCACTTTTTCAGCTGGTTTTGTTTCTTTAAAATCTACCCAAAATAATATTTGATCTGTATATAACAAAAAATTTTTTCAGAGGAGGTTTGCCACTTTGGGTAACGAAGAAAGTCAGGCTTTTCCCTGGACCCGCTTAAATTTTTACTGGGTTTCCTTTAATCTTGTCCCCCAGGATCGACCCAACAGTCAACTAACACTCAGGGACCTTTCCCCCAAATGTTAGGTGAACAGGGGCAGCAAGTGTAAGGAAAAATGACCAATGTTTTTTGAGGCCCCAGTGGGGGGGCTTGCTAACTGAGGGCCCCGGGGCACATCAATGAGATATTTTCCTTTTTTGTTTTTCAGTCATATAATAAAAAATCTTCCCTAAGTTTATCCCAGATAGTGGGGGTAGAACATCCCCTTTTTTTTCACAAATAAACTCAGGGATAGGTTTTTTCCCCGGTTTTTTTTGGGAACTAAAAACAAAGGGCGATAACACACTGGTAATAAAAAACCCCTTTATTAAAAAAACCCAAAAATTTTCCCTTATAATAAATTTAAAAAAAAAGGGGAGTTGGAAAAAAAGTTTGATGCTCTGTGTGGGGGCAGACCCTGATACTGGCTGTTTGGCCGGAAATAAACAGAAAAGTCCTGTTTACAAGATTGAAATTTTCCCACCTTGGGAACAAAAGATGACAAAATTTAAATTTTTTTTATATTCTGTGACCATTTATAAGCAACTTTATCCTCTCATATAATTAAGTTTTTTAGATTTTAAAGATGGATTTTTGGGAGCATGAAAAATCAAAATTCTCTGTTTATTAAAGTCTGGGGATAAAAACATTTGTCAGCCCAGCAGAGACAAGCTGTCAAACCCTTTTTTTTTTCTCCAATGGTCCAATTTTTCTAATATTAAAATGTAAATTTTTTTTTCAGTTTAAAAAACGAAAAAAAAAAAATTATGTTTTTTTAGTAAATTAAATTTTTTTTTAGTTTAAATTTACTACGAATTAAAAATTTTGATTGTTTTTTTTTAAAAATTTAAATACTAAAACTCCCTTTTCCCTTTTGACCTGTTTTTCATATTCTAAAACAAACAAATTTAAAAAAAATTGAAAATTAAAATCAAAAAAGCAATATTTATATTATTTATGTCAGGGTTATTAATACAGATGGGGCAACAACACCTTCACCCCCAATGTTTTGGATCTTTGGCAAGTCAAAGATTACCAACGTCATGATAACTTTTTAAAAACGCTGAAACCCAAATAGGGTTTTTCACGGGAAAACATTTAATACACGGCGAAATAACTCGTAAAACACCACTGCAAAGTGTCCCGACCATAAATCCTGCTACAAAGTGACATAACCCCATAAATTTAAGCTGCGAGGTGGCATAACCAAAAAGAAAAGGGAAAGGCCCAAAAGGGGCAGAGCAGGAGCAGCGGAGCACAGGGGCATCAGGGGCTGAAGAGCAGCAGCAAGAACAGCAGCACACAGAATTTGGAGCAAACAGGAGTAGGAGCAGCAACCCAGGAGCAGGGGGCAGCAGCAGGAGCAGCAGAAGCCCGCCCGCACACAGCATCAAAGTAAACAGCAGCAGCAGCAGCCAACAACCACAACAACAACAAACAACAAAAGCAACAATCATCCCCCCAGCAGCCCCAGCAACCAAAACAGCAGCAGTGTCAGCATAGTTTCCCGATTTCCCCCACTGTTTTGTATAGCTTTTCTGGGTACCCTAGTCCCCCCCAATGTTTTACATACACGCCCCCTTTTCCCGGGGCCCATGACTGTTTTTTTATGACGTCACGGGGTTCCGGGATGAGGCGCGGGCGCGCTAAACCCCGCTCTCAGATCTTCAACCCCACCTACTGGGAACGCAAGGGGAGGTTTGGGTCCCCCTTTTTCACAATTTTGCAATATATTTTACCATTTCCCCCCAAGGGGAGGGTTTTTTTTTCAAACCCCCGTTATCTTTTTTCGAATCCCCGCCCAAAAATGCCAGCCCGGGGGGCCTGTAATTTTTGACATTCAGCGATTTCCCGGAGATAAAAAAAATACTGAGGGCCGGGCGCCATCTTGTGACGCTAGGCCTGCCGAGACAGGTTTATGCTCAACAAACCCAAGGGCCCGCTACCCCAAGCAAGCATTCACCACCAAATTTCTTCCTACTTTTGGGCAGTCCCCGTGTAATTTGCTTTTTTTCTGATTTGCATTAAATTTCCCAGGGGGTTACCCCGGGGTTTTCAAAGGAAAACCAACCTCCAGCCCCAGTTTGGGGGGGGGGGGTTTTAGCCAAAACCCTTTCACCTCCAGCCCTTTCCTGCCAGGGCCCCTTTCCACCCTTTCTGTGCTCTTTTTTTTCAAGTTTTCAAGCCAGTCTTTGTGAAGGGGTTAAACCAAGCCAGCCAGCAACTAACCCAGACAATAGTGCCATTATTTTGTTGAAGCAAGAACAATTTTTTTCCCAATTTTTTTACACCCCAAACCCTTTATTAAAGAAAATTTTCAAGTATTTTGCATATAGATGATTATTTTTTCCCGCACCTGTAAATGTTAAAATTTTTTCCCTTGTTTTAAAGTTTTTTGGGCCTTTTTTATTTTCATAATTTTATTGAACAAAATCACTCTTATGCAATTTTTAAGTTTTTTCTTTTAAAGTAATCATTCTTTTGCTTGGGTTTAGTAAGTGTTGCTTAAGGCCCGCAATTAAAATTAAAGTTTCATTCACTTCAATTTCCCTTTAAATATTTTTGTTTTTGGGTTTTTTTAAACTGTAAATTTTTTTCTGTGGGGGTTTTTTTTTTTTTATTGTTGCAATACTGTTTTAAATTTTTTCAATAAAATTTTTTGTAGACATTGTGTTTCCATTTAATTTTTTTTTTTTTCAGAAAATTTTTTGTAGTAAAAGTTGCAGTACTTTCGATTAGTAATTGTTTTTTTTTGCAATAATTTCTACGTTTTTTTCAGTGCAAATTTTTATTTTTAGTTTTAACCCAAAAAAAATTTTTGTGCAAATATTTTATTTTTTGTGGCATTTTTTTTTCTTTTAGTGAAAATTTCTTTTCCCCGTTTTTTTTAATTTTGCAAAAAAATTTTTTGATCCCATTTTATTTAATTTTTTTTTTTTTTGAAATTTTTTTTATTGAATTGAGAGTAAAGAAAAAGTCACTGTGCCATTAATTCACTTTAAAAAAAAAATCTGGTAAATTTGATTTGATTTAAACACAGTTTTTTTCTTGATTTTTCAAAGTGTTGCCTTTTCCCTTTTAGTATTTTTTTTTATTTTCATGTGAGTTTCCTTGCTTACATTTAGAATTAATTTTTTTTTTTTACTTATGCCCAAAAAAGTTAAGTAATTTCTTTCCCCTTTTAAATTTTCTTTTTGTGTCCCCCAGTTACATTTTTTTTTTTTCTTTTTAAAATTTTTGTTTCATATTTTTCAAGTAAATTTTCAAGCCTTCCTAAACGATGCCCCCAGCACACACTGCTAAGGCCAAAGCAATAATGCGTCAGTCAAAAAAAAAGGGTTAATTTTTTATAAACAATTTGACACACCAGACTTTTTGAGTCTTCGCAATTTTTTGTTTTTGACCCTTAATGCTATGCCCCTTGTTCAGTGGGGGAAACCAGACAACCTTTGAAGCGTGGTTTACCACTGTTCATGCTAGGGCAAATGCCTCCCGTAAAGGCCCCCATCAAGAGTTGTATAATTATTTTTGGAAAGGAGAGTTTTAAGGCTCGTTCACCTCCCTCGCATGTTTTCAAATTGATCCATATAAAAGGGCTTTCAGGATTCTAAAAAAAAAAGTGGCAAGATTATAGAAATTAATCCTTTAAATATCTTTTTCCATTTCGAGTGACCTTTATCCCCTTTTTTTTGTCCCTTAAGGAATTAGTGGTTTTCACCCGGGGGCCCCAAAGGAAATCATTAGATGAATTTTTTTTTTCTTCCCTTTTTAAAAAACCTAATGTCCTCAAATTTTTTAAGGCAGTCAAAGTTTCCCGGGAAACCTTTAAAGGGCAATGAAAAAACCCCTCCGAGGGGGTTTTCCAAAAATTTGCACATTTGGGCGTTATTAAATCAGTTTAATGCCGCCAAAGCAATTTATGTGAAAAATTCCAAACCCAAATAACTGCCACAATGGGACTGCTTGCAGCCCTTATCCATATGCGTGATTTTTTGTCCCGACAGAACCTTTTCCCTATCAAAGGTCTACATCCCGCACTTTTACTACTTTCCCCCGTACCGACCCTTTTACTGGGGTTTGCTTCTTGAGAAAACTTTCGTAATTTTGCTTGACCCTTTCTGATGGCATGCCCAAACTGACGACTGATTGTTCCATTTTGGGGGTTTCCACTTGGGCCGAATCTGCCCATACTGCCCCAAAAGTACGACCCTTCGGATTAATTTCCCCTTTCAACATTTCTTTTCCAGTACGTAAACCCCAAATGGGCAGCACTAGAACTTTTTTTTACTCCCCTCTTTTTGGGGGTTTCCCCCTACACCTTTAGAAATTGCAAGATAGTGCTCCGTTGGGCCCCAAGTGTCCGGGGAAACCCGCCCGCTTTGAGTGGGACAGCTATCCCTTAAAAGTTTTGCTAGTTCGAAAAGGGGAGTAGTTTTCTCCCGGGGGGCCCCTTTTCCAAAAAAGATTTTCTTTTAAAATATTTAAAGCCATTTTTGTTGACTCACATGCCCCCTCTTCAAAAAAGATGTCTCCTGTTGTCTAGTGGGTCTCCCCTAAATTTTCCCTTTTTTTTCCCCCATGGTTTTCCCGATGGTGATAAGTCCTAAATTGACCCGTGATTCCTACAAGGGCCCAAAGGGTTTTTTTGTTGAACCTTCCTTACCCTGTTGTAAAGAAAAGTAAATCCATTTATTTCCTTTTCTAACAAAATTTGGGCACAGTGTTCGCTTAGAGGGAAATACCAACTCGTTTTACCTTTTTTCACTATCCTTACCCTGTTCAATACAGGGTACTTGCCACCTGACCAATGGGGGCGGGGCTATTTCAACAAAGGGGGGACCTCATCCCCTCCCTTGGATCAATCCAACCAAAAATTGAGGGGAAAGAAATTTTTCTCCACTGACTTCCCCAAAAAGGTCCAAACGTTTGTTGACCTGTTTTAAAAAAACATCGTAAAGCATTGCCTTTCCCGGTGAAAGATGGGGATAACAAACTTAATTTTCCTATCGTATCCCCTTGAATCTGGGATTAACCTATCTATATACCTGTGTACAGAATGCCCATTCCCAAGTTTCTTTCCAGAAAATTGGGTCATCAATTTCTCCCCTGAAAGGAGTAATTTTCACCTAGCAAATTTACCCCTGGAATGTGCCCTTGATCCTAGTTCCTTTAAAAAAACAGATTGGGACCCCCGTGAATTTACTTTAGGAAGTTAAAGCAAAAAAATTCCAGACGCTTTTTCCCCCTTCCTGACTTTTGGGGTCTTTTTTTTGTAAATTGGAGATAACAACCCTTTTCACCCTGGACCTTTTTACAAGGGTTTTTTGGGAATCCCCTTCAAGAGGACAGCCAAGAGTTTAAACCCCATTTCCCCCTCCCACATGTCATTAAAAAAATTCCTCTTAATGGGCCTTTGGGTTAAAATCCTCCCCCATCACATTCTTAAGGCTCCCTGAAAACCCAAAATCTTTTGATTTTCACAGGGAAAGCACTTATGGTGTACTTTGATTTTCATAATTTTTCAAGTCCGAATGTGGATAAAACATTTGAAAAAACTTGATATAGTACTTTTTAACTTTAAAACCAATTTAAAAATCAAAAATTTTCCAAATTCAATTTTTTAGATCAAAATTAAGTTTTCTTGGTCCATAGTCACTCCTAGAGGGTTCGACGATCAAAGTAAAAATAATGGGAGTACTAAATTTTCCATCCTTTCCCAAAAATGCTGATTTCTTAAATCCTTTTGGGTCTAAACAGGTTTTTTTTAGAACTTTTATTGCTAATTTCTCTTCCCCTAGCAGCCCTCTAACCCGAGTTGCTTAAGAAAAAATTTCCCTTTTTTTTGGACCTTTCCCTCAAAAAGAGGGATTCCAAAACCCTAAAAGAAAAGCTAACACTGCCTTTAAATTTTTAAATTTTTCCCGATTTTTCTAACCCCTATCTGACAACTGATGCTAGTTCAATTTGGGATAGGGGCCGTACAACCAGAAAAACTGATGGGAGGTACCCAAAGCAGTTGCATTTTGGGTATTTGAGTCCTTAAAGAAGGCTGAACATAAATTTTACAGTAACGGAGCAAAAAGCTTTAGCAAAAGTATGGTCCTTTTTAAAACACTTCAAACATTAATTTAAATGGGACCCTGTTTTTATTTTTGACAACCATGCACCACTAAACCATTATTCCCAAAAAAACAACCTATTTTAAGGTTTGGGCCCGATTTACCTTGACTATCCAAGAGTTTTAACCCCACTTTTGAACATTTACCTGGCAAGTCAAATGTAGTTGCAGATGCTTTATCGTGACATGTTAGTATAGTAACTGCAGACCCTCCATTTACTGCCGAGGATGTAAGGAATGCCCAAAGAACAGATCCCATGTGGTCTGGTGTGATTCAGTTCCTGCTCCAGGAAGATCTTATTCTGACTGTGAAGCCACCAGCACCCATTAGTGACTTTGTAATGAGCCAAGAATTACTATATTGAACAGCCGAGTTGGGTACTCCAAGCAGAAGAGTACACCAGTTAGTAATTCCACAGTCACAGCTAGTTCACGATGCACCAGGTGTTGCACACCCTGGTATGGATCGTTCTGTGAAACAAGCCAGAATGAAATACTTTTTGGCAACGAATAGCAACTGATATTTCTGAGTAGGTTAAGAAATGTAGTGTCTGTTTGCAGCATAAAGGAAATGTCAATGGTCCTAATCCAATCCAGGTGTATCCAACCACTAGCGAACCGTGGGAAAGAGTAGCGCTAGATTTGTTAACCAATTTTAAATGTTCCCTCCAAGGCAACAAACATCTGTGTGTTATGGTAGACCATTTCACCAGATATTGTGAGTTAGTTCCTATTGCAGATAAGACTGCTGAGACAATGGCTAAAGCGTTTAAAGAATGCATTATCTTCAGGCATACCACCCCTAAGTCCTTAGTAACAGATAATGGAGGTGAATTCTGTAATGAGATTCTTGAAAATTTGTGTACCTTGTACAAGATTTCTAAATTCACCATGTTCCTCATCATCCTGCCAGCAATAGGTTAGCAGAACGAACCAATAAGAAAGTACTTGATGTCTTGAGAGCCACTATCAACCCCAATAGTGAAACTTGGGATGAAGTTATACCAGATGATCAATGTGCCATAAATTCTGCTCACAATGCTTCCATAGGTGACACTCGACATTATGCACTGTACAGTGTAGACAAGCATTTACCCTATGAGTTGTTATATTCCACTCCGAAACCCAATTATAATCCTGAAGAATTTATAGCAACTCGTACCAGCATAGCTCAAAGTGTTTTTAGAAGAATCCGTGAAACACTTCATAAATCAACGGCAGAATTTACTAGAGTAACTAATAGCCGTGCTAAGCCATCAAAAGTTAAAGTGGGTTCGAGAGTAATGCTGACTAATTTCAACAAAACATCCGCAATGCCTAAGCTCGATCAAAAGTTTGTTGGCCCTTATCGAGTAGTTGAACAAATCAATGGCAATAAGTATAAGGTTAGAGAAATTAGTACTGGTCAATTAAAAGAATCGCATTTAGATCATATGAAATTAGTATGCGATGTTGATGATATTGCTACCCACACTAATGTGACAGTTGCTGACAATCATCTTGACTCTGTACCCTCTACCTCTAATACTCACCCAGATAATCAACCCGAATGTCATTATTCTTTGAGTACTCGACAAGTAATTAGAAACCCACAAGTATCTTTTGTAGATACTCGTTCAGATCGTCCTAAGTCAAGGCATGTGTTAGCCATTGCAGAAGAATTCGATCCACCCAAAGATGATAACCATTCTGCATATGTAAATCTTACCCTTGCAGAGTTGGGTTTAAATGTACATAGTCTGTGTAATTAGATGTCCAAGATGAATGAAGTTCTCAACTTTGTGTTTTATTATCAGCTGATCAGTTTTCAAAATTTTTTTTTGTGTTCACATTCCCTCCGAATTCTGACAATTTAACAGTAATGATCTGTGTGCACCAGATTTGCCTTTGCTGTTAATTACTTTCACCTTGTATATATATTTATTCTTCCTCAGAATCCGCAGAGTGCATGAATACAGATCGATCGATCAATTCCATCCTATATTATACCATGATTTGTTCTTATAATTTGTAATGCATTATGTTAAAACTCATTATGTTAAAACCCATTATGTTAACATCCATTATGATACCATCCATTAGTTCTAAGTTACATATGTCTTTGTTATTGTACAGAATCAGCCCAGAGCCACCTGCCTGTTCAGCCTATAGTGTAGTATTGTATGCCGAGACGACATACGTAACACAACCGAGCTGTCAGTATAGTTGCTGATCCCCTACATGTGTTGTATAGCTTATCTGTGTATCATAGTATCATCCATATGTTTTACATACACGACCCCTTTGCTGGGTGTAGTGACTGTTTGTATGATGTCACGGGATGCGGCATGAGTGCATGGGACGCTCTACCTCACTCTCAGATCTTCAAGCACAGGCCTACTGGCAACGCACGGCAGGTTGGGCTCCCTTTCTCACATCCTGCAGTATATTGTTACCATCCAACAAGTGAGTTTATCTTCAACCCTCGTTATCTCCTTTTGAACCCCACAACAGCAGCAGCAGCAGCAGCAGCAGCAGCAGCAGCAGTGGTTGTAATTCTTGGTTGCTAAGTGATGTCAGGGTTTGTTGTTTTAAGGATAACTCTCGCTAACACTTCAGAGATAACGAAGCTGCCTTTTTTTCTGTTTATTAGTGTTTGAAATGGCAATTAAGGATGATTCAAGACATTTTTGCGCTTATGCTATTTCACCTCACATTTGTGGTGAAATTTTATTCTATCAGTTTCTACACCATTCATAAGTGTGAGTGCTGGCACCAGTAACATTGTGACCATTAACATCCCCATCAGGGGGAGAGAGGGGGGTAGCCTAACCAATTCTCCTCTCTCTTGATGAGACGATACTCTGATAATGTGTTGTTCCTCTGAAATATCTAGTCGCCAGTGACTTGATATAGCTATCGAGGCCTCAACCAATCAGACTAGGATCTCGAATTTATGAATGTCATAGTGACTGACTTTCTGGCCCGTGCGGCGTGGCTTGTTAGCACTCCCACTAGGGGGGGGAAAGAAAGGGAAAGGGGGAGTTGCCTAACCAATTCTCCCTTCTCTCTTAAGAGGCCGAACTCTAATTTATTTATTTATTTATTTATTTATAATTTGAGCACACTTACAGAGGTACAAAAAAAAAATACAGATAAGAGCAGCATGCCAAAGCCACTTATACTATGCATAGCATTACGGGCTGGCTTAAAATTAACTTAAGATTAACTAAGCAATGATGAAATCAGTGAAAAACATTAATGTAAACTGATTACTATAAAGCACAAGTGAGTATTACAAAGACAGGTCATATGGTTGCATGCATTGTTATAAATTCAGTAGAATGGAGTATTCTGTTAGGTAGTGTATTTAAAAAAAATAAAGTTAGATTGGGTTTTAGGTTTAACATTTAATGTGATATAATTGTGAGAAACATTTAAGATATACAATTTATAAGGTCAGTTATTCAGCATTTATTTGGTTTGGGTGAGTAAGTGATCTTTGAGAAGAGACTTGAATTTATAAACAGTAGTGTTTCTTTATATTTACAGGTAATGAATTCCAGATTTTAGGGCCTTTTATGTGCATTGAGTTTTGCATAGCGTGAGAGGACACGAGGAATATCAAAGAGTGATCTGTGCCTTGTGGTTGGTCATGTGTTCTGTTGAGGTTGCAGGAATGTTTGAGGGGAGGGTTAATATCAGAGTTGAGTGTTCTATGTATGTAATAGGTGCAGTAATAAGTATGGATGTTTTGATGGTGAGTAGGTTGAGTGTATTGAATATTGGTGGAGTGTGCTGCCTGTAGTGAGAATTTGTTATCATTCTAACTGCAGCCTTTTGTTGGTAATTAGTGGTCTGAGATGGTTACTTGTTGTTGAGCCCCATGCACAAAATCCATAGGTGAGATAGGGGTAAATAAAGAGTGATATAGGCCAGGAGGGCTGACTGTGGAGCTAGTACCGTATCTTCGATAGTATGCCTACAGTCTTGGAATTTTCTTAGAAATTTGTTGTATATGTGTATGAAATTTGAGTCTATTATCAAGGTGGATTCCTAAGAATTTTCCTCTGTATAGCTTTGTGATAGGTGATCGTTTATCATTAGTTAAGAGGGACATCTGTAGCTCTGTTACCAAACTGAATGAAGTAGTTTTGTCAATGTTTAGTGTAAGTTTGTATAGTACTCATCCAGGTAGATATTTTCTGTAATTCGGTATTACAGTATTGGCTAGCGTGACTGGGCTCGGTGGGAGAAGACGTATGTTGTGTCATCAGCAAATAGTGTGGGTTGAGTAATTGAGAAGCAATTGGTAGGTCATTTATTATAGTAGAAAGAGAAGAGGCCAGGACACTTCCCTGTGGGACACCAACTGTAATTGGTTGTGGCAGAAGAGTTTGCCCCATTTGCGTACACATATTGGCTTCTTTGCTGAGGTATGACTTGAGGTAGTTGAGGAGTGCCTCTTATACCATAGTGTGACAATTTTTACGTGGAGCAAGGTCATGGTCAACTGTCAAAAGCTTTACGAAAGTCAAATGAAGATCCCCAGTGGACTTCTTTTTTTCTCTATTGCAGTGTATATATGTTCTAGCATGTTGTATAATAGCATCATTAGTATTTTTATTAGGCCTGAATCCAATTGGCAGGGTTGAGTATGTTATGGGAGATAAAGGTTAGGAGTAGATTCGTTTATGAATTAATTTTTTCGAAGATTTTTGAGAGAGGGTGTAAGTTGGATATTGGCCTATAGTTATTCAACTCTGTTGGCTCCTCCTTGTGGATCGGGGTGACCCTTGCTATTTTTGAGTACTGTAGGGAAGGTGGGATTCAATGGATTTGTTAAAGAGTTTGCAATGATTGGTGATAGCACTTGTGACACTTTTTTGTATATAAAGGGTGTAAGGTATTTAAATCTCCTGCCTTGTTATTTAGTGTGTTGATAATAAGGAGACTCGTATGGGTTAGTCGGAGCTAGGAACAGTGTGTTCGGTAGTTGCCGGTGAGTAGTCATTTGGTGGGTAACTGAGCTTGGGATTTATTGGCAAGGTTTTGTCCTATAGTGGAGAAGAAATCATTGAGTCTGTTTGCTGTTTCTGTTGGTGGGAGTTGGGTTCATCTGATTTTGCTAATTTATTCGCTATTTCGTGATATCTTTTTTGTTCCCAGATTTCTGATAGGTTTTCCAGGTCTTTTTTATATCACCTCGTAATTGGATAATCTGTTCTCATAATACAATTTTTTTGCCCTTCTTATCAGGCTGGTTAGGATTGACGAGTAACGTTTTGTTTGGTCTCTGGTTATGTACCCATTCTGTACTGTTTTTCATATTGGTGTTTTGTATTTATGGATTTGAGAATGCTGGGTGTTAGCCAGGGACTGTTCAGTCTCTTAGCTGTCATCTGCTTAGTTTTTTTAGGCAGTGCTTGTTTAGAGGTATTGAGTCTTTTTTAGAAAATATTAATACATTCGTCAATATCTGTATGATTTCTAGCTCAGTGTGCAGTCAATGTTTGCTACTGCTGTTGTGAAGTTATTAATGCTGCCTCATTGTGAAGTCTGAAGGTGACTTTAGTATGTCTTGGGGTAATTTACCAAGAGTGTTATGTAGGAAAGTAGGTAGTGGTCTGTGGTATTATCTGTAATTATGCCTGATTTTAAGGGGATATGGTGTTGGTCCAGATGTGGTCAAGTAGGGAAACCTAGTCTCTGTAACTCGTTGTAGGTTTTGTTACTGTTGGTAGCAACATACAGTTACTCATTGTGTTTGTGAATTCAGTAACGTGTGGGTCCTGGTCTTGCAGGAGATTTATATTGAAGTCACCTGAGAGTAGTAAGTTGATCTTTGTTCATGCGTGCATCAGTTATCATACTTCCTAGGTTTTGACTAAATTGGCTAATGTTTGGACTGTGGAACTCTGTAGATGTTTATCAATGTGAGAGGTTTTTGTAGGTATTTGGATTTGAATTTGGCTATTATATATTCCCCATTTCATCTCTTGTGCAAGTATTAGTGATACATTCTAGTTGGTCTGAGTAGTATATGCTGTGCCACCCCCTCTGCTGGTCTGGCCTACAGTTATGTATGGCTGTGTAACCAGAATGGCATAGACATCTGTACTATCAGCTTTAGCCAGGTTTCAGTTAATGTAATGATGGACATATTGGCATGTAAGGAATTTAGTAATGCTATGAGGTCATCGTAATGCTTGCTTAAAGATCTGATTTGTAGTTAAAGATAGTTATGTTGTTGTTGTGCACTGAGAAGTGCCTTTGATTGTTCTGCTGTGTAGTAATTACAGTAACTGTTTGATTCAATTTAAGTCATTAAAATAAGAGGTTGGTATCTGGATCAATGCTTGTAATCATAAGATTTGTAGTGAATCTATAGTTAGAATTAAGTATAAAACAAAGTAATAGTCTTAAGCTAAAAATAGCACCTGAATTATTTAACAAATGTAAATAATGAGCTAAGGTAGTTTTTTTTTTTTTTTAGGCTAAAATAAAGAGACAATATAAAAGGGACTAGTACAAATAAAGTGATGATCAAATAATGAGCTTGGGAATATGATAGTAGGTAGTACTATAAAATAAATGACTTTGGAATATAATGGCAAAATTGTGAACTTGTTCTACTTTAGCACCTGAGAATAGCACCTTGATTATTTTAACAATTGTGAATGTATAAGCTAGGGTAGTTATATAAAGCTAAATAAAGGAGAAAATATATAGGGACTAAAATTAAGTATGGTAACAAAGTTAAATGGACAGATGGTCACTATGAAATAATATTTGGTTTAGGATGTAAGAATCTGATTTGTATATTAGATAAATTGTAGCAGTTTATTGCACAAATAAAAGTAAAAAAAAATGGAGGTAGATTGGTACGATGCTAGCAAAAGATAGTTTTGGGTACATCTGCAAAAAAGTACATTGGAATAGATATACTAATTGCATACACAATGTAAAGTGACTAAAAAAAACAAGTCAGTGTAAACAAAATTTAAATGGACAGTAAGAAAAATGCATATTAGTACATTGTGAGTAAGATTGGACTTTTAATTTAAATTATAGCAATTAATACAGTATAGAAGTTATAGATATGGAGGTATTTGCTTATTAGTGATGAAAATAATAAAATTATAGTACAAATAAGTAACGTACACTTATGCACCACACGTATATATGAGTTAAGGCCACTTATCTAATCTGTTTCTTCAGTATCTAGTCTAGATTTCGAATTTAGAATAGGATATAGTGAACTGACATTCTCACATGGTCTAGGAGCCTTGATAGGTGTTCACTTCTTACCTGCCTTGGCAACCATGCCTAGCTGAGCAGCATGCATTTGGAAAGCCAGGGACAGCAGTCGCACCAACCAGGCACATTATAATGTGCCAAAATTCCTGGCATGGGTGTCCCGTGACACTGTGATCGTCTAGTAAGTTGCAGTTTTGTAGATGAATGGTTCCAGAGAACCACATGTTGAAAATTAGACACATATGCAACTCTTGGGTATCTTTTTGAGAAACGTTTCGCCACACAGTGGCTTCACAGTCCACACGTAGGAGAACTTGACGAACAGAGGAGAAGAGGTATCGACCCCAACCTGGTCGATGTGTTAGTCCATAATCTTATAGAAGACGGCATATGAGCGAGAACACTTAAAACCGTATGCAGAGAGGTGCACAGTCATAGTCTGTCACATGTTGTTCAATGTGGAAGTAGGTCGTGCCAAGAATAAGGCAACGAAGAATTCCTAAGTATTAAGATCCCAAGAAGTTGCAGTGTCTGACAGATTTGTAGATGAATGGTTCAGAGAACCGACATGTTGGTCATCTGAACGCCTCCGCGGCCGGTCACAGACCGGGCCGCGGGGGCGTTGACCCCCGGAACTCTCTCCAGGTAAACTCCAGGTAAGGAAGGAGAACACGTAGACACCATAAACTCTACGTGATTAGTATTCTACTGTGAATTTTCTGACTCATATAAGGGAACTAGTATAACTTTCTTAGTTTCCTGATTGCAGAAGAACAGATCAATACCGCACCTGGTCACTACTGTCTCTTTGTCTTTTAACGATAAGGCGGCGATGCCCTCGTGACACACATGTCTCGTTCATTCCTTGAAGCAATCTAAGCCCTCGATCGCTAACTTCAGCTTTATATACATTCGTTGCTAGTCTGTCCTAGTCTGTAAACCAAGTGGGCGCAGGTTTTCTCTTAATTTTCTTGCTATGAGGAAAATGAGTAATTACTCTCGCTAACCCTCATTGTATAGTTTGATCAGAATTCAGCAAGGAGACTCCTGGACACGCTGTGGTACAGCATCGTTCCTAATGAAGTGTGCGAGGAGTCGCAGTCCACACCCTTTGTGAGAGGCATCCGTCAAAGGCTGAGGGGTTGAGAGATCCCCTCCTTTACTGGATTTTTCTCCACAAGTGGTAGGTAAGGAGACCTTCCTAGATCACCACATCTGGTCAGCTACAACCGTGGCAGTGTAGATTGATTCATAACTCGTTCAAGGGTAGGTCCAGAGTTTGTCATGGTGTCGACACATGGGTGGTGCAAGCCTAGATTCACTCCATCAAGACTCAAGTACTGGATAAGTTTGACTTAGATAATGGACCAGGCCCCAGGTGTCATTGGAAACATTATACTGGTAAGTAACCAGTAACTAATAACAGCCATGTCGTAGGGAAAAGTACACATAATTTTGATCTGGGATGGATGGGGTCTATGTGACCTTGACTGATGAGTGATTAATTAGTGTCAGTCAAAGCAGAACACACCCTAATTTGCTACAACATTGTTACCTATATATATCCTCTATGTCTCTATAGTGTTTATATTGGTTCGATAAAGCTCCTGGAGAGCTAAACATTGCCACAATAAAATGTCACATTAGTTCCACATGTGTTCTGTTACCTAACATATTGTTGGTAAATCTACCAACTTTATTACATAATGCAGGAATATGGGTCTTAAATTGCCTCATAAGAAAATTCTAGACAAAAATATAATCTATTTGGGGCCTAAGTTTTGTCACCTAGCTTGTGGTGAATGTCGGTCGTAAGCATAAACTTCAGATTTGAATAGGAGTAGCACTTTGTGGCATGCAAAGCGTACGTAACCTTTATTCGGCGCATGTACACACCCTCATTTAGAGGCTATCTCCCCCAACCAGCGAACCAGGGAACTGAGGGTTGACGATGGAGCCCCGTCGTTCAACCAGTACCCAGGTTCCAGCCAATGAGAAGATGGTTTTGGCAATCGCAGAGGTTATGTGGGTACCACTCTCCTGTCTGCCCTTGCCATTCATTCTAGAGCTGGTTGAAGCACGGTCTGCTCTCTAGTGGCTTCTATTCTGCCTTGCTTACCGTGGAGTGCACTAATACCTATCACTGTACATAGTGTATATAGTGTACATATTGCTGTTCTAAATTGGTGAAGGATATATAAGTCAAAAGTTTTTCTGCTCTGTTTATTTTGCTCCCTTTACACCCAGGATAACAGGCCATTTGGACTCCTGGGTTGTAATACCCTTCATCAATGGTCAATGAATATTTTATATTTCTTCTAATAGTATATGCGGAAAAAGCACGTAACGGGTGAGGTTTCAACCCATGGCGAGTGAGTCGCAAACCTCCAGGCCAGTGCGTTAACCACTGGGCCAGCTGGCTACAATAAGATTCATCCAACCAGTAGCGTAGTTTGTTAGTAATCGTATTAATACGATTTCGTGAGTATATGCACAATATGTTTGTGTTCATTAAAGTTTCTTTCTGTTTTTTTTCCGCAGAGTTTTTATTTAAATAGTGACCTGTCCATTTGAGCTGTTTACCCAGGGGCGCATATTCTATCAAACTAATGAAGCTTAAGTTTCATTTTATTGAAGCTTTAGTTTCACAATGCCAACCCAATAGAGCAACCCCTGCAGAACACGTATAGGTGAGTACACGCACAGACATATATTCACACACACACACACACACACACACACACACACACACACACACACACACACACACACACAGTGTTGGAGACAGTGTAGTGGGTCATAAGCGCCAGGCTCCGGGAATCTTAGTGCTTTTAGGGCGTGTTTTAGCAGCTAGAAGCAACCAGTGTTAGTGAGAACGTCAGTGAACAACCCTACAAGTGATAACCAATGTATTAGCAAAAATAAATAAAGTAAAGGCGAGAGAAAGCCTGAAATTATACAACAAAATTTCAAAGTGCCAGTTCGTTGAGGCCTAGTTGGCACTTGTTGCCACACTGTTACAAATATACAAAGTACAAAGCGAGTGACTAAAGAGAAAATATCAAATAGAATTAAGAGAGGTTGGCTAACGAGAAACTGTGATGTAGCACACAGCCAACGTGAACAAGCTAGCCAGAAAGGGGATAGATATATATATACATACTTATACATAAATATATATAAGCAGAGGTGGTGGCAGCAGTAGGCCTGAGGAAGTAGGCCGCCATAACAGGTTGGGTGTCATCACAAATAAGAAGTGTACTTACCAAAAGTGAAGTGTAAATTATAAAAGTAGCAGTATACAAGTGATAAGTGTGGTAAATGAGGACTCAAAAGGGCAACGAGAAAAGAATAGCTGAAGAAGTCAGAGGTGGAAGGGCGAGGTGCACGAGTCATCGTACAGCGAGCATCGTACAGCAAGCATCGTACATCAGGCATCTGGATGGACGTCCCCTCTGAGGAGTAATGTACAAATCACCTGTTTGTGGTTGGTGGGAGGTCTTTGAGTGGTAGAGCCGGCCCTACGGTCACTGGTAGCTCGCTATCTAAACCCTGCTCCAGAGCGATTATCATACACACAACACCTAGCAGTAGTAGGAAGATAAAATTTGTAGGAGCAAGGAACAGGCAGGAGGATTTAGTCGGGGCTAATGGGACTACAGCCCTGACAACAGTTTCGAGAGATAATGTTTTAGGACACAAAGACAGTACAATCTGAGAAGCAAGTATTGGGTACACATGTAGTAAAAGGTAGTACATAACTGGGTGAAAGAAAGACTCGTTAACACACGCTAGTATTATAATTATTAGAATTACTCTCAGTGTTAATGGTATCTTATTAGTATTACGGATACACAGAGGTGAAATGTATTTCTGGGACATATAAACAACTGACGTGCTCACACACACACGCATGCACACACATACACACTCGGGGCCAGGAGCTGAGTCTCGACCCCTGAAACCACAACTAGGTGAGTACACACACCCACTCATTCACACAGCTGATCCTTGGAATTTGACCGCGTCCCCTCACCCCCCACACACCTTTCCCTCCCCCACAGACCTTTTCCCTCCCCTGCTCTTGCCTTCACTCCCTCCTATCTTTCTCTCCCCCCCTCCCTCGCGTTTCTCTCTCTCATAGCCTTTTTCCCTCCCCTTCCCCCTACTCTCTCCCCCTCTCTCCTCTCCTCCTCTCTCCCCCTCTCTCCCCTCTCTCCCCCTCTCTCCCCTCTCTCTCCCCTCTCTCTCCTCTCTCTCCCTCTCTCCTCCACTCCCTTCTCTTCCTCTCTTCTCCTCTCTCTCACCCTCCCTCCCTCTCTACCTCTCTCTCCCTCTCTCTCCCTCTCTCCCCTCCCTCCCTCTCCCTCCCTCTCCTCTCTTCTCCCTCCCTCTCCCTCCTCTCTCCCCCCTCTCCTCTCACCTCTCCATCCCGCTCTCCCCTCTCTCTCCTCTCTCTCCTCTCTCTCTCTCCTCTCTCTCCTCTCACTCTCTCTCTCTCTCTCCTCTCTCTTCTCCCCTCTCTCCTCTCTTCTCTCTCTCTCTCCTCATCTCTCTCTCCCTATATAGGCTTCTCTCTCCCTCTCTCCCTTTTCCTATTCACCCCCTCCTTCCGCATTTCTCTCTCTCATAGTCCTTTTCCCTCACCCTCTCTTTCTCTGTCTCTGTCTCTGTCTCTCTCTCTCTCTTCTCTCTCTCTCTCCTCTCTCTCTCTCTTCTCTCTCTCCTCTTCTCTCCTCTCTCTCTCTCTCTCTCTCTCCTCTCTCTCTCTCTCTTTCTCCTTTTCTCTCTACCCTTTTCTCTCCCCCCTCACATTTTCTCTCTCTATTCTTTCTCTCTCTCCTCTCTCTCCTCTCTCTCCCTCTATCTCTCTCTCTCTCTCTCTCTCTCTCTCTCTCTCTCTCTCTCTCTCTCTCTCTCTCTCTAGCTTCTCTCTCCATCTCCCTTTTTCTATATTTCTACCCCTCCCTCCATTTCTCTCTCTCATAGCCTTTTCCTCACCCTCCTCTCTCTCTCTCTCTCTCTCTCTCCTCTCTTTCTCTCTCTCTCTCTCTCTTCTCTCTCTCTCTCTCTCTCCATCTCCCTTTTTCTATATTTCTACCCTCCCTCGCATTTCTCTCTCTCATAGCCTTTTCCTTCACCCTCCTTTCTCTGTCTCTGTCTGTCTCTCTCTCTCTCTCTCTCTCTTCTCTCTCTTCTCTCTCTCTCTCTCTCTCTCTCCCCTCTCTACCCTTTCTCCCCCCCATTTCTCTCTCTCACCCTTGGTCTTATCCCTCACCCCCATACTCTCTCCTCTTTCTCCTCTTCTTACCCTTTCCTCTCCTCCTCTCCCCTTTCTACCCTTTCTCTCTCCCCCTCGCACCCTCTCCCCTCCTCTGCCTTCTGTCTGTAGTAAAAAAAAAAAAAAAAAATGGGTGGCTCTAGAGGACGGAAAACTCAGAGATCTGTAACGAACCAGGGAGGAAAGACTGGGAGTTAGGCTCCAAAAAAGGAGGAAATGGGAAGGAAGATGTAGAGCTTGGTACGAATGAGAGCGGATAGCGAGAGTGCAGAAGTGGGAATCAGGTCTTAGCAGCAGAGCTAGGATACGTGCTTAGAAGAGAAACTGCAAGCCCTGAAACAGATTAGAGAGACAAATGACAATTCAGATGTGACATCAGGCGCAGACAAGGGGACGGTAAGCAACAACGGAGACATGCCGTACGCGAAGGCCTTATCAGACCCACGTGGGGCCAGGAAAAGACGAGGAGTACACTAAGATCAAATGACGGTCCGAAGACAATGAGGTATGCTATATGCAGAGGTTCTAACAGCCAACTGCAGTAGCAAGGGACAGCTGGTCATGAAAGACAGTTCACTGAGAATAGAAGTTCCAGATATGACAGGGACTGAAGGCAAGAAGCAGATGGAGACTCAGTGGGAGGAGGAAAGGGCGAGGTCAGTTTTTGTGTACGGGCTTCAAGAAGCCAAGGGGGACACTTTGAAGAATAAAACAGGAGGAGAAAAAATGATTGAAGGCATCATGAAAACAATAGGTGAGGGCGATATGACCCAGGTGACAAATTTTCAGAGAATTGGGTGGTTTGCGAGTGGAAGGATACGGCCTGTCAAAGTAATTTTCAAGGAAGAATCAGTTCGAACCAGGATTCTGCAAGAGAAGCAAGACTGAGGGACAAAACAGGGGTACCAGAGAGTATACTCGACCGCGACGAACACAAGACGAAAGGATAACACTGAAGAGAGGGTTACAGAGATGCAAGGAGGAACGAGAGGCAATGACGAAGATGAGCAGGACCCAGACACAGGAGGAAGGGCAAACACACCCCACGAATCTCTCACCAAAAGACTCCAACAACGACATTCCCAACGCAAACTGAGCAACCTATACTACAACCACTCACGTTCCCTCTCCACCACCACCATATCACAAACCTCACCCAACAGCTATCCCTTATGGGCATTCTGACCCCACCCCCATCATCACAAACCCCACCTACACCACAGCCCCATATAGGCCCCCACCAAGGCTCTCGCTCCCCCAACCCCAATATTCTTGCATGACCACAATGATAGAAAAGAAACTGAAAGTTTGGTACACAAACACGGATGGAATAACGAATAAACATGAGGAGTGGAACGAAAGAATCAGTGAAAAATCCCCAGACATCATAGTAGTCACAGAAACAAAACTCGCTGAGACAATAACAGACACAATCTTCCCAATGGGATATCAGATCCTGAGGAAAGATAGAAGGAGTAGAGGGGTTGCACTGCTCATAAAACACCGATGGGGATTTGAGGAAATGGAAGGCATGGACATGATTGGAGAAAGAGACTACATTGTAGGTACAATTCAGTCTGGAGAACAAAAAGTAGTCATTGGAGTGATGTATAACCCACCACAGAACTGCAGGAGGCCAAGAGAGGAGTACGAAGAAAGCAACAGGGTGATGGTGGACACACTGGCTGAGGTGGCAAGAAGAGCTCACTCGAGCAGAGCAAAGTTACTGGTAATGGGCGATTTCAACCACAGGGAGATCGACTGGGAAAACCTGGAGCCACATGGGGGTCCCGAAACATGGAGAGCCAAGATGATGGATGTGGTACTTGAAAACCTCATGCATCAACATGTCAGGGACACAACCAGAGAGAGAGGGAAGGATGAGCCAGCAAGACTGGATCTTGTGTTCACCCTGAGCAGTTCAGACATTGAGGACATCACTTACGAGAGGCCCCTTGGAGCTAGGGATCATGTGGTGCTGAGTTTTGATTATATAGTAGAGTTACAAGTGGAGAAGGTAACAGGAACTGAAGGGGTCAGGCCAAACTATAAAAGGGGGACTACACAGGTATGAGAAATTCCTGCAGGAGGTTCAGTGGGCAGAGAAATGGTAGGAAAATCAGTAAACGAGATGATGGAATATGTGGCAACAAAGTGCAAGGAGGCAGAGGAAAGTTTTGTTCCCAAGGGAAGCAGAAATAATAGGAAGACCAAAACGAGTCCTTGGTTCACCCGAAGGTGTAGGGAGGCAAAAACTAAGTGCAACAGAGAATGGAAAAGGTACAGGAGGCATAGGACCCAGGAAACAAGGAGATTAGTAGAAGAGCCAGAAACGAGTATGCACAGATAAGGAGGGAGGCCCAGCGACAGTATGAAAACGACATAGCATCGAAAGTCAAATCTGACCCGAAACTGCTGTATAGCCACATTAGGAGGAAGACAACAGTCAAGGACCAGGTGATAAGGCTGAGGAAAGAAGGTGGAGAACTCACAAGAAACGATCAAGAGGTATGTGAGGAGCTCAACACGAGATTTAAGGAAGTATTTACAGTAGAGTCAGGAAGGACTCTGGGAGGACAGACCAGATGGGGACACCAGCAAGGAATACACCAACAAGTGTTGGACGACATACATACAGATGAGGAGGAGGTGAAGAAACTGCTAAGGGACATCGATACCTCAAAGGCAATGGGACTGGACAACATCTCCCCGTGGGTCCTTAGAGAGGGAGCAGATATGTTGTGCATGCCACTTACCACAATCTTCAACACGTCCCTGGAAACTGGGCAACTACCTGAGGTATGGAAGACGGCAAATGTAGTTCCCATTTTTAAAAAAGGAGACAGAAAAGAGGCAACTAAACTATATAGACCTGTGTCATTGACGAGTATAGTATGCAAAATTATGGAGAAGATTATCAGGAGGAGAGTGGTGGAGCACCTGGACGGAACAAGAGTATAAAATGCCAACCAGCACGGATTCATGGAAGGCAAATCCTGTGTCACAAACCTTCTGAGTTTATGATAAAATAACAGAAGTAAGACACGAGAGAGAGGGGTGGTTGATTGCATCTTCTTGGACTGCAAGAAGGCCTTTGACACAGTTCCTCACAAGAGATTAGTGCAGAAGCTAGAGCATCAGGCGCATATAACAGGAAGGGCACTGCAATGGATCAGAGAATACTGACAGGGAGACCACAACGAGTCATGGTACGTAATGATGTATCACAGTGGGCACCTGTGACAGCGGGGTCCCACAGGGTCGGTCCTAGGACCAGTGCTATTTTTGGTATATGTGAACGACATGATGGAAGGTTAGACTCAGAAGTGTCCCTGTTTGCAGATGAGTGAAGTTAATGAGGAGAATTAAATCTGATGAGGACCAGGCAGACTTCAAGAGACCTGGACAGACTGGACACCTGGACCAGCAAATGGCTTCTCGAATTTATCCTGCCAAATGCAAAGTCATGAAGATAGGGGAGGCACAGAAGACCACAGACCGAGTATAGGCTAGGTGGCCAAAGACTGCAAACCTCACTCAAGGAGAAAGATCTTGGGGTGAGTATAACACCGAGCATGTCTCCGGAAGCACACATCAACCAGATAACTGCTGCAGCATATGGGCGCCTGGCAAACCTGAGAACAGCATTCCGATACCTTAGTAAGGAATCGTTCAAGACACTGTACACCGTGTATGTCAGGCATATACTGGAGTATGCAGCACCTGTTTGGAACCCGCACTTGATAAAGCACGTCAAGAAACTAGAGAAAGTACAAAGGTTTGCGACAAGGTTAGTTCCAGAGCTAAGGGGAATGTCCTATGAAGAAAGATTAAGGGAAATCGGCCTGACGACACTGGAGGACAGGAGGGTCAGGGGAGACATGATAACGACATATAAAATACTGTGTGGAATAGACAAGGTGGACAAAGACAGGATGTTCCAGGGAGGGGACACAGAAACAAGAGGCCACAATTGGAAGTTGAAGACACAAATGAGTCAGAGAGATATTAGGAAGTATTTCTTCAGTCATAGAGTTGTAAGGCAGTGGAATAGCCTAGAAAATGACGTAGTGGAGGCAGGAACCATACACAGTTTTAAGACGAGGTTTGATAAAGCTCATGGAGCGGGGAGAGAGGGGACCCAGTAGCAACCGGTGAAGAGGCGGGGCCAGGAGCTAAGACTCGACCCCTGCAACCACAAATAGGTGAGTACACACACACACACACACACACACACACACACACACACACACACACACACACACACACACACACACACACACACACATACACACATACAGGCAGGGATAGCAGGGAAGGCACTAACAATGGATCAGGGAATACTTGTCAGGAAGACAGCAGCGAGTCATGGTACGCGGCGAGGTGTCAGAGTGGGCACCTTAGACGAGTGGGGTTCCACAGGGGTCAGTCCTAGGACCGGTGCTGTTTCTGGTATTTGTGAACGGCATGACGGAAGGAATAGACTCCGAAGTGTCCCTGTTTGCAGATGGCGTGAAGTTGATGAGAAGAATTCAATCGGACGAGGACCAGGAAGAACTGCAAAGGGATCTGGACAGGCTGCAGGCCTGTTCCAGCAATTGGCTCCTGGAGTTCAACCCCACCAAGCGCAGTCATGAAGATTGGGGAAGGACAAAGAAGACTGCAGACGGAGTACAGTGTAAGGGGCCAGAGACTACAAACCTCACTCAAGAAAAAAACTCCTGGGGTGAGTATAACACCAGGCACATCTCCTGAGGCGCACATCAACCAAATATCTGCGGCAGCATATGGGCGCCTAGCAAACCTAAGAACAGCATTCCGTCACCTTAATAAGGAATCGCTCAGGACCCTGTACACTGTGTACGTTAGGCCCATATTGGAGTGTGCAGCACCAGTTTAGAACCCACATCTAGCTAAGCATGCAAAGAAACTAGAGAAAGTGCAAAGGTTTGCAACAGGTAAGATATATGGACCGTGCTTTTTGTAACAGAGACAGAAAGGTCAGACAGAGAGTGTGCCTTCCAGGAGCTGGTGTTGGTGACATAGTCAGCAGGTTGGATAATATTATGTCAGGTAGTGGTAACAAGCCCATTATCTGTCTTAGTGCTGGGGGTAATGACATTGGGAAGGGCAGGAGACAGGAGCTGCTGGATAAGTACAGGTCAGCCATGGAAGTAGTCAGGTCCAAGGGAGGGATCCCAGGCATATGTAGCATCTTGCCTAGAAAGGGAGTGTTCAATGAATGGATGTCTAGGGCAATTGGTATAAATTGCTGGCTAGACAAGTACTGCAAGGAACTTGCAATCCCATTCATTGATAACTGGGACCTATTCTTTGGCAAACGTGATATGTATGCAAGGGATGGGGTTCATCTCTCTTGGGATGGAGTGGTTGCATTAGCCAATTCGATTGAGAGGGTAATTGATGACTTGCCTAGGAATTTAAACTGATAGATTATAGAGGTATGGGTGTTTGTGGGAAACAATCAGGCTGCAGTATTAGGGTTAAAAACAGCAGTTATTACCGGGATACCTCAGGGATATGTTTAAAAGTCAGTATTCAAAATAAAGTTGCTAGTAATGGCAAATCAATTGATCAACAAACAAAGAGAGATAGCATAGGGAAACGAGTGACTACTCTCTTAATTTTTACTATAAAAAATGGTAGGAGTCTCGAATAAGATAGATGACTAAGATTATTTTCAATGTAGTAATATATATTTATTGGTAAAACAGGCCCGGGTTCAACCGAAAGAAGAGAAATACCTTCTAATGCAACATACGGGGTTTAAAAACTTTTTCCACATGATAGGGTAACGGGAAGGGGTGGTGGAGTGGCGAGTTTGTGAGTAAAAAATTTAAATTGTTGTTTAGCAGATAAAGATTAGAAAAAAATCGAACACAGAATCTTTTTTGCTACGTTTCTCGAGGGTCGTAAAAATTAATTTGGGTGGTTTATGGCCCCAACCTTTGTAGGGGGCAGAAAGCTGTTATGGGACAAAATTTCAAAAGGATCTGATAGAAAATTTTGTGATAATGGAAAATTTTTAACTTTAGAAAAATTTGTTGGAACAATATGACATGAATTCGAGTTAGTGACTTTTTGATCGGTTCGGGATTCTTTTTGAACGGTTGGACAGAACCAATAGGGAAAAAAATTGCTTGACTTGGTTCTTCCAACAAAGATCATAATTAATAATCTTGAGGTTAAAAGATGGCTTGGGGAAAGTGATCACAAATCACTTGTTTCAATATTCATGGGAAATTTCCCAGATAACTGCAATCAAATTTTGTCCCAGATTTTTGCTTGGGCCGACTTCATGGGACAAAAATTTCCGGGGGGGCTTAATTGGGGGTGTCCTGATATGGGTAGGGGGTGATCTTTGGGTTTCCCCAAAAATGCGTTTTTCAGAGATAGTTTAGCTGCCCCCAAAAAACTTTTGTTCCGAGTAGGGAAAATTGTCTAACAAAAAAAGATCCCAAATGGGAACAATATATTAAAAAAATTCATTGGTCAAAAAAGGGGGCTAAATAGGGAATCAAAAAGGGGTGGCAGTTAAGAAATCAAAATATTCAATTAAAGAGAGAAATAAAGGAATAAGAAAAGCAAAAAGGAATTATGAGGCTAAGGTCGCAAGGGATTCAAAGACTAACCCAAAAGGGTTCTTTCAGGTATACAGAAGTAAGATTAGGGACACGATTGGCCCACTTAAGAGTAACTCTGGTCAGATCACTGAGAGTGATAGGGATATGCGTGAAATTCTCAATACCTACTTCCTCTCAGTTTTCACCCAGAAAATACTAGCGATATTCCTGAAATAACAGATCATGTAAAACAGGACGATAATAAACTATTCAAGATTGCAGTAACTAGTGACATGGTCCTCAGACAAATAGAGAAACTAAAACCTAACAAATCCCCAGGCCCTGAAGAACTGTTTGCTAGGGTGTTAAAGGAACGTAAAGAGGAACTTAACTTACTTTTGGCTAATCTTTTTAACATATCACTACAAACTGGCATAGTGCCTGATAAGTGGAAAATGGCAAATGTAATACCTATTTACAAGGAAAGTGACAGGTCCTTGGCTTCGAACTATAGACCAGTAAGCCTTACCTCCATAGTGGGAATATTTATGGAATCAATAATTGCCGAAGCAATTCGTAGCCATCTTGACAGGCACAGATTGATTAATGAATCTCAACACGGTTTTACAAAGGGGCGTTCCTGTCTTACGAATTTACTAACATTTTTCACTAAGGTGTTTGACGAGGTAGATCATGGTAATGTATATGATATTGTGTATATGGACTTCAGTAAGGCTTTCGATAGAGTTCCACACCAGAGGCTATTGAGGAAACTTAAGGCACACGGAATAGGAAGGAGAATTTTTTTTCCTGGGTAGAGGCATGGCTGACAAGTAGGCAGCAGAGAGTTTGCATAAATGGGGAGAAATCAGAATGGGGGCTCGTCACAAGCAGTGCTCTTCAGGGGTCAGTGTTGGGCCCGTTGTTGTTCACAGTTTACATGAACGACATAAATGAGGGAATAAATAGCGACATAAGCAAATTTGCTGATGACACCAAAATAGGCAGACCAATTCATTCTAATGAGGACACTAGAGCACTCCAGGATGATTTGAATAGACTGATGCAATGGTCGGAGAAGTGGCAGATGTAGTTTAATATAGACAAATGCAAAGTTCTAAATGTTGGACCGAAAAGTAACTATGCGACATATAAACTAAATAATGTAGATTTTAATACTACTAATTGTGAAAAGGAGTTAGGAATTCTGGTTAGCAGTAATCTAAAACCAAGACAGCAGTGCATTGTTATTCGCAATAAAGCTTACAGAATTCTTGGCTTCATATCTAGAAGTATAAATAATAGAAGTCCACAGGTTGTTCTTTATCTCTATATATCCTTGGTTAGGCCTCATTTAGACTATGCTGCTCAGTTCTGGTCACCGTATTACAGAATGGATATAAATTCTCTGGAAAACGTACAGAGGAGGATGACAAAGATGATCCCATGTATCATAAATCTTCTCTATGAGGATAGACTGAGGGCCCTGAATCTGCACTCTCTCGAAAGGCGTAGAATTAGGGGGATATGATCGATGTGTATAAATGGAAAACAGGAATAAATAACGGGGATGTAAATAGTGTGCTGAAAATTTCCAGCCAAGACAGGACTCACAGCAATGGTTTCAAGTTGGAAAAATTCAGGAAGGATATAGGAAAGCACTGGTTTGCTAATAGAGTTGTGGATGAGTGGAACAAACTCCCGAGCAGTTATTGAGGCTGAAACGTTGTGTAGTTTTAAAAATAGGTTAGATAAATACATGAGTGGGTGTGGGTGGGTGTGAGTTGGACCTGACTAGCTTGTGCTCCTGGGTCTGGTGCCGTGCTCCTTCCTTGAGTGGAGGTGATCAGACTAGGTGGGTCATTGGGCTAATCCGCGGTGGGACATGGACCTGCTCCTCATTGGTCAGTAGGTCTGTTGCAGTGTTCTTTCTTATGTGCTTATGTTCTAAAGTGGAGAGAGACAGAATGTTCCAGAGACGAGACACAGCAACAAAGAGACACAGCTGGAAAGTGAGGATACAGATGAATCACATGGATGTTAGGAAGTATTTCTTCAGTCACAGAGTAGTCAGGAAGTGGAATAGTTTGGGAGGCGATGTAGTGGAGGCAGGATCCATTCATAACTTTAAGCAGAGGTATGATAAAGCTCATGGTGTGGGGAGAGTGACCCAGTAGTGGCCAGTGAAGAGGCGGGGCCAGGAGCAATGACTCGACCTCTTCAATCACAACTAGGTGAGTACACACACACACACCAGAGCCGGGCAGAGCAACAAGCACAATCACAAACTGAACCACCCTCAGAACCCTACAGCCAAACACACTATCCTTATATAAATCACTCACAATCCACTCTCACAGCTCCCACCCCACACTATGCCAGGTCCCCCATTTCCCCAAAATCCACAAGCCCCCAGAACAGTGTTGGAGAGGAAACTAAAGGTATGCTACGTCAACACTGATGGAATAACGAGTAAGTGGGAGGAGTGGCACGAAGGAATCAAAGAGGCATTTCCGGACATCATAGCTCTCACAAAAACCAAGCTCACAGGAATGATAACAGATGCCATCTTTCCAAATGGATATCAGATTCTGAGGGAATAAAGAGGGAACAGAAGGGGTGGAGGAGTGGCACTGCTCATCAGAAACCAATGGGATTTTGAGGCGCTGGAGAGACAGAGGAGAAGCAAGAGACTATATAATAGGGACACTTCATTTTGGAGATCCCAAGGTGGTAATTGCAGTGATGAATAGCCCACCACAGAAAAGTAGGAGGCCAAGACAAGAATATGATGAAAGCAATAAATCAATGGCTCATACACTAGATGAGGTGGCCAGACGGGTCCCCATGGACAGGGCAGAGTTACTGGTTGTGGGTGATTTCAACTGCAAGAAGATAGGTGGGAAAACCTGGAGCCACATGGGGGACCAGAAATATAGAGGGCTATGATGATGGAGGTGGTACTGGAAAATCTCATGCATCAACATGTTAGGGACAATACCAGAGAAAGAGAGGAAGACTGGGTCTCATATTCACCTCGAGTAGTTCAGATATTGAAGACATCACATATGAAAGGCCCCTTGGAGCTAGTGATTACTTGGTCCTGAGCTTCGAATACATAGTAGAGTTACGAGTGGAGAAGGAAGCAGGACGAGTAGGACGGGAGAAACCATGCTACAAAAGAGGGGACTACACAGGCTTGATAAATTTCCTGGATGAGAAATGACAGAAGGGATAGATTCAGAGGTATCCCTGTCTGCAAATGATGTGAAGTTAATGCGACGAAGGCAAACCGATGAGGGGTCAGGTAGGACTACAAAGGTATCTAGACAAACTGCAAGCATGGTCCAACAACTGGCTCCTGGAGTTTAACCCCACCAAGTGCAAGTTATGAAGACTGGGAAAGGTCCAAGAAGACCACAGACAGAGTACAGGCTAGGGAGCCAAAGACCGCAAAACCCACTTAAGGGATAATGTCTTGGGGTGAGTGTAATAACGAGCACATCTCCAGAGGCGCACATCACCCAAATAACTCCAGCATTTGGGCGTCTGGCAAACCTAAGAATAGCGTTTCGACACCTTAATAAGGAATCGTTCAAGACTCTGTACACCGTGTACGTCAGGCCCATATTAGAGTATGCAGCACCAGATAACAGGGATATCTTGCTACTCCTACTTACACTTTGGTCACACTTCACAGACACGCACATGCATATATATATATATACATACATCTAGGTTTTTCTCCTTTTTCTAAATAGCTCTTGTTCTTCTTTATTTCTTCTATTGTCCATGGGGAAGTGGAAAAGAATCTTTCCTCCGTAAGCCATGCGTGTCGTATGAGGCGACTAAAATGCCGGGAGCAATGGGCTAGTAACCCCTTCTCCTGTAGACATTTACTAAAAAAGAGAAGAAGAAAAACTTTATAAAACTGGGATGCTTAAATGTGCGTGGATGTAGTGCGGATGACAAGAAACAGATGATTGCTGATGTTATGAATGAAAAGAAGTTGGATGTCCTGGCCCTAAGCGAAACAAAGCTGAAGGGGGTAGGGGAGTTTCGGTGGGGGGAAATAAATGGGATTAAATCTGGAGTATCTGAGAGAGTTAGAGCAAAGGAAGGGGTAGCAGTAATGTTAAATGATCAGTTATGGAAGGAGTAAAGAGAATATGAATGTGTAAATTCAAGAATTATGTGGATTAAAGTAAAGGTTGGATGCGAGAAGTGGGTCATAATAAGCGTGTATGCACCTGGAGAAGAGAGGAATGCAGAGGAGAGAGAGAGATTTTGGGAGATGTTAAGTGAATGTATAGGAGCCTTTGAACCAAGTGAGAGAGTAATTGTGGTAGGGGACCTGAATGCTAAAGTAGGAGAAACTTTTAGAGAGGGTGTGGTAGGTAAGTTTGGGGTGCCAGGTGTAAATGATAATGGGAGCCCTTTGATTGAACTTTGTATAGACAGGGGTTTAGTTATAGGTAATACATATTTTAAGAAAAAGAGGATAAATAAGTATACAAGATATGATGTAGGGCGAAATGACAGTAGTTTGTTGGATTATGTATTGGTAGATAAAAGACTGTTGAGTAGACTTCAGGATGTACATGTTTATAGAGGGGCCACAGATATATCAGATCACTTTCTAGTTGTAGCTACACTGAGAGTAAAAGGTAGATGGAAGACAAGGAGAATAGAAGCATCAGGGAAGAGAGAGGTGAAGGTTTATAAACTAAAAGAGGAGGCAGTTAGGGTAAGATATAAACAGCTATTGGAGGATAGATGGGCTAATGAGAGCATAGGCAATGGGGTCGAAGAGGTATGGGGTAGGTTTAAAAATGTAGTGTTAGAGTGTTCAGCAGAAGTTTGTGGTTACAGGAAAGTGGGTGCAGGAGGGAAGAGGAGCGATTGGTGGAATGATGATGTAAAGAGAGTAGTAAGGGAGAAAAAGTTAGCATATGAGAAGTTTTTACAAAGTAGAAGTGATGCAAGGAGGGAAGAGTATATGGAGAAAAAGAGAGAGGTTAAGAGAGTGGTGAAGCAGTGTAAAAAGAGAGCAAATGAGAGAGTGGGTGAGATGTTATCAACAAATTTTGTTGAAAATAAGAAAAAGTTTTGGAGTGAGATTAACAAGTTAAGAAAGCCTAGAGAACAAATGGATTTGTCAGTTAAAAATAGGAGAGGAGAGTTATTAAATGGAGAGTTAGAGGTATTGGGAAGATGGAGGGAATATTTTGAGGAATTGTTAAATGTTGATGAAGATAGGGAAGCTGTGATTTCGTGTATAGGGCAAGGAGGGAATAACATCTTGTAGGAGTGAGGAAGAGCCAGTTGTGAGTGTGGGGGAAGTTCGTGAGGCAGTAGGTAAAATGAAAGGGGGTAAGGCAGCCGGGATTGATGGGATAAAGATAGAAATGTTAAAAGCAGGTGGGGATATAGTTTTGGAGTGGTTGGTGCAATTATTTAATAAATGTATGGAAGAGGGTAAGGTACCTAGGGATTAGCAGAGAGCATGCATAGTTCCTTTGTATAAAGGCAAAGGGGATAAAAGAGAGTGCAAAAATTATAGGGGGATAAGTCTGTTGAGTATACCTGGTAAAGTGTATGGTAGAGTTATAATTGAAAGAATTAAGAGTAAGACGGAGAATAGGATAGCAGATGAACAAGGAGGCATTAGGAAAGGTAGGGGGTGTGGACCAGGTGTTTACAGTGAAACATATAAGTGAACAGTATTTAGATAAGGCTAAAGAGGTCTTTGTGGCATTTATGGATTTGGAAAAGGCGTATGACAGGGTGGATAGGGGGGCAATGTGGAAGATGTTGCAAGTGTATGGTGTAGGAGGTAGGTTACTGAAAGCAGTGAAGACTTTTTACGAGGATAGTGAGGCTCAAGTTAAGTAGGTATGTAGGAAAGAGGGAATTTTTTCCCAGTAAAAGTAGGCCTTAGACAAGGATGTGTGATGTCACCGTGGTTGTTTAATATATTTATAGATGGGGTTGTAAGAGAAGTAAATGCGAGGGTCTTGGCAAGAGGCGTGGAGTTAAAAGATAAAGAATCACACACAAAGTGGGAGTTGTCACAGCTGCTTTTTGCTGATGACACTGTGCTCTTGGGAGATTCTGAAGAGAAGTTGCAGAGATTGGTGGATGAATTTCGTAGGGTGTGCAAAAGAAGAAAATTAAAGGTGAATACAGGAAAGAGTAAGGTTATGAGGATAACAAAAAGATTAGGTGATGAAAGATTGGATATCAGATTGGAGGGAGAGAGTATGGAGGAGGTGAACGTATTCAGATATTTGGGAGTGGACGTGTCAGCGGATGGGTCTATGAAAGATGAGGTGAATCATAGAATTGATGAGGGAAAAAGAGTGAGTGGTGCACTTAGGAGTCTGTGGAGACAAAGAACTTTGTCCTTGGAGGCAAAGAGGGGAATGTATGAGAGTATAGTTTTACCAATGCTCTTATATGGGTGTGAAGCGTGGGTGATGAATGTTGCAGCGAGGAGAAGGCTGGAGGCAGTGGAGATGTCATGTCTGAGGGCAATGTGTGGTGTGAATATAATGCAGAGAATTCGTAGTTTGGAAGTTAGGAGGAGGTGCGGGATTACCAAAACTGTTGTCCAGAAGGCTGAGGAAGGGTTGTTGAGGTGGTTCGGACATGTAGAGAGAATGGAGCGAAACAGAATGGCTTCAAGAGTGTATCAGTCAGTAGTGGAAGGAAGGCGGGGTAGGGGTCGGCCTAGGAAAGGTTGGAGGGAGGGGGTAAAGGAGGTTTTGTGTGCGAGGGGCTTGGACTTCCAGCAGGCATGCGTGAGCGTGTTTGATAGGAGTGAATGGAGACAAATGGGTTTTAATACTTGACGTGCTGTTGGAGTGTGAGCAAAGTAACATTTATGAAGGGATTCAGGGAAACCGGCAGGCCGGACTTGAGTCCTGGAGATGGGAAGTACAGTGCCTGCACTCTGAAGGAGGGGTGTTAATGTTGCAGTTTAAAAACTGTAGTGTAAAGCACCCTTCTGGCAAAACAGTGATGGAGTGAATGATGGTGAAAGTTTTTCTTTTTCGGGCCACCCTGCCTTGGTGGGAATCGGCCAGTGTGATAATAAAATAATAATAATAATAATAATAATATCTTTATTTCTACAAGTACATGTACAAGGTATACAGGCTGCTGAGCATTTTAGGCAAATTAGAACAGTTTCATCCCAGGGTGCGACCCACACCAGTCGACTAACACCATTTTACTGATGGGTGAACAGGAAAGCAGGAGTCTTATGGAAACACGTTTCCGTGGGATCGACCCCCGGCAAGAAATTAGAGAAAGTGCCGTGGTGCAACAAGACTAGTCCCGGAGCTAAAGGATGTATCTTACGAGGAGAGGTTAAGGGAAATGGAGCTGACGACACTGGAATACAGGAGGGACAGGGAGGACATGATAACTACATAAAATTCTGAGAGGAATTGACAAGGTGGATAGGGACAGGGTGTTTCAGGGATGGGACACAGCAACGAGAAGTCACAACTGCAAGTTGAAGACCCAGATGAGTCACAGGGATGTTAGGAAGTATTTCTTCATTTATAAAGTTGTCAGGATGTGGAACAATCTGGAGAGTGATGTAGTGGAAGAAGAGATACGGTAAAGCTCATGGAGCAGGGTGAAAGTGTATCTAGTAGCCACCAGTGAAGAGGCGGGGCCGGGAGCTGTGACTCTACCTCTGCAACCACAAATAGGTGAGTAGAAATAGGTGAATACACAGACTCTAAGTAGACTCATATTCACGCATACACTTTCACTTTCCATCTGTCTGTTTATTTCCTATGTCGATATAGTCTCACCTGCAGCCTAGTGTAGTTCATATAGAGGTAGTCCTTGCAGAGACCATCGCACAGTTCTTCACCGCACTCCTTACAGGTGGGGAACCTGGTCTCAGGGAGGGACCCACGTCCAGGAACCACCTGAAATGACACATTGTAATATAAACCTATAGATAACTAGTTTTACAAGTAGGTTCGGATATTAGCTTAAGCTGCAGTTCTATATTTTAATTAAGTCACTGGATGGCGAAACGTCTACAATATAGATACCCAGGTGTTGCACATGTTTCAAATTTCCCATAATATAATTGCTTTAATTCTACAAGTACATGTACAAGGTATACAGACCTAGCTGACATCAGTGACATACTACTATATAGAAAGCCGCTTGTTATGCAGAGCATTTCGGGCTAATTAGGTTAGTTTTGTCCCAGGATGCGAATCACACCAGTCGACTAACACCCAGGTATCCATTTTATATTGATGGGTGAACATGGACAGCAGGTGTCTTATGGAAACACTTCCTAATGTTATCCAGCCATGCCGGAGATTCGAACTCCGGACCTCAGTGTGTGAGGTGAGTGCGCTAACGATCGAGCGACGGGGCACCGATAACAGAACTCAGAAATTCTCAAAGGCTGCAAACATTTTGAACAACGAAGAGAAACATTAGCTAGAGAAATGGCGAACGTTGAGCTCAACATAAATTCTTCATACAGAATTCAGGAGAAACAGAAAGAGCAAAGAGTCATAAATAAAATTCATCGAAAAACGAAACAACATTTAGTTCCTGGCCGTTAATTAAAGATGGAACATAACCTGAAGACAACAAAGATATGAGTGAAATTCTTAAGTCACAGTACGACTCTTTTCAGTCAGCCACTAATCAACTAAAGGACTGACGACCTATATGAGCTTATTTATGAACGACATGCAAAACGCTTCAGACATCTCAGAAATTTCTGATATAACCCTAACGCTACTTGACTTCGAAGCAATAAATTACGTACCCGTGTATACTGCCCATTGCCCAGACTCGTGGAACTCCATATTCATCAAGAATAGCAACCGCTATCTTATACCATAAATATTGTATTAAGAAGAAGCCTGGACACTAGAATCATCCCACTATCATTAAAAAACCACCGCGATAGCCGCATTCCATAAAGGTGGCAGCAAAGCAGTGACACAGCATCACCAAAATTTTTGTGGGGTTCTAAGATGCAAGATTGAGAATAACATTGAATCACAGTCACTGCACAACCCAGCTGCTGGACCATTAGCGTTGGTCTTGGATACACTGAAAGATAAGCACAAGTGCGACCATGGAGTAACTGGATACAAAGTGCCTACAAACGGAATAACAAGAAAGGTGGGTAGACGAATATTTAACTTTCTAACAAACAGAACCCAAAGAATAAAAGTGAACAGAGTGAAATCTGAAACTACCATAGTAAAAGGTTCTGTCCCTTATTGATCTTTCTCAAACTCTTATTTGACAGACAGGGACATAAACCATAGCATCATATCATCCTTTCCAGACAATACAAGAATTTTTCTGAAAGTGGCATCCGTGTACGACATAACAAGACTCTAACCTAATATAAACCAAATCTTCCAGTAGACAGCTGACAACACGATGTTCAGTGAGGGCAAATTCCAGTTCCTATGTTAATTAAAATTGAGGAAATAAAAACGAGCTCAGAGTACAGCACATACTCAAATCACTCAACAGAGCAGAAGTGTAATGTGAAAGACTTGGGAGTAATAACGTCAGAGGATCTCACATTCAAGGATCATAACAATATTACTATTGCAGCTGCATGGAAAATGATAGGTTGGACAACCAGAACTTTCAAAACAAGAGATGCCAAGATAATGATGATACTTGTCAGGTCACTCGTCCTCTCTCGACTGTAATTTAGCATGTCCTACATGGCAAGCAAAACTGCAGAACACGAAAATGTACAAAGAAACCTTCATAGCTCATGTAACTTCATCAAACACAGAAGAATCTGGAGGGATTTCTCCGAAACCTGCACATCGAAATCACTCGTTACGAAAGCACTAGGCTTAGCAGACGGTGCATGATTCCTTCTATGATAAACAGGAGGATGATTAGTACAGTGAAAAAGAACTCATTAAGTGTAAAGGTACCACGACGCTTCAACATTCTCCCCTAGTTGTCTTCAAGAGGGAACATGATAAATTCCACAAGACAGTCCTTGAGCAGCTGGTCTTTGGCGCATAAGTTGGACTGAGGGCGGCGAGCACTAACAACTTGAGGCAGCAACTAGGAGGCCTAGTCTGGGACCGAGCCGGGGAGAGGTGACCCCTTGAAGCGACTACAGGTAACTCACAGCTACCCTAATAACGTGAGAGGTTTCGCCTCTGAAGTTCAGTTATACAGTATAAATGTCTAGTACTTTTCTTTACACTTTCAGGGATGTTAATGAATACGAAATTGATATGGCAATATCAACAAGCCCATGCTATGCTGAAATGACAAAAAAATAACCATTATGTTCTTTGGCTATTATCAAGTCATTATCAAGTTTGTGAAGTGATCATGTTAAGTAACTAGCCAATGGTCCAAGTTGGACCTAAACGTCCTCATAAGCTTCTTTCTCCTATGTGTAATGTTCCAGTCACAGTATTGTGCCTTTCTGTTTTCTTTAAGTAAGAGTCGTGTGTGTTGCATGTTCGGGGCTACGTTGTTACTCTACTGTAGTGTTCTGACACATTTTACCACAAAATTAAACCTTCATCACCCACTACCGCCACCTTTCTCTCTTCTTCTCTCCTACTCTCTCTCTCTTCTCTCTCTCCTTCCCATCCTCTCTCTCTCTCTCTCTCTCTCTCTCTCTCTCTCTCTCTCTCTCCCTGTTTATACACAGGGTTTGACAAGGTTAGGTTAAGGATCCCTAGCTTTATTGACAAGGTATTTACAAGTTAAGGATTCCTAACTTTATTGACAAGCTAAGAGCTATTATCTACATCAGCCATCTTGTGGGCCAGCATTTTCATTTGATCAACTGACTTTATCTCGTTGACATCATAAGGCTGTACGAATGTGTTCCAGACTAGAGTCATCCTGGGTATAAATGATCTCAGATGAAGTGATGCTCTGGAGAAGGGTACAGCCAGAGTGAAGTTGCTGCTTTCTGCCCGTCTTGTGGTATAGAAGCTTGCTTATCGCTGTCCTCGAAGTGGAGCGAAGTGTGGTATTTTGACAATGTTGGCCTTGTACATAAAAGAAGGCCATCCACATCCCTCCTGTGTTGAAGGCTCTGCTGAAATGACAGATCTATCCAGAATGGGTCCAGGCGAGAGATGAGACGTCTTGCTCTGTTCTCTACTCTGTTAAGCACTCGCAGATGAGAGGGGAAGGCAGGCAAACCAAGAAAGTGGAGCATACTCAGCGTGTGAGCGTACTTGTGCCTCATACAGAATCTTGCAACCCCTATTGTCCAGCAGATGCGAGATACGTCGAAGTGCTGTAAGCTTCCTGGCTGCCTTGTTTGCAAGATTTGCAACGTGGTTCCTTCATGGTCAGTTTGGAGTCAAATTTAACCCCAAGGATATCAACTTCTTTCCCAGGTACCAACACTCTCCCATTCATACTTACTACTGCTCCAGCATTACCATCATGATGCTTGGAGACCATCATCATTTGTTTTCTCAGGTGCAAATGTTACTTGCCATCGGTTTCCCCAAGCTGATATAGCTCTTAGCTGGTGATTAATGTAGCTTAGAGCAGCTGGCATTTCTTCTCTTGGATAAGTAAATGTCAGAGTACAGTCGTCTGCATATCCATGGGATTCTGGGATGAAATGAAGAGTCATTGAAGTAGACATTCCATGACAATGGTCCCAGCAAAATTCCTCGTGGAACACTTGCCCCAATAGGATGTCTTGTTGATTCTGTTCCATCGAGAACTACCCTTAGAGATCTACCACGAAGGTAATCACTGAGGAGACATAGAGTAGAGCCTGCAATTCACAGTTCTTGCAGTTTTGCCAAGAGCCCCTGGTGCCACACTCGGTCGAAAGCACCGGTAATGACCAGTGCTACCACACAGCTGACATGGGATTCATCCACTGACTGGTACCATTTAGTGGAGAGGTTTAACAACAGATCAGCAGCAGAGTAAACTTTCGTGACACGTAACCAAAAAACTCTGTCATTTGTCTTGAGATTATTGTCTCAAGGATCTTTCCAGTGACTGACAGGAGTGACACTGGTCTGTAGTTGCTGATTTCTGCTCTGCTCTTCTTTTTGTGAACAGGGACTACATTTGCCTCTTTCCACAGAGAAGGCCATTTACTCTGTACTAGGCACTGCTGAAAGATGCGAGTTAGAGGTGCTGCTAGCTGGTCTGCATATCTTCTCAGCAATCTTGGGCTCAACTTGTTTGGGCCCACAGCCTTTTCTTTGTCAAGCGATTGAAGAAGGAAATGCACCTCCTCCTGCCTTATTGTCACCACTGACAGTTTTGACACCAAGGAGGGTACCTTGCTGAATCAGGAACTTGCATTTTGGTAGCAAAGTGTTTGGCAAAGAGGTCCGCTTTCTCTTGACTACTAGTAGAGGTGGTCCCATCCTGTTGATTTAGAGGTGGAATGAGTTCATCAGGCAGATAACCTTGTCTGTCCTTGACCAGGGACCACCAGGTTTTGGAGCCTACTCTACCTGTTGCTAGCTTTCTTTTTGTGTCCACCTCCCATTTAGCAATGGTCCACTTTTGAACGTCACCCACATGCCTGTGCAATTTCCTGTTATATGTGGTAGGATGCCTCTTATACCTTTGCCATGCCTTGTACTTAGCTAACCAAGCTTGTCTGTTAGCTTCGTCACTTTGCCGTGTCTTTGAGAATGTCGTTGTTCTCTGTAGATTAGATTGTCAGTGAAGGATTCTCACTTGTTGTCACATCCCTCTTGAAGAAGAGCATTCAATCATGGTGCGCGAGCTCATGGCAAAGTGCTGGCATTTTATCTTCTCTCTCCCATCTCCCTCTCTTTCCTCCCTCTCTGTCTCTCCTTCTCTCCCTCTCTCACTTTCTCTCTGTCTTCTCTGTCTCTCTTGTGTCGACCCTCTCTCTAACTCTCTCTCTCTCTCTCTCTCTCTCTCTCTCTCTCCTCTCTCTCTCTCTCCCTCTCCTCTCTCTCTTCTCTCTCTCCCTCCCCTCTCCTCTCTCTCTCCCCTCTCTCTCTCTGCTTCACATGACCTCTACACAAATTAAGTTATGTTCTGATAAACTTTATAGGACTGATAAAGGCCTTAGTAGGTAAAATGTTTCTTTAATACTATATCGTAAGTCCTTCACGTGTGTCTTTGCTCAGTTTTGATCTTAACAAAATTGGTTCAGACTTAAGACTGAAAGGGCAGGTTCTAGTCAGACATGTATTAAACAATAGAACATTTTATTTAGGAAACATTTCGCCCACTTGGTACTGATACCTAGAACTTTTTAAGTTCATGGCAGTTTATCGCGAGAGTCAAGAAATGTTGTCATAAAAGTGACTTTGATAGATGAGTTGATCAACAGTGATAATGTTGAGTGTTTGTGTCTCAGACACGATAACTTACATCAACAGTGATAATGTTGAGTGTTTGTGTCTCAGACACGATAACTTACATCAACAGTGATAATGTTGAGTGTTTGTGTCTCAGACACGATAACTTACATCAACAGTGATAATGATGAGTGTTTGTGTCTCAGACACGATAACTTACATCAACAGTGATAATGTTGAGTGTGTCTCAGACGCGATAACTTACATCAACAGTGATATTGTTGAGTGTTTGTGTCTCAGACACGATAACTTACATCAACAGTGATAATGATGAGTGTTTGTGTCTCAGACACGATAACTTACATCAACAGTGATAATGTTGAGTGTTTGTGTCTCAGACACGATAACTTACATCAACAGTGATAATGTTGAGTGTGTCTCAGACGCGATAACTTACATCAACAGTGATAATGTTGAGTGTGTCTCAGACACGATAACTTACATCAACAGTGATAATGTTGAGTGTTTGTGTCTCACACACGATAACTTACATCAACAGTGATAATGATGAGTGTTTGTGTCTCAGACGGGATAACTTACATCAACAGTGATAATGATGAGTGTCAGCATAGTTGCTGAATCCCCTTACATGTGTTGTATAGATTAGCTGAGCATTATAGTATCATCCATGTGTTTATATAGAAGACCCCTTAGGCCTGTGACTGTATGACGTCACGAGATGCAGCTTGAGTGTGAGCTAGCTACCTCGGTCTCAGTCAGCGTTTGACATAGGCTAGGACAAGGCAGAGGCTGGGCTCCATCTCCCATCATCACAGTCTGACAATATATCGTTACCATCCAACAAGTGTGTCTACCTTCAACCCTCGATAGGGTTGACCCGAGTTTGCAAAATAAGCCAGCTTCCAGTCTGTGGTGGGGGAGTCAGAACAACTGAGTCCAGTCCAGCCTAGCCTACTCCATTCAGTTCTTTTGCCTGCCAAGCCAGCTTCCACCTCTGCTGTGCTCATCGTGAGAAGTTCTCAAGCTATTCTGTGTGAAGGGTTAAGATAAGCCAGGTCTTACCCCAGTACTCAAGCAAGCCACGTGAGTACAGTCTTCATCGCTTGTGATTCAAGCTCCAAGCCATTCTGAGTGCTCTTTTTCATCCTTGTGGTGTTGTGGTATTTCGTGGGTGTATTTTAAGCCAGCCGGCTTAGAATTATCTTCGCGGCAGTGTGGTTGTCCTCAGTGAGGCTTACGCCGTTCAACCCATAGGCCCACTCACCACGTGTGTCTCACCACCCCCGGTCTTAGCCCGGTTAAGAACTCACCAAGCCATTATCCCACTCACCCAACCTCTACCAGTGTTTTGGTACACTACTAGGGGTTATAGCACCATATTTCAAGGACCACATAGGGGGTCAAGAGCTAGAGAGTGAAAGCCTCCTGTGTGTGTCTATCGTCGATTTAAGTGCAATTCTACGATCAAGTGTGCTGAGGAGCAGTGAGTCAGCAACCAGTCTCCTCTACACTCCACTACCATCAACCTTATTCTTCACCAAGTCGTTACAGCGATAATATTTTTCATAGAGACATTTGCGAGTGTTGAGACATTTCTTTTGTGTTTCCAGTGATTTTTTTTTCTCTTAGTGACATTCAGTGACTCTCGATCAGACTCAGTGTTTGTTTGCAATAATCTTTTTATCTCCTTAATTCAGTGTTAATTTTCGTGCATTATCTTATGTCTGTTGTGTTGTGTGTCTTTTTATACACTTGAAGTAAGTACTTAGTGTTTTTCCTTTGTTGTGTGTGCAACATATGAGCAGTATAGAACTTGTGTTTACACTTCAGAATCACCTAGTGCTCTCAGTGATCCAGTGAATTAATTCAGTAATTTATTTAGTTGTGTTCTGTATCACAACCCAGTGTTGTCTCAGTTATATATAATTTTTTCATCCCAGCATTTGTGTATTCTTGTTTTGTTCCCTGTGTGTTGAACATTCTTGTGTTCATATTCTTTCATTTAGCCAGTGTCTAATTTGTCTTATTTCCAGAGACAATAGTGCCATTGTTTTGTGCAAGATAATTATTGTCTTATCAAATTTTTCACACATCAAGTTTCATTGCAAGAAAATTCTAGTATTGTGTTTATGTTGATGTGTTGTGTTCTGCATCACTGTAAGTGTTCAAACCTTTTTGTTCTGTGTTTTAGCACCTATTATTTTTCATGTTTCATTGAACAAATTCACTCCTAGTGCAATTTTTAAGTTATTCTTTTAGAGAAAATTGTTCTTTTGCTTGTTAAGTGTTGCTTGAGTGCAGTTAAGAGTCAAAGTGATTGAGGTGTATAAATGGAAGACAGGAATAAATAAAGGGGATGTAAATAGTGTGCTGAAAATATCTAGCCTAGACAGGACTCGCAGCAATGGTTTTAAGTTAGAAAAATTCAGATTCAGGAAGGATATAGGAAAGTACTGGTTTGGTAATAGAGTTGTGGATGAGTGGAACAAACTCCCAAGTACCGTTATAGAGGCCAGAACGTTGTGTAGCTTTAAAAATAGGTTGGATAAATACATGAGTAGATGTGGGTGGGTGTGAGTTAGACCTGATAGCTTGTGCTACCAGGTCGGTTGCCGTGTTCCTCCCTTAAGTCAATGTGACCTGACCTGACTAGGTTGGGTGCATTGGGTTAAGCCGGTAGGAGACTCGGACCTGCCTCGCATGGGCCAGTAGGCCTTCTGCAGTGTTCCTTCGTTCTTATGTTCTCAGTTCATTCCTTGATATATTTCTTTTCTTGTGTGTGTAATAATTTTATTATTGCACATTGACTCATTTTGCAATAATTCTTGTGCAAATATTGTGTTGCCATTAAAGTTTTTCTTGCAGAAATTTTATGCAGTGTTGTGCAGTACTTTTTGATTAGCATTTGTTATTTACAATACTGCTACAGTTTATATCAGTGCAGTTTCATATGCTCTGTTCTGTGCATAATATTTTATTCTATCTGTGCCATTTTATTTTATTTCAGTGAATTGTGTCCCAGTTTGTTTTATTTTTGCACAAGCTTTATTGAGTCCATTTCATCATTTTATTGTGTGTTTCCCTGTTGCATTGAAAGTAAAGACAACTCATTGTGCCATTCATTCAATTTAAAGTAAAAGTTGAGCAAATCAGATTTGAGTAAAGTACAAGTTCTCTTGATTTTCAAAGTGTTTTTCATTCAATTGCGCATTTTTCTTGTATGAGTTTCTTTGCTTACAGTGTGACCTGTCAATTTTTAATTACTTATGCAGAATAGTTAAGCATTTTCTTCCCATTTAAGCTTATTGTGTCATTCTCTCTATTTTTCTTGCCTTTATGTCCTTCAGTAGTTCCCTGAGAACATGTCCCAGTCACTTTTGAACTTTCACTTAGTGTATCATGCCAGTCAAAGTCAATATGAATCAGTCCACAGTACCAACATTTCCTTACTGACTGAAAGACAATACCTAGCCCTTGAGCAATGAGTTTGTTCTCACAGATTGTATCTGAGATTTGTTAAAGTTCTGCGAAATGTGAAGTTCAGATTAAGTTCCTATAGATTCGTTCATTACTTATTAACGTAGCCGAGCGGTCAGGCACTAGTAACTCTGTCACTCCCATCTGTGTTCCACCTACACCTTCAGACTTGCAAGATAGTGCTCCATTGCCTCAAGTGTCCGGGGACACTCAGACTGCTTTGAGTGCACAGCCTATCCCTGCAATGTCTGCTAGTTCGAGTAGTAGTTTCTCCACAGGGGATGCCTTGTCAGAAAACAATTACTTGAAACTAGTAATGCCATCTCTTGTTGATGTGACATGCTGTCTGCAGAAAGACGTCTCTGTTACAGCTAGTGCTCTCACTAGAGTGTCTGTTGTTGTTCCTAATGTTCCAGATGGTGATCCCATCCTAGTTGACAGTAATCAGTGCATTGTAAGAAGTTATTTCTCGAGTAACTTTCACATGTTGTTAACGTTTGTAAGTGAAGTTTCTTTATAGCTGATACCTCGTGTCACTGTGTGCGACTCAGATTGAATATCAGCATTGTTGACCGTGTTCATTTATTTTCTCCTGTGCTTGCAGTTTGAGATAGTAGATTCGTTCTCCCTTGCTCATATTGCGTGTTATAGCGTTAATTTTTTCAACCGGGGCGAGCCATCCACTCCACCGAGTTTGTTCATTACTCCAGTAAGAAAGAACCGATCCCTTGTGTTCTGGTGATTCGAGTCCTGCCCCAGGAAGATCTTAGTCTTACTGTGAAGCCACCAGCACCCATTAGTGACTTTGTAATGAGCCAGGAATTACTGTATCGAACAGCCGAGTTGGGTACTCCAAGTAGAAGAGTTTACCAGTTAGTAATTCCTCAGTCACTAGTGAACGTAGCTCTACAGCTAGTTCATGATGCACCAGGTGTTGCACACCCTGGTATGGATCGTTCTGTGAAACAAGCCAGAATGAAATACTTTTGGCCACGTATGGCAACTGACATTTCCGAGTATGTTAAGAAATGTAGTGTTTGTATGCAACATAAAGGAAATGTCAATGGTCCTAATCCAATCCAAGTGTACCCAACCACTAGCGAACCGTGGGAAAGAGTTGCCCTTGACTTGTTAACCAATTTTAAATGTTCCCTCCAAGGCAACAAACATCTGTGTGTTATGATAGACCATTTCACCAGATATTGTGAGTTAGTTCCTATCGCAGATAAGACTGCAGAGACAGTAGCTAAAGCGTTTAAAGAACGCATTATCTGCAGGCATACCACCCCTAAGTCCTTAGTAACAGATAATGGAGGTGAATTCTGTAATGAGATTCTTGAAAATTTGTGTACTTTGTACAAGATCTCTAAATCCACCGTTGTTCCTCATCATCCTGCCAGCAATGGGTTAGCCGAACAAACCAATAAGAAAGTACTTGATGTCCTGAGAGCCACTATCAACCCCAATAGTGAAACTTGGGATGAAGTCATACCAGATGTTCAATGTGCCATATATTCTGCTTACAATGCTTCCATAGGTGATACTCCACATCATGCATTGTATGGTGTAGACAAGCGTTTACCCTATGAGTTGTTATATTCCACTCCAAAACCTAATTACAACCCTGATGATTTCGTAGCAACTCGTACCAGCATGGCTCAAAGTGTTTTTAGAAGAATCTGTGAAACACTTCACAAATCAACAGCAGAATTTACTAGAGTAACTAATAGCCGTGCTAAGCCATCAAAAGTCAAAGTAGGTTCGAGAGTAATGCTGACAAATTTCAACAAAACATCCGCAATGCCTAGCTCGATCAAAAGTTTGTCGACCTTATCGAGTTGTAGAACATATCTCTGGTAATAAGTATAAGGTTAGAGAAATTAGTACTGGTAAGTACAAAGAATCGCATTTAGATCATATGAAATTAGTATGTGATGTTGATGATATTGCTACCCAGACTAATGTGACAGATGCTGAAAATCCTCTTGACTCTGTACCCTCTACCTCAGATACTCAGCCAGATAATCAACCTGAATGTCGTTACTCCTTGCGTACTCGACAAGTAATGAGAAACCCACAAGTATCTTTTGTAGATATTCGTTCAAGTCTCCCTCAGTCAAGGCATGTGTTAGCCATTGCAGAGGAATTCGATCCTCCCAGAGATGATAACCATTCTGCATATGTAAACCTCACCCTCGCAGAATTGGGTTTAAATGTACATAGTCTGTATAACTAGATGTCCGAGATGAAGTAAATTGTCAACTGTTTGTTATTAACTGATTAGCTTTCAGAATTTTTTTTTTTCGTATTCACGTTCCCTCCGTATTCTGAGAATTTGACAGTAATGATCTGAGTGCGCACCAGATGCCTTTACTGCTAATTGCACCTTGTATATATATATTTATTCTTCCTCAGAATCCATAGAGTGCATGAATACAGATCGATCGATCAATTCCATCCCATATTGTACAATGATTTGTTCTTATAGTTTGTAATGCATTACGTTAAAACTCATTACGTTAAAAGTGATTACGTTAACACCCATTAAGTAAAACTCATTTTGTTAACATCCATTATGATACCATCCATTAGTTCTAAGTTATATATGAATTTGTTATTGTATAGAATCAGCCCAGAACCACCTGCCTGTTCAGCCTATAGATAGTAGTGTATGTCGAGACGACATACGTAACATGACCGAGCTGTCAGCATAGTTGCTGAATCCCCTTACATGTGTTGTATAGATTAGCTGAGCATTATAGTATCATCCATGTGTTTATGTAGAAGACCCCTTAGGCCTGTGACTGTATGACGTCACGAGATGCAGCTTGAGTGTGAGCTAGCTACCTCGGATAAGTCGGCGTTTGACATAGGCTAGGACAAGGCAGAGGCTGGGCTCCATCTCCCATCATCACAGTCTGACAATATATCGTTACCATCCAACAAGTGTGTCTACCTTCAACCCTCGATATCTCCATTTAAGAACCCCTACGATATGAGTGTTTGTGTCTCACACACGATAACTTACATCAACAGTGATAATGTTGAGTGTTTGTGTCTCACACACGATAACTTACATCAACAGTGATAATGTTGAGTGTTTGTGTCTCACACACGATAACTTACATCAACAGTGATAATGTTGAGTGTTTGTGTCTCACACACGATAACTTACATCAACAGTGATAATGTTGAGTGTTTGTGTCTCACACACGATAACTTACATCAACAGTGATAATGATGAGTGTTTGTGTCTCAGACACAATAACTTACATCAACAGTGATAATGATGAGTGTTTGTGTCTCACACACGATAACTTACATCAACAGTGATAATGTTGAGTGTGTCTCAGACGCGATAACTTACATCAACAGTGATAATGTTGAGTGTTTGTGTCTCACACACGATAACTTACATCAACAGTGATAATGATGAGTGTGTCTCACACACGATAACTTACATCAACAGTTTGGGCTTCTTCTACTCTTGTTCTGTCTCACTAACTTACTCTATCTCACTAATTTACTCTATCTCACTAATTCACTTTATCCCACTAACTTACTCTATCCCACTAACTCACTCTATCTCACTAACTTACTCTATCTCACTAACTTACTCTATCTCACTAACTCACTCTATTTAACTAACTTACTCTATCTCACTAACTCACTCTATTTAACTAACTTACTCTATCTCACTAATTCACTCCGTCCCACTAACTTACTCTATCCCACTAACTAACTCTATCCCACTAACTCACTTTATTCCACTAACTCTGTCCCACTAACTCACACTATCCCACTAACTCACTCTTTCTCACTAACTCACTCTATCCCACTAACTTTATTCCACTAACTTCATTCCCACTAGCTAGCTTTATTCCACTAACTCTATCCCACTAACTCTTTCTCACTAACTAACTCTATCCCACTAACTCACTTTATTCCACTAACTCTGTCCCACTAACTCACACTATCCCACTAACTCACTCTTTCTCACCAACTCACTCTATCCCACTAACTTTATTCCACTAATTTTATTCCCACTAACTTTATTCCCACTAACTTTATTCCATTAACTCTATCCCACTAACTCTTTCTCACTAACTCACTCTATCTCACTAATTCACTTTATTCCACTAACTCTATCTCACTTATTCATGATAATACCATTCATCTCGGGTTTATAGAGAAAGAATGGAAACCTATCTTTAGGGTAGGAATTCCACACGACTTGTGATACAGTTAGCTAATTAGGTTGTTAGTTGACAGTTCTTAGTTTCATACAAGGTTAAATCTACGAACTCTCGTATTTTATGTTAAAAAATAATTTCCCCATTAATCCTTCGTGAAACAAACAAATATGCCAAGAGGCAGAAACTCTGCTTATAATTTGTTTAATTTCTGTTTCTCCTGACAATTCTGTGTGGATCTCTCGCCTTGTGTTCAGTCAGCAACTACATACTTCCGGAGGTGTATGTAGGTTCTGACTGACTGAGATGTATGTCTCTCAGTGTATTTATGCTGAAAGTCAAGTTTAATCCATATTTTAGATATTAAAATATTCCTGAATGGGACTGAATAGGTTACATACAGGATTTAAACCAACTTAGCCAATGCTAGATGTGGCCAACACCAAGTATTTTATAGCTTATTCGGCGTTCATCAAGCACGCACTTCTTACATTCCTCTGTACCAGCCATGATGGCAGTTATAGCGGCACTCAGTCACTATGTAATTAGCTACCAGTTTATACATCGATTAACTGAGCGAGGGGTAACTCCAGCTCAGTTATTGTTATACTTACACCCCTGGCTGAAGACAATTTTCTCGTTAGCAGCCTGAGAACACATATCAGTCTTTCTTGTATAAGTTATAAGCCAACAGCAGTGAATGAACTCGCTTTGCCATCTCATTATTAATCTGATTTACATTGTATTTTCCTATATTGTTGCTCTACTAGACTGTACATATTGTAAAGATTGGTTCTGAGAATATTCAGGTGCTCAAAAAACTAAACTTGGTGCTTGTCTTTGCTTTTGTTCTCGTGGTTATTTCTTTATCGGGGGATTTAAATTACGGTCAGAAACTACAACTTTCATTTATACCTGTGCTCACAATGCTAGACACACTAACGTTAATTATGCTGTTCCACTACTTGCTCTCGTGTCTGACTGGAAGCTTGGAGGGCTGGAAAAATTGCAGAACGAAGCAATGAGGATCATCCTAGGGTGCCCTCATACTGCCAAAATTTTAAATATGCGGAAAGAATTTGATATTCCAAGCATCAGAGATCGTGTTACTGAAAGAAATATCCTCACTGGGGTCAGTATGCCTAGGCTAGCCCATTCAAACCCCTGCACAGGAGCCCTCCAAACTTTCCTCAACACTGGTGAACATCCTTTCAGATGGATCGAGAAAACTGGAACCGACCTCCGCATGAACATACATCGCCACTCCACCACCCTTCCGGGTCAACAGGAAGGGTAGTGGAGTGGTGATGGATGTCAGAGAAAATTTAAACTGTTGTGTTAGACAAGATATTAGATTAGAAACATCGAACACATAATCTGTTAGGCTACAGTTTCTAGAGAGCGTGAAAATTTAATTTTGGGTGTGATTTATAGGCCCCCAAACCATGATAGAGAGTGCAGTAAGCTGCTATGGGACGAAATTCATAAGGCACCTAGATATGAAAATATTCTTGTAATGGGAGATTTTAACTTTAAATAAATTGATTAGAACAATGTGACAGGAAATCTTGAGTCTAGTGACTTTCTTGATACGGTTCAGGATTGCTTTTTAAAACAGTTTGTGACAGAACCAACTAGAGGAAACAACTTGCTTGACTTGGTTCTTGCCAACAAAGAATCACTAATTAATAATCTTGAGGTTAATGATGAGCTTGGGGAAAGTGATCACAAATCACTTAGTTTCATTATATCACGGAATTACCCAGATATCTGCAATCAAATCTCTGTCCCAGACTTCCACCTGGCCGATTTCATGGGACTGAAAAATTACCTGGGTGGGCTGAATTGGGATGACCTGACTGTGGGTCAAGTTAGTGGTGTTGGTTGCCAATATGACGTTTTTCAGAGCATACTTCTAGCTGCCCAGACAACTTTTGTTCCGAGTAGGGAAATTGGATCTAATAAAAACGATCCCAAATGGCTAAGGTCGCAAGGGACTCGAAGACTAACCCAAAAGAGTTCTTGCAGGTATACATAGGGACAAGATAGGCCCATTTAAGAGTAACTCAGGTCAGATCACTGACAGTGATAAGAATATGTGTGAAATTTTCAATACTTACTTCCTCTCAGTTTTTACCCAGGAAGATACTAGCGAAATTCCAGAAATAATAAATTATGTAGAACAGGATGATAATAATCTATGCACGATTGGGGTAACTAGTGACATGGTCCTCAGACAAATAGAGAAATTAAAACCTAACAAATCCCCAGGTCCTGATGAACTGTTTGCAAGAGTTTTACAGAAATGTACAGAGGAACTTAGCATACCTTTGGCTAATCTTTTTAACATATCACTACAAACTGGCATAGTGCCAGATAAGTGGAAAATGGCAAACGTAATACCTATTTACCAGGCAGGTGACAGGTCCTTGGCTTCGAACTATAAACCACTGAGCCTTACCTCCATAGTGGGAAAATTTATGGAATCAATAATTGCCGAGGCAATTCGTAGCCATCTGGAAATGCATAAATTGATCAATGATTCTCAACACGGTTTTACAAAGGGGTGTTCCTGTCTTACGAATTTACAAACTTTTTTCACTAAGGTGTTTGAGGAGGTAGATCATGGTACTGAATATGATATTGTGTATATGGCTTTCGATAGAGTTCCACATCAGAAGCTATTGAGGAAACTTAAGGCACACAGAATAGGAGGAGAAACTTTTTCCAGGGTAGAGGGATGGTTGACAAATAGGCAGCAGAGAGTTTGCATAAATGGGGAGAAATCAGAATGGGGGCACGTCACAAGCGGTTAGTGTTGGGCCCCTTGTTGTTCACAATTTATATAAACGACATAGATGGGGAAATAATGATATAAACAAATTGCTGATGACACCAAAATAGGCCGTCCAATTCATTATAATGAGGACATTAGAGCACTCCAGGATGATTTGAATAGACTGATGCAATGGTCGGAGAAGTGGCAGATGCAGGTTAATATAGACAAATGCAAAGTTCTAAATGTTGTACAGGTTAAATAACCATGCACAAATAAACTAAATAATGTAGATCTTAATGTTACTGATGCGAAAAGGATTTAGGAGTTCTTGTTAACAGTAATCTAAAACCCAGACACAGTGCATTAGTGTTCGCAATAAAGCTAACAGAATCCTTGGCTTCATGTCAAGAAGCATAAATAATAGAAATCTTCAGGTTGTTCTTCAACTCTATATATCTTTGGTTAGGCCTCATTTAGATTATGTTGCACAGTTCTGGTCACCGTATTACAGAATGGATATAAATGCTCTGGAAAACGTACAAAGGAGGATGACAAAGTTGATCCCATGAATCAGAAATCTTCCCTATGAGGATAGACTAAGGGCCCTGAATCTGCACTTTCTACAAAGGCGTAGAATCAGGGGGGATGTGACTGAGGTGTATAAATGGAAAACAGGAATGAATATAGGGGATGTAAATATTTTTTAGTTTTTATTAACACATCGGCCGATTCCCACCAAGGCAGGGTGCCCAAAAAAAGAAAAACTTTCATCATCATTCACTCCATCACTGTCTTGCCAGAGGGATACTTTACACTACAGTTATAAAACTGCAACATTAACACCCTTCCTTCAGAATGTAGACACTGGACTTCCCATCTCCAGGACTCAAGTCTGGCCTTCCAGTTTCCCTGAATCCCTTCATAAATGTTACTTTGCTCACACTCCAACAGCACGTCAAATATTAAAAACCATTTGTCTCCATTCACTCCTATCAAATACGCTCACGCACGCTTGTTGCAAGTCCAAGCCCCTCGCACACAAAGCTTCCTAGGCCGACCCCTACCCCGCCTTCCCTCCACTACAGATTTATACACTCTCGAAGTCATTCTATTTTGTTCCATTCTCTCTACATGTCCGAACCGCCTCAACAACCCCTCCTCAGCTCTCTGGATAATAGTTTTGGTAATCCCACACCTCCTAATTTCTAAACTACGAATTCTCTGCATTATATTCACACCACACATTGCCCTCAGGCATGACATCTCCATTGCCTCCAGCCTTCTCCTCGTTGCAACATTTATCCCTCATGCTTCACACCCATACAAGAGTGTTGGTACAACTATACTCTCATATAATTTGCACTTAGGAGTCTGTGGAGACAAAGTTCTTTGTCTCCACAGACTCCTAAGTGCACCACTTACCATTTTCCCCTCATCAATTCTATGATTCACCTCATCCTTCATAGACCCATTTACTGACACGTCCACTCCTAAATATCTGAATACATTCACCTAAAAATATCTAGCCTAGACAGGACTCGCAACAATGGTTTTAAGCTGGAAAAATTCAGATTCAGGAAGGATATAGGAAAGCACTGGTTTGGTAATAGAGTTGTGGATGATTGGAACAAGCTCCGAGTGCCGTTGTAGAAACTAAGACGTTGTGTAGTTTTAAAAATAGGTTAAATAAATACATGAGTAGGTGTGGGTGGGTGTGAGTTGGACCTGACTAACTGGTGCTACTGGTTCAGATGCCGTGCTCCTTTCTTAAGTGGAGGTGACCTGACTGGGTGGGCCATTGGTCTAAGCCGGGGGTTGATATGGACCTGCCTCGCATGGGGCAGTAGGCCTGCTGCAGTGTTCCTTCTTTCTTATGTTCTTAAGTAAGGCAACAGCGGCACTTCCCCGCTCCATGGGATATTACCCCGTTCTAAACTACCATTCCTCCATTTCCCCCCAAAATACTTCTTAAATCACAGCCAAAGCTTCGTCTTGGAGCCAAACAGAATGCCTTAAGCTGTATTGATAAGTTAGTCACACAGGACACTCTCTCACAAATTATTTACGTTAATGGTTCTGTTCACCAGTCCACTGGTGCAGCTGGTAGTGCTGCTGTTGTTATACAGAGTGATGGCTCTCATAAAGAAATTGGAGAACGTATCAATAAATGGGCCTCTACCCTTCAGACAGAACTGTTTGTCATACTCCTTGCACTCAGATGCGTCCATGTATCTAAGGCTGACACTTTACTTGTAACTGATTCTCTGTCATCCGTAAATGCTTTAAACTCAGTAAGTATAAATTGTGGCATGCTTGGTTAAGAAGCCAGAAACACGCATGGTAGGATTGTGGACAGTGGACTCAGAGTGCACATGCTGTGGATTCCATCTCACATTGGTCTTCAGATGCTTGATAGAATAATCTTGGGTTGTCAGGTAGCAGTTTGAGAACAATAATGCGAAAAAAACTTCAAATGAACTTCATCGACTTAATTAAGACTCAGGGAGATTGACACCAGTCAGTCCATCTATCATCATTCCATCATGCAGGAGGAACCACATGCTTATGGAGCATCAAACAAAATAAGCAGACTCTTGGATGTCACTACCGCCCGGCTCCGGCTGGGTTACAAGTATCTTTGGCAGGTTAAATCACCACCACCAGATGTAGACCAAACGAAATGTAAACTTTGCCAGATGGACTATTGTCACACCCTGCGTCATTATGTACTGGAGTGCGATAAAATTAATGAATTTAGAAACAATTCACTCAGAAATATTCAAAAAATGGCAAAGTATTTTATCCATATGTATATTGCAGACCCTTCTGGAGAATTACCCTGACTTTGCTAGCTGTAAATAAGCTTTACCACGTTTTGTGTGTGTGTGTGTGTGTGTGTGTGTTGTGGTTGTGTGCGTGTGTATGGTGTGTGTTGTGTGTGGTTTGTGTGTGTGTGTGTTTTGTGTGTGGTTGTGTGTGTGTGTGTGTGTGTGTTGTGTTTTTGTTGTGTGTGTGTGTGTTGTGTGTGTGGTGTGTGCGCGCGCGCTCGTGTGGGTGTATGACCCACTTAATATTTGTATTTATAACTCATTACAAAATTGTGACCAGGTGTGGACGTATCAGTGGTTCATTACTTTGTAATTTGCTCATGACTGTAACCATGTATAGGAGTGAAGCTGATTCATTACCTCTGTAACTTGCCATGATTGTGACCAGATCTACCTGGAGTTCATTACCTTTGTAATAGTTCAGCTAAACATAACTTTGAGGGTCCAGTCCCTGGACCCATTATGTACCTCTGTAACCTTTTGACCACCGCCAACAGGATGGGTATGGGGTGACTACCGCCCACAGGATGGGTATGGGGTGACTACCGCCCACAAGATGGGTATGGGGTGACTACCGCCCACAGGATGGGTATGGGGTGACTACCGCCCACAGGATGGGTATGGGGTGACTACCGCCACAGGAATGGGTATGGGTGACTACCGCCCCCAGGAGGGTTTTGGGGTGACTACCACCCACAGGATGGGGGTTTTGGGTGCCTACCGCCCACGGATGGGTTTTGGGGTGACTACCGCCCACAGGTGGGTATGGGTGCTACCCCCACAGGATGGGTATGGGGTGACTACCGCCCACAGGATGGGTTTTGGGGGGCATAATAAATATTATCCCAACATTGAACTCACGATCACCAACTTATATAGACACAAAGTGGAATTAGGACATTTATAAAGAAACATTTTCCCCCACAGGCTTTATGCTTGTCCAGGCGGGCGAATATTTCTTGAAGGGAAAATTTGTGAATATTTTTAAGATTTTTTTGGCCAAAAAGCAACAGTGACTTATATTTGGGCACCCGTGATTTGTGACTCCCCGTGAAGGTTTTTGAATGAGTTAATCAGGATAAAGTGCAGAAATTTAGGTCGAACCCGGAAAAACATTCTCATATGAAAAAATTTGGTGTCATTTGGTGGTGAAATAAATCCTAAATCATGCTTTAATTTAAAACCCATTTTTCGAGGAGGGGGCGGTGTAATTAATTATTATCGACCAAAACTGGTGCTGTTGCCTCTAATATTTCAAGTGTCGAGATTCATTAATTGGCAGACATGGTCTGGATGCACTTGCTAAATGCATTCAAAGTCGTGGAGACAGTGAACTACACATTTATCTTTCAGATAAGTCTCAAACTGACGAAACCTATTTCATTCAGTTTGGAACCAGAGCTGCAAATGTTCCACTTAACATAACGCTAAACGGATCATCCATCACAAGACTCACAGAGGGAAAATTCCTAGGAATCCACCTTGACAATAGCCCCAAATTCCAGTCACATATACAACAAATTTCCAAGAAAATCTCTAAGACAGTAGGCATACTATCAAAGAAACGGTACTATGTTCCACAATCAGCTCTCCTTGCACTGTATCATTCACTCTTCTACCCTTATCTCACATATGGAATTTGTACATGGTGATCAACAACATTAAACTACCTAACACCACTAATATCCCTGCAAAAGGATGGAGATCCTGCAATACTTGTACTAACAATTCCCACCAAGTGAGGGGAACATAATAGAAGTACAGCGTTTTCTTCCAGCAAGAAGGACGCAACCCTCACCACCCACTGCTGTCCTCACAACACTCGCCAAACTTCAACAAACACGGCTGCCACCCCAAGCAAAGGGATGACTCCTATCTTGGATTCAACAAACTGGAGATGCAAGACCCGGAGATGGAGAAATTTATCAAGATACAGGAACAAAAAATCGCCACATTAACTCGAGAAATGCAGGAATTAAGAACATCAAACGACACACTCACCCAAGAAGTACAACTAAAAACCGCCAACGCTAAGTTCCTTGATAGAATCACAACTCTAGAAGGCAAAATGCACACAATAGACCAACAAAGTAACAACCACACTGAAACTGAGCACACCATCAACCTCCTTAGAGGGTAAGTCACTAAACTAAATACCAGCCTCATAGAAGATCACGAGTGGATCTCCAACTCGCCGATGTCATCAACAACTTCCAAGACCATAATGACCAACAACAGCTATCTGAAGCTGTTGTAGTTAATATCCACCATCTCCCACTTACAGTCACCCAAGAGACATACATGGAAACCATCCTACAGCTTGTCAAGGACCACTTTCACCTAAACATACCTAGTGATGAAATAAAAGATTGCAAACTGATGGGCAATCACGCAGGGAAAAAACAGTGGTATTAAAATTCAACACCAGCTTACAACTATTATGACAAAATTACAGAGGCATTGGAAGACGACCAAACGCAGATGTGATTTACACAGATTTTGCAAAGGCGTTTGACAAATGTGATCACTGAGTGATAATCAGCGCACAAAATGAGAGCCATGGGCATTACGGGAAAGGTAGGCAGATAGATTTTCGGGTTCCTAACACACATAACACAAAAAGCAGTAGTAAATAGAGCAAGATCCAACATCAAAGAGGTCAAAGGATCAGTGCCCCAAGGCACTGTCCTGGCACCCCTGCTGTTTCTCATCCTCATAGTAGATATAGATAAAAACACTCGTCACACTTTTGTATCATCATTTGCAGATGACACTAAAATAAGCATGAAAGTCACTATGGTAGAGGACATTGAAAAATTACAGGAAGACATAAGCAGGGTTTTCCAGTGGGCAGTGGAGAACATGACGTTGACTGGTAGTAAGTTCCAGCTGCTTAGGTATGGAAAGAATGTAGAACTCAAAAGGAACACTATATACAAAACTCAAGAGGGTCACCAAATAGAACGAAAGGAACACGCAAAAGACCTGGGAATAATTATGTCAGCCGACCTTCCTTTTAAAGACCATAACAAGACAAAGATCACAACAGCCAGGAAGATAATTCTTACTGATAATTCTTACTGCGGCTTTTTGTTGGGTTATTATTGGCTTCAGTTGTATTGCTGCTGTTGATCCCCAGGCACAAATGGCATAGGTGAAGTAGGGATAGATGAGTAAATAGTATAGTGTGAATAGGGCTGATTGTGGTACGTAGTAAAGTATCTTGGATCCCAGCCATTTTTTTATTATGTGTTGGATATAGGTGTTGAATTTCAGATTGCTGTCAAGGTGTAGGCCCAGGAATTTGCCCTCATTATGTTTAGTAATAGGAATGTTGCCAATCATTATGTTCAGATGTGCAACACCTGCTGTTACAAAACATTATATAGAAGGTTTTGTTAGTGTCAAGTGTAAGTTTATTGACAGTCATCCAGGCTGATATTTTTAGTAGATCTTCGTTAACAAAGGTGTAGAGTGAGGCAAGATTTGGGTTGGAGATGGCATAAGTAGTGTGGTCTGCAAAGAGAATTGGTTTCAAGTGTTGTGATACGTTGGGAAGATCATTGATATAGTATAAGAGGAAGAGCAGGGGACCAAGGACATTTCCCTGTGGCACTCCAGTATCAAGTAGCCGTATTGATGAGGTTGTGTCCTTAACGGAGACTTATTGATACCTGTTAGTAAGGTAGGATTTGAAATATGTAAGTGTGTGTCCTCTTTTACCGTAATGGTCAAGTTTGTGGAGCAGGATGCCGTGATCTACTGTATCAAAAGCTTTTCTTAGGTCAATAAAGAGTCCTAATGGATATTCCTTATTTTCCAATGCTTTGTAAAGCAGGTCTAGCATTTTTACAATTGCATCGTTTGTGCTTTTTCTTTACTGAAGCTTGAGTATGCTTTGTGCTGTTATAAACGAATATAATCTCTTGTGCACGAGTTTCTCGAAGATTTTGGATATCAGTGGTAAGCTTGGTATTGGCCTTGCAGTTATTTACATCTGTAGGGTCACCACCTTTATGTATTTGTGTAACCCTTGCTGTCTTGAGTAGTGTCGGGAAAGTGCTAGTTTCTAGTGATCTGTTAAAAAGTAATGAAATAGCAGGCGAAAGGACATAAGCCGCTCCCTTGTACAATAATGGTGGGACTTGTGACAGATTCCCTGACTTATTTTTAAGTGAGTTGATGATTGCGGTGACGTCAGTGGGCTCGGTAGGTGCAAGATAGAAGGAGGATGGGAAATTCCCAACATCCATATCTATGAAATCTGAGGTACACGTTAACGAGTGTCTTACCAAAACAAGACAAAACCTACTCTATTGACTAAGAAAACTACGCAATAACCAAAAACGTCCATCAGTGCTTTGTGAGGAAAGGTAAAATCGTAGTTAGGAAAGAGCAGCCCAATGGAAAGAGGTATTTTATCTCGACGGAATACGAACTGAAAAAAATTCTAATCGATGCTGGTTTAAGTGAGTGAGAGTCAGATAGATCTTCCAGCCACCGTCCACCACCAGTGTTACCAACTACTCTAGAACTCATATACTCACAGAAATTTGTTCCCTAAATCCTAATACTCTGATGCTACTTTTATTACTTTTCTTTATTATTTTTGTATATACGTATTACTATAATTGTTTATTACGCAGTTAATAACTGTCTTAATTTTCCCATCACCGCTCTACCTCATAGTTATAATTGCTATTAATCACTACAAGATCACTTTCTTGCTTCTTTAAAAAAGTATATATATTTACTTTTTATATTGGTATTTGAACTTATGACTGCCCTATTTTACCATTTACAATTTTCTTAATATCTGTTGCTACAGTTTAGTTTTTTAATATCTGTTGTTGCCAGATATTACCCTTTACAATTTATTAATATCTGTTCGCCAGTTTATTTTTATATCACTACTAAAATTCATATATATACATTGTATTTAACTGTCTATTGCAAACAGCTTATGTTAACTTAAGTGCAATTACAAGTCACAATCTGGTGCTACATTACCTGGAGTTTACCTGGAGAGAGTTTCGGGGGTCAACGCCCCCGCGGCCATCTGTGACCAGGCCCTGGTGGAATCATCCCTTGATAACAGCTGTTGCTGCACAGGCTGCAAGCAAACCAACGTACGAAGCATCACACAGCCGCCAGTATCAGGAACTGACGTTTAGTGATTGTCCAGTGCAGCTTGAAGACTGCCAGGGTCATTTGGTAACCCCCTTGATTATTGCTGGGAGGCAGTTGAACAGTACTCGGCCCTCACACTTAATTTAATGGTCTCTAACGTGCTAGTGACACCCCTGTTTTTCATTGGGGGATGGAGCATCGCTGCCAGTCATTATCTTATAAACCTTTCCCAATAGATTTATACTTTTGGTTTAAAATTTTAGTTCATTTGTTTATTAGTTTTTACAATTGACCAACATTCATTAATTTCCAAATGTCCAATCATCTCCTTATTACAAATATCATTATTGGAACTCAACACAATATAAATAATTGTTATTTTTAAACCAAATGCTGCCCGATCTGTTAACAGCACACAAAAACCCGCACTGTCCTAAGTAATGCCAGAAATATTACAGTTTTGTTGCAATATCAGGTCCCAGGTCACTATGATGACCTCCTGGCACTCCTTGAGTCCCTAAGGACAACTTTCTCCTGTATTATTCTCCTGAACCCCCCTATGTAGGACGCAATAGATATATTCTCACTACCAGGATACACAACAATCCACAACTGCAGACCATACCAAGTTGGGGGAGGTATTGCCATCTATTACTCTAATGAACTATCATGTTGTAACAACATTTGCTTAATTGATGAATATGGAGAATACAGTTTTGCTACTTTTACTGTAAAAAAACTTAACATTCCTACAACAATCGGCGCCATATACCGGATGCCACACACAAGCATCCAAAATTTTAGCGATAAATTAAAAACAATAACAAACAACCAGATGAACAAGCACCACCTAACTTGTTGCACTTGTTGCTAACTGCAACAAGTGCATCCATAATTGACCATATGTGGACAAATATACCAGCTCCCCTTAAATAAATCAGGGATAATCACAGACTGACCATTACCCTACCTTCCTCCTAGCAAGCATCTGTAAACAACCAATGGGATTCAAGAAGTTCTCCTTTAGACTCCATGATGAGGCATCACTAATTAACTTCACAACAGAGCTAAGTACAGTGGACTGGCCTACAGAATTTTCCACTGCCAATGGTATCGATGATTGGGTACATATATTTCTTAACAAATTACTTAGACTATATAATAAACATTGTCCCATAAAAACGAAACAGATTACGAATAAACGACTAGGTTGCCCATGGCTAACTAACAGCAAACTAAGATCCATTGATATGAAACATCAATATGAAAAGCTATATAGACAGGGCTTAATAAACAAATAAACATTATGCATCAGTCCTCACTAAACTAATAAGAAAGGCTAAGCAATTGTACTACTCTAGCAGATTCACCGAAACAAGACCTGGAAGACACTCTCCCAGGTTCTGGGCACCCACAAACTGAAAAAAAAAACTAGGCATATTGTCCTAGCTAAACTGAATGAACCACAACTACAGCTTGTTGATGCAATTAACAAGATAAATGACTTTTTCTTAACCATAGGATCAAATCTCGCCAGTAAAATCCCAGGTAAAAACGCCCGAGAGAATGATCACTTTGATAGGAATTTCCCATCTTACTTCTATTTTGCACCAACCGAGCCCACAGAAGTCACCACGATAATTAAGTCGCCTAAAAATAAATCAGGAAATCTAGCTCAAGTCCCACCATTGTTCTTTCGCCCAGTATTTCATTACCAAATCACTAGCAACCAGCACTTTCCCCACGTTACTCAAGTTAGCAAGGGTAACATCAATACACAAGAGTGGTGACCCCACAGATGTAAACAACTGCAGATCAATATCAAACTTACCATTGCTATCCCAAATCTTCGAGGAACAACGCAAAACATCCTGAATCCCTGCCAATTTGGCTTTAGGAAAAACAAAAGCACAAACAACGCAAATGTAAAATTGCTAGACCTGCTTTACACAACACTTGAAAAAATGAATGTCCACTAGGACTCTTTATCGACCTAAGGAAAGCTTTTGACAGTAGACCACAGCATCCTACTTCACAAAACTTGATCATTACGGTATAAGAGGCCATGTTCTTAGGTATATCAAATTCTGCCTTACTAACAGACATTAGTAAATTTGAAGCTATGTCATTGAGGAATTGGTTCAGCTGCTTTGGTCACAGGGAACTTGAACATAACAACTGTCCCACAATTTTGGTCCTCGTTACCTGGAGTTTTACCTGGAGTACCTTACACAAGTGTAGAAAATCTCAAGTTGATTGGATGAGACGTTCACGAGTTATGAGCGAAATAATACTGGAGTCATTCGCTGCCTGACCACGGTAGAGTGCAGTTGTGCTCTGCACACCTCTGCTGTTTTCAGGCGAGCTACCTTGTATCAACATGGCGCTGAGTGTGAGGAGGCGCGTAAATACTATTGGTATTGAGCTGCTTCGTGGGGCGATTTCACCCTCTTCAGCGCAAGTCTTACTCCCAACAATCATTAGGGAGACCTATGGAATCCAGGACGATGAGGTGTATGGTGTAGCCCTGAATGGGGCTTACAGAATCTTCGTCAAACTGAATTCCATGTCCGTGTACGAGTCTTTGCTGACGAGATTCCAAGACGTGAGTCTTGACGCTACTCCAGTTGTGAAGGTGCGTTTGATCGACGTATCTCGCCACTTTACGTGGGTTAAGATACGTAATGTCCCATTTGAGGCAGATGAGGCTGACATCAGGAGTGTTTTTGAGACATATGGAACCGTACATCTGGCACAAAAGGGCAAGTGGACGGCAGGTGGCTTACATGGGTCGTCCGGAGGGTACCTTTTCCCTGAAGATGACTCTGAGACATCCCATACCGTCTTACGTCGTGTTGGAGGACTTCAGGACGCAAGTTATGGTATCGTATGCCGGACAGAGACGTACGTGCAGAATATGTGGGGCATACGACCATATGGCGGCAGAGTGCGTGAAGCTGAGGAGGGCGCCAGCGCAAACTGGTGAAGCACCAGTTACCAGCGTGATAGCTGTTGAGAGCCCCTCGCGAAAGCAAGGGCTTGGGCGCTTTTGGAGTGAAGAGGTGGAGGATTCCAAAGAGGAGACTGGCATGTGTGAGGTAAGCTGTGATGTAAAAGGATCTGTTACTAGACAAGGGAAAAGTACAGAAGTGCATGTGCAGGAGGAGGTGCAGGCTCTAGAGGAAGAGCTTCAGGAAGTGTTAAGGACATTGATGCCACCTGCAGAGGATGTTGTTCCTGAGCTGGTGAGAGGCATGGCGTTGCCTGTAGAGGAATGTAAGGATAAAAACCATAGCAGGGTTGACGGGCCAACTAGTAAGAGTGAGTTGTCGCCGTGTGCTGTGGAACGAGGCGTGGTGGAGGTTGAGGTACATCGTGAGGGAACCTCAGAAGATAACATGGATGTAGAGGGCATCACGAGGAAGAGAGCGGCGGCGTCAGACTCAGATGATGTCCTGACGCCGGCGCAGAGGTCTGGGAGGAAGGAAGAGCAATGTCGAAGTAGTCACGATAAGAGGCATCGCAAAAAAGGGGGGGGGGGGTTGATGGTGTGAAGCCTTGTGCTGGCTCTGGGGCAGGAGGCCCTGGGATGAATGAAGAGAGGAGGAAGGGTTGGAAACTATAAAGAGGCCTTAGGTGTATGACTGTGAACGTAAATGGACTGTGTAATAGTGTGAAGAAGGAATAGTTTCGAATGTTTCTGTATAAATATAGGGTGGATGTAGTGTTCCTGCAAGAACACAATTTCAAGGAGGGAAGAGTGCTCGAGGTGGAGGGGTTTCAGGTCATGACTCTGCCATCTGCACGTCTGAAAGGTGGTGTGGGTATATTGATCAGGGAGGCAAGCCCGTTTGTGTTGCTAAGAAGTGAGGGGGGAGGGGGGGAAGAGTATTGCGCGTGGATGGGTGGTGGATGGGGCAGAGGGTATCTTTTGTAAGTGTGTATGCACCAGCAGAAAATGATGTGAGGGTAAAAAGGGATTTTGTATGTGAAGAACTAGTTTTCTTCTTACGTGGTTTACCTGCAGTGGCCATCGTTGGTGGGGACTGGAACTGCGTTATTAGGAGGGCTGACGTGGAACCAAAAGGGGCGGGGCACGTGTCGGCGGCCTTGCGAGATGTTTTGAGGGATATTCAGTTGCGGGATGCGGTTGGAGGAGGGGCGTGGGAGGTAGAGCACACTTTTGTAAGACGGGGTTACGCTGCTAGGTTGGATAGGCTGTATATATCTCAAGGGGTGGGGCTGACATTTTTCCGTACAATAGAAGTAGCTTATTTGGATCATCGGGCGGTAGTAGCAGAGGTGGCGTGGGAGTCACTAGCAGGTATATCTAGGGGTTATTGGAAATTAAATACAAGTGTGTTAGGTGATGAGGAGGGGATAGAGGGATTTGCAATGCTGTGGGAGGGGTTACGTGCAGAGATAAATGGGGTAGAGGATGTGGTGATGTGGTGGGATGGTGTGACTAAAGAACGGATTAAGCAATATTACGTAAAGGAAGGGAAACATATCAATTCTTTAAAATATGGGCTTGCTAACTATTTGGAGGATAGATTACGGGGTTGTTATGCGAGGGGGCGGTGGCGGGCACTTATCCAATGGATGATATTATGGCAATTAAAGGGAGGCTGCGTGAGGTACAGGATGAGAGGTTCCAAGCAGTGCGGGTACAGGCGGGGGTGGAAGAGGTGTTATGGGGCGATAGACCTTCATCGTGCATATTGCGTAGGCAGAAACAAAGACAGCAGGCAATGACTATTCCATGGTTGGAGGTTCATGAGTCGATAGGAGGGTACAGGGAGGGGCAGGTCATACAAGCTACGGAAGGAATGGAGGCGTTTGCTGACAAGTGGTATGAGAAGTACTGGCAACGAGAAGGGGTAGAGGATGGGGTTTTAGAACAGGTGTGTGGGAGTGTGGTATGTCAGTTGCGTAACAGTGATAGGGAAGCACTGGGTGGGGAAATAACTGAGGGGGAAATATGGAGGGCTTTAAGTGGAATGCGAAAGGGCAAAGCACCGGGAATTGATGGACTCCCAGCAGAGTTTTATCAGCAGCATTGGGAATTATTGAGGCATTTTCTGGTTAGGTTATTCAATTGCATGAAGGAGAGAGGTGAGCTGGGTGAGAAGCAGGCAACGGCTGTCGTTGTATTGGTACCGAAGGGTAAGGGGCAGCATACGCTTCGGGATTACCGGGCGATCTCGTTGTTATGCGCAGATTATAAATTGTTTGCGAAGATTTTGGGAAATCGGGTCAAGTGTGTGGTGGGGTGGGTAGTATCAAAAACTCAGTTTGGTTTGCCAGGGAGGTCTATGGTGGAGGGGCATGGGTTACTTAGGGATTTCGTGGAGGCAAAAGGGGGGGGGAGGGAGGGAGGTTTGGTGGCGCTCGATTGGCAAGGGGCATACGATAGAGTGGATCGGAAAGCATTGAAAGCCATCCTCAGGGGTCAGGGGTTTGGGGAAGAAATAGTGAGTTGGGTTGAGGCGTTGTATGGAGGTGCAATGGCGAGGGTACAGATTAATGGTCGATTGGGTGGGAAGATTGTAATGGGTAGGGGACTTAGGCAGGGGTGTCCAATGTCACAATTATTGTTTGCGTGCGTACAGGACCCCTTTTATAGATTGATGGAGCAGCGTATGTGTCACGTAGAGGGACCAGGGTGTGAGGTTGCGAGGGTTTGGCCAGTTTTAATTGGGTATGTGGATGATACAACTGTTCTGATCAGGGAGGGGATGTCAATGGACACATTAGACGGGGTAGTACAAATGTTCGCAGGGGCAACTGGTATGAGGGTAAATTCAGATAAATCCATGGTCATGGGGTTAGGAGCTTGGGCGGGTAGGGTTGATTGGGGTAGTGCAGTTGTGAGGAGGCAGGTGAATTCGTTAAAAATTTGCGGTCTTATTTATGCAGACGATCTAACTGTGGCACGCATGGAAAACTCGCTTAGGATGGTAGAAAGGATTCAGGGACACTTGGGTGCATTGCGACCTTATCATTTGACCCTTGTGCAGCGTGCCATTGTTATTAATATCTTACTGTATAGCAAAGTATGGCACGTGGCAGCTGTGTTCCCATTAACTGGGCCAGCAATAACGAACATACTTAGGAAGGTTTTTAAATTCTTGTGGGGTTCGAGCTGTGATTGGATTAAAAGGGATGTGGTAATGTTACCTGTAAGTAAGGGGGGGCTGGGATTGCTGGACTTAAAGCGGAGGGTCAAATGTGTCTTCATTAAAAGGGAGGTGATGAGGGAAAGTGTGGGTGGGGAGGGTTTGGCCAGGATCCATAACAGATTGCAACGGATGTATACAGGGATCGAGAGCCAGCAAAGGTTAAAATAGGTAGGTTGTGTAGATTGTTAGCTGGGAGGGTTGTAGCGCCTGTAGAGGGAATTTTCCCCATGTATGCATGGGGAAGTATATGGAATAGGTTGAGTAGGATGAGGTTGCAACCTCGTGTTCGGGATGTAATGTATCGTTTTCTGCACGGCATTTTACCGTTGGGTGTGGTTCTACGGGATAGACGAGTCGTTGACGGGAGGGGGGGAGTGTGGGATATGTGGTGGGGAGGAGTCGGCTTTTCATGTAGTATATTTTTGTGATGGAATGAGGAGTGTCAAGGGGTGTTAAGTAGGGTGATAAATAGGATAGGAGGTAAAGGAATTTCTGTATTGAGAACATTAGTCTCTACTGTGGGGGTTGGGAGGAAAGTGTAATCAGAGCTGTGGGATACATTATGGCAGATTATATCTATATAGTGTGGGGATTGCGCGGGAAACAGGTTACTGGATGTGTGAACGAGGGGGTGTTAGCGGTAACGTTTATAAAACGTATTGTAGAAATAAGGAAATTTATGGGAGGAGGTGGGTGAAGGATTTTTCAGAGGGATATAGGCAACTTACGTTACAGGTTTTATTAGACTTGTGATATACGAGGGAGGGGAGGGTATGATTGGAAAGTGTTGCTGGGGGAGGGAAGTCATGGGTGAAAACAGGGTCGCCTCCCTGGTAATGGATGACAACAAATGTTTGCGTGAGTGTTGGATGAGTGATGCGTGAGTGAATAATATGTGGACCACGGGTGCTAGCACCTGTGGAGCTGGCCAGTTTTTTTGTGTGACATGGACTATACACTTATTATACATATTGTGTGTGGTAATATTGATTTACGGTAATGACATTGTAATTTGGAGATTTGCTATAATAATTGCATGTATTTGCTCCAACTTGTTTTTAGGTGCCTTGCACTGCATAGTGTTGATGCTGTGATCATGCACGGTGTCCAGAGATATGCTGTGATATGTTTGTATTAATGTCTGTGCATTATTGTTCGTCACTGGTGATCTGCAATTTTCAGTTTTGTTTTGAGAGTAAAGAGTTTAATGTACGTCAGATAGTGTAAATAAAGTTGGGCAACAGTGGTGTTATAGGTTTTTGTGGTTAGGTGTGTGCTAGGCACAGTATTTATGTGTTACTTATGTCATGGTTATATTTATGTTTGTATTGTACTGTTGTCAATAGCACTATGTTATGTCCATATAAGCTGTATAGAGCTTGAATGTCATAGTTGAAGCTGTGTTATTGTTTTTAACACTGGAATTGCATGTTTAAATGTGTAGAGGCTTACATGTGTTGGATTTTTGAGACTAAGTTTATACCTATGGCTTTGTAGTCATTTTGTATGTCTTTGTGACTTTTCTGTATCATCATTGTTGTGTGATACATATTGTTATGTAACTGAACCATTAGGACAATTACATTAATTAATGTTTTGATCATTGCTGTGTGACTTTAGATTAGGCAACATTCATTGTTTATAGTATGTTAGGTTGTAAATAGTGGGATGGTTGGATAACCACGGGGGGGGGGGGGTAATATGTCTGTATAATATGTTCAGTGCAATGAATTGCATGGTCTGTAGTCGATTATTAAGTACCATTTCGAGGGATGTGTAAAAGTGTTGTTCATATCATGTAATTTTGTTGGGTAGCTCCAACAGGTTTGGGTTAAGTGATAGGATGAGGGAGCAGGGAGGGGGGGGGGTGTACCCACACGGAGTTGTAAGTGTGGTGTGTAATGTTAGCTGTAGGTAGGATTGTGTTAATTTATAGACTTAAATGAGTTTTATATATTATATTTTTGTAATGCCATGTTTTAAATAAAATATAAAAAAAAAAAAAACTTCACAAAACTTGATCATTACGGTATAAGAGGCCATGTTCTTAGGTATATCAAATTCTGCCTTACTAACAGACATCAGTAAATTTGAAGCTATGTCATTGAGGAATTGGTTCAGCTGCTTTGATCACAGGGAACTTGAACATAACAACTGTCCCACAATTTTGGTCCTCGTTACCTGGAGTTTTACCTGGAGTACCTTACACAAGTGTAGAAAATCTCAAGTTGATTGGATGAGACGTTCACGAGTTACGAGCGAAATAATAGTGGAGAGCCAGAAGAAGAAAATAAGTAACAGCTTGCAACCTCTTTAGGTACCTCCTCGGGAATACCTAATAAGCACCTTTGATTTATACTCACTATTATTAATTTGAATAGGCAGTGCTTCATAACATACTTCCCAGAGCTACATCGGCTGGCCAGTCTACTTCTCTAACATTACTTAGTGTACAGTGGAAAATATTAGTGTCTGCAGAACCTTAGGTTTCTTCTCTACACGTGTCTGAACCTTCCTAAGTGTTTAGATGAAAGATCTGTCACCGTAATCGTCCTAGTAGGGAAGAACCATCATCAGTGTCGGCGCTACATCAGTGAATAATCTGTTTACGCTGAGGTCAGTGATCAAGTGTGGTCACACCTGTCCTGAGCTGTCTGGGATTAGCGTGGGGTGTTACCTAGCACCATGGCTTGTTGTAGTGTTTTAGAATCCCACTTTAAAGTGTTGAAGAAGGAAATTCTACTTCTTCAGGGGGAAAATAGGAGGCTGAAGCTTCGTCTAGATGGGTTTGGGAGTAAGAGTCTGATGGTTGTAGCTAGTAAGGAGGAAAAAATTACCAGCAGTGATCTGGAGAGTGGCAGTCGCTTTAAGTGGCAAGTGGTTCACAATTCAGGAAGAAGAATGATAAGGAAGGTTAATAGAGAAGGTATGAAGGTAGGAAATCGATTCTCTTTTCTCCAGGACGAGTGTACTTCAGTGGTTAGTGAGGTTGAAGGTACCTCTGACTCCCCTGCTTATCAAGGTAAGAATATTCTAATTGTGGGAGATTCTTAGGTACGATATATGGGCCGTGCTTTTTTGTAAGAGAAATAGAAAGGTTAGACAGAGGGTGTGCCTCCCAGGAGTTGGTGTTGGTGACATAGTCAGCAGGTTGGATAATATTATGTCAGGTAATGGGAACAAGCCCATTATCTTAGTACTGGTGGAAATGACATCGGGAATGGCAGGGGACAGGAGCTGCTGGATAAGTATAGGTCAGCCAATGATGTAGTCAGGTCCAAGGGAGGGATCTAAATCATTTGTAGCATGTTGCCTAGAAGGGAAGTGGGCAATGAATGGATGTCTACGGTAATTTGTATAAATTACTGGCTAGACAGGTACTGCAAGGAACTTGCAATCCCATTCATTGATAAATGGGACATATTCTATAGCAAACGTGATATGTATGCAAGAGATGGTGTTCATCTCTCTGTGGTTGGAGTGGTTGCATTAGCCAATTCGATTGAGGGGGTTATTGGTGACATGTCTAGAACTTTAAAATGATAGATTATAGAGGTATGGGTGTCTGTGGGAAACAATCAGGCTGCAGTATTAGGGTTGAAAACAGCAGATATAACCGGGATACCTCATGGATATATTAAAATAGACAATATTCAAAATAAAGTTGCTAGTAAAGGCAAAGCAACTGAGTTTACCTGGAGAGGGTTTCGGGGGTCAACGCCCCCGCGGCCTGGTCTGAGATCAGGCTTCATGGTGGATCAGGGTCTGATCAACCAGGCTGTTACTGCTGGCTGCACACAAACTGACGTATGAGCAACAAATAACAAAAAAAGGCACAATACCGTGACTGGAACGATACACAAATAACCCGCACATAAAAGAGAGAAGCTTACGACGACGTTTCTGTCCGACTTGAACCATTTACTAAGTCACCAAGTGACTTTGTAAATGGTCCAAGTCGGACCGAAACGTCGTCGTAAGCTTCTCTCTTTTATGTGTGGGTTATTTGTGCATGTGTGACGTATGAACCACAGCCCAGTTGGTCAGGTACTGACTTTAGGTGCCTGTCCAGTGCCTTCTTGAAAACAGCCAGGGGTCTATTGGTAATCTCCCTTATGTATGCTGGGAGGTAATTGAACAGTCTTGGTCCCCAGACACTTAGTGTGTTGTCTCTCAGTGTACTCGCAGCACGCCTGCTTTTCATCGGGGGAATGTTGCATCTCCTGCCCAGACTTTTGGGATGACCAGATTTTGGGTTTCGTTCATAAAGAATTCATTTCGATTGTCGACCCTTAGTCGGGGCAGTGGCTTGCTGAACACTGAATCATACTGGGACTTTAGTATCTCACTCATTCCTTGGCTGTCATCTGTGTATGTCCCATCCCGCCTAAGCAGGGGCCCAATACTGGATGTTGTTTATCCCTTAGATTTGGCATAAGAGAAGAAGTATTTTGGGTTTTTTCAATTTCCTTTATGGCTTTTAGTTCTTCCTGAGATTCTTGTCTCCTATAAGATTTCTTCAGCTAAAGTTCAATATTTGCAGTTTCATTGACTAGTGCCTCCCTTCGTATTTCAGATATATTGACCCCACTCAGCAGCTCTGTGACTCTTCGCCTTCGTCTGTATAGGGAACGTCTCTCTCTTTCTAGTTTACATCTTTTTTTTTCTTTTTCTTAACAGAATATGTCTTGAGCAGATCTCAAGATCCACAGAATTCATTTTTTTCAAGGCAAATGTTCGGATCTGTGTTGTTTAGGATATCTTCCCAGCTTGTTTCATTTAGGACATGGTATACTTGATCCCATTGTATGTTTTGTTATTGAAATTGAATTTCGTGAAGAGATCTTCATGACTGCTCACATTTTACTGGTCCAGAGCCCTGTGCATACATGTCTGTACCTCTATTATGTTATGATCTGAGTGTATTGTGTCTGATACAGTTATGTTACGTATCAGATCATTGTTAGTGAAGATGAGGTCCAGTGTATTTTCTAGTCTTGTAGGGTCTACTGTTTGCTGGTTTAAGGTGAATTTGGTGCAGACATTTAATAGTTCGTGTGTGTGTGAATTGTCGTCTGAACTGCCTCCCGGAGTGATCTCTGCTAAAACATTCTTTGCTATACTCCTCCATTTTAGGTGTCTCAGGTTGAAATCTCCTAGTAGTAAAATGTTTGGGGCAGGAGTTGGGAGATTTTCCAGACAGTGGTCAATTTTCTCAAGCTGCTCCTGGAATTGCTGGGAAGTTGCATCTGGAGGCTTGTATACTACCACAATAACAAGGTTTTGGTTTTCAACCTTTACTGCCAAAACTTCAACTACATCATTTGAGGTGTTTAGTAGTTCTGTGCAAATGAGAGACTCTCTGACATACAGGCCAACTCCCCATTGTTGCCTGTTTAGTCTGTCGCATCGGAATAGGTTATAACCTGGGATACATATTTCGTTGTCATAATGATCCTTTATGTGTCTCTGTGAATGCTGCAAACATTGCATTTGACTCCGTGAGCAGTCCCTTGATGTAACGAATTTGTTGTTTTTGACGGCTTTAGACCCTGTATGTTTGCAAAGATAAATGTCGTTGTATTTGTGGAATTTAGGGGGGTTTTATTTGCTGGCTCTAATATCTTTTGTTCTGGAGTAGAGGCCAATGTCCGTGCCTCTGCTCCAGAAGTGATTTCAGGTGGTGTAGGATTATTGTCATTTCTTGCCAGTCTTTTCTCCCTTCTGGCCCTAAAAAACCTCTGTCCCTGGAGAGGTTGTGGCTCCTCTCTATTGTTTCCCATAGTCTGGCTGGTCTGTGTCTTCTAGTCCCCTTTAGATGATGTGCCTAGCAGTATGCATTGCAGCATTTTCTTTCATGGATTGATGAGTGACACATTTCTGGGTGAAATAAGTTACATGAGGGGAAGTTGCACTCTCCTGTTGTCATGTGGGTGCGGCATTTTTTGGGATGGTCAAAGGTGCATGTCCCACCGGTTTTACAAGATATACAGTGCCTGCAGATACCCAAGGCATAGTATTTACATAGATTGTAGAGGACAACGAGTGACTACCTCCCTTAAGGTTTATTGTACAAATAGTAGGAATCTAAGAAATAAAATAGATGAACTAAGATTGCTAGCAAGTGCAGATAGAGAAATGCCTTTTGAATGCATCAAACAGGGTTGTAAACTATTCCATACTGATATAGTCAACAGGAAGGGTGGTGGAGTGGCGATGTATGTCAGAGATAATTTAAATTGTTGTGTTAGACAAGATATAAGATTAGAAACAACGGACACAGAATCTGTTTGGCTACAATTTCTCGAAGATCGTGAAAAGTTAATTCTGGGTGTGATTTATAGGCCCACCAAACCTTGATAGAGAGTGCAGTGTGCTGCTATAGAACGAAATTAATAAGGTATCTAAACAAATTGATTGGAACAATGTGGCAGGAAATCTTGAGTCTAGTGACTTTCTTGATAAGTTTCAGGAATGCTTTTAAAAACAGTTTGTGACAGAACCAACTAGAGGAAACAATGTACTTGACTTGGTTCTTGCCAACAAAAAATCACTAGTTAATAATCTTGAGGTTAATGATGAGGTAGGGGAAAACGATCACAAATCACTTAGTTTCAATATATCATGCAGATATCTGCAATCAAAAATCTGTCCCAGACTTTTGCTTGGCAGATTTCATGGGACTGAAAAATTACCTGGGTGGGCTAAATTGGGATGTCCTGACTGTGGGTCAGGTAGGTGGTTTTGGTTGCCAATATGACGTTTTTCAGAGAATAGCTCTAGCTGCCAGGACAACTTTTGTTCCGAGTAGGGAAATTGGATCTAACAAAAATGATCCCAAATGGGTGAACAATAGATTAAAACATCTCATTGGTGAAAAGAGAGGCATATATAGGCGTATCAGAGAGGCAGTTAAGAAATCAATATATTCAATTAAAATGAGAACTAAAAAAAAAGAATAAAAAAAACAAAAGGGGATTATGAGGCTAAGGTCGCAAGGGACTCGAAGACTAACCCAAAAGGTTTCTTTCAGGTATACAGAAGTAAGATTAGGGACAAGTAAGGCTCACTTAAGAGTAACTCAGGTCAGATCACTGACAGTAATAAGGATATGTGTGAAATTTTCAATACTTACTTCCTTTCAGTTTTTACCCAGGAAAATACTATCGAAATTCCAGAAATAATAGATTATGTAGAACAGGACGATACTAAACTATGCACGATTGCAGTAACTAGTGATATGGTCCTCAGACAAATAGAGAAATTAAAATCTAACAAATTCCCAGGCCCTGATGAACTGTTTGCAAGGGTGTTAAAGGAATGTAAAGAGGAACTTAGCATACCTTTGGCTAAGCTTTCCAACATATCACTATAAACTAGCATAGTGCCTGATAAATGGAAAATGCCAAATGTAATACCTATTTACAAGGCAGGTGACAGGTCCTTAGCTTCGAACTATAGACCAATAAGCCATACTTCCATAGTGGGAAAATTTATGGAATCAATAATTGCCGAAGCAATTCGTAGCCATCTGGAAAGGCATAAATTGATAAATGAATCTCAGCACGGTTTTACAAAGGGGCATTCCTGTTTTACGAATTTAGTAACTTTCTTCACTAAGGTATTTGAGGAGGTAGATCATGGTATTGAATATAATATTGTTGAATTAGACAAATGTGCAACTCTTGGGTATCTTTATTGAGGAAACGTTTCGCCACACAGTGGCTTCATCAGTCCATACAAAGGAGAAACTTGAAGAACAGGAGAAGAATGAGGTAATCAGTCCCTCAGCCTTGAGTCGTTGTGGTCAGTCCATCAATCTTGAATAGAATACGGCATATGAGCGGAGAAGCAGCTTATAAACCGTAGACAGGAGAGGTGCATCAGTCGTAGGTGGTGTCACATTTGTCCAATGTGGAAGTAGGTCGTGACCAAGGGTTAGGCAAGAGAAGAATTCCCAAGTATTAAGATCCCAAGAAGTTGCAGTGTCTGACAGAATTGTAGATCAATGGTTCAGAGAACCAACATGTTGGAAACATAAACACATATGCAGTTTAATGTGATCCTTTATTGACAACGTTTCGCCCACACAGTGGGCTTTTTCAAGTCACGAACAGGATTGTAGATCAATGGTTCATTATTATTATAATCAAAAAGAAGCGCTAAGCCACAAGGGCTATACAGCGCTGCAGGGTAGGGAAGGAAGCAAGGGAATTGGATGGCAGAAGGGAGGGGGGATGATCAGCAGGTTACAGAAAACAGCGGGGCAGGGGATAGTACGGGGGTAGAGGGTAGCAAGAGATTGAAGTAGAAAGGGCTGAAGGTATCAGAATTTGTGAAGTAAGTCAGTCGTTGTCAAAAAGTCAATGAGAGAGTCCGGATGAAAGGTGGGTCCATCAGCGAGAAGGGAAGGTAAAGAGAGAGCAGTGGAGCGAAGACGACGACAGAGGTAAATTCTGCGTGCTCGTTGATAAAGTGGGCAGTCCAACAGAATGTGGCTGACTGATAATGGAGCTTGGCAATTCTCACAGAGAGGAGCAAGACGCCTCTCCATGAGATATCCATGAGTAAGACGAGTATGGCCAATGCGAAGACGGGAGAGAGTAGTCTCCCAACCTCGACACTGGTGATAAGAAGACGGCCAGTAACCTATACTCGGTTTAATAGACTGAAGTTTGTTGCCGAGCATAGTAGACCAACGTTGTTGCCAACGGGTGTGAAGGTGGGAAGATATTGCAGCAAAATAGTCCGTAAATGGAATACCTCTATAAGAAACTGGTAGGTCATGTACTGCTGACCGCGCAGCAGTGTCTGCCTGTTCATTGCCCTGTACGTCAACATGACCAGGGACCCAACAAAAAACAATATCTTTATGCTTGGTTAAGATGCGGCATAGCCAAAGTTGGATACGGAGGACTAAGGGGTGAGGTGTATCAAATTTTTGTATAGCCTGTAAAGCACTAAGGGAGTCTGAGACAACCACAAATGATGACACAGGCATAGATGCAATACAGATAAGTGCTGTAAGGATGGCATATAATTCAGCAGTAAAAATACTAGCCGAAGATAGTAAATGCCCTTGTACGACGCTGTCCGGAAAAACTGCTGTGAATTCTACGCCGTCAGAAGACTTAGAGCCATCTGTGTACACAGCAATGGCATGAGAATGAGAGTGAAAGTGGTCAAGAAAAAGAGAGCGGGAAGCGACCGTAGACAGTTGGGCTTTCGAGCAAGGGAGGGAGAAAGAACAGACTCGAACAGCTGGAACTTCCCAGGGGGGTAGGGAAAAGTGAGATGCTACATGTACATAGAAAGGTGGTAGTTGAAGAGAAGACAAGAGCGAATGAAGGCGAAGAGAGAAGGGACGGAGTAAACAGGGCAGCGAAAAATAAAGAATGTCTACTAATATCAGTGACCATTCTATAAATGGAAGGATTGCGGAGATCATGAGAGCGTACATAGTAGTGCAGGCAATGGGCATCACGGCGATCGGATAAGGATGGAACGTTCGCTTCTGCATAGAGGCTCTCGACAGGGGAAGAGCGAAAAGCACCAAGGCATAAATGTAATCCTTGGTGATGAATGGGGTTAAGGCTAGAGAGAGTAGCAGGAGATGCCGCTGAATAGATCTGGTCACCATAATCAAGTTTCGATAAAATAAGGGTGGAATGTAGGCGAAGGAGGGTTCGACGATCAGCTCCCCACGAAAGATGAGCAAGGGTTTTAAGAAGGTTCAGCCGGCTGTGACAAGTTGCCTTCAGAGAGGTAATGTGAGGTTTCCAGAATAACCTACGATCAAAGAGGAGGCCCAGAAACTTGACTGTATCACGTTCAGGGATACGGGAGCCATAGAGGTACAAAGGATGATCTGAGATGACAGAGCGTCTAGTGAAAGTGATTTGGTGGGTTTTAGTGCTGGAAAATTTAAACCCACGTGTGGTGGCCCAATTGGAAACACGGTCGACTGCATATTGGAGAGAAACTGTAAGGAGGTGACAGTCAGCTCCTGCACAGGCAATAGCGAAGTCATCAACATAGAGTGATGACCAAATATTTGATGGAAGACTAGAGGCCAAATCATTAATAGCAAGGAGAAAAAGTGTTGTGCTCAGAACACATCCCTGGGGGACACCTTCAGCTTGGATAAAGTCCGGGGAGAGCACATTATTAACCCGAACACGGAAATGCCTGTCAGTTAAAAAGTTCTTAAGGAAGGATGGTAGATTGCCTCGAAGGCCTAAGGAGTGGGCTTGGGCTAAAATATTATACCTCCAAGTTGTGTCATATGCCTTCTCAAGGTCAAAAAATATGGCAATAACTGAGTGGTTATTCACAAAGGCATTACGAACATACGTATCCAAGCGTAGTAAGGGGTCTATGGTAGAACGTCCCTTACGAAAGCCATATTGAGGAGTGGAGAGGGGACTGTTGTGTGGTTCTCTAAATACACACTAAACGTCTATTACTAGGCGTTTTCCATTACTTTGCACAAACTGCAACTGGAAAGAGCATATGGACGATAGTTGGGAGGTTTCATTTCCCCGTAGTGGCCCTTGGTTTGTCGGAAAAGGGAGAACAATGGCGATTTCCAATCCCACAGCTGTGGAAGGAACTCCTTGTGAGCCAAATAAATGTAAAGGCGTAATAGTTTCCGCAAACGGGCTGATGACTGATGTAAATGTTTGTAGCATAACGAATAAGAATGTCGTCAGGCCAGGGGCCCACTGCCGATTGATCGACAATGCTGAGAGTGTTGCTCCTCCGTTCCTTGAAGGTGTAAAAGGCACATTATTACGTTCATTCTCCTGAGAGAAAGAAAAGTCCAAGGTGCACTAACTCCCGCAGACTTTGAGGAAAGAAATGGGTGGGCATAGATGGGTCCCTGAGAAATACGGACCAGATGATTGCCAATTTTCATTTTGGGCAACATCCTAGTTAGGTTTTGCTATATCAACACCCCGGCAACTCCGCAGAACAGGGAGCTAGGTCCAGGAGAATATTTACCACTCAGTTTTCGTACTTTTTTTTCCATTGTACTTTTTTTTTTTCCAGAACTGGCACTCATAGAGGAAGCAGAGGTGATGTGGATTACAAATAATCTCGCCAGCAAGTGCGTTTAGCGTCAAAACGGATGACACGGCGAGCAGATCGCACGCTTCTGTTTAAAAAAAAAATCAAGGAGGTAGCTCTGAGGTTCTATTTACCGCCGGTACCTGCCCCGCCAGCAGCAGCGCGTTTCAAAACGTACAGCAACGAGCCAACAAGCAGGAGACTAACCAAGGCAAAAATAAAAAACAAACAAAAAAAGGCAACAGCATTTCTGAGAATGTCTGCCCGAAGTTTGGGGTATAGAATGAGAAGCTGCGGAAAAAAAAAAACGGAGGACAGAAGAGGTTTAAAAGCTCATCGATGGAGGACTAAGAAGAACCCCCCTCATTAAAAAAAAAAAAAACAGTTAGGTGTGAGTAAAGTTCCCATTCAATTGCCCAGATTAAAAATTGCCAAGCGTGGGTGCGAAGAAGGTGGCGAAGATGAAGGGGAAAAAAAAAGTCATAATGATAGTGAAATATGGCGAGGCTGTACATGTAATCTGGGAGAAAACAGACCAAGTGAAGTCTAATGCGCGATGAAGAGCAACTGAGAGATCGATGCAAGAGAGAGTCTGAGGTCCGATGAATCCAAAAATGGGAGTGAGTATACTCCTGTAATTAAATAAAACATGGAGAGGGGGTGGGGTGCAAATAAGCTCTAAACCTGAATTCCACCACGGGAATCACACAGTGAGGACCCCCGACCCCCCCCCCACAGAGGAAATGGTGGGCATTCAAATCACACCAAGTAACAGAATCGGTGGCGTAATGAACGAAACAAGGAAGGCCAAAATAATCCGGAATAGATAAGCCTGAGATAAGGAGAGAGATAATAAATAACAGGAGCGTATAACCACCCACCTATGTAATTGGATACGGCTGGCATGTGTAATGTCAGCGAAGTATGACCAAATAGCAGATTGTGTAAACGGGAATAACCAGTGGGAGAGAATGGCACTTTCTTAAAGGTCCCATCAGGAACACGGGATCTGAAGAAATACAATACATTATAAGCCTGAGATGTGAGGAGAAATAAACAGCAGAGTGTAATTTTTGGGTGGTTCCTGAGTACGCAACACCAACAGGGCAAACATGTGGAGAGTAACAATCTGAAGCTCAACAGGCACCCACGGCCGATTACACCCCTGGGGGGCCGCGTAAATTCCACTGTAAATTAGGTACATGATTTGGGCAATGATATAGATACTTGAAATCCGCAGGTAAGGGTTCCTCCTAAGACTAGAAGGGTTTAGAAAAATTCCACATGCGGAGGCAGTGGAAAATGATCAAGCAGCGAAGGAACGGTGGGGGCTGTGAAGAAATACGGAGTTGCCGCAGATGGAAGAAGAAGGAAGAGGAAAGGAGCGGAAGGTGGATCAGTGACGCTATGATGGTTTTTTCTCCTGCAATATAATCATAGATTTGCTACAAAGAGTTTTCTCGGCATTCAGGAGGATGGTGGTCAAATGGGAGACAAAAATGGGACGTAGGTGGAAGTATGAGTAAAGCTTGGAACTGTATTGGACAGCAAAACCACGGAATGGTTGGTGGAGTGTCGAAAAGGTGAGTATGGAACTGGCGAATGCTATGGCCTTGTGTCCATCATCTTGTGCCTCGTCACCCAGTTGAGTATTTCCTCCGTCTTCCTCACACAAGTCATAGTTCTGTGCCCCTTTTATGTACTTTCCTTTACCAACCTGATCTGCTGTGAGCACCCCACAGCAACTAGTAACTACAGAGCCAAGAGCTTGTCCCTTGCCCCCGCGTGCCGTGCCATCTCCATGTCTTTACCCCATGCTTCTAATTCCTCATTTTACTTCTTATAACCCTCCCGTGGCCAAAAAAAAAAAAAAAAAAATCCAAAATCTCCTACTTTTTTTCCTCAATTTCCCTTCTTGATACTACCCCTTATCACTACTCACCAGCTTCAAGATGCTGCTCTCCCACTCAGACGCTCTCAACTACGTGATGCGTTGTGAACATTCGGTTACCTACAGTAGCCTAGGGCCGCTCCCCTCCCAATGCTACTGTCAACATGGAGAGCACAGGGCGCGGTACCCCCCAGCGGATTTAGACTCCTCATGTTCACCCCCCTCCTATTTTTTTCCTAAAATTCCCCCGTTCACCCTAACCCCCTATTGAACCTCACCAAGGCGGCTTCTCAGCTAAAAAAGCTAGAGCCCAAGACCATCCTGGAGACCTACTCTTTGAGGGTGAAACGGATATCCCGCCTCTGATTTTTAAATAGACCGAACTTACCAAACGTCGATTGTACGAAGGGTTCGCCGCCACATGACCAGTTAAGGCAAAGGAGGTAGATTGATTGTGCAAAGACGATATTAGAATGGTCAATTATAAATCGGACCACAGACATTGGCATGCGGGGATCGTCGAAGATCTGCAATATTTCGACTGGATGGCCAATCGCCTCGACAATTTTCTATACACTGTTGTGGTGTAGGGGATCACCTTTCGAACCTGTATAACCGATGTCCAGCTATATTAAACTGAGGATGGGAGTTCTCGGGCCTGTCAAAAGTTAAATCGAGCCACATTGCTAGGGTAGTCGTCTCCTTCTTCTCATCTGACTGCCCACGCAGGAAGAACGTAAGGTGTCTACCCTAACCGTTTTTTGAGGATTGGGAGATTCTTGGAGTTCCAGCAGTTCGTAGAATGTCAGTGCCCCCTGTCTGGAATTTTGTTGAACTAATGGTATATGGGGCAGAATGACGACGGTACCACTCCAATAATTTGAGGAATGGATGTTGTTTCCCAAGAGTGACAGGAACAGTATCGATATGGGAAAGACGAGAGAGGCTCATTGGCCTGGGTAGCATTCTGTACAGTTAATGATGCGGCGTGACCCGCTCTTAAGAAGAAGGCATGAAAAAGAAAATCTTTACCCAACATGGCTGAGTGCCTTGGGGCTCAATACTAAGGTCCAGAAGATAGGCAGTAGAGGGAAGTGGTCATAAAGTGAAGTAATTTAGTCCCACTGGTTCAGTCTGAAAGCGAGCGTGGAAAGGTCGTGAAGTGTAGGGACGTGTCGGAGATCGTTTCTGAGAAGACGAGAAGGTGGAGAAGTTCATTCCATCAGGTAATTTGTCGTTGCCCGTTTAGAGCGTGGGAACCCAGAGTTGGTGGGTCCGACGTGGAACGGGTCGGGGCGGGGGCGATTGAAAATATGCCGCACCGTAGAGGGAGAGGCCGGGAGTAAGTCAGAGGGAGCGAAGTTCCGATAAATCGAAGGAGACAGGTAGAGAGTCGAGGCCTCATAAACCTGAAGCAGGTGAGGACAAACAGCCCACCAGGCAGGTACAGAGGCATGAGGAATGTCTGAAAGAGGTGGGTCCAAAAAGATTGAACGGGGGTCAGAAACGGGGTGCGTTATCAAGAAGGGCGGCCCCGGAGGTGTAAACTCAGGTTTTCATGGACTAGGGCATGGCCATGGTTTTAGGTTACTTTATCACGTCCTTTTTTGTTTTTAAGAAGAAAAAAAAAAAAGAAGAAATAAAACAATAAAAATAAAAAAAGAGAAACAACAACTGTGTTAACACCCTGGTCTGGTCACTGTACCACGCTTCGCTCAAGTGTCCAGCAACACCCCCCTCGCCGCCGCAATAGGACCCTCAAGCACTGGCAAGTATCTGCAGATGCAGCATGGAACCCGTGCCATAAACCCTACCCATCCATCTAGTAACAGCAAACAATCCGGGATAAGCAACCTCACATCTGCCCGAGCTAAAATCCTCGGTGGGACAAAAACGAGGGGGGCGGCCGTATATCCTCCACAAAGCATACCACCTACGGCCATCCACCCCCCCGGAATCCGAAAGGTGGCTTCCAAGAAACACCTTTGTCCGCCCCGAAAGACACCCAAAGCTACTCCGGAATACCCAGGAGGGGGGGGGAGCGGATTCGGGGCCATCCCCAGGCGATCCAATTCCACGGCAAACTACTCCACACCGCTAAGAACTCCACGAATGGGATGGACCCCCGGTATCCTTTCCCCTACCTAGGAACTAGCGCGCTGTGGGAGAAAATCCCAAAGGACAAAAGAGGAAGGGCAAAAGGGAGGGGTGGTGATGAGAGGAGGAAAGGAAAAAAGGGAGGATGGGGAGGATGGGATGGTAGGGGAGATAGGGGGGTAAATTATGTTACCCACGTTCTGAGGAAGAGGGAAGACCGAAAGGTCTTACTTCCTCAGTACCAAGAGCCTCTCAACCCGCCAAGGAAGCCCCCCTTGAAGAGGATCATATGGTATCAGAGAGAACCGACATGTTGTTGAAATTAGACCACATGTGCAACTCTTGGGTATCTTTATGAGGAAACGTTATCGCCCAGGTAGGCCTGTTGTCAGTGTATCTTCTTTCTTATTGTTCTTATGTACTGAAAAAATGACATATGAATTTTCTGCACCATAATGCCTTAAGTCCATACTCCACGCCAAGTGCTGCCGACAACCGTCACAAGACTCACAACCCAAACTAACCATACCAACGGGCGGGATTTGAACTAGCGTCGAGATCTCAAAACTCCCAGACCGCCCGCGTTAGGCCACTGGAGGAACCAGCTACCACAAGAAGATTCGACATTCGTCCAACTAGGTATATTCTTCACCTTCCTATGGGTAGAAATATACCTTAGTTGGACGAATCTTATTGTGGCTAGCTGGTCAGTGGCTAACGCGACGGCCTAGAGTTTTGAGACTTCTCTGACAGCGGGTTCAAATCCCGCCCGTGGTATGGTTTGCAATCGTGTCATTACGATTTCGTGAGTCATACCCAAACTAATCATGGAAGAACATTTACCTCATTCTGTCCATTCCTCCCCCCCTCCTCCTGTTCTTTTTCAAGTTTTCGTCCTACGTATGGACTGATGAAGCCACTGTGTGTCGAAACGTATCCCTCAATAAAGAACCCAAGATTGCGAATTGTCTAATTTATCACCTTATATTGTCGAAAATTTGATAATTTTCCTGTGATTTATTGTGGTAATTGGTAAGATAATAATGTTAATAAAAGCAGTTTTAAGTGAGTAATATTTGATGTGACTTATGAAAGATGATAAAATTCTCACATGAGAACTTAAATTCCCTAAAATTCTTTTTTAATACTCTATGGAGTTGTTTTAGTGAGATGTGAAATTTTGTTATAATTTATGAAGAAATTAAATATTCTAATAAGGAAAATATATTACACAACCTCTGATAGTGCCGCAGAATGTATGTAAATATAAGGTATATATGATGACGTTTTTTTTGGATAGCAAAATTAAATGTTGTTAACGTGAATATTGGACTTATAAACAAATTGTGAATAATTTAGTAGTGTCATCGAGGAGCCAAAATAATAGTATCAAGCAAAAATGTTGTTCTACAAAATAAGTGAAGGGAAGGATACAGATATATAATAAATCTGTCAGAATAATGCTGATAATGATGAAAAACCAGACGTAGTGGTAACTATGTGAGAAAATAAATCACTGAGTATATTGTAATAGTTTAATTTCGCTCTTTACTTCTGGTATAAAACCACAACAGGTGAGATAATTAGTTATTGCCAAGAATAGTTTTTCTTGCTGTTAGGAGGAGTTAGAATATATCACTAAGACCATATTTTGGCAAGATATATTCTTTATGCATTTGAAATAATGTAATTAATGTATAATTATTAGACTAAATAGATTACTTGAGTCAAGTCGCATAACTTTTTTCCTGGAGTCGACTCCAGGCTGAGGGACTGATTACCTCCTCTCCTCCTCTCATACTTTCCTGCTTTGTATAAGACTGATGAAGCCACTGTGTGACGAAGCGTTTCTTCAGTAAAGATTCCCATATGCTGCATATGTGTCTCAATTCTTCAGTTGTCGGTTTTCAAAACCATTCATCACAGTCCACTAAATTAACCAGTGTTACTGCCTTAATTTTTATAATAAATATTCTGGAACCATATGTCCATAACCTGAGACGGTGGACCTGAGGGAGGACAAAAAAGTTTTGTTTGTGACGCCCGGTGAGGACGGTGGACACTGAGGGTAGGGACAGTGTGTGACCGCCCGCTGAGACGGTGACACTGAGGAGGGACAGTGTTGTGACCCCGCTGAGACGGTGGACACTGAGGGAGGGACAGTGTTGTGACCCCGCTGAGACGGTGGACACTGAGGGAGGGACAGTGTTGTTGACCCCGCTGAGTACGTGGACACTGAGGTAGGACAGTGTTGTGACCCCTGGCTGAGACGGTGGAACACTGAGGAGGGACAGTGTTTTGACCTCCCGCTGAGACGTGGAACACTGAGGGAGGGACAGTGTTGTGACCCCCGCTGGAGGACGGAGGACACTGAGGTAAGGGACAGTGTTTGTGGCCCCGCTGAGACGGGGCGGACACTGAGGGAGGGACAGTGTTGTGAACCTGCTGCGACGGTGGACACTGAGGTAGGGACAGTGTTGTGACCCCGCTGAGAACGGTGGGAACACTGAGGGAGGGACAGTGTTGTGACCCCCTGAGACGGTGGACACTGAGGGAGGGACAGTGTTGTGACCCCGCTGAGAGGTGGACCTGAGGTAGGGACAGTGTTGTGGCCCGCCGCGAGACGGCGGACACTGAAGGATGGACAGTGTTGGTGACTAGCCCGCTGAGACGGTGGAACACTGAGGTAGGGAAAGTGTTGTGACCCCCCCCGCTGAGACGTGTGACACTGAGGGAGGGACAGTGTTTGACCGCCGCTGAGACGGTGGACACTGAGGTAGGGACAGTGTTGTACCCCCCGCTTGAGACGGTGGACACTGAGGGAGGGACAGTGTTGTGACCACCCGCTGAGACGGTGGGACACAGAGGGAGGACAGTATTGTGACCCCGCTGAGACGTGACACTGAGGTAGGGACAAGTGTTGTGACCACCCCCGCTGATATGGTGGAACACTGATGGAGGGACAGTGTTGTGACCCCTACTGGACGGCGGACACTGAGGGAGGGACAGTGTTGTGACACCCCCGCTGAGACGGTGCACTGAGGGAGGGACAGTGCTAGTGACCCGCCCGCTGAACGGCCCGGACACTCTAGGGAGGGACAGTGTTGGACCCCGCTGAGACGGTGGACACTGAGGGAGGGACAGTGTTGTGACACTGCTGAGACGGTGGACACTGAGGAGGGACGTGTTTGTGACCCCGCTGAGACGGTGGACACTGAAGGGAGGGACAGTGTTGTGACCCCGCTGAGACGGTGGACACTGGGGAGGAAACCGTGTTTGTGACCACCACCCTGAGACGGTGGACACTGAGGGAGGGACAGTGTTGTGACCCCCCTGAAGGGTGACACTGAGGGAGGGACAGTGTTTGTGAAAAAAGAGAAAGAAAAAAAAAATGGGGAGCAAAACGCCACGTCCTTTTCCACCCCCCCCCTATGTTGTGTTCATGCCGCCCCCCCCCCCTCCCTCCCATTCCCCGACTTCCCATTCCATATCCCCCTCTTCCCTCTTCCTCCTCTATTTCCCTCGCGTATTCTCATTCCCCTCCTCCTCTGGTCCCCGCCTTGCACCAATCAATATCTCGCCGGTCCCTTCTCCCCATCCCCTCCCATCCTATGGCCCCTCCTCATTCTTCCACCCCTTCCCCTGTCCCCTCCGTCTAAACCCCCATGTCAATATCTTCCTCCCCCCTCTGCACCTGCCTCGGTCCCCCCCCGTCCCCCGCTCGCTCTGCTCCTCCCCTGGTCGTCTCTTATTCATACCCCACCCGTTTCTATCCGCCGCTATTCATTCGCCTCGCTACCACTATCTCCGTCTTCCCCCGTTATGCTTTCTCCCCGCCCCCCCTCCTATCCTGCCTATCTCTCTCCCCTTCCCCCGCTCAATATTTTGCCGCGCACCCGCTCCATCCTTGCCCCCTCTGTGCCGCCCCCCCTCTATTCTGAAATTCCCCCTCAGCCAATCCTTTCTCACGCCCTTTTCATTTTCTTATTTTCCCCCGGCTGTTCGTCGGGGTGGGGGGGAGTGGGGTGGTAGGGGGAGGGGGGGGGGGTTACCCTCTATCTTCTCGCATTGTCCTATTCTTCCCTATTCTCCTTTGCCGCTTTCTCCCTTCCATTCTTTCCTTTGCCTCTGCTCCATGCCCTGCCCCCCTTCTTATCCGCCGTTATTCCCCCACCCCCTCCCCGCTCCCCTCTACTTCCCCCTCCTCCCCGGCTAATTATCTCTCCTGTGCCCTCCCCTCCGTGCTCCTCTAATGTCCTTATCCCCGCCCCCTTCTCCTCCCCTGCTTGATTCCCCCCCGCGTCCTCCGACCCCCTCTCCCCCCTCAATATCCTCGCCCCACCAATCGGCGCCTCCCCCGTTCCCCCTCCCTCCCGTCTTCGCCCCGCGCATCGCCCCTCCACATGCTCGCCCTACCCTCACTGGTCCGTCTCCCCCTCCCCGCATATCCATTATCGCCCCGTTTCCCATATTCCTGGCCCCTGATCTATCGCCTCCTGCGCGTTGTGTCCTCTACCTTGTTATTCGTTGTCTATCCCCCGCACTCCTCCTTCTCTCTTCTTCAGTCCGGTCCGCTCTCCCTATTATCTCCCTTATCTTTGATTTTCATCTTCCCGTATTATCTATTGCTCCTGGCTGCCTCTCTATCCCGGGGGGAATTTGGGGGAGACCCCCCGCTGAGCCAGTGGCCACTGAGGAAGGGACAGTGTTGTGGCTCCCGCTGAGACGGTGGACACTCCATGGAGGGACAGCGTTGTGACCCGCCCTCTGAACGGTGGACACTGAGTATGGACAGAGTGTTGTGACCCCCGCTGAGACGGTGGACAACTGAGGGAGGGCCAGTGATGTGGACCCGCTTAGACGGTGGACAACGAGGGAGGGACATGTTGTGGACCCCGCTGAGTACGGTGGACACTGAGGGAAGGGACAGTGTTGGACCCCCCACGCTGAGACGGTGGCAACTGAGGGAGGGACAGTGTTGTGACCCACCGAGAACGGTGGACACTGAGGGAGGGACAGTGTTGTGACCCCGCTGAGACGGGCGGACACTGAGGGAGGGACATTGTTGGTGACCCCCCCCGCTGAGACGGTGGACACGGAGGGAGGACAGTGTTGTGACCCACCCGCTGAGCACGGTGGACACTGAGGGAGGGACAAGTGTTGTGACCCCGCTGAGACGTGGACAACTCAGGGAGGGACAGTGTTGTGAACCCCCGCTGAGACGGTGGCCACTGAGGAGGGACAGTGTTTGACCCCGCTGAGACGGTGGACACTGAGGGAGGGACAGTGTTGTGACCCGCTGGGAACGTGGACACTGAGGGAGGGACAGGTGTTGTGACCTCCCTGAGACGGTGGACACATGAGGGAGGGACAGTTGTTGTGAAACCCCCACCGCGAGACGTGGAGCACTCAGGGAGGGACAGTGTTGTGAACCCCCCGCTGAGACGGTGGACAAAACTGAGGGAGGGACAGTGTTGTGACCCCTCTGAACGGTGGACACTGAGGTAGGGACAGTGTTGTGACCACCGCTTGAGACGGTGGACACTGAGGGAGGGACAGTGTTTGTGACCCCGCTGAGACGTGGACCACTGAGGGATGGACAGTGTTGGGACCCCGCTAGACGGTGGACACTGAGGAGGGACAGTGTTTGTGACCCCGCTGAGACGGTGGACACATGAGGGAGGGACAGTGTTGTGACCCCGCTGAGACGGTGGACACGAGGGAGGGACAGTGTTTTTGACCCCGCTGAGACGGTTGGACACGAGGAGGGACATTGTTGTGGACCCCGCTGAGACGGTGGCACGAGGAGGGACAGTGTTGTGACCCCCGCTGAGAACGGTAGGACACTCTGAGGGAGGGACAGTGTTGTGACCCCGCTGAGACGGTTGGACACTGAGGAGGGACAGTGTTGTGACCCCTCTGAGACGGTGGACACTAGGTAGAGAAGTGTTGTGACCCCCCGCTAGAACGGTGGACACTGAGGTAGGGAACAGTTGTGACCCCGCTAACGGTGGACACTGAGGGAGGGACAGTGTGTGACCCCGCTGAGACGGTGGACACTGAGGGAGGGACAGTGAGTGTGACCCCGCTGAGACGGTGGACAACTCAGGGGAGGACAGTGTTGTGACCCCTCGCTGAGGGGGAACGGTGGACACTGAGGAGGGACAGTGTGTGACCCCCGCTGAGACGGTGGACACTGAGGGAGGGACAGTGTTGTGACCCCGCTGAGACGGTGGAACACTGAGGGGAGGGAGGACATTGTTTGTGACCCCCGCTGAGACGGTGGACACTGAGTAGGGACAGTGGTTTGTGACCACACGCTGAGACCGTGGACACTGAGGGAGGGAACAGTGTTGTGAACCCCGCTGAGACGGTGGACACTGAGGGAGGACAGTGTTAATATTTGTGAACCCGCTGAGACCGGTGGACACTGAAGGAGGGACAGTGTTGTGACCCCGCTGAGACGGTGGACACTGAGGGAGGGACAGTGTTGTGACCCCCGCTGAGACCGGTGGGACACTGAGGTAGGGACAGTGTTGTGACCCCGCTGAGCGGTGGACACTGAAGGAGGGACAGTGTTGTGACCCCGCTGAGACGGGGTGGAAACTGAGGGAGGACATGTTTGACCCCGCGAGACGGTGGACACTGATGGAGGGACAGTGTTGTGAACCCCGCCGAGGACGTGGATTCACTGAGGGAGGGCAGTTTGTGACCCCGCAGAACGGTGGACACTTGAGGGAGGACGTGTTGTGACCCACCCCCCGCTGAAACGGTGGACACTGAGGGAGTGACTGTGTTGTGACCCCCGCTGAGACGGTGGACACTGAGGTAGGGACAGTGTTGTGACCCCGCCCCCCCTGAGACGGTGGACACGAGGGAGGGACAGTGTTGTGACCCCCGCTGAAGACGGTGGACACTGAGGGAGGGACAGTGTTGTGACCCCGCATAGACGGTGACCACTGAAGGAGGGACAGTGTTGTGAACCCCGCTGAGACGGTGGACACTGAGGGAGGGACAGTGTTGTGACCCCGCTGAGACGGTGGACACTTGAGGGAGGGACAGAGTTGTGACCTCCGCTGAGACGGTCGACACTGAGGGAGGGACAGTGTTGGACCCCGCTGAGACGGTGACACTGAGGGGGACGTGTTTGACCCCGCTGAGAACGGTGGACACTGAGGGAGGGACAGTGTTGTGACAGCCGCTGAGACGGTGGACACTGAGGGAGGGACAGTGTATGTGACCCCCCCCACTGAGAGACGGTGGACACTGAGGAGGACAGTGTTTGTGACCCCCGCGAGACCGGTTGGACACTGAGGAGGGACAGTGGTTGTGACCCCGCTAGACGGGGGACACTGAGGGAGGGGAAGTGTTGTGACCCCGCTGAACGGTGGAACACTGAGGAAGGGACAGTGTTTGTGACCCCCCGCTGAGAAACGGTGGACACTGAAGGGAGGGATCAGAGTTGTGAACCGGCCCGCTGAGACGGTGGACACTGAGGGAGGGACATGTGGGACCCCCGCTGAGACGGTGGACACTGAGGGAGACAGTGTTGTGACCCCGCTGAGACGGTGGACACTGAGGGAGGGACAGTGTCCCCGAGGCAAATCAATATCCGTAAGTTATACTTTATTAAAGATGTCTTCCCGTTAGGTGGGTCGAAGGTAAGTCAAAAATTGTGCTTGGAAATATCATCCACATAGTTTCTCATATCTTACTATAATATTATCATTACTTTTATTACACATTAATACTCATTTAATTATTCAATAAGACATAAGCCCTGAAAGAATTTAAATTGCTAAGATTAAACAATTCGTCAGGAAACTAGATAATTTTTCAGGTGTCACTAATCTAACCTCCTCGCTGACAAACTTCCCTTGGACCAGACTCCCTCTTTGGCTTTTTTTTTATCAGCGCTACAGCTTTATTATCACCGACTTTTGATTACACTTTTCCTTAAGCACTCTTCCACCGCTCTTGCTGACTCTGCCTTCTGCCTCCGGCTTCCCCTCTCACCTTCGCTGATCTAGATTTAGCATCATTTACATCTTCAGCACATCCTGCCCTGCAGAGCTCTATGACGTGCGTTGTTGGGGTAGGGCTTAGCTTGATTGTAATATCAATTATGATAATTATTCTCGGGGCTGTGCGGGCCCAGACAGGTATCCCTACATTGCATACTCCAAATAACCCTGACTCTTATGCACACGATTGAAATAGTGTAGAGTACAGATAAAACTAATAAAAAAGTTAAAATATAGAGTTAAAAGATCTGAAAGGAATCAAAAGAAGATATTCACAATTCGTGATATGGAAAACTATTCCAAATTCTCCAAGAAAAAAATAAGGACGTACACAGACCGAATAATTAAAAATCTTTAGAGGGATCAAAGATACCATTTTCAAAAAATACACGAACATTGTAAGCTTGCTGCCACTCAGATGCTGCGGATGAAGTGATACGCATGAAAAGGTTGAATTGGCGAGATGCGATACCCACAAATTATTACATGAGAAGCGTATATAATTTTTTCCAAAGCAAATTGGGACCTAACAGATTCAGTTCAAACTTTTCTCTAATAAGACTGTATAGCTTTTTAAAAAAAATAAGTAAATTTAATGTAACTCTTTGTGCATTTAACAAACGAAATTTTAACTGGACTAGAGAGCACACAAAGTTATAGGCCAACATAAAATTTTCTTTCCACCAGCTTCGAGTGGACAGAGATCGTCCTTAAAGGGTCTCTGGATAATCTTCATGGATTAGAAGCTGGAGTTTAAGGCCCTGATTGCTCGCTCAAGACCAGAAAGGTGCACGAGACAATGATTCCCTGAGTGCCCATAAAACTGCTACTACTTCTGTTACCTGGTCCATATCAAGGCTATATAGTGTCCTGCTGCATAAATTCATTTATTATAGATGAAGATAAACCAGAAAGAAGTTGATGCTTATATGGCACTTTTCTAATAGTACTAGTCAAATCTTCCTAAAGATCCGGACTCCCCCATTGAAGTATCAACCTCAGGGATACAAGAGTACTTCCGATTATCCTGATATGGCTGAGGCTGAGGCTGAGGGACCGATTACTTCAAACTCCACTCAGCTTCCCACCTTTTTCTACAGTGGACTACTGCAGAAGCTACTGGTGGGCAAAACGTTTTCCAGAAATCAGATTGCTAAAATGTTTGACACCAGCGTCCTCAATTAATCAACTTGTCGCTTGTTGTAAACCATTAAGTCACAATTTAGGGGGTTCTCTCCGCCATGTTATGCAGGGTTTCTGCACTGCATTGGTATTATGTATGTGAAGAAGTGTGCCATAATTTTATAACTTATGTCATAATTTTAAACCATAAATGTGGCATGATGCACAAGTACGTAACCTTTATTCGGCGCATGTACACACCCTCATTGAAAGGCTATCTCCCCAACCACGAACCAGGGTGCTAAGGGTTGATGATAGGGCCCCCCGTCGTATAATCAGTACCCAGGTTCCAGCCAATGAGGAAGATAGCTTTGGTATCGCAGAGGTGTTGTGGGAACCACTCTCCTTCTGTGCCCTTGTCCATTCCCATTCTAGAGCTGTTAAGCACGGTCCCTGCCTCTATGGCTTCTATTCTGCCTTGCTTACCGTGGATGCACTAATACCTATCACTGTACATAGTGTATATCGTGTACATACTTCTGTTTTCTAAATTGGTGAAGGAATATATAAGTCAAAGGTTTTTTTCTGCTGTTTTATTTGATCCCGTTACAACACAGGGATATACTGCCTTGGATTCCTGGGTTGTAATAATAATCTTTTTATAATGTTATACATGTGTGGGCATGGACTGTATATTAGCTTAAACTGTAAAATGTAAGGAAGTCCCTGTCGTGGACTTATTTTCCAAAGTGTGAGTGTATAGCGTCGGTTTGTGAGAGTGGGGCAATCACGGAGGAAGCAGCATGGGTGACAAGTTATGCTGGCGAGACCCAGTTTTAATTTAAACAAGTTTTGTACTTCCTTTTGTTTTATATCCACTCCAGCCATAGGCTACTTTAGTGCATACCAGTAGACTCACCTGAGCTCTGATGTGTCAGGCCTCTGTGGATGAGTGAGTAAGTGAACGCTGTTTAGTGCTTTCTGTTTCGCTTAGGTTAGAAAACCTGGGTGCTCATTTTTACATTGATATTTGTGTAACTTTACCCTTTTGCCCCTAGACAAGGCCTCCAGGCATCCATTTTCTTCGTTACACCCCATAAAAGAAGCTTTACTATTGCTTGGCAAAACAATATCCTGTTTCCAAATTGTGTCCTGATCCTGTTGAAATTACAGCAGGCTCTTCTTCTTTTCCTGGCAACTGTAAATCTGACAATTTCCAAGGGTTAAGTTGAAGAAAATGCTAACGTTACCTTGGGGAACTCCGATCTTTGGTTAGACTAATTGTTTTTATGAGGAAAACTGGCCAGGGCTCGTAAATAAAGTGAAACACTCCAGATCAAGCCTTCCTATTTCATGGGTCCAGGAACGCCAGACGCTTTCATTATTTGGCTGCAGCTTTCAAGTTGCTTCTGATGATCCAGCTATATATACCTGGCTAAATACATTGTCTGCTACTTGTCAAAATACAAGGGTAAGTATATAAATCTGAAAAGCATAATAGAGGGCCCTAAGAAATTTCAGATCTCAGATCTTATCTCATTATTCGTCCTTAGGGAGCCAATTGGGTGTCACTAAGACACTTTTAGGATATCAACTTTGATTGGCCAGGTTCAAGATGATGTTTTGTGGTTACATCAGTTCCTATCCATGATGTCAGCAAGTGGGTAAACCAGACACCTATATCAAACCTGCACTACTTCATCCTGTACCGTGCTAATGGAGAGCCGTTCACGATCGATAAAAAAAGGTGTGAAAGTAGGCTAAGGAGGGGTTCGAATACGGATCAGTCTCCTACCCACGAAAGATGAGTCAAGGGTTTAAAGAAGGTTCACATCCGGCTGGACAAAGTTGCCTATCCAGAGAGGTAAATGAGAAGGTTTCCCAGAATAACCAAATACGATCAAAAGAGAGGGGGCCCAGAAACTTGACTGTATATCTATCACGTTTCAGGGATAACGGGAGCCATAGAGGTACAAAGGATGAATCTGAATGACAGAAGCGTCCTAGTGGAAAGTGATATGGTGGGTTTTAAGTTAGTTATAAGTAGCTCTGAGGAAAATAAAACCAAACCACAGACGTGTGGTGGCCCCCCATATGAAACACGGTCGACTGCATATTGGAAAGAAAACTGTAAGGCGTGACAGTCAGCCCAGCACAGCAATAGCGAAGTCCCCAACGATAGCGGTGAGACCAAAATATTTGATGGAAGACAAAGAGGCCAAATCATTAATAGCAAGATAAAAAAGTGTTTGCTCAGAACACATCCTGGGGGTGAACCCAACAAAACAACCTTGTTCACTTCTGGATAAAGTTCCGGGTAAGACATGTATTAACCCGAACACACGGAAATGCCTGTCATTAAAAAGTTCTTAATGAAGGATGGTATTTGCCCGAAGGCCAAGGAGTGGGCTTGGTAAAATATTATCCTCCAGATGTGTCATATGCCTTCTCCTCAAGGTCAAAAAATATGCAATAAAAAAAACTGAGTGGTTATTTCACAAAGGCATTACGAACAATACGTATCCAAAAGCGTATAAGGGGTCTATGGTAGAAACGTCCCTTACGAAAGCCATATTGAGGAGTGGAGAGGGGACTGTTGTGTGGTTCTCTAAATACACACTAAACGTCTATTACTAGGCGTTTTCCATTACTTTGCACAAACTGCAACTGGAAAGAGCATATGGACGATAGTTGGGAGGTTTCATTTCCCCGTAGTGGCCCTTGGTTTGTCGGAAAAGGGAGAACAATGGCGATTTCCAATCCCACAGCTGTGGAAGGAACTCCTTGTGAGCCAAATAAATGTAAAGGCGTAATAGTTTCCGCAAACGGGCTGATGACTGATGTAAATGTTTGTAGCATAACGAATAAGAATGTCGTCAGGCCAGGGGCCCACTGCCGATTGATCGACAATGCTGAGAGTGTTGCTCCTCCGTTCCTTGAAGGTGTAAAAGGCACATTATTACGTTCATTCTCCTGAGAGAAAGAAAAGTCCAAGGTGCACTAACTCCCGCAGACTTTGAGGAAAGAAATGGGTGGGCATAGATGGGTCCCTGAGAAATACGGACCAGATGATTGCCAATTTTCATTTTGGGCAACATCCTAGTTAGGTTTTGCTATATCAACACCCCGGCAACTCCGCAGAACAGGGAGCTAGGTCCAGGAGAATATTTACCACTCAGTTTTCGTACTTTTTTTTCCATTGTACTTTTTTTTTTTCCAGAACTGGCACTCATAGAGGAAGCAGAGGTGATGTGGATTACAAATAATCTCGCCAGCAAGTGCGTTTAGCGTCAAAACGGATGACACGGCGAGCAGATCGCACGCTTCTGTTTAAAAAAAAAATCAAGGAGGTAGCTCTGAGGTTCTATTTACCGCCGGTACCTGCCCCGCCAGCAGCAGCGCGTTTCAAAACGTACAGCAACGAGCCAACAAGCAGGAGACTAACCAAGGCAAAAATAAAAAACAAACAAAAAAAGGCAACAGCATTTCTGAGAATGTCTGCCCGAAGTTTGGGGTATAGAATGAGAAGCTGCGGAAAAAAAAAAACGGAGGACAGAAGAGGTTTAAAAGCTCATCGATGGAGGACTAAGAAGAACCCCCCTCATTAAAAAAAAAAAAAACAGTTAGGTGTGAGTAAAGTTCCCATTCAATTGCCCAGATTAAAAATTGCCAAGCGTGGGTGCGAAGAAGGTGGCGAAGATGAAGGGGAAAAAAAAAGTCATAATGATAGTGAAATATGGCGAGGCTGTACATGTAATCTGGGAGAAAACAGACCAAGTGACGAGGGGGGACAGTTTTTGGGCCCCGCTGAGCGGGGGGACACTGAGGGGGGACAGTGTTTGACCCGCTGAGCGGTGGACCTGGGTGGGGGACAGGTTTTTGACCCCGCTGAACGGTGGACACTGAGGGAGGGACAGTGTTGTGACCCCGCTGAGACGGGGGACACTGAGGGAGGGACAGTGTTGTGACCCCCTGAGACGGTGGACACGGGAGGTAGGGACAGTGTTGTGGCCCCGCTGAGACGGGGGACACTGAAGGAGGGACAGTGTTGTGACCCCGCTGAGACGGTGGACACTGAGTAGGGACAGTGTTGTGACCCCGCTGAGACGGTGGACACTGGGGGGAGGGACAGTGTTTGTGACCCCGCTGAGACGGTGGACATGAGGTAGGGACAGTGTTGTGACCCCGCTGAGACGGTGGACACTGAGGGAGGGACAGTGTTGTGACCCCGCTGAGACGGTGGACACTGAGGAGGGACCAGTATTGTGACCCCGCTGAGAGGGTGACACTGAGGTAGGGACAGTGTTGTGACCCCGCTGAGATGGTGGACACTGAGGGAGGGACAGTGTTGTGACCCCACTGAGACGGCGGACACTGAGGGAGGGACAGTGTTGGACCCCGCTGAGACGGTGGACACTGAGGGAGGGACAGTGCTGTGACCCCGCTGAGACGGCGGACCCCTCAGGGAGGGACAGTGTTGTGACCCCGCTGAGTACGTGGACACTGAGGGAGGGACAGTGTTGTGACACTGCTGAGACGGTGGACACTGAGGGAGGGACAGTGTTGTGACCCCGCGAGACGGTGGACACTGAGGAGGGACATGTTGTGACCCCGCTGAGACGGTGGACACTGAGGGAGGGACCGTGTTGTGACCCCGCTGAGACGGTGGACACTGAGGGAGGGACAGTGTTGTGACCCCGCTGAGACGGTGGACACTGAGGGAGGGACAGTGTTGTGACCCCGCTGAGACTGTGGACACTGAGGTAGGGACAGTGTTGTGGCCCCGCTGAGACGGTGGACACTCAGGGAGGGACAGTGTTGTGACCCCGCTGAGACGGTGGACACTGAGGTAGGGACAGTGTTGTGACCCCGCTGAGACGGTGGACACTGAGGGAGGGACAGTGTTGTGACCCCGCTGAGACGGTGGACACTGAGGGAGGGACAGTGTTGTGACCCCGCTGAGACGGTGGACACTGAGGGAGGGACAGTGTTGTGACCCCCGCTGAGACGGTGGACACTGAGGGAGGGACAGTGTTGTGACCCCACTGAGACGGTGGACACTGAGGGAGGGACAGTGTTGTGACCCCGCTGAGACGGCGGACACTGAGGGAGGGACAGTGTTGTGACCCCGCTGAGACGGTGGACACTGAGGGAGGGACAGTGTTGTGACCCCGCTGAGACGGTGGACACTGAGGGAGGGACAGTGTTGTGACCCCGCTGAGACGGTGGACACTCAGGGAGGGACAGTGTTGTGACCCCGCTGAGACGGTGGACACTGAGGTAGGGACAGTGTTGTGACCCCGCTGAGACGGTGGACACTGAGGGAGGGACAGTGTTGTGACCCCGCTGAGACGGTGGACACTGAGGGAGGGACAGTGTTGTGACCCCGCTGAGACGGTGGAACACTGAGGGAGGGACAGTGTTGTGACCCCGCTGAGACGGTGGACACTCAGGGAGGGACAGTGTTGTGACCCCGCTGAGACGGTGGACACTGAGGGAGGGACAGTGTTGTGACCCCTCTGAGACGGTGGACACTGAGGTAGGGACAGTGTTGTGACCCCGCTGAGACGGTGGACACTGAGGGAGGGACAGTGTTGTGACCCCGCTGAGACGGTGGACACTGAGGGAGGGACAGTGTTGTGACCCCGCTGAGACGGTGGACACTGAGGGAGGGACAGTGTTGTGACCCCGCTGAGACGGTGGACACTGAGGGAGGGACAGTGTTGTGACCCCGCTGAGACGGTGGACACTGAGGGAGGGACAGTGTTTTGACCCCGCTGAGACGGTGGACACTGAGGGAGGGACATTGTTGTGACCCCGCTGAGACGGTGGACACTGAGGGAGGGACAGTGTTGTGACCCCGCTGAGACGGTGGACACTGAGGGAGGGACAGTGTTGTGACCCCGCTGAGACGGTGGACACTGAGGGAGGGACAGTGTTGTGACCCCTCTGAGACGGTGGACACTGAGGTAGAGACAGTGTTGTGACCCCGCTGAGACGGTGGACACTGAGGTAGGGACAGTTGTGACCCCGCTGAGACGGTGGACACTGAGGGAGGGACAGTGTTGTGACCCCGCTGAGACGGTGGACACTGAGGGAGGGACAGTGTTGTGACCCCGCTGAGACGGTGGACACTCAGGGAGGGACAGTGTTGTGACCCCCGCTGAGACGGTGGACACTGAGGAGGGACAGTGTTGTGACCCCGCTGAGACGGTGGACACTGAGGGAGGGACAGTGTTGTGACCCCGCTGAGACGGTGGACACTGAGGGAGGGACATTGTTGTGACCCCGCTGAGACGGTGGACACTGAGGTAGGGACAGTGTTGTGACCCCGCTGAGACGGTGGACACTGAGGGAGGGACAGTGTTGTGACCCCGCTGAGACGGTGGACACTGAGGGAGGGACAGTGTTGTGACCCCGCTGAGACGGTGGACACTGAAGGAGGGACAGTGTTGTGACCCCGCTGAGACGGTGGACACTGAGGGAGGGACAGTGTTGTGACCCCGCTGAGACGGTGGACACTGAGGGAGGGACAGTGTTGTGACCCCGCTGAGACGTGGACACTGAAGGAGGGACAGTGTTGTGACCCCGCTGAGACGGTGGACACTGAGGGAGGGACAGTGTTGTGACCCCCGCTGAGACGGTGGACACTGAGGGAGGGACAGTGTTGTGACCCCGCTGAGACGGTGGACACTGAGGGAGGGACAGTTGTGACCCCGCTGAGACGGTGGACACTGAGGGAGGGACAGTGTTGTGACCCCGCTGAGACGGTGGACACTGAGGGAGGGACAGTGTTGTGACCCCGCTGAGACGGTGGACACTGAGGTAGGGACAGTGTTGTGACCCCGCTGAGACGGTGGACACTGAGGGAGGGACAGTGTTGTGACCCCCGTGAGACGGTGGACACTGAGGGAGGGACAGTGTTGTGACCCCGCTGAGACGGCGGACACTGAAGGAGGGACAGTGTTGTGACCCCGCTGAGACGGTGGACACTGAGGAGGGACAGTGTTGTGACCCCGCTGAGACGGTGGACACTGAGGGAGGGACAGTGTTGTGACCCCGCTGAGACGGTCGACACTGAGGGAGGGACAGTGTTGTGACCCCGCTGAGACGGTGGACACTGAGGGGGACAGTGTTGTGACCCCGCTGAGACGGTGGACACTGAGGGAGGGACAGTGTTGTGACCCCGCTGAGACGGTGGACACTGAGGGAGGGACAGTGTTGTGACCCCGCTGAGACGTGGACACTGAGGGAGGGACAGTGTTGTGACCCCCGCTGAGACGGTGGACACTGAGGAGAGGACAGTGTTGTGACCCCGCTGAGACGGTGGACACTGAGGGAGGGACAGTGTTGTGACCCCGCTGAGACGGTGGACACTGAGGGAGGGACAGTGTTGTGACCCCGCTGAGACGGTGGACACTGAGGGAGGGACAGTGTTGTGACCCCGCTGAGACGGTGGACACTGAGGGAGGGACAGTGTTGTGACCCCGCTGAGACGGTGGACACTGAGGGAGGGACAGTGTTGTGACCCCGCTGAGACGGTGGACACTGAGGGAGGGACAGTGTCTCCGAGGCAAATCAATATCAGTAAGTTATTACTTGTATTAAGATGTCTTCCCAGTTAGGTGGTCGAAGGTAAGTCAAAAATTGTGCTTGTGAAATATCATCCACATAGTTTCTCATATCTTACTATAATATTATCATTACTTTTACACATTATTTACTCATTAATTATTCAATAAGACACAGCCTGAAAGAATTTAAATTGCTAAGATTAAACAATTAGTCAGGAAACTAGATATATTTTCGGTGTCTCTAATCTAACCTCCTCGCTGACAACCTTCCCTTGGACACAGACTCCCTCTTTGACTTTTTTTTTATCAGCTACAGCTTTATTACACCGACTTTGATTACACTTTTCCTTTAGCACTCTTCACCGCTCTTGCTGACTCTGCCTCCGGCTTCCTCTTCACCTTCGCTGATCTCAGATTTAGCATCTTACATCTTCAGCACATCCTGCCCTGCAGAGCTCTATGACGCTTGTTGGGTTAGTGCTTAGTCTTGATTGTAATATCAATTATGATAATATTCTCGGTGGCTGTGCGGCCCCAGACAGGTATCCCTACATTGCATACTCCAAATACCCTGACTCTTAATGCACACGATTGAAATAGTGTAGAGTAAGATATAAACTAATAATAAAGTTAAATATTAGAGTTAAAGATCTGAAAGGAATCAAAAGAGATATTCACAATTCGTGATATGGAAATTACTATCCAAATTTCTCCAAGAAAAAAATAAGGACGTACACAGACCGAATCTAATTAAAATCTTTTAGAGGGATCAAAGATACCATTTTCAAAAAATACACGAACATTGTAAGCTTGATGCCACTCAGATGCTGCGGTATGAAGTGATCACCATGAAAAGGTTGAAGTTGGCGAGATGCGATACCCACAAATTATTACATGAGAAGCGGTATATAAATTTTTCTAAGCAAATTGGGACCTAGACAAGATTCAGTTCAAACTTTTCTCTAAGTAAGACTGTATAGCTTTTAAAAAAATAAGTAAATTTTATGTAATCTTTGTGCATTTAACAAACGAAATTTTAACTGACCTAGAGAGCACACAAATGTTATAGGCACATAAAATTTCTTTCCACCAGCTTCGTGTGGACAGAGATCGTCCTTAAAGGGTCTCTGGATAATCTTCCAAGGATAGAAGCTGGAGTTAAGGCCCTGATGCTCGCCTCAAGACCAGAAAGGTGCACGAGACAAGATTCCTGAGCCCATAAACTGCTACTACTTCTGTTACCTGTCATATCAAGGCTATGTGTCTGCTGCATAATATTCATTTACTTATAGATGAAGATAATCAGAATGAAGTTGATGCTTATATGGCACTTTTCTATAGTACTAGTCAAATCTTCCCTAAAGATCCGGACTCCCCCATTGAAGTATCCACCTTCAGGGATACAAGAGTACTTCCAGATTCTGATGATGCTGAGGCTGAGGCTGAGGACCGATTACTTCAAACTCCAACTCATCTTCCACCTTTTTCTACAGTGGACTACTGAAGAAGCTACTGTGTGGCAAAACGTTTCCAGAACAGATTGCTAAATGTTGCACAAGCGTCTCAATTATCAACTTGTCGCTTTTGTAAACCATTTATTCACATTTGGGGGTTCTCCCCATGTTATGCAGGTTTCTGCACTGCATTGTAATATGTATGTGAAGAAGTGTGCCATAATTTTATAAACTATGTCATAATTGTAAACCATAAATGTGGCATGCACAGAGTACGTAACCTTTATTCGGCGCATGTACACACCCTCATTGAAAGGCTATCTCCCCCAACCAGCGAACCAGGTGCTAAGGGTTGATGATAGGGCCCCGTCGTTTAATCAGTACCCAGGTTCCAGCCAATGAGAAGATAGCTTTGGTAATCGCAGAGGTGTTGTGGGTACCACTCTCCTGTCTGCCCTTGTCATTCCCATTCTAGAGCTGGTTGAAGCACGGTCTGCTCTCTAGTGGCTTCTATTCTGCCTTGCTTACCGTGGAGTGCACTAATACCTATCACTGTACATAGTGTATATAGTGTACATACTTCTGTTCTAAATTGGTGAAGGATAATATAAGTCAAAGGTTTTTCTGCTGTGTTTATTTTGCTCCCTTTACACCCAGGATAACAGGCCTTTGGATTCCTGGGTTGTAATAATAATTTTATAATGTTATACATGTGTGGGCACTGTAAATTAGCTTAAACTGTAAAATGTAAGGAAGTCCTGTCGTGACTTATTTTCCAAGTGTGAGTGTATAGCGTCGGTGTGTGAGAGTGGGGCAATCACGTGAGGAAGCAGCATGGGTGACAAGTATGCTGGCGAGACCCAGTTTATTTAAACTAAGTTTTGTACTCCTTTTGTTTATCCGACTCCAGCCATAGGCTACTTTAGTGCTTACCAGTAGACTCACCTGAGCTCTGATGTGGTCAGGGCTCTGTGGGATGAGTGAGTAGTGAACGCTGGTTTAGTGCTTTCTGTTTCGCTTAGGTTAGACCTGGGTGGCTCATTTTTACATGATATTTGTGTAACTTTACCTTTGCCCCTAGACAAGGCTCCAGGCGATCCATTTTCTGCGTTACACCCCATAAAAGAAGCTTTACTATTGCTTGGCAACAATATCCTGTTTCCAAATTGTGTCCTGATCCTGTTGTAATTACAGAAGGCTCTTCTTTCCTGGCAACTGTAAATCTGACAATGTCCAAGGGTAAGTTTGAAGAAAATGCTAACGTTACCTTGGGAACTCCGATCTTTGGTTAGACAAATTGTTTTATGAGGAAAACTGGCCAGGGCCTCGTAAATAAAGTGAAACACTCCTGATCAAGCCTTCCTATTCATGGGTCGCAGGACTGCCAGACGCTCATTATTTGGCTGCAGCTTTCAAAGTTGCTTCTGATGAATCCAGCTATATATACCTGGCTAAATACATTGTCTGGCTACTTGTCAAAATACAGGGTAAGTATATAAATCTGAAAAGCTTATAATACCTAAGAAATTCAGATCTCAGATCTTATCTCATGATTCGTCCTTAGGGAGCCAATTGGGTGTCACTAAGACACTTTTAGGATATCACACTTTGATTGGCCAGGTTCAAGATGAGATGTTTGTGGTTACATCAGTTCCTATCCATGAGTGTCAGCAAGTGGGTAAACCCAGACACTATATCAAACCTGCACTACTTCATCCTGTACCTGCTAATGGAGAGCCGTTCACAGACGTAATGGGACCTTTAGTCAGGTAACCAATATCTGTTTACAATTATTGACAAAACTACTAGGTATCCTGATACAGTATCTAAGCGTAGCATCAGTACTAAGGCCATCCTTAAAGCACTTATTAAATTAATAATATCATGTTGGAATTCCACGACGCATTCAAAGTGACCAGGGCACTAATTTTACTGCAAAAGTTTTCAGAAAAGCCTAAAACTGGCTAGGAATTAAACACAAACTTTCCACAGCCTATCACCCCTCAGTCTCAAGGAACCATACAGAAGCTTCACCAGACCTTCAAATCTATTATGCATACTTATACAATTAGAGGTGTAGTCTGGTGGCCTATATACCTGCTCATAGCATGATAACCAAGGTAGGAATGGGGAACAACCAGAAATCAGCAGTGAGTAAATACTTGTAAATTTTTTTTTCACCAAAACAGCATGCAAGTATATGTACAATATATATATACACTATGCACAGAATAACAAGATTGCAAGCAAGACACACAGTGAGAACTGTCAGCAACCAGACTTGAGGTATGTATGCTAAATTTGATACTCGAGTTTCAAGCATTGCTTCACAACTATAGCAGGTTTCTTTGTGATTGGCTGGTTTGAGGCATGCTTATATGGGTGTGTGACATATACTGAATAAAATGTAGTGTACTCTTAGCTTGCCACGCATGTATTGCATGAATTTTCCTACAGAATGAGAAGAATCACTCCCTCTACTGCTGCTTGCATTGCAAAAAATTACATTAATCGACTGGATACTGTTCGTTTGAGCTGATTTTTTTGGCATAAAGTGGGAGGTTCACTACACGTGTACAGATTACAGCAAGTTGAATAAGGTTACTGTACCAGATGCTTACCCTCTTCCTTGTATGGACAGCATAGTGGACTTTGTGGGTAAGTGTTGCATGCAAAGAGTATGTAACCTTTATTCGAAGCATGTTAACACACTCACTTGGGCTGCCTCACCAACCAGCAAACCAGGTGGCTAAGGGTTTGACGGTTCACAGGGCCCCATCGTCAAATCAGCACCTAGGTTCGGCCAATCATAATGTGGATCTGGCAGTTGTGAAGGTGACGTGGCTACCACTCACGTTTTCACCCGTCATTTTCATTCTGCTGCTGGTTGAAGCACAATTGTCTATCTTGTCTCTTGGCTGCTGCTCTGCCTTGACTACCTTGGCCTACACTAATACCTATTTGTTGTACATAGTGTATATAGTGTACATACTTCTGTTTATACTTGGTGAAGGATAATATAATTCAAAGTTTTTCTGCTGTGTTCATTTTGCTCCAAGCTTCCTTTTTACACCCAGGATACAGGCCTTGATTACCTGGATAGTAATATGGGTAGCTGTCCAAGAGCTGGAGCTGGATTTAGATCAGGAGCTGAGCCTAGAGTTGAAGCTGGAGCAGGAAATAATATCGTAGATAGCTTGCTATCTGGCATTGCATCAGCTTTGCCAGTGCTTCATGAATTTTGCATGTCAACTTTGCATTCACGTCGCTATGGTCAGCCTTGCTATTGTGTGAGTATTCTGCAGTTGGTTTTGCTATTGTGTGTCAGTGTTCCTATTGCATGTGCATATTCTACATTCAGCTATCGTGTGAGTATTTTGCACTTCTACAGTGCATAGCAGTTTGAGCATATTGCAAATAACGTGTTACATTGGGGTTTATGCCACCTAGACGAGTATGACGGTTACTGTCTGAATTCACTCTATAAAACCTGCCAAAGTTTTCTCTATAGTGTTATTGGTGAATTACTCGCTCCATTGGCACTGAATATAGAAGCACTCTTACTGCTGTGCAGCTTCGTAATTTTATAAGCGTCAAACTTCAAGAAGAGGAGATGATGCACCAAACTCCTGTTTCTCCATCTACAGGAGCTAAGCATAGATCCCCGTTGAGGTTTTTACAAACAAATGGGAGAGAAGCAACCCCCTGGGCAAAACCAGCAGTCTGAAGCATTGGGGTTGTCTGGAGGGAAGTCAGTTGCATTGGCGCTTGAGTTAGCAAAAAATCAGTCTTGAGCAAACCAGGGAACAGCGAGCATACACTAAGGAAGAGTTTGATAGAGAGAATGAGAAGAGGCAGTTTACACAAGCTGTAAATGATTTTAGTTTGCAAAAAGCCGAGCCAGAAATTTTTTTCGAAGCATTCAAAAACCAGGTTCGAGCCTTAAAGTGGCCTGAAAAGCATTGGGCATCATTGGTGCATACAGTGTTGTTTAGTAAGGCACAGGAGTTTACATCAGCGATAAATGACACTGAATTTGATATTTATTATATGATAAAAACCACAGTTCATGGTGCTTATCAATGTATTCCTGCCAAGTACAAAAGGAATTCAACCTAGGCAGACGACAGCTGTGTCAGCCTTATGTTGACTTTGTAAGACAGCAGACCAAAGCCTTTACCAAGTGGTACAAGGCAAGTGATGTCGCTAACTTTGGGGAGCTGGTACAACTAATATTGGTGGATAACCTGCTGGAGTCTGTGGGACCAGAGGTTCGAGTCTTCCTGCAAGATCATTTGTTAACCACTGCATTAGAGGCAGCCAGGTTGGCTGACACTTGAAACTAACCGCTCCTTGTTCGAGCGGTCTCATCTCTCTTTTCAATAGCCTGACATGAGCAGAGATCGTCATAGAAGAACTTCTGATTCGAGGATGAAGTGCCAGGATGACGGAGAACGACGTCAGCCAACCAAGTCATCTGGTGAGCCACATCACTCAACTCATGGTCAACCTGGTGAGCCACGATATCAGTACCCAGAGTGGCGCCAGCCACAATGTCAGCAAGGACCTAAGGTTAAGAACGAGGTAGTATGCTACCACTTTAATAAATCAGGCCACATCAGGGCTAACTGCCAGAATAAACCCCAGCCATTAGGGAAAATATATAATGTCCCTAGTAATATGACCCTGAAAGAAGTAGAGAAGGGGATGGCCCCATACTATTGTAATTGTCAAATATCCCTTCAGGAAAATTCAAAGAAAACTGAAGTCAGAGTCTTTAGGGATACTGGAGCATATTGCTCACTTTTAAGAGAGTGAATACTTCCCCTTTCTGAACACACCTCATTACAATCCTCCGTTCTTTTAGAAGCTTTTGGAAGAGCAGTGTTTTCTGTCCCTTCACATAAAATATATGTGCAGAGAAAATAATACACTGGATATTTGACTGTAGGTGTTTCTGATGGATTTCCTATGAAAGATGCCGTGTTATTGCTGGGTAATAACATTAATTCGATTACATGTCCAGATCCTATAATGACTAATTCTTCTCCAACGCTGACCATAATTCTGGCAAAATCCCAAGGGATCTCTGATGAGAATGCTAACCTATCCTTGGACGACTCTGATCCCGGAATAGCCAATTTGTTTTACGAGGAAAACTGGCCAGAACCTTGTAAATTTAGTGAACAGACCTAGATCAAGCCTTCCTATTCCAGGGTTACCAGATGTCTCTGTTTCTATGCCCGAGGGACTGTCCTTTCGAGAGGAGCAGTGAAAAGACCCTTCATTGAATTTCGCTTTTCAGGCAGCAATGGGTCAATCCTTCTCAGATCACCCAGTCAAATATAAAATTAAAAACGACTTCGTAATCTGCATTGAGACTGGTAAAAAGGAGGGAAGGCAAAAGACAGACAAGTTAGTAGTTCCAAAAAAGTTTAGATCACAAATATCAGATATAGCTCATAATTCATCATTAGGAGGTCACTTAGGAATGTGAAGGATCATATCTGCTGCTGCAGAGAATGTCAGCAAGTAGGAAAACCTGGACACATTAAACCTGCACCTCTCCATTCTATACCTGCTGATGGAGAACCTTGCGCAGAGTTAATCATAGGTTGTGTAGGTCCACTACCTATATCCAAATCTGGGAATTAGTACTTGTTTACTATTAAGGATAGAGTAACTAGATACCCAGACGCAATCCCCATGCACAGTATCAATACTAAATCAATTCTTAAAGCTTTAACGTAGTTTATTTCTTGCTTTACCATTCCTAAATCTGTTCGAAGTAATCAAGATACTAACTTCACTGCCAAAGCATTTAGGGAAGCATTAACTAGGCTAGGAAAAATTCACAACTTATCCACTGCCTATCACCCTCAGTCCCAAGGCGCCTTGGAAAGATTCCACCAGACGTTAAAAACCATGATGAGAACTTTTTGTATGCATTTTCTTACAGATTGGGATGAATCACTACCTTTGTTGCTGTTTTCAATAAGGGAAACTGTGCAGGAATCTACAGGGTATAGTCCATTTGAGTTGATCTTTGGGCACAATGTACGATGTCCTCTTCGGATGCTCAAGGAAGGATGAATGGGAGAGGACGCCTGCTCAACGAACGAACGAACGAACGAAAGTTCAGGTAAAGATCCCAAATGGGATGAGCGGGAAGACGGGACAGACGAAGAATAGTGCTGGAGAGAGCGTTCTTAGTCGTAGAAATAGAGCCAGGGCTTAACCCACAGCGAAGGCGATCGTGGGACAGATATTGAGAAGAGAAAATTCAGGCTCTTCTGTTGGGACTCCGGTGGGGTGAGCTGGGAGGAAGGGGACATGCGACGTTTACGCTAGAGAGGAGTGTAGAACGGGGCCATGCCCTTAACCCAAAAGCAAAAGGCAATGGGGGCAAGAATGGCCCTTTCATAGAAGGTACCTGCACGAACCCAAGGGTTTATTTGTAAATAGGTTAGGAGAGGAACAAAAAGGGAGTAAAAAAGGGTTTTGTGTTTTTGGGGGGTCGCGAAGTCTTCGTCAAGGAAAAGGGGTTTCAGATCATGTCGTGTCTCAATTGTCTATCTGTCTGCCACGACGCTTCGTACAGATTCGGCGGGGATGCAATTGGGCAGGGAGAGATCGCTTGTGGCGAAGTCCCCCCATCTGACAAAAACACCCAGCGCAGCACCTTGTTCTGACACGCTGCATTTAAGTAATTTTTTTTTTTGCTGCAAGAAGGGGGCTAAGGAAGTAAGTTACAGAGGACGTATTAGGGATTTTAAGGTGTAGTTTTGTCGTTGAGGGGCATTTTTCGTTTGAAAGGGGCCCCAAAGGGGCCCTTACTAGCTTTGCATCCCTTGAGTAATGTGTCCTTAAACGAAGAAGGTAGTCAAGAAAAAAGCCAAGGACAGTGCAGTTTGTTAGGGGGGAGAAAGTGGGGGTTTCGCTTTCAGCTCGGGTAATGGGGGATCACTTTTCCGTATTTAAAAAATATGTAAGGGCTGGTTTTAGCTGCTTTGGGTTTTATCCCCCATTTTTGTTCCCAGATGGCTATCCTGTCGACCTCATTTTGTGTTTTGTGTGTGGTGTATCTAAAATTGGCATGATATAAGTTGTTTAATGTGTCTGCAAGGCTAGTGTGAGGGAGTTGGGGTATACGGGTTTGGAAGCGTTACGAATAAATGTAAGGGTGGGGGAAAGGGACAGATCCCTGGGGTACCCGGCATTTAGTGGAAGTATCAAGTAACAGCCTTGGAATTTTATTCTCAGGGTACGACCGTCTAGGAAGTTGCAGAGGTTTACGAGTACTGAGGCGGGTAAATTTAGTGCAGAGTTTGTATTTGACCCTTCGTGCCAACAGTGTCAAAAGCTTTTTCAACCCCCTTTGCAACCAGGGCTGTCCTGTTTTTTGTTTTGGTTTAGGGGATGATTGAAAATGATTTTAATGGCATCCTTGGGATCTGCGTTTTTCTAAAGAAAAACCCATCAAAAGTAGAAATTTGGGTTTTTCCAGTACTGCGAAGCGATGATTAATGATTTTTCAAAGATTTTCCTAAAGTTTCGGGGAGGCTGATAGGGCGATTTTTTCGGGGTCAGATGGTCTTTATTGGTTAGGAAGGGGGATACTACACTTTGAAGAGGAAGGAAAGTACCCAGAGGCAAAGACATTGAAAAGGGTTTTGTGTAGGCAGTAATGATAGAGTAGAATGTGTTTTTGGATAAATTTTCCCAGAGGCACCAGGGCCCGGGGGAGGAAGTGTCTGGGGAAAAGTTTTAATGTCGTGGGGTGAAGGAGGGTCGATTCTTGGGAGGGAAGAAGTCAGATGTATGTGTGTCTGGGTTGTTTTTTGTGTGTGTCTTTCCATTTCTATTTCTGAAGTGTTGAAAAAACTTTTAGGTGAGGGGGTGAGGGGGGAAGATGTTCCCCCAATTGTTTGAAATTTTGGGTAGCAGCCTGCGGTCTGGATGGTGGTTTTTTGGGGTTATTGTTTTGAATTTGTTGGGGAGTTTGCCTCTGATTTTTTTGATAAAGTTCCAAAAGGCTTTAGTTTTTTTTGAAACCTTTTGTCGCTTGTTGTATAGTTGGCCCATGATTTTTTGTGGTCTTGGTCTGGGCTGGAAGATTTTGTTTCTAAGGAAAGTAAAATTAATGGGACTTGATTAAACTATGTGTGTTGTAGGGGAAGGGGTGTGGAGCAATAATTAGTCTTTTTGTTCTGATGACGGTTTAAGGAATATCGAGTGGTGTGAGTTTTTTCTTTGGGTATTGCAATTTGGCTGCTTGTGTAAGGGTGTCCTGGAGAGATCAAGTTTGATATCGAGTCAAAAAGGGGTTGTTGTTATAGTCATAGGGGGTTAATTGTCTATGTGTTTTTTGAAAGCACCCCAGTCGCGTTTTTGTAGGAAAGGAAGGTGGGGTTGGAATAGGATAGGGTTGGGGGAGATTCAAGATGCGGGAATGTGATCAGAGCCTGTAATGGGCCAGGTAGATGTAGTGTTGAAAAAAGAGCTGGCCGGTTTGCCAAAAAAGATGTTTGGTTTCCCTTTGGGCCCCTGTTTTTAAGGGTATTGAAGTCGGGGCCGAGATGAATTAGGTGTTTATGGTTTGTAAAGCTGAAAATTTGGTGACCAATTTGATTTTTACTGGTGTGATGAAGGGGGTGTTTTTGGGCATTCATGCAGCATTTTTGGGGGTTTTGGTGTATTGAAGACAAAGGGAAAATGGTATTAAATAGTGTTTGTGCGACATAGGGGGTAAAAAAAAGAAAAAGGGGGCCAAGGGGGGTTTATATTTGACTGCAAGACGGGTTTTGGTGAATAAAAGGGTTTGGAGAAATTCGTGTTTTATGTTGGATTTGAAAAGGGATGGCAACCCCATCGTGGGGACAAAAGGGGGACTGTAGTCAGTATAGCCATAATGGGGGATACAAAAGAACATAAGAACATGTAATGAAGGGTTTTCAAGAACCGACATTTTGATAAATTAGACACAGTGCAACTCTTGGGTATTTTTTATTGAGGAAATTTTTTCGCCACACAGTGGCTTCACATCCCATACAAAGGGGAAAACTAGAAAAACAGGAGGAGAAAGAGGTAATCAGTCCCTCCCCTTGACGATGTGGTCACCATCAAAATTTAATAGAATACGGGGATACGTGCTGAGAAGGAGCTTAGATGGGCTGACCACCGACCAAGGTTGAGGGGCTGATTACCTCATTCTCCTCCTTTTCTTCTAGATTTCCCTTTTTATGGGTGGAAGCACGTGTGGCGAAACTTTCCCAAAAAAGATACCCAAGAGTTGCACATTGTCTAATTTATCAAAATGTCCCCTTCTCTGAACCATTTATCTACAAAACCCGTCAGACCGCAACTTTTTGGGGTCTTAAAAACTTGGGGGAATTTTTCGCTTGCCTAATTTTTGGCACGACCTCTTCAACATTTAACAAATGTTACACGACCTATGACTTCTGCACCTCTCCTGCCAACGGTTTAAAAAGCTCCCTTTTCAGCACGTTGCCGATTTATTCAGACTGAGGGCGACCACACGACTCAAGGGTTTAGGGGCGATTACCTCATTCTCCTCCCGTTCTTTTAGATTCTCCTTTTTATGGGGCTGAGAAGCCCCTGTGTGGCAAAAAACGTTTTTCCCCAAAAAAGAACCCAAGAGTTCACATGTTCTAATTTTTTTCAACATAAGAACAAAAAAAGAAACACTGGGAGGAGGCCTTTGGCCCAACTAGCAGGTCCTTTACAAATTTATCCCAACCCAATTTTCAATGCTACCCAAGAAAATAAGCTCTGATGTAAGTCCCACTCAAATCCAACCCCCCTCTCACTCATGTATTTATCCAACCTAAATTTGAAAATACCCAAAGTCCTAGCCTCAATAACCCAACTAGGGAGACTGTTCTAAATCATCAACTACCCTATTTTCCCAAAACCCAAAACTTTCCTATGTCCCTTTAAATCTAAACTTCTAATTTAAATCCATTACTCTGGGTTTTTCTCTTGGGGAATTCCTCAAAACCTTATTAACATCCCCCTTAAGACCCCTTTAGGGGGTTTGAGGCAGGGACTTTTACAAAACAATATCTGGCCTCTCGCTTCAAGACTTTGGCATAAGTGTCTAATTGTAAAGTAAAAACACATTTAACTGAATCACCATAAACAAATTTAATTTTCGTCATAGCAAAGTTAAGTCGGGGGGGGAGTTTGGATTAAATCCCATGAAGTGGTGCCCTCAGTGGGTGTGAGTTTGTAGGGGTTTTCGGACCCTTTCCTGGGTCTTTTTTCTTCTGTCAGAAGTTGGGGCAGGTTTAGGTTTTTGGGGATTTTGTCGGGGGAGGAGGGCCTGGATGAAGTTTTGGTTTTTGGGGGGAGGGGTGGGCAAAGGAGATGCAGAGGGAAATGGGAAACTTTGGTGGGGGGTGAGGAAGGAAGCTATGTAATGGGGAGAGTGGAAGCTTTTGGGGTTTGGGGGTGAGGAAGTGGGTAAGGAGGTAGGGGGAGGGTGGTCGTAGCAGCAGCAGTAGGGGTGTTGGGGGGGGGGTGGGAAGGGAAAAGGGGGAGGGGAGAAGGCGAGCTGGTGGGTGTAGGAAGTGGGGGGTGGGGAAGGGAGGAGGAGAGGGTTTAAGGGGGGTAGAAGAGAACGGAAGGAGGGAAATTAAAAAGGGGGAAAATTTGGTTTGCAAAAAGATTTGGAAGGACATGTGAGAGTCGATTACCACGCAGAGGGGCAGCATGGGAGTTTGGGAGTTAGTTTTGTAGTCTTGTGTGGGTAGGTGTAGAAGAGAGGTATTTTTAGTCTGTTTTGTGTTTGAAGTGTGTAAATAGGAGAGGTAGACCAAGTCGTGGGGTAACCCAGGGATTGGGGGGGAGGGAGGAAGGTATGGTAGGGGGGGGGGTGCAAGGAAGGGGGGGAAGGGGGGAGGTTGGGTTTCTCTGAGGGGAGAGAATGTCTTTTCTAGTAGGCCAGGAATTTGCAACGCGGTGTACCCGCCGCAGCTAGAACATTTTAAAGGGGAGGTTGCAAGTGTTTTCCAGAAGTAGCCATTGCTGAAAATCTGAGTAGGGTTTTTTTGGGGAATGCATGAGATTTTTTCGTGGCCGAATTTGTAGCATTTTAGACATTGTGTGATGGGGGGAAAGTTTGGAGTGAAGAGGGTGTTTTTGGGGGAATGCGGGGGTCTTGGCAAGGGTTCCTTGATTTAAGAGTGAAAGGCGTCAAAGATTGAACAGGTATTTTGAGGATGATAGAGTTTCAGGTCTGTAATGTCGCAACAAGACTTTTTCTTTGTACAATTCTTTGATTAAGTCTTCTTTTTCTGTGCCATAGGCAGTCAGGGGAGAATAGTCAGTTTTTTGCGATCACTGTGCATTTGGCCGGGGCCAAAACCAAAAATTGAAGCCTCATGAGAATTTTTTTTCTGGGCTCGGTTAGGGGTACGTTTCGTAAGAATGCTGTCAAAAAGTAGTTTTAAGCCGAGTTGGTTTTAAAACTTTTAGCTGAAGCGCCATTTTATCTGGGACAATAAATTCCAGACAGATAGTGGCATGACAGATTTAGAGTATTTTAGGTTAAGCGAGAAAGAAAAAGGGTTTGGGAAAAGGTAGAGGCAGGGAGGCTTAAGGTAGGGGTAACAATAAGGGTGTTGGGAGTAGAGGAAAATGGTAAGGGGGAAGGAGTGGGAAAGGGTTGAAGGCATCTAAAAAAGTGTGGGGGCCAAATCTGTGAGAGTAATTGGGTAGGCAAGTAGTGTGAAGAGACACACTACTTTCCTGCAATCTTTAAATTCTTGGGAGTCCGTCCTGGAGGCACAGGGCACTTTGAGGTGAGCTAAAGCTTGTGGAGCACTGTATTCCCGAACATGAGGGAGGCAACACTGGCTTATGGCGTGCGACCACAATACAGACTGAGGCGTAGACTTCAGACAGCAAAAGAGGCAGAGGGAGGGTTCCTGCCCTTGGGTAGGCAGCCACCAACGCACCCCAAACCTGATTGTAGACAAGGTCCAGAAAACCCCCATCGGTGAAGAGACAACTCGGCTGTGAGCGGGGAGAAGCCCGCACTAGCTGTTGGTGTGAGACTTCAGACAACGGGGAGGGAGGCAACGCGGCGAAGCGTGTTCTGCCTGGTTACCTGGGGGTTACCTGGGGGTTTTTCCGGGATAAACGCCCCCGCGGCCCGGCCATGCCCGGGCCTCCCGAGGGATCAGGCCTGATAAACTAGGCGTTACTGCGGGCCGAACCGTCCGACGTAGGGAGCCACAGCCCGGCTGATCCGGACGACTTTATTTTCTTCCAGCTCTCTCTTGAAGCACCAGGTTTTTTGGGAAATTTCCCCTAATGCTTGAGGGAGGCTGTTGAACTTTTGGCCCCGGACACTTTTTGGGTTTTCTTTTAGGTAAAAATGGCGCCCCTACTTTTTTTGGGGGCATTTTGCATCCCGCCCATCTTTACTTTCGTAGGGAGTGATTTCTGTTGCATTTTTGGGGACCATTCCTTCCAAGATTTTCCAAGTTAGTTATGATATATCTCTCCCTCCTGCTTCCAACGAGTACAAGTCAAGTGCTTCCAAGCGTTCCCAGTAGAAAGGTGCTTGACAGAACTTATACGGCAGTAAAGGACTCGAAACACTCTCTAGACGGGGATTTACCTGTTTTGTAGGAGATTAATGACAGCAGTATTCCACCTAGAGAGAACAATGATTTGAAAAGGATCATCAGGGCTTGGCATCTCTCGTTTTAAAGTTCCATTACCACCTATCATTTTTTTTTGCACGTGCGATCGGGGCACTGTTGTGATCCTTTAAAAAGTAATCCTCAACAACACTCCCAGTCCCTTACATTTTTTTTTCCGCTCTTTGTATGGCCGGGTCAGTAGTATACTCTTTTAGTTAATCTCCTCCAGTTTTTCCAAACGGAATTGGGAAATTTGTCTATTAAAACATCATATTTTTTACCGTTGCCCACGGGAAAAATTTTGTTTATATCTTTTTGGGAGGTTAACCGATCCTCACAATGACAGCCTCATGCAGATCCTATTTCTCCGCAAAGGATTACGGGCTGTGGTTAAATCTCTGTTTATGCGATGAGGAAAGGAATGAAGGGGGGGCGAGTCTGTGCTTGGGGAACAGACTCTTCACTTTGGCACCTCCGATTTAACTCTGTTGACCACACCTTTGTTTTCGTTGTTGGGAAGTTGAAGATCCATCCCCCCATTTTCCCCCAGTTTTCCTTTAGCACGTATTTTAGGGGCTATTATCCCATGATCGCATTTGTCAAATCTTTTGCAAAGTCCTGTGTATTTACATCTGCATTCGATTTCTTCCAGTCTCCAAGGCCTTTCATAGGTCCATAGTTGTGAAGGCAGGAGGCGACCTGCCCTGAACCCATGTTGCCCTGGATTTGCAGTTTTTGGGGAAATCCAGGGATTTTGCAATCCTGCTTTTTAGCACTCTTTCAAAGATTTTTTTTATTGGGATGTCAAGCATTGGTTTTAAAATTTTTTCTTAGCTAATGCTTTCTGCCACCTTTTGGGGGGGGCTATTCCGTTTTTTAAGTGACGGAATTTTTCACCCAGCCCCAAGCTCCTCCCCATAGTGATTTGGGGGCACGCAGAGGGGTTTCTTCAGTTCTTTAATAAAAACAGAGTTCCCAGTCGGGGCCCCGGGGGGCTATGCAAGGCATGTTGTCAAGGCTTTTTTCGAAATCTAGGGATTTAGGGAAATTTCCCGGAAACTGCAACATTTAGGATTTTTGGGGCCACCCAGAAAAAATATTTGGGTCGTCGATCCTCAGACCGATTAGTGGTTCACAAAACCAGAGTCGTACGGGGATTTCAATATTTCACTCTTTCCTTTGTTGTCCTGTGAAGTCCCATCCTGTCTGAGAAAGGGCCCCGAACAAATGGGTATTTGCCTTGTTTTTGGCAATGAAAAGAAATATTTTAAATTTCTTTAAATTTCCTAAATTTTTAAAGCCCTCCTGCCTCTCCGGGTTCCTGTAAGAGTCATTAAGTTTTAATTTTTCGATAGTTTCCACTTCCCTGGTCACGCCTCCTTTCGTGTATCAATATTCTAGCACTCCTGGGAGCTCATGACTCTTCGTCTCTTCTGTAGGGGCATTTTTTTTCTCTCCTTTTTACCCCTCTCTTCTTCTTTCTTAGGGGAAAATCCTAGAACATCTTCAGCACCGGGAATTGATCCTTTCAAGGCACTGGTTTGGATCCATGTCTTTTAAGAATTTTTCCCAACAGTTTCGTTTAGGAATGGTTTACCGGTCCCATTTTGATGTTTTTGTTTGAAATTGTTTTTTTGTGAAGACACCTTCAAGGTACATGCATTCTGCGTTCAGGGCCCCTATGCAGTACGTCTGGATTCGATTTGATTGTGATCGGGAATTAGTTGTTTTTTTATATTTTTATGTCTCTTTTTCATCCTCAAAAAAAAAATTTTTAAGAAAAGGTCAAGTGTGTTTTCTAGTCTTGTTGGCTCCAATCTGCTGGGTTAGGTGGTTTTTTGCAGAGACTTAGTAGCTCATGTGGTGGACCTTTCATCGCGCACCTCCGGGATTGTTTAGCTATAACATTATTTGCTACATTCTTCCCTTTTGACCTTAGGTTGAAACACCAAACATAAGATTTTGGGGGTGGAGCGGAAGGGTTTTTCCCAAAAAGTAATCGATTTTCGTACGTTCCTTGAACTGTTTGGGGGGGGTTGCATCGGGGGCTTGTATACAACCAAATGACTAGGTTTTGGTTCTCGATCTTTATTGATAAACTTCCATCTACCTCATTTTTAGTGTTTCAGCAACTCCGTGCGATAAGGGACTCTTTTACAACGGCCAACCCCCCCTTGTTTCCTGTTTTTTCTGTCGCTCAAAAAAGGTTTGTAACCACTTATCCATATTTTACTTCAAAGTGATCTTTTTTGTGATCCTTGAAGGCTCAAAAATTGCATTAGACTCCATTAGAAGTCCACTGATAAAAGGGATTTTGTTGTTGGTGGGGGCTTTAAGGCCCTGTATATTAGCAAATATGAAAGAGGTTGTAATTTTCTGTTTGTTGGGGGGGTTTTGTTATTTGGGATCATATTGTAAATTTTGGAGGGGCCATGGGGGGCCCCTGGCGCGCCCCCATCCAACAAGGCTCCAAGGGGGACTATTTTTGTTATTTCCTTCCATTTCTTTTTTTGTTTCCTCCCCTAAAAAATCACCTGGGGTTTTTTGTCCCTAAACTATTTTTGTCTTTTGGGGCTGTCCTCCTTCCTTTTGAGGGTTGCAGGGCACCGATTTGTAACACTGCTCAACACTCTACAACCCATCTTCAAGGGGGCAGGTACACGTCATTGGCTAAGGCAACTTAAAAGCACCAAAACACAATGAAACAGAGTATGACAAAATTCAAAGTTCGTTCCTTTCACCGGGACAAAGGGGAAGTGAAAAGGGCACAAGTGCAACTAATGTACATTTTATTGTGGCAACCCTTTCCTCTCCAGGGCTTTTTCAAGCCCAAAGGGGACCCCAAAGGTGTTGACGGAACCATACCTGGCCACACCCTTTAAAAACTAGATTTTTTGGGACCTATGCAAAGTGTAAGTAAATTATCTATTAAAATTTTGTGGTATCTCCCCCCTTTACAAACCTTAGAAACTAAAACCTGCCACAAAACAAATTAAACATTTCATACACATAACCAATAATGACTGTCCCTGCCTCTGTAAGACCCCTGATCTTTGCAAATCTTTTCCGAATTATGTAAAGCTTCCCATTCTGCCCTTCCCCAATTCTGCCCTTCCCAATCTACCCTTCCCAATTCTGCCTTTTAATGGTGGGTCGTCTAAAACAAGTAACAATTTTTGCTGTGCTCCTACAATGTTTCCCGGTAGTTTCGGGTGTTCCGAAAAAAGTACTCTAGGTACAGAGTAATTTGGAAAACCCAAACCATAAATTCTCCCCCTACAGAGCTAATCCGAAAAAACAGAGGGACTTCAGCAGGGGGTAAATTCTGTTAGAGCATGGTTAGTGGGGGGGTCATCAATCCGTGGGGTTCACCCTGCATCCTTGTTAAGAAACCGTGGAAGTTTTCGAATGTGTACAGACCACCTAAGTAATAGGTCACAACTGCAGATGCTTTCCCTTTGCCACCCTGGATGACGTAATCGACATTGTGGGTAAAGGGGTTTTTTTCTTTTGGGTTTCCCCAAATTAGACCTCCTTAAAGGTTACTTATCAGTTACCTTTTTCAGATAAGGGGAAGGGAAACCTGCCTTTTTAAAATTTCCCGGAGGCATTATCAAGTAAGAACATAACAAAGAAAGGAGGAACACGCAGCAGGCCGTTGGGCCCCTACTAGGCAGGTCCTTCACAGATCAATCCCACAATAAATATTTGCTCTCAAAAACATAAGATCAAAAAATAAGGAACAAGGGAACAGGGGCACTGGGCTATGCGGGGAACTCCATTCTCCCACCGTCTAACCAAGCCTTACCAGTGAGGTCAGCACATCACTTTAAAGGGGTTACACTGCGTTCGATCTATTAACTAGTCAGGGCCATTTCACAACTCATAAGAACATAAGAAAGAAGGAGCACGCGAAGGCCCACTGACCCACGCGAAGCAGGTCCATCCTCCCCCCCCAAAATTAGCCCCAAAGACCCCCTACAGGGCACTTCCCTTAAAGGGAAAGGGGCAAAAGCACAACCTGTACCAACTAGCAGGGCCCAAACCCCACCCTCCACACCCCTCATTATTTATCAACCTATTTTTAAAATTTACAAAACTTTTAGCCTTACAAGGGGTATGGGGAGTTTTTTCCACTCATTCCAAACAAACTCTATTCCCAAAAAACCTTTGTTTTCCCCTATATCCTTCCTGAAATCTGAATTTTTCCAACTTAAAAACCATTGCGGGCCCCCTGTTTTGGCCCCAAAAATTTTTCCCAGAAATGCACACCCCTTTTTTATTCCTGTTTTCCTTCTTTTTCCCAACCCCCTTTGAATGGGTTACAATAAATTATTATGAAATAATAATGTAAAAATTCCCTTTTTCTTTTAAATTTTTTATATTGCTTGTATTTGGGGAAAATAGCTTAAATCGTAATTTATGACTTTATTTTTAAATTTTTTGACGGGGTTATATTGTTTTTTTAGCTTATTTTTTTGGGATGTCCCAAAAATGTGCTCAGTTTAGTCTTGATGTCAAACTGAAATTTTATCGCTTGTCGCTGGGTTATACTCCCGGCTTCTGAGCTGCAGTTGTCCACTACCCTATAAACGGGGATCGGGGGGGGTTTGTCCTCACCCTCGTGAAATTTTTCAGTTCCTCTCGAGACTCCCCCTTGCGGGTTGGAAAGATTGTCTTTCTCATTTTTCCCTTTTTATTTTCTTAGAACTTTTTTTCACGAACATTGAATAGACTTATTTGTTTTTTGGGCTTTTTGTACGAGGTTGGGGTGTCACATAAGACACTTGAGTACTCGGGTTTCCTTTAAGCTATAGCTTCGGACCAATTTTTTTTATGGTTTTGTGTATTGTCAAAAATCGCGTTTTCCTATGCTGAACGTAGATTCATATTTTGGGAGTTTTTAATTTTTGTGGAGGATCGCAGATGGGTCCCTACTTAGTGTCTTTTATATTATTTCCCGTTCCTAATTCTGTGTCGCATCGCTTGATTGTATTGCTTTTTGGGGCTTAGCATTTTTTTGTTTTTAAAGAACTTTTGGGGGTTGCCAGTCGGTAAAGAATTTAGTTTTTTTTGAGGATTTTTGTCAGTCACTTTTTTAAAGTTTTTATTCGAGTCTGAGACATAGCTAATAAAAAACACTTACCCCATACAAAAAATTACTTGTACATATTTGTAATTTCTTTTTAAATGTTAATGTACCGGAGGGGTACTTAAGAATTATAAATTGTATGTCCTTTCGCACAAAAATTTTGGAACCCCGAGAGATTGATTTTATTTTGATTGCTTTTGATTTAATTTACTTTGAAAATTATACCCTAAAAATTACTATTTTTTTTAAATTTTTTTAAATTTTTTAATTTCTCTAGTTATTTGCCTACCATTTTGTAATCCTAAAGCACTTTTGTAAACCTAAAAATTTTAATGGATAATTGGAAAAGGGAAATACTGACACTTTTTTAAAAAAACCCCAAAGAAAACAGGCTGGATGCTAAAAGGGGCCCAGTCCTTTTCTAGTTTTCACGGAGATCTCAAATTTTTTAAAAACGCGTTTTTTGTAACAAAGGGGGCCTGTCCGGGAGGTTTTGACCCAAAGGGCGTTGGAAAAAAAACTGTCCGGGATGCTTTTGATCCAAGGCTTTTGGGGAAACCCCCCGGGTTTGCTCTTAAACCAAGGTTTTGGAAATTTCGTCCCTTTTTGACATATTTAGAAATTCTATGGTCAAACATTTTGGTATTTTCCCTTTTAATCTGAAGCCCTTTGATTTTGCCCCTTGAAAAAAACAACCGGGTGGTGTATGTACTAAACTGAGTCTCTTATCCAAAAATCACTCCCCTCGTAGAAACAATTTTTTTCCCGTGTTGTACCCAAAGTAAAAACCATTTTTAATTTGAATTTGACTTTTTTTGGGGGTTAAGTACTTTAAAACTTCAAAAGTGTTGGCAAGTAGCCAAAATCTGGGTGGGGGGACTTTTTAACAGGAAATTTTCACCGCTAAAAACGTCAGAGAAATTAAAAAAAATTTTTAAATTTTTTTAATCAAGGGGGGAAGCGCAAAACCCCGGGGGAGGATTATTTTGCGCAAAATTTAAAAGGGAAATTTTGGGTTTCCTGCCCCCATAAAGAGATGTTGATTATGTTTCAATTCAGAACCTAGTGCCCAAAATTTGGGAAGTATGACCCTCTTTGTTTACTTAGAAGAAGGAGCAACTAAGGCAGAAGTGGGGCCTAGTGTCTGAGCCTAGGGTACCCCTCAGTTTCGCTCACCCCTTCCCGCCTAAATGACACTATAGAAAGAGAAAATAGCTTTTAGTATGCCCAAAGCCTAATACTAGTACAGGTATAAAAAACCCCCTGTATTTACTTATCCTAAAACCAATTAAAAACCAAGAGGGCTGGCCCAAAGTGCCCGACCAAAAGGCCGCCCCGAACCATTTTAAATTTTCCCCTACTCCCCCTTTAAACCAACGGGTCCTTCTCTCAGGAACAGTTTGAGGGTTGGGAACCCCTCATTATTTTGCGGGACGGCAAAAATTTGGGGCACAAGGGATTGAACGAAAAAAAGATTTCCAAAGGGGAAAAATTTTCCCGTCTGTTAAGACAACAGACTATAATCACAGGACACTTTTAATGTGCGGGGAAAGGGCTGCATCCATGGTTCCAAAAGTTTTTTGAAAGTAAACTTAGACACCTATTTTGATGTTTTTTGAAAACCCGGGCACGTCTATAAAAATGGCAAGGAACACTGGGAAAATTGCTTCATACTGCTTTGAGGGGAAGAGCTCAAAGTGTTCGCCCCCTTACCATTTGCCAATTTCTTTGGTTATGACGCTGAAAAAACAAACTTTTCCCTTGAGACTTAAAAATTGTTACCGTAATTATAAAAGAGCATTTGAAACGTTACAACGCCAAGATCAAACTTGTGAGAGTTTTGCTCGTAAAAAAATTTTCCCATTTGGGGAATGGACTAGAGCTGCCAAGGTAAAAACCCAGGCCCAGCCTTGTTCATTTGGGTTATACCGAAGATTTTTAACAACTGAAATTCCCGCTAAATACAGAATATCTGATCGACCATACTACCTCGGATTTTCGGGAAAACGCGCATTAGCAAAAATTTAACCGAGATTCTCACAAATTTGGGTTACGAAACTAAAAAAAGAGAAAAAGGTAACTAAAAATTTTTCTAGAAGTTGGAAAACCTAAATCAGTCTCATTCCCGGCCCTGATTTTCCTGTTTCTGAAACTTCCCCGTCCTTCACCGGGAAAAACCAGTCCTAAATTCTGTTTTCTGTGGCTAGACAGAAATCTGATATCGAGAAAAAAAAGAAAAAAATGTACCTTTGTAACAAAAAAGGGAAACATACTAGAGATTTATTGCTATAATTAAAAAAAGATACGAAAAAAACAGTCGTGCGGCGGGCGCCCCCACTCAAGTCGTACCCTCTTCCGAGAAAAAAAGGCCCAAAATCCTACCCAATCCTTGAACAAAAGTTTTAGAAAATTGTTACTCGTTGGGATGCTAGGGGTAAGAAATTTGGGAAACTGACGAAAAGATTCTTTCCCAGGATGAGCCCCTTACTTTTCGGAGAAAAAAAGTAGGTTTTTGACGAATCACATTAACTGAGAAAATTTTTCTTTCAGGGGACCTGGCAGTTACTCACTTTTTAAAGAAGTTTTGGCTCCCCCAAAAAGGGACGTTTCCTATTGCAAGTTTTGTTTGTATTGTTGGGCCCTTATGGAGGGGCTGTTTTAAAAGTGCCTCTGCACAAAGTTTATATTGAAACAAGTTTTTATACGGGTTTAAATTTCATTGGTAACCCAGTGGTGAAATTTTTTCCTTTTCAGGTCGGGGGACTTTTTAATGGGGAAACGTTACCCTTTTCAGCGGTATAGGAAAAGAACCACTTGTGATTGATAATAACCTGATGAAAAATTTATGCCCATTGAAGCTTTTTGAGAGAACCCCTAAAGGAAAAAGGGTTTTCCCCTTGATGTTGGTGGGGGCCTTTGATTTAGGGAATTGGTTCTGTCTCCATTTCCCCCAAAATTAAGCCTGAATCCCTTTCCCAATCCCCCCCCGGGGCGCTGTTTTTAAACTCCGGGTTTAGCGTTTTCCCCCTTGTTGTAATAATAAAAATAAATTGTAGAGAAAAAACCCTTTTTTTTAAATTTCCTCTCAGCGAAATTTACTAGAGCTATGTAAAGATTCAACAACCATCCTTGTCTCCTGCTGAGGTTAGTGGATGACAATGATTTGGGGTTGAATTTTTGTTTAAATGAAAACCCCCTGCGCCCCGGGTCATTAAAATTTTTTTTTTTACTCCCCCCCGGGCATTTAACCTAGTCAGGACACAAAATGACGAAAATTTTAACTTGATGATTTAATCAAAGGGTCAGTTTTTGAACAGTCACTGGAAAAAAAAAAGAGATACATAGTTTTCTGGAAATGAAGCAAAGGATCCGATAATTTTTAATATTTTTAGTAACGTTTTACTGATGGAGAAAAATACAAAGTAAGGTTTTTCAGCTGTTTGTGTTTCCCAAAACAGTCAACCCCCTAGTAGGGTTTTCCCGTTACATTTCGTGAACAAGCCATTGATTTTGCTCACAATAGTCCCATTGGAGGAAAATTTGGGGGGTTTAAGAAGGGCACTCGGTAAAAAAGGCCCCAAAAAATTTTACTTGGCCCAAAAAATTAAGGAAAAGTAGCTACGGGGCGACGTTTCCACGTGTGTTTAAGTACAGGCAAGCCCCGAAAACCCCCAAACCCCCACCTACACCTTCACTTTAGCTTTCTAGTAGCAAAAATTTAGTTCATTGGACTTGAGAATTTTTAAAACTCTTTTTAAAAGGGTTTAAGCGGGTTGCCTATCCTCTTTCCCTGTGTTGAAGAGTCCTAATTTTAAACTTCCCCCTTTTTTTTACATATAGATGCGAATTTGGGAATTTTTGGGGGGCTGTTCTGCTCCAACAGTCAAAAATCCACGATATTCTCCATCCTATATTTTCTATTCATCTAAAACTTAAAAAGACACCCCGAAAAATTTTGCCCCCTATTGGAAAAAAGGCCCTAAACTTTTTGTGGGATCCTTTGGGAACCCTTTTGACCCTGTATTTGGGCACTTCCCTTAAAATTAACGTTTTTTTCAGGCCCAAACCCCATTTTTTTTAAAACTATGAAAAGTTAAAAAAGCTAGGATCAGAGGTGGGCCCTCAGAATCCAACCCTATTTATTAGCATAAAACACATTGTGGTTAAATTTTAATGTTTAAATTTCCGACGCTTGTTTGTCCTTTAAAAATTAAACAGTTTTACATTAATTAACGTAATTTATGCCCAAATACCTTTCGTTCTTTTCCCATCTCAAATTTAGTAAAATAATTTAATCCCTCCAAACCTTTTTAACTATGTATTTCTCAGTCAGTCCCAATTTTTATATTATTTTTCACAGTAATTTTTGTGTGAGGAGGAGACAAGCTGGGTTTAAAATGAGTAGTTGGGCGGGGGATGTACTGCGTGACCAACACTGTCCCCGCCGCAGCCCCCCCCCCTACACACCTTAAACTGGTTTTTATACTCAATGTTTTATACTGCCTTTGCATTTCCCAACCAAAAACTTTAAGGGGAATTCAGGCTCCTCTACTATGATCGGGGCCCAACGTGCCCTCCTTGTCAGCGAAACCATTTTACACTGTTTTACAAAAAACCCCCGAGTATGAAGAGATTTCCCATACTTTTTACTGCCCTTGTAAGGGACCCTATCCAGTGACGGACCTGTGAAATTTTTAGGGTCTTGGGACAAGAGAGACCGTTTTTAAAAATTTATATTGATAAAAGGAAAATGAGTAACCAGAAAAAATGTGAAAGACATTCATCAAAATCCAGTGCGACCCTCTGTCTTTTTGGGGGGGGGGGTTTAACCCCCGAAAGGGGTTTTAATTTATTATTATGTATTTTTTTAAAGATATTAACCCTTTTTTTAAATTTTAAATTTTTTTTTGCTTTTATTTGCGATAAAAAGCTAAAACGTAAAAGTTTTGACTTTTTTATTATTTTTTGATGTTTTATTGTTTTTTTAGCTTTTGTTGTTAGGATGTTCATAAAAATTTTGCCAGTTAGTCTTTATTGGGCCAACTGTAATTTCGCTTGTCGCTCGTTTTACTGCCGGCTTTTTGAGCTGCCCGTTGTCCCCGTACTAAAAACGTGGGTCGGGGGGGGGGGTTCCCCCCCCCTTCGTGAAGTTTTCATTTTGTCGAGACTCGCTTTTGGTTGGACAGATTGACTTGTTCCCCCCCCCCATTATTCTTGTTAGTTCTGTAGAACTTTGTTCCCCAGAACATTGTTTTAGACTTAGTGATTTTTGATGTTTTTACTGAGGTTGTGTGTCCCAAAGACATCTGAGTATCCAGGGCCTTAGCTATAGCTTTGACCTAAATTTTTTTACTGGTTTTGTGTAAATTTTTTCACATTTGCGTTTTCCTATGTGAAAGTGAATTTAGTATTTTGGGAAAAATTTGACCTTTTTTTGGGGGGATTGCAGATGGTCCCTAATTAGTGCGTTTTTTATTATTTCCCCGTTCCAATTTTTGTTCGCAGTCGCTTGATATTTTTATTTTCTATTGGGTTAGCATTTTTTTTGTTGTTCAAGCAGGGCTGTTGGGTTGCCAGTCGGTCAAAAGTTAGTTTTTTTGGGGGACTTTGTCAGTCACTTTTTTAAGTCTTTTTCGAGTCTTGGGGACATTGCAACTACTTAAAAAAGCCCTTTAAAAAATACAAACACTTACTTGTACATTTTTGTTTAAAATCTTATTAAATTTAAAAGTACCTGGCCCGGTTTCTTAAGAATTAAAATGTGATATGTGCTTTTAGCACAATAATATTGAACCCCGGGATTGATTTTATTTGATTGCTGTGTTTAATTTACTTTGAAAATTTCCCCAAAACAATAATTTCTTTTAATAAATTATTTTAAAATTTTTAAATTTTCTAGTTAGTAGCCTACCATTGTAATCCCAAAAACACTATTTAACCTACTAAATTTTAAAGGATAATTGGATAAGGTACTGAATACTTGTTATAAAACCCAGTAACGGGTGGATGCTAGAAGGGGCAGCCTTTCGGGATTCACTGGGATCTCTAAATTTTAGAATCGCGTTTTTTGTAACCATTCATGCACCTTTTACAACTCCCCTAAATTTTTCGCCCTTTTGGGAAGGGGTGCAGTTTTTGGGGCCCCCCAGTCTATCCTTTTATAGGGAAGATTTCTGACAAGGGGGTCCAAATTTGTCATTCTCCCCCCCCCCCCAAAAGAAAAGCTCGCCAGATCATTTTAGAAAAAGGGTCCATCAACCCATTTAAAAAGGGCTTTTAAGGCAGGCCCCCTTACCTGATGAATTTTTAGTTTGTCGGGGGCACTTTGGGCCCCAAAATTTTGGGGTAGGCTTAAAACCCCCTTTGGGGGGGGGGAAATTTTTTACTTCCCACTTAACTGTTTTTAAATTATCTAAGTTTTCCCTTTGGCCATTTCTGTTTTTTTTTGGGCCTGAAAATAGGTTTGTGGCAAAAGTGGCCCCCAAATTTGAAAAGTCCTTGCCATTAAAATTATCCAGTTTCCTCATGATAGGGAATCCCTCCAAAATTTCCCTTGGGATGGTAGGATTTTTTTTAGAAATTCTGTTAAAAACTTTTCAAAATTGGGACCCCCCCTTAAAAACACCCTTTCCGCACAATCCCCTTTTTATTAGACCCCCGAAAGGCAAAAGCCTTTTTTGAAAGCAAAAAGGGAATCTTTTTACTGCAAACCCCTTCTTCTGTCTCCCGATTTCTCCAAAACCCTTTTAAAGTTCCGGCGGGTGCTGGGGAGTTTTGGGGGGGGAACCCGTACTTAAAACCCGTCTTTTGGGGGGAGGGTTTTCCCGCTGGGGGTTTAATTTTTCCCGCCCCCAATATCAGCCCCCACAAATAGGCCCTTTGGGGAAATTTTTTAAGTATATTTTGGGGCCCGACCTTTTAAGGGGGTTTCAACATAGTGACCAAGTCCTCTGGTCTTCATTCAACAATATGAAGGAAAAACCCTAACAAAACTCACGAGATGGGGTAAAACAGCTGTTAAACCTTTTAAAAAAAATTGGCCTTTGCCCCCAAAGAAAAAACGCGGCTGATGCATTGTCTCACATCTAATTTTTTTTAGGGTTTTATGTGTGGGGGCTTTGGGTCAAAACCCCTTGCTCTTTTTTTCCCCCCTTTGTATTTATTGGGAAATTTTAATGATTTGGGTTTTTTTTTTTTTGTGGGGGGGTATTTGCTACCCCAAGGTTCTTGGACCCGTTAGCCCATGTTTTTCTCTCTGCTCAAGTTTTTGAGTTTTGGTTTATGTTTCAAAAAAAGTGAGCTTACCTAAGAGTTGGAGGGTTTAGAGAAAAGGCAGTTCCCTTATACTGTGACATAGGGGCCCGTTTTTTACCCAGAGGTAAAACCCAGCCCGAGCCCTCTTTGGGGTGGTGTTTTCATGCAAAGAGAAGAACCCTTTTTTCGACAAAGTTAAAACCCCTCGCTTAGGCTGTCTCCCAAAGTGACCCGTTGCAAGGGTTTGATATTCACAGGGGCCCATTGTAAATCAGCACCTAAGTTCAGGAAACTAAGGGATCTGGCCAAATTTTGAAGGGATGGGTACCCCTCACATTTTTTTCCCTTCATTTTCCTTCTGCTGCTGGTTGAAGAAAAGTTGTCTATCTTTTTCCCTTGGGGGTGCTCTGCCTTGCTAACCCTGCCATGCATTAAAACCCATTTTATGTACATAATGTATATGGTGTAAAAACTTCTGTTTATACTTGGTAAAGGATAATATGATTAAAAAGCTTTTCTGCTGTGTTTATTTTGCCCAAGCCCCCTTTTTACAAGGATACAGGCCTTGATTACCTGGGTGAAATAGAAGGCCAAGGGGAGGTTTCTAAATTGCCCTCTTTAAAAATACTATAAATTTTTTAAAACAGTAAGGAAGGAGATTTCTGTTTTTGAAATTCTAAGTCATTATCAGAATACTGTGACCCCCTTTGGAATGAGAAAGTCGCCTGCCTCATTCCAGAAATTGGTCCATCAGGCTATCAAGCGATTCGAAGGCACGGCAGCCTACCTGAATGATATAGCTGTAGCTTTTGATAAGTGGGATCAATGTGTCCTGTCTCAAATTTCTCTCTGATAGGGTCAGGACATACAAATTCATTGTCAATCTTAGGGAGCCATCTTTTGGCCAGTCTGTCATAACTTTCCTAGGCCTTGAAGTAGGTAGTGGTAAAGTTACACTCAAGTCTGCAAAAATTTTGGCCATTCAAATTATCCCATTCCCCAAGACAAGAAATCCCTTGAACAATTTCTGGGAATGATAGACTTGTATAGGAAGTTCTCTCAGAACTTTTCTGACATTGTGCCCCTCTAACCTCTCTTACCAGTAATAAATGTTTATTCTATTGGTTCTTCAGTTGTCAAAATACGTTTTATAAAATAAAGTGTCTGTTATGTGCTGTTCCCATATTATCTCTAAATTATGCCTCTGAGGCTGGAATGGGTGCAGTGTTACTTCAAGCATCTGGTGAGGGAGTCTTTCACACAGTTGCCTACTCAGCCAAATTAAAGGCCTATCAGTGGACGTACTGAGCCATCGAAAAGGAAGCCATGACACTAGGCCTTGCTCTTGAACATTTTGATATACATGTAGTATATGTATCCTCGTTGCAACACATGGCATAAATATTCAGTGACCACAACCCACTGATCCACCTCATCTCCATGAGAAACAAAAACACCCATCTCACGTACTGGGCTGTGCGCCTTCAACCATCCAATATCTCCATCAGGTATATTGCAGTAAAGGACAATGTTATTGTGAGTCTCTCTCCAGGACTTGATTGTTAGGATGTATCTTTTATTTATATGTTTAATAGTTAGGTAAATGGGTAACTAAGCTCTTTGTTATTACGTTTATGGCAAATTGTTAATAATTTACATGAAAATAAAAGACAATTTTTTGTTGTTGTTGATGAGTCACATTGCTCCTGTTTGCAATTATTTTGGACCTATGGTAGCCTTACTCTAGGGTTTGTGCTTGATATTAAAGTCTCTCTTTGGGTTGAGCACTGCATGCTGGGTTGGATGGTTGAGGGGAACGGCAGTCCTGTTAATATGTTTAGTGCCATATGGCACACTACCCACTGACGGATGCCTAGTGCTGGCTATTAGAGCCTTATTGGAGTGAGGGTGTGGCATGCGAGTATGTTTCAGTTCGACTTGTCACACGCCATATAGGGATTCCCTCCCATCCAAATGAACCAGCAGTTTAAGCGAAGAGCAGTCGGGGCTCCACTGATATGCTAACAGCTGGCTTATCTGCCAATCACGAGAAAGCCCTCTAATTCTATAAAGCGATGTCTTGTACTAGTGGAGCAAAATAGGTAGGCTTCCTTCCATTCTGGTCTAAGACGGTTCTGAACACCACGTCTCTTGCTTGCAGTTTCTTTGTTTTCTTTGTCCATGATGGAATACATGGACTAAAGTTATTCTCTGCTGGACTTTGCTCTCTCCCTACACTGATAGTTAAGTATTTTTCTGGCTCGTTTACGAACAGGTCCACAGGCCCACAAGACTTCACCCGTACGCCTAATACGTGGAAAGCAGCTTACTGGTGATGAACCTTCAGTCCCTACCATTCTTGTGTATAGACACTCTGCATAGTTCTACGGAGATTAGTGTGTGTTTGTGAATGTATGAGCAAATGTGTGTGTGTGTGTGTGTGTGTACTCACCTAGTTGTACTCACCTAGTTGAGGTTGCGGGGGTCGAGTCCGAGCTCCTGGCCCCGCCTCTTCACTGATCGCTACTAGGTCACTCTCCCTGAGCCGTGAGCTTTATCATACCTCTGCTTAAAGCTATGTATGGATCCTGCCTCCACTACATCGCTTCCCAAACTATTCCACTTACTGACTACTCTGTGGCTGAAGAAATACTTCCTAACATCCCTGTGATTCATCTGTGTCTTCAGCTTCCAACTGTGTCCCTTGTTACCGTGTCCAATCTCTGGAAACATCCTGTCTTTGTTCACCTGTCAATTCCTCCCGTATTTTGTATGTTTTTTCATGTCCCCCTATCTCTCCTGTCCTCCAGTGTCGTCCCGGTTGATTTCCCTTAACCTCTCCACGTAGGACATCCTCTTAGCTCTGGGGCTAGTCTTGTTTTTCAAACTTTTGCACTTTCTCTAGTTTCTTTACGTGCTTGGCTAGGTGTGGGTTCCAAAGGGGTCCCGCATCTCCAATAGGGGCTAACGTAAGGTGTACAGGGTCCTGAATGTTTCCCTTTTAAAGATGTGGGAATGTTTTTGAGGTTTGCTGGGCCCCCAAGTGCAGCAGTTATTTGGTTGATGTGCGCTTCAGGAATTCCGGGGTGTTATACTCCCCCCAAAAGATCTTTTTCCCTTTGAGTGGGGTTTTGTAGTTCTGGCCCCCTAGACTGTACTCCGTCTGCGGTTTCTTTGCCCTTCCCCTCTTCATGCTTTGCATTGGTGGGATTGAACTCCAGGAGCCAATTGGGACCAGGCTGCAGCCTGTCCGATCCCTTTGAGTTTGCCGGGCTTCGATCGATTTGAATTTTTCATCAATTTTTCGCATCTGCAAACGGGACACCTCAGGTTTTCCTTCCGTCATGCTTCACAATACCAGAAACAGCATGGCCTAGGATGACCCCTGTGGGACCCCGCGGGTAAACGGGTGCCCACTCTGACCCTCGCCACTTACCTGACTCGCTGCGTCTTCCGGCAAGTATCCCTGACCCATTGTAGTCCCTTTCCTGTTTCCCTGTTTGGTCCTCAGTTTTTTGCCCCAATCTTTGTGTAAAAACTGTGTCAACCCCCTTCTTTTGGTCCAAGAAAATGCAATCCACCCACCCTTCTTCTTGTCTTCTGCTGTCACCATGTCATAGAACCCATGGGTTTGTGACACGGGATTTCCCGTCTGAAACCATGTTGGGCTGTTGAGAGATCTTCCTTTCTGGGTTTCCACCCCTTCCCCTGAAATTTTCTCCTGATTTTGCATACTATAATGTCAGTGACAGGTCTTTTTTTAATGCTTCATGCTGTCTCCTTTTTTAAGTTGGGACTCATTTGCTGTCTTCCATGCTTGGGTTAATCCCCCTGTTTCGTAGATGTATTGAATATTGCTTTTTAGGGTACAATAGGCCTCTGCCCCCCTCTCTCATCCCCAGGGGGAGAGTTTTCTGGCCCCCATTGTTTTTGGGGTATTGCCACTCAGAACCCTCTTTCCTTTTTCCCTCGATTGTGTGCACTGTTGTTGTGTGTGTGTGTGTTGTGTGTGTGTGTGTGTGTGTGTTGTGTGTGTGTGTGTGTTGTGTTTTTTTGTGGGTTGTGTGTGGTGTGTGGTGTGTGTGTGTGTTTGGGTGGGGTTGTGTGTTGTGTGTGGTGTGTTTTTGGTGTGTGTGTGTGTGTGTGGTGTGTGTGGGTGTTGTATGTGTTGTGGTGTGCGTGTGTGTGTGTATTCACCTAATTGAAATCATCTAATTGGGGTTTTGAGGGTCAAGTCATGCTCTTGGCTGTCTCTTCACGGGTAGATACTTGGCCCACCCCCTTCCCTTCCCACGAGTTTATCATCCCTCTTCTTTAAAACTATGTGTGGATCATCCTCTTCTACTTTCGCTCTCCCAGAACGTTCCACCCCCTGACAACTCTATGTTTGAAGAAATATTCCTACTCTTGTGATCATCTGTTCTGAAAACTTTCAGTTAGACCCCTTGTTGTGTCCCATCTCTGAAACATCCTGTCCTTCCCCCTTTGTCAATTTCTCTCAGTGTTTTTTTGACGTCATATGTCCCCACTACCCTTCCTGTCCTCCAGTGCTGTCAGGTGTTTTCCCTTAGACCTCTTTCGGGGACATGCCCCTTTAGCTCAGGGCTAGTCTGGTTTCAAACCTTTGGGCTTTCTCCAAATTTCCTGATGTTTGACCGGTTTTTGGGTTCCAAAATGGGGCTGTATTTCCCCAAATAGGCCTGATGTACATGCTTACAGAGTCTTAAGATTCCTTATTCAGGTGTTGAACGCTGTTCTTAGGTTTGCCAGGCTGTCCCAAAGCTGCAGCAGTTATTTTGGGTTTATGGCACCTCAGTGCGCTCGAAATTCACTCCCCCAAGGTCATTTTCCTTGAGTGAGGTTTACAGTCTTGACTGCCTAGCCTGTAATCTGTCCGCGGTTTTTTTTCCCCTTTCCCCAAGTCTTTTTTACTTTTTACTTTGATGAGACAGTTCCTGGCCCCGCTTGCAGCCTGTCCCCTTCCTTTGTAAACCCATGATCCTCATCCTTTGAATTCTTCATTAGCTTACTCGTTTTGCAACAGGGACATTCTGAATATTCCCCTCCCCTTTGTCATTTACATATACCAGAAAGCACCGGTCCTGGACTTGCCCCTGTTTTTAAATCCATTGTCCAGGCGCCAAATCGACAACTCGTTTACGTACCATACTCGTTGTTGTCTTCCTGTCAAAATAATCCTCAGCCATTTTATCCTTCCGTTTACCTACCTGGTCCTCAAGCTTTTTTCACTAATCTCTTGTGTGGAACTGTGTCAAAAACTTTCGAAGTCCAAGAAAAAGCAATCCCCCCCCCCCCCCAAACTTGTCTTTCTTTTGTCACCTTGTGTAAAAATCCAGTAAGTTTGTGACACGGATTTTCCTTTTTCCCAAAAAAAGGCGGTTGTCGTGTATAAGTTTTTTTTATTTGGTACTCCACCCCTCTTCTGATAACTTCTCTATGACCTTTCATACTGCCATGTCTGTGTAGAAGCCTGTATGCTGCATAGACAGTATGCTCTCTGCCAGCTGATTCACATTTCGCGCCTGCTCGTGCTGCACCTGTAGGGCCCCTTATGCCACTTGTAAAGGGTACCTGCCCCTCTCTCATCGGCGCCAATCTTCACACAAACAAAAAGGCCTACCCTCTCTCCCTCACGGGGATGGCCCTCCGGGGCTAGGGTACAAAACACTGTCTGTGTACCCCGAAAACCCCAAATAAGAAAGAAAACTTTGAAGCCCCATCATTGAACCCCCCTGCAAACGTGACAGTTAACCTTTTGTAAAAATCTGAATTTAATGCTGTTGTTTGTCTCCTTTTTTTAAAAAAACTGGCATTTGCTGTCTTTACACCCCGGGTAAATCGTCCCGTTTCGATAGATTTTTTGAAGATTGTTTAAATGGCACACAGAAATCCCAGCTCTCTTTCAGCACCCACGGAAAAAATGTCCATCCCTTCCCTTTTGGGGTTTTTTTTCAAATTCAGCTCTTCACTTTGTCAGATGTTTTTACTGTACCCAGCACTGGTTGGTGTACTTGCCATTTGGATTTCTGGGAAGGCCTTTCGTTCCACTGAAAATACTTTTATTAAATCTCAGTTGAGCTCTTCAAATACTTCCCCGGTCATTTCTTTTTATCTCTCCCCCTTCCTTCCCCACAAAGATTTCCTGGTCCTTGTTTTTTCCCCCTGATGTGGGTATACAACAGCTTTGGGCAAACTTGGTTTCGATGCTATGTCATTTTTTACTGCCGCTGGGGGCCCCTTTCCCCCTTTTTGTGCATATTCGTTTTGGCTTTCATAATTCCTTATTTTCTGGGTTCTTATGTTTATATTTTTTATTCTTAGCACACTTAGTTTTGGGGCCCCTAACCTTCGGGTGATTATTTTTATTTTATTTTAAAACAAGGGGGAAACGCTAAACCCGGGGATTTTCAGCGCCGGGGGGGGGGGGGGAGTGGAAGGGATTCAGGTTAATTCGGGGAAAATGGGCACGTCCAAAATTTCCCCAAAACAAAGCCCCTCACCAAAATAAAAGGGAAACCCTTCTTTGAGGGGGCCTTTGGTGAAAACAATTGCTCGTTCTGGCCTTTCCCATTACTTCTTTTTCCCTTGGGTACAAACCTCTCCCCTCCTCCCCTTTTTTATGTCACGTTTCCATCATTTCATTACTGATTTTTCACCCGTTTTCTTTTTCACTGAACATCATACATAAATTTTCCCAATCCTGTGTAGTCCTAGTTTTTTTTGTTTGGCTTCGCCCTCTTTCTTTCCTGCTTTCCTCTCCAATTATAAATCTGCTATGAATTCGAAGTTCAGGGCCAGTGTCACTGCTCCGAGGGGGCCCTTTCATGTGTGTGGTGTGATCACCAAATTGGGTTTTCAGGGGTCGAGTCCCGCTTGACCCTGTTACTACCTATTTTATCACCTAGTTGAGGTTGCGGGGTCGAGTCCAAGCTCCTGGCCCCCGCCTCTTCACGGGCGTACTAGGGCACCTCTCGAAAAAATGACTTTTTCGTACCTCTGCTTAAAGCTAGTAGGATCCCCGCCCCCCACTAATCGCTTCCCAAACTATTCCCCTTCTGACTACTCTGTGGTTTGTGGTGGGTGTGTGTGTTGGGTGTTGTGTGTGTGTGGTGTGTGTGTGTGTGTGTGTGTGTTTGTGTGTACTCCCAGTTGAGGTTGCGGGGGGGCGAGTCCGGCTCCCCGGCCCCCCCT
>NC_069436.1:31861497-31891303 GCF_026875155.1 Cherax quadricarinatus | reverse complement strand
ATGGCAGGGTGGAGGCTGTGATGGCAGGGGTGGAGGCTGTGAATTAATTAAATATTTTCCTAAACAATGGTATTTTTTACCAGATAAATGTCGTAATTTTAAAATTGATCATTAATGATAAACAAAGACTAGGAACATTGTTCTGGGTTGATATACAGTAGTTGTACAACACGGGATACAGTACTTCTTGCTTAAGATTACAAATATTCGTTTTGGTTATATTTGTGTCTAGAGTCATCTAGAACAACTCTTCTTAACGACTCACTACATCGTACTAACAAGTGTACGCACTGACCCGGAGTTTTACTGCTCACCCACCATGGGTTGAAAACCAACCCGTTCCGTGGTTCTGAACCTATTTTGGTTGGCGCTCACTCTCACAGTTGGTCATCATCTCCTGGACCCTTCCTTCCTTCATATACAATTTTAAATGTAAATTTAAAAAAAAAAAGTCTTCTTCATTTAAATAGGAAAATTGAAAGACTGTTTTTCATTGTTAATTTAATTATTTTTAAATCTTCAAAAGAGTCTATGCATGGAGAAAATAGCTCCCCCCCCCTCCATCTCCATTAAAATCCGCTGTAATGGAGGATGGCGGAGGATCAATAATATCTGGAGAGAATACCATAAACTGCTGAAGAGTTGTTAGGTGTTAAGTAGTGTCCACAACACCCACTGTTTCCAGTTACCACACTTCACTCTGTAACTACATCGGTAGTTACCACACTTCACTCTGTAACTACATGGGTAGTTACCACACTTCACTCTGTAACTACATGGGTAGTTACCACACTTCACTCTGTAACTACATGGGTAGTTACACACTTCACTCTGAAAACTACATGGTAGTTACCACACTTCACTCTGTAACTACATTGGTATTTAAACCACACTTCACTCTGTAACTACATTGGTAGTTACCACACTTCACTCTGTAAACTACATGGGTAGTTACCACACTTCACTCTGTAACTACATGGTAGTTACCACACTTCACTCTGTAACTACATGGTAGTTCACACACACTTCACTCTGTAAACTACATGGGTAGTCACACACGACACTTCACTCTGTAACTACATGGGTAGTCACACACGAGACAACTACATGGGTAGTCACACACGAGACAACATACATGGGTAGTCACACACGAGAACTACATGGGTAGTCACACACGAGACAACTACATGGGTAGTCACACACGAGACAACTACATGGGTAGTCACACACGAGACAACTACATGGGTAGTCACACACGAGACAACTACATGGGTAGTCACACACGACAACATAAGAACAAAAACAACTGTGAGAATTAGCATAGTTAAGCAAAATTTCTACTAGCCTAAGTCTGGGATAAATATAGTGAGACATGGGACGCCGGGACCACTGATGGGACGCTCGGACCACTGATGGGACGCTCGGACCACTGATGGGACGCTCGGACCAGTGACGCTCGGACTAGTGACGCTCGGACTAGTGACGCTCGGACTAGTGACGCTTGGACCAGTGACACACTAGAAAACACATGCACTCCCACACACACTCACACCAGTACACTGACACACTAGAAAACACATGCACTCCCACACACACTCACACCAGTACACTGACACACTAGAAAACACATGCACTCCCACACACACTCACACAGTACACTGACACACTAGCAAACACATGCACTCCCACACACACTCACACCAGTACACATGACACACTAGAAAACACATGCACTCCCACACACACTCACACCAGTACACTGACACACTAGAAAACACATGCACTCCCACACACACTCACACCAGTACACAGACACACTAGAAAACACATGCACTCCCACACACACTCACACCAGTACACAGACACACTAGAAAACACATGCACTCCCACACACACTCACACAGTACACAGACACACTAGAAAAACACATGCACTCCCACACACACTCACACCAGTACACTGACACACTAGAAAACACATGCACTCCACACACACTCACACCAGTACACAGACACACTAGAAAACACATGCACTCCCACACACACTCACACCAGTACACAGACACACTAGAAAAACACATGCACTCCCACACACACTACACACACAGTACACAGACACACTAGAAAACACATGCACTCCCACACACACTCACACCAGTACACTGACACACTAGCAACACATGCACTCCACACCACCCTCCCACCACACCGTACACAGACACACTAGCAAAAACACAATGCACTGCCCACACCACACACTCACACCAGTACACTGACACACTAGAAACACATGCACTCCACACACACTCACACCAGTACACAGACACATAGAAAAAACATGCACTCCACACACACACTCACACCAGTACACAGACACACTAGCAAACACATGCACTCCCACAAACACTCACACCAGTACACAGACACACTAGAAAACACATGCAGTCCCACACACACTCACACCAGTACACTGACACACTAGAAAACACATGCACTCCAACAACTCACACCAGTACACTGACACACTAGCAAACACATGCACTCCCACACACACTCACCAGTACACAGACACAACTAGCAAACACATGCACTCCCACACACACTCACACCAGTACACAGACACACTAGCAAACACATGCACTCCCACACACACTCACACCAGTACACAGACACACTAGCAAACACACACGCACTCCACACACACTCACCACAGTACACAGGACACACTAGCAAACACATGCACTCCCACACACACTCACACCAGTACACAGACACACTAGCAAACACATGCACTCCCACACACACTACACCAGTACACAGACACACTAGAAAACACATGCACTCCCACACACATCACACCAGTACACTGACACACTAGAAAACACATGCACTCCCACACACACTCACACCAGTACACAGACACACTAGCAAACACATGCACTCCCACACACATCACACCAGTACACAGACACACTAGAAAACACATTGCACTCCCACACACACACTCACACCAGTACACAGACACACTAGCAAACACATGCACTCGCACACACACTCACACCAGTACACAGACACACTAGCAAACAATGCACTCCCACACACACTCACACCAGTACACAGACACACTAGAAAACACATGCACTCCCACACACACTCACACCAGTACACGACACACTAGAAAACACATGCACTCCCACACACACTCACACCAGTACACAGACACACTAGCAAACATGCACTCCCAACACACTCACACCAGTACACAGACACACTAGCAAACACATGCACTCCCACACACACTCACACCAGTACACAGACACACTAGAAAACACATGCACGCCACACACACTCACACCAGTACACAGACACACTAGCAAACATGCACTCCCACACCACACTCACACCAGTACACAGACACACTAGAAAACACATGCACTCCCACACACACTCACACCAGTACACTGACACACTAGAAAACACATGCACTCCCACACACACTCACACCAGTACACAGACACACTAGCAAGCACATGCACTCCCACACACACTACACACAGTACACAGACACACTAGCAAACATGCACTCCCCACACACACTCACACCAGTACACAGACACACTAGAAAAACACATGCACTCCCACACACACTCACACCAGTACACAGACACACTAGAAAACACATGCACTCCCACACACACTCACACCAGTACACAGACACACTAGCAAACATGCACTCCCACACACACTCAAACCAGTAACACAGACACACTAGAAAAACACATGCACTCCCACACACACTCACACCAGTACACTGACACACTAGAAAACACATGCACTCCACACACACACTCACACCAGTACACTGACACACTAGAAAACACATGCACTCCCACACACACTCACACCAGTACACTGACACACTAGAAAACACATGCACTCCCACACACACTCACACAGTACACAGACAAACTAGAAACACATGCACTCCCACACACACTCACACCAGTACACTGACACACTAGAAAACACATGCACTCCCACACACACTCACACGAGTACACTGACACACTAGAAAACACATGCACTCCCACACACATCACACCAGTACACAGACACACTAGAAAACACATGCACTCCCACACACACTCACACCGTTACACTGACACACTAGAAAACACATGCACTCCACACACACTCACACCAGTACACTGACACACTAGAAAACACATGCATCCTCCACACACACTCACACCAGTACACAGACACACTAGAAAACACATGCACTCCCACACACACTCACACCAGTACACAGACACACTAGCAAACACATGCACTCCCACACACACTCACACCAGTACACAGACACACTAGAAAAACACATGCATCCCACCACACTCACACAGTACACAGACACACTAGAAAAACATGCACTCCCACACACTACTACACAGTACACAGACACACTAGAAAACACATGCACTCCCACACACACTCACACCAGTACACAGACACACTAGCAAACACATGCACTCCCACACACACTCACACCAGTACACAGACACACTAGCAAACACATGCACTCCCACACACACTCACACCAGTACACAGACACACTAGCAAACACATGCACTCCCACACTAACACTCACACCAGTACACAGACCACTAGCAAACACATGCACTCCCACACACACACCGTACACAGACACACTAGAAAACACATGCACTCCCACACACACTCACACAAGTACACAGACACACTAGCAAACACATGCACTCCCACACACACTCACACCAGTACACAGACATACTAGAAAACACATGCACTCCCACACACACTCACACCAGTACACAGACACACTAGGAAACACATGCACTCCACACACACTCACACCAGTACACAGACACACTAGCAAACACATGCACTCCCACACACACTCACACCAGTACACAGACACACTAGCAAACACATGCACTCCACACACACTCACACCAGTACACAGACACACTAGCAACACATGCACTCCCACACACACTCACACCAGTACACAGACACACTAGCAAACACATGCACTCCCACACACTCACACCAGTACACAGACACACTAGCAAACACATGCACTCCCACACACACTCACACCAGTACACAGACACACTAGAAAACACATGCACTCCCACACACACTCACACCAGTACACAGACACACTAGAAAACACATGCACTCCCACACACACTCACACCAGTACACAGACACACTAGAAAACACATGCACTCCCACACACACTCACACCAGTACACAGACACACTAGAAAACACATGCACTCCCACCACACTCACACCAGTACACAGACACTCAGACGCGCGCGCGCACGTGCTGGCAGACAAGTATCACCTAATTATAATAATATAATAATTTTTTTAAATTTTTAAAAATTTCATGTACATCTTTAACAGCCGTAGCTGAAAATAAATGACATACTACTACACAAAAAACCCCCTTTTTAAAGCGGGAGCATTTAGGAAAAATTAAGCAATTTTGTCCCCAGGATCCCGGACCCACACCAGTGACTAACATCCGGGGTCCCTCTTTTTCGGTAGGCGAACAAGGCATTTGGGTGTTTAAGAAAACCGCTTTTTTTGTTTCCCCCCCGTCCCGGAGGATCGAGTTTTTGGGGGGGGGCCCTCTTCTAGGGTTGGGTCAGGGGTTTCTTGGTTCGTGCCCACGTCCAAAATTTTATAAATGTGGGTTTGGTAGGGAGAGAGTGGGGGGGAAAGGGGGGGCCTGTGCCTCAGGCATTGGGCCTACCACAAGTGGATCACACAGTTAATACCCAACAAAAGAAGGTGTCACCAAAAAAGGATTTAAAGTGGGGAATATCCGCGGGAGGGGTCTAATGAGTGAATTAAATTTGTTTAGCAAATGACAGGAAAGGAAAAAAAAAAAAAAAAAATGGGTTTGTCATATCATCACTTTGTGATGTTTGGTTTAAAAGTGGGTTAAAAAATTTTATTTAAATATGGGGGGTGAACACACAAAAAAAAAGAAAAAAAAGATCATAATATTGATGGTTTTTGGGTTTCAGGGGAAAAGACGGGAAAGGGTTTGAAAAGAGAAAAACAAAAAGGGTTTTCCCTTGGGCCCTATTTGGGGCAACTCTCTCGCCTCTTTCATTGGGGTGATGTGGTTCGCCCCCGGGCCCCGGGTGGAACTTTAAGCGTTTTTCCTTCCCAACCCGTGTCCCCTTTCCCCTTTTAGCGTAAGTAGGTGCGGGGGGATTTTGCGTTTTGGTGGGGGGTTCGCACCCTAGAGGACAAGATTGAAGGAAAATAATGGAAATAGGTCAGACAGTTCTCGACGACGCACTGACTTTCTTGCTTTATCTGGGTAGCTAACCCTCCGGGATAAAAAACCCGGACAAATCTTATCCGCTGTGTACGGTAAATATCAGGCGTCACAGTAGCTTGCACCATTGACTGCCAGACACGATACTCACCAGTATGTGGAGCAATTTGACCTTATATATGAGCACCTGGGAATAAGTAGAGAAGTTCTGACTGAAAGAAATTAGTGCATAATTAAAGTAAATTCAAAATTACAGGGGCAGTTAGTGCGTGATCTATCAGAATGTAATATAAATACTAATGTTGCTATTAGTTTAGGAAGAGTAGTGAGAGAGAGGCTGTTAAAAGCCATGAAAAAAGAGTAAATGAACGCGGGAGCGCCCTCGTAAAAAAAGCATAACCTATAAACTGTGACCACTCTCACGTATACACACACGTGCACATGCATTCAACTCGTCCCTCATATACACACATATATACATTGCGTTTTCTAGGACTGTAAGAAGGCGTTTGACACGTTCCACACAAGAGATTACTGCAAAGCTGGAGGACAGGCAGGGATAACGTGGTGAGGTGTCAGAGTGGGCGCCTGTAACGATGGATGCCACAGGGATCAGTTCTTGGACCGGTACTGTTTCTTGTATTTGTGAACGACTTTGGGGAAAGGGAAAGGGAAAAAAATTTCGAAGTGTCCCTGTTTGCAGATGATGTGAGTTGATGAGATTCAATCGAACGATGACTAAGCAGAACTACAGAGGGATCTGGACAGGCTGCAGGACTGGTCCTGCAACGGCTCCTGAAGTTCAACCCCACCAAGTGCAAAGTCATGAAGATTGGGGAAGGGCACAGACGACCACAGACGGAGTACAGTCTAGGGGGACAAAAAATACAAACCTCACAAAAGGGGAAAAAGGATCTTGGGGTGGTAAAAACACAAGGACACTCTCCTGAGGCGCACATAAACCCGAATAACTGCGGCGCATATGGGCGATTGGCAAACCTGAGAACAACATTCCGACATCTTAATAAGGAGTCATTCAGGCCCCTTTACACTGTGTCATTAGGCCTATACTGGAGTATCTGCCCCAAATTTTGGCACCCTCACCTAGCCAAGCATGTAAGGAAACTAGAGGAAGTGCAAAGGTTTGCAACAAGACTAGTCCGGAGCTAATGGGAAATGTCCTACGACGAGAAGTTAAGGGAATCAACCTGACGCCCACTGGAAGACAGGAGAGGTAGGGGTGACATGAAAAACGACATATAAAATACTGAGAGGAATAGCAAGGTAGAAAAACACAGGGTGTTCCAGAGATGGGACACAGGATAAGGGGTCACAGTTCGAAGTTGAAGACTCAGAGAATCACAGGGATTCAGGAAATATTTCTTCGGTCACAGAGTTGTCAGAAAGGGGAATAGTCTGGAATGATGTAGTGGAGGCGGGATCTATACATTTTTTAAAGGGAGAGGTATGATAGAGTTCATGGAGCGGGTAGAATGACTGAGTAGCGGCCAGTGAAGAGGCGGGGCCAGGAGCTGAGACTCCACCCCTGCAACCACAACTAGGTGAGTACAAATACATGACATATGCATGCTAACACACACACACACACACACACACACACAGACACACAGACACAGACACACACACACAAAACACACACACACCAGGGAAAAATCGCCTTTGACGACACTGGAGGACAGGAGGGTCAGGGGAGACATGATAACGACATTTTAAAAATAGCATGGAATAGACAAGGTGGACAAGGACAGGATGTTCCGGGGAAAGGGGACACAGAAACAAGAGGCCACAATTGGAAGTTGAAGAAACAAATAGTCAGAGAGATAGTAGGAAGTATTCTTCAGTCATAGAGTTTTTAAGGCAGTGGAATTGCCTAGAAAATGACGTAGTGGAGGCAGGAACCATACACAGTTTTAAGACGAGGTTTGATAAAGCTCATGGAGCGGGGAGAGAGAGGGTCTAGTAGCAACCGGTGAAGAGGCGGGGCCAGGAGCTAGGACTCGACCCCTGCAAACCACAAATAGGTGAGTACACACACACACACACACCCCTACACACACCTACATACACACAACAGGCCTAGTGTCTAATCGACATGTGCCTAGGACAAAAATGGTAACTAACACACACCCCACAACCACACAGACACACAACACACCACACACACACACACACACACACACACACACACACACACACACACACACACACACACACACACACCACAGGCCTAGTGTTTTAATCGACATGTGCCTAGGACAAAATGGTAACTAACACAGTAACAAGGGGACCACAGTTGGAAAGCTGAGACACAGATAAATCACAGGGATGTTAAGAAGTATTTCTTCAGCCACAGAGTAGTCAGTAAGTGGAATAGTTTGGGAAGCGATGTGTGGAGGCAGGATCCATACATAGCTTTAAGCAGAGGTATGACAAAGCTCACGGCTCAGGAGAGTGACCTAGTAGCGATCAGTGAAAGGCGGGGCCAGGAGCTCGGACTCGACCCCCGCAACCTCAACTAGGTGAGTACACACAAAACACCCCACACACACACACCACACACACACACACACACACACAAAACACAACACACACACACACACACAACACCACACACACACACAACACACAGATGGTCAGGGAAGTGGAATAGTTTTGGGAAGCGTGTAGTGGAGGCAGGATCCATACTAGCTTAGCAGGGTACGATAAAGCTCATGGTTCAGAGAGGTGACCTAGTAGCGACCAGTGAAGAGGGGGGGCCAGGGCTTGGACTCGACCCTGCAACCTCAACTAGGTGAGTACCAACTAGGTGAGTACACGGGGTCAGGAGCTAGGGACTCGACCCCTGCAACCTCAACTTGGTGACTACACACACACTTCACATATGAAAGGCCCCTCGGAGCAAGTGATCACGTGGTCCTGAATTCGAATTCATAGCAGATTTATAATTGGAGAGGAAAGCAGGAAGAGTAAGATGGGAGGAAGCCAAACAACAAAACATAGGACTACACAGGTTTTAGGAATTTTATGTATGATGTTCAGTGAGAAAGAAACGGGTGAGAAAATCAGTAAATGAAATGATGGAATACGTGACATAATAAAAAGGAGGCAGAGGAGAGGTTTGTATCCAAGGGTAAAAGAAGTAATAGGAAGGCCAGAACGAGCAATTGGTTCACCCGAAGGTCCCCTCAAGGAAGGTTCTTGATGTTGGTGAGGGGCTCTTGATTTAGGGAATTGGATCTGTGCTCCAGTTCCCGAATTAAGCCTGAATTCCTTCCACATCCCCCCCCAGGCGCTGTATAATCTCCGGGTTTAGCGCTTCCCCCTTGATTATAATAATAATAATAATCACCCGAAGGTGTAGAGGCCAAAACTAAGTGTGCTAGAGAATAGAAAAACAGTATAGAACATAAAGAACCCATGAAAATAAGGAAATTAGTCAAAAGAGCAGAAATAAATTTAATGCACAGAAAAGGGGGAAGGCCCAGCGGCAGTATGAAAATGACATACCCATCAAAAGCCAAGTTTGACCCAAAGCGTTGTATAAGCCACATCAGGAGGAAAACAACAGTCATGGACCAGGTAATCAGGGTGAGGAAGGAAGGAGGAGAGATCAAAAGAAATGACCGAGAAGTATGTGAAGAGCTCAACATGAGATTTAATGAAGTATTTTCAGTGGAGGCAGAAAGGACTCCAGAAATCCAGAATGGCGAAGTACACCAACCAGTGCTGGGTACAGTACATACATCTGACGAAGAGGTGAAGAGGCTGCTAAGTGAACAAGATACCTCAAAGGCAGAGGGACAGGACATCTTTCCGTGGGTGCTGGAAGAGAGCTGAGGAGTTCTGTGTGCCACTAACAACAATCTTCAACAAATCTATCGAAACAGGACGACTACCCGAGGTATAGAAGACAGCAAATGTTGTCCAGATTTTTAAGAAAGGAGACAAACATACAGCATTAAATTACGTTGTTGCAGGCGGGGTTCAATGATAAGGCTTCAGAAGCTTCTTTCTTTATTTGCGATATCTGGGTACACAGACAGTGTGTTTGTACCCTAGCCCCGGAGGGGCCATGCCCGTGAGGGAGAGAGGAGTAGGCCTTGTTGACTCTGTGAAGGATTGGCGCCGAGTGAGAGAGAGGCAGGGTGATGCCGTTACAAGTGGCATGAGAGGCCTACAGGTGCAGCACGAGCATGGCGCGAAATGTGAACTCAGCTGGCAGAGAGCATAGGCTGTCTATGCAGACAGTACAGGCTGTCTACACAGACATGTGCAGTATGCAAGGTCATAGAGAAGATTATCAGAAGAGTGGTGGAGTACCTAGATAGGAATAAACTTATACACGACAACCAGCACTGTTTTAGGAAAAGGAAATCCTGTGTCACAAACTTACTGGAGTTTTACGACAAGGTGACAGAAGTAAGACAAGATTGGGGGGGGGGGATTGCATTTTCTTGGACTGTAAAAAGGCTTTCGACACAGTTCCCCCACAAGAGATTAGTGCAAAAGCTTGAGGACCAGGTAGGTATAACAGGAAGGGTACTGCAATGGCTGAGTTTATTACCTGACAGGAAGACAACAACGAGTCATGGTACGTAACGAGTTGTCAGAGTTGGCGCCTGTGACGAATGGAGTTCAACAGTGGCAAGTCCTAGGACCGGTGCTGTTTCTGGTATATGTAAATGACATGACGGATGGGATATATTCAGAAGTGTCCCTGTTTGCAGACGATGTGAAGCTAATGAGGAGAATTCAATAGGATGAGGATCATGCAGGATTACAAAAGGATATGGACAGGCTGCAAGCGTGGTCCAGAACTGTCTCATCAAGTACAAAGTAATGAAGACTTGGGGAAGGGCAAAGAAAACCGCGGACAGATTACAGGCTAGGCAGTCAAAGACTAAACCTCACTCAATGAAAATGACCTTGAGGTGAGTGTAATATCGAGCGCATCTGAGGTGCACATCAACCAAATAACTGCTGCAGCATATGACAGCTGGCAAACCTAAGAACAGGGGTCTCAACACCTGAATAAGGAATCGTTCAAGACTCTGTATAGCATGTACATCAGGCCTATATTGGAGTATACAGCACCAGTTTGGAACCCACAACCGGTCAAGCACATCAGGAAATTTGGAGAAAGTCCAAAGGTTTGAAACCAGACTAGTCCCTGAGCTAAGGGGCCATGTCCTACGAGAAGAGGTCTAAGGAAATCGACCTGACAGCACTGGAGGACAGGAAGGGTAGTGGGGACATGATGACGTCATATAAAACACTGAGAGAAATTGACAAGGTGGATAGGTACAGGATGTTTCAGAGATGGGACACAACAAGGGGTCATAACTGGAAGTTGCAGATTCAGATGAGTCACAAGGATTTTTAGGAAAATATTTCTTCAATCATAGAGTTGTCAGGGAGTGGAACAGTCTGGGAAGAGCGATGTAGAAGAGGGATGATCCCCACATAGTTTTTAAAAAGAGGTATGAATAAAGCTCATGGAGAAGGGAGAGAGTGGACCAAGTATCTACCAGTGAAGAGACGATGCCAAGAGCTATGAACTTGACCCCTGCAACCACAATTAGTGATTACAATTAGGTGAGTACACCACCGCACACACACACACAACACATATACACGCACACACAACAATATACACGCACACACACACACACACACACACACACACACACACACACACCACACACACACACACACACACAACACACACACACACACAAAACACCATACACACCACACAAAACACACACCACACACACACACACACACACACACACACACACACACGCACACACACACACACACACATTTGCTCATACATTCACAAACACACACTAATCTCCGTAGAACTATGAGAGTGTCCATACACAAGAATGGTAGGGATTGAAGGTTCATCACCAGTAAGCTGCTTTCCACGTATTAGGCGTACGGGTGAAGTCTTGTGGGCCTGTGGACCTGTTCGTAAACGAGCCAGAAAAATACTTAACTATCAGTGTAGGGAGAGAGCAAAGTCCAGCAGAGAATAACTTTAGTCCGTGTATTCCATCATGGACAAAGAAAACAAAGAAACTGCAAGCAAGAGACGTGGTGTTCAGAACCGTCTTAGACCAGAATGGAAGGAAGCCTACCTATTTTGCTCCACTAGTAGAAGACATCGCTTTATAGAATTAGAGGGCTTTCTCGTGATTGGCAGATAAGCCAGCTGTTAGCATATCAGTGGAGCCCCGACTGCTCTTCGCTTAACTGCTGGTTCACTGGATGGGAGGGAATGCCTATATGGGCGTGTGACAAGTCGAACTGAAACATACTCGCATGCCACACCCTCACTCCAATAAGGCTCTAATAGCCAGCACTAGGCATCCGTCAGTGGGTAGTGTGCCATATGGCACTAAACATATTAACAGGACTGCCGTTCCCCTCAACCATCCAACCCAACATGCAGTGCTCAACACAAAGAGGGACTTTAATATCAAGCACAAACCCTAGAGTAAGGCTACCATAGGTCCAAAATAATTGCAAACAGGAGCAATGTGACTCATCAACAACAACAAAAAATTGTCTTTTATTTTCATGTAAATTATTAACAATTTGCCATAAATGTAATAACAAAGAGCTTAGTTACCCATTTACCTAACTATTAAACATATAAATAAAAGATACATCCTAACAATCAAGTCCTGGAGAGAGACTCCACAATAACATTGTCCTTTACTGTAATATACCTGATGGAGATATTGGATGGTTGAAGGCGCACAGCCCAGCACGTGAGATGGGTGTTTTTGTTTCTCATGGAGATGAGGTGGATCAGTGGGTTGTGGTCACTGAATATTTATGCCATGTGTTGCAACGAGGATACATATACATGTATATCAAAATGTTCAAGAGCAAGGCCTAGTGTCATGGGGTTCCTTTGATGGTTACAGTAAAAGTCCACTGATAGGCCTTTAATTTGGCTGAGTAGGCAACTGTGTGAAAGACTCCCTCACCAGATGCTTGAAGTAACACTGCACCCATTCCAGCCTCAGAGGCATAATTTAGAGATAATATGGAAACAGCACATAACAGACACTTTATTTTATAAAACGTATTTTGACAACTGAAGAACCAATAGAATAAACATTTATTACTGGTAAGAGAGGTTAGGGGGCCACAATGTCAGAAAAGTTCTGAGAGAACTTCCTATACAAGTCTATCATTCCCAGAAATTGTTCAAGGGCTTTCTTGTCTTGAGGAATGGGAGAATTTGAATGGCCAAAATTTTTGCAGACTTGAGTGTAACTTTACCACTACCTACTTTATGGCCTAGGAAAGTTATGACAGACTGGCCAAAAGATGGCTCCCTAAGATTGACAATGAATTTATATGTCCTGACCCTATCAGAGAGAAATTTGAGACAGAACACATTGATCCCACTTATCAAAAGCTACAGCTATATCATTCAGGTAGGCTGCCGTGCCTTCAAATCGCTTGATAGCCTGATGGACCAATTTCTGGAATGAGGCAGGCGACTTTCTCATTCCAAAGGGGGTCACAGTATACTGATAATGACTTAGAATTAATTACAAAAGCAGAAATCTCCATATCCTTATCTGTTAAAGGTATTTGATAGTATTCTTTAAGCGAATGCCTTGACCTAGTGAGGTCAGACACATCACTTAAGGGATTAGCACTGCGTTCGATCTATTAGCTAGTCAGGTCCATTTCACACTCACTCATAAGAACATAAGAAATAAGGAACACTGCAGCAGGCCCACTGACCCACGCGAAGCAGGTCCATGCCTCCCCCCCAGATTAGCCCAATGACCCACCTAGTCAGGTCACTTCCACTTAAGGAAGGAGCACGGCATCAGACCTAGTAGCACAAGCTAGTCAGGGCCAACTCACACCCATCCACACCCACTCATGTATTTATCTAACCTATTTTTTAAAATTACACAACGTTTTAGCCTCTACAATTGTACTGGGGAGTTTGTTCCACTCATCCACAACTCTATTACCAAACCATTGCTTTCCTATATCCTTCCTGAATCTGAATTTTTCCAACTTGAAACCATTGCTGCGAGTCTGTCTTGGCCGGAAATTTTCAGCATGCTACACCCCCTTTATTTATTCCTGTTTTCCATTCATGCACCTTGATCATATCTCCCCTAATTCTACGCCTTTCGAGAGAGTGCAGATTCAGGACCCTCAGTCTATCCTCATAGGGAAGATTTCTGATACATGGGATCAACTTTGTCATTCTCCTTCAGAATGAAAAGCTCGCCAGCATCATTCTAGAAACTGATCCATCAAGCTATTAAAGGACTTGAAGGCACGGCCGCTTACCTAGATGAGATTATAGTTGTGTCGGAAACTTGGGACCAACATATGTGTAGGCTTAAAGCTCTCTTTGAGACTTTTCAGCGTTTCCACTTAACTGTTAACTTATCTAAGTCTTCCTTCGGCCAGGCTACTGTTAATTTTTTTGGGCCATGAAGTAGGTAGTGGCAAAGTGGCCCCTAAATTTGCTAAAGTCCTTGCCATTAAAATTATCCAGTACATCATGATAGGAAGTCCCTCCAACATTCCCTTGATATGGTAGGATTTTATAGAAGATTCTGTAAGAACTTTGCAGATATTGTAGCCCCCTCTAACCTCACTTACCAGTCACAATGTCCCTTTTTATTGGACCCCAGAATGTCAAAATGCTTTTATGAAAGCAAAAGGAATCTTTCGTACTGCACCCATTCTTCTGTCTCCTGATTTCTCCAAACCTTTCACGTTACAGGCTGATGCTTGTGAGTCTGGGGTGGGAACAGTACTTCTGCAGTCTTGGGACGATGGGTTGCAGCTGGTGGTTTATTTCTCTGCCAAGTATCAGCCACACACTAGCCTTGGAGAATTTTGAAGTATATGTGGGCCAGACCTTTCAGGTGGTCACAATCTATAGTGACCACAGTCCTCTGGTCTACATTCAACATATGAAGAACCATAACACAAGACTCACGAGATGGAGTATACAGCTACAACCTTATAACATAAAAATTTGTCACATCGCCAGCAAAAAAAATACGCTGGCTGATGCATTGTCTCACATCTAATTTCTTAGGTTATGATGTGTTAGGGACTTCGGGTACAAAACACTAGCTCTTTTTTTCCCCCTTTTGTATATATTGAATATTTATTGATGTGGGGTTTTTTTTTTTAGTGAGGGGATATTCTGCTACCATCCACAGGTATCTTAGACCTACGTTAGCACTACTGTTTGCTCTCTCGCTCTAAGTTTAGAGTTTGGCTTTATGTTGCAATAAAAGCTGAGCTCTACCTAATGAGTTGGATGGTTGAGAGGAAAGGCAGTTCCATTATACTGTGACATGGTGGCACTTTTTACCCACTGAGGTGAAAACCTAGCCCTGAGCCCTCTTGGGGTAGGGTGTTGCATGCAAAGAGAATGTAACCTTTATTCAGAGCATGTTAACACACTCGCTTAGGCTGTCTCACCAACCAGTGAACCTGGTTGCTAAGGGTTTGATAGTTCACAGGGGCCCCATTGTCAAATCAGCACCTAAGTTCAGCGAATCATAATGTGGATCTGGCAATTGTGAAGGTGACATGGCTACCACTCACATTTTTGACCTTGTCATTTTCCTTCTGCTGCTGGTTGAAGCACGATTGTCTATCTTGTCTCTTGGCTGCTGCTCTGCCTTGACTACCATGCCATACATTAATACCTATTTGCAGTACATAATGTATATGGTGTACATACTTCTGTTTATACTTGGTGAAGGATAATATGATTCAAAGCTTTTCTGCTGTGTTTATTTTGCTCCAAGCTCCCTTTTTACACCCAGCATACACGCCTTGATTACCTGGGTAGTAATAGTAAGGCCAAGGAGATTTCTAAATTAGACCTCTTTAAGCCGGTGGGGAGAATTGGAGTTGCCTCGCATAGACCAGTAGACCTGTTGCAGTGTTCCTTATTTCTTATGATCTTATGTTCTTATGAGAGCAAATATTCTATTAGTGGGATTGATCTGTGAAGGACCTGCCTAGTATGGGCCAACAGGCCTGCTGCAGTGTTCCTCCTTTCTTATGTTATGTTCTTATATTGATAATGACCTCCTGGAATTACAAAGGCAGAGATTTACTTCGCCTTATCTGTCAAAGGTACCTGATAAGTAACCTTTAAGGAGGTCTAACTTGGACACAAAAGTAACCTTACCCACAATGTCGATTACGTCATCCAGACGTGGCAAAGGGTAAGCATCTGCAGTTGTGACCTCATTCACCTTAAGGTGGTCTGTACACATTCGAAAACTTCCATCAGGTTTCTTAACAAGGATGCACGGTGAAGCCCACGGATTTGATGACTCCTCCACTAACCCATGCTCTAACAGAAATTCTACCTCCTGCTGAAGTAGCCTCTGTATTTCAGGATTAGCTCTGTACGGGGAGAATTTGATAGGTGTAGAGTTTCCAACATCTACGTCATGATATCCTAGAGTACATTTTTTCGGAACATCCGAAAACATACCAGGGTAACATTGTAGGAGCACAGCTAAACTTGTTACTTGATTCTTAGACAGCCCCACCATTAAAAGGCAGAATTGGGAAGGGTAGAATTGGGAAGGGCAGAATTGGGAAGCTTTACATTAATCTCGGAAAAAGAGTGCAAAGAGTCAGGGTCGTCTACAGAGGCAGAGGACAGAGTCATTATTGGTGTATGTGTATGAAATGCTTTAATTTGATTAATGTGGCAGGTTTTAGTTTCTAAGGTCTTGTCAAGGGGAGATACCACATAATTTACATCAGATAATTTACTTACACTTTGCATAGGTCCCATAAATCTAGCTTTTAAGGTGTGGCCAGGTATAGGTTCCTGTACCAACACCTTGTCTCCTTGGCTTGATAAAGCTCCTGGAGAGCGAAACGTTGCCACAATAAAATGTCACATTAGTTGCACTTGTGTCCTTTCACTTCACCTTGTCTCCTGGATGAAAGGAACGAAACTTTGAATTTCTGTCATACCTCTGTTTCATTGTGTTTTGAGCTGCTTTTAAGTTAGCCTTAGCCAACTGACGTGCTACCTGCAACCTTGAAGATGGGTTGTAGAGTGTTGAGCAGGCAGACACACGCTATACAGCCAGTGTTGCCTCTCCTCGCCGTTGTCTGAAGTCTCCACGCCATACAGCTAGTGCTGGCTCTCCTCATCGCTCACAGCCAGAGTTGCTCTCTTCACCGAGTGGTGGTTACTGGACCTTCGTCTTCACAATCAGGATTGGTGCGTTGGTGGCTGCCTACCCAAGGGCAGGAAGCCTCCCTCTGCACTCCTGTTGCTGTCTGAAGTCTCCACGCCTCAGCCTGTATGTGTGGTCTGCACGCCATACAGCCAGTGTTGCCTCTCCTCACCGTTCAGGGCATACAGTGCTCCATCAAGCTACAGCTCACCTCCTCAGTGTCCTGTGCCTCCAGAGACGGACTCCACAAGAAACTTTAAAGATATAGCCAGGCAAGTACGTGTGTCTACTTCACACATACTTGCCTAGCCAATTACTCTCACAGATTTGGCCGCCACATCTAATTTACGATGCCTTCAATGCCTTCCACTTCCTTCCCCCTTACCACTCCTCCTCTACTGCCAACACCTGCCTCTACTCTGTCTACTCCTACCTCTAAGGCCTACCCTGCCTCTACCTCTTCCAAACCCAATTCTTTCTCGCTTAGCCTCAAATACTCTAAATCTGATCATGCCACTATCTGTCCTGGAAATTTATTGTACCAGATCACTGGCGCTCCTCAGCTGAAAGTCTTTAAAACCAACTCAGGCTTCAAACTACTTCTTGACAGACATTCTTACGAAACGTACACCTCAACCGAGACCAGACAAAAACTTCTCAATGCAGGCTTCACTATTATTTGGACTCCTGAGCACCGCGCCAAATGCACAGTGATCGCAAAACACGTAGACTATTCTCTCCTGACTGCCTATGACACAGACAAAGAAGACTTAATCAAAGACATTAGTACTAAGAACAAAGTCTCTGTTGAGTTTACCTGGAGAGAGTTCCGGGGGTCAACGCCCCCGCGGCCCGGTCTGTGACCAGGCCTCCTTAGGTCAGTGTCCCAGGATGCGACCCACACCAGTCGACTAACACCCAGGTACCCATTTTACTGATGGGGAACATAGACAACAGGTGGAAAGAAACACGTCCAATGTTTCTACTCTGGCTGGGAATCGAACCCAGGCCCTCGCCGTGTGAAGCGAGAGCGTTAACCACCTGAAAACTCTACCATCCTCAAAATACGCTGTTCAACTCCTTCTGACGCCTCTACACTCTTCAATCAAGGAATCCTTGCCAAGACCATCCGCATTCCTCCAAACACCCTCTTCACTCCAAACTTTCACCCCATCACACAATGTCTGAAATGCTACAAATTCGGCCACGACAAAATCTCATGCACTTCCACACAAACCTGCTCCAGATGTTCAGCAACTGGCCACTTCTGGAACACTTGCAACCTCCCCCTTAAATGTTCTAGCTGTGGCAGGTCACACACCGCAGTTGCAAATTCCTGGCCTACTAGAAAAGACATTCTCTCCACCCTCAGAGCAAGCCAACCTCCCTCCCTTCCCAACCCCTTCCTTGCACCCCCCCCCCCTACCATACCTTCCTCCCCTACCCCCAATGCCTGGGTTACTCCACGCACTTGGTCTACCTCTCCTACTCTACACACTTCAAACACCAACACACAGACTACAATCACCTCTCCTTCTACACCTACACCCACACTAGACTACAAAACTAACTGCCAACTCGTCACTGCTGCCCACTCTGCGATGGTAATCAGACTACTCACATGTCCTTAACCTAATCTTGTCTGCTAACAATCTTCCCCCTTTAATTATCCCTCCTTCCTGCTTCTCTTCTAAGCCCCTTTCAACCTCTACCTCCTCCCTCTCTCCCACCCCCCACTTCCTACACCCACCAGCTCGCCTTCTCCCCTACCCCTCTTCACTACTCCCCCCCTCTCACCAACACCCCTACTGCTGCTGCTACGACCACCCCTCCCCCTACCTCCTTACCCACTTCCTCATCCCCAACCAAAGCTTCCACTTACTCATCCATTACCATAGCTTCCACTTCCTCATCCCCTACCAAAGCTTCCACTTCCTCTGCATCTACCTTCGCCCACTCCTCCACCACAACCAAAACTTCATCCAGGTCCAACTCCTCCTCCAGACAAAATCCACCCAAACCTAAACCTGCCCCAACTTCTGACAGACAGACAAAAGAGCATAAAAACAGATCCATCTCTTCCTCCCCCTCCAGGAAACGGGTCCGTAACACCTACAAACTCACATCCACTGATGGCACCACTATCATGGGATTTAATCCAAACTCCTCCCCCGACATTAACTTTGCTATGACGAAACCATTAAATCATGTTTATGGTGATTCAGTTCAATGTACGTTCTTACTTTACAATTAGACACTTACTGGCCGAGCTCCTAGAAGCAGAGAGGCCAGATATTGTTTTGCTAAACAGTACCTGCCTCAAAGCCCCTCAAGGGTCTTAAGGGGATGTTAATAAGGTTTTGAGGATATCTCTCCAAGAGAGAATCCGAGTAATGGATTTAAATTAGATAAGTTTAGATTTAGAAAGGACATAGGAAAGTATTGGTTTGGAAATAGGGTAGTTGATGAGTAGAACAGTCTACCTAGTTGGGTTATTGAGGCTAGGACTTTGGGTAGTTTCAAATTTAGGTTGGATAAATACATGAGTGAGAGGGGTTGGATTTGAGTGGGAAATACACATCAGAGCTTATTTCTTGGGTAGCATTGAAAATTGGGTTGGGCAAATGTTTTGTTAGTGGGATGAATTGTAAAGGACCTGCCTAGTATGGGCCAACAGGCCTCCTGCAGTGTTCCTCCTTTCTTATGTTCTTATGTTCTTATGTATCCGCCATTATGGCTATACTGCACTACAGTCCCCCTATGATCCCCACGATGGGGTTGCCATCCTTGTCAAATCCAACATAAAACACGAATTTCTCCCAATCCCTTTTATTCACCAACACTGTCTTGCAGTCAGAATATACACCCACCTTGGCCCCTTTATCTTTTTCACCACCTATGCTCGCACAAACACTATTCTCAACATACACGATCTTTCCTTAGTCTTCAACTACACCAACACACCAACATACCTACTAGCTGACATGAATGCCAAACACACCGCCTTTCATCACACCAGTAACAACCAACTTGGTCACCAATTACTCAACTTCACAAACCATAAACACCTAATTCATCTCGGCCCAGACTTCAATACCTTCTACAACAACACGGGCCAAGGCAAACCAGACATCATTCTGGCAAACCGGGCCAGCTCTTTATTTCAACACTACATCTCACCTGGCCCTATTACAGGCTCTGATCACATTCCAGTCATCTTGCACATCTCCTCCAACCCTATCCTCATTCCAACCACACCTTCCTTCTCCTACAAGAACGCTGACTGGGATGCTTTCAAACAACACACAGACAATATTAACCTCACCTATGACTACAACAACAAACCTGTCTCTGACATCGATACTCAACTTGATCTCATCCAGGACACCATTACACAAGCAGCCAACATTGCAATACCAAAGAAAGCTCACACCACTCGTTATTCCTTCAAACCGTCACTCAGAACAAAAAGACTAATTATCTGCTACCACAACCGCTTCCTCTACAACACATATATTTAATCAAGTCCGATTAGATCTCACTTACCTTAGAAACAAAATCTTACACAGCCTAGACCAAGACCACAACAACCACTGGTCACAACTAATACAACAAGCAGACAAACAGCGTATCAAAAACACTAAAGCCTTCTGGAACTTTATCAAAAAAATCAGAGGCACAACTCCCACCAACAAATTCAAACACATAACCCACAACAACACACACATCTCAGACCCGCAGGCTGCTACCAATATCTTCAAACACATCTGGGAGAACATCTTCCACCCTCACCCACCTCACCCTAACGTTATTCAACACATTCAGAACATAGAACACTGGAACACTGCACACACACAAGAAACAATACCAGATAGCCACATACATCTAGACTCTCTTACCTCCTCCCAAGAACTCGACACTCCTTTCACCAACACAGACATTAAAACTCTCCTCAGACACCTTCCTCCCAAGGCTCCTGTTGCCTCTGGCCTAAACCATATTATCCTAAAACACATTCCTGACTCTATCATTACTGCCTACACAAACCTCCTCAATGCCTCCCTTGCCTCTGGATACTTTCCTTCCCTCTTCAAAGCTGCTACTGCTATCCTCCTTCCTAAACCCAATAAAGACCACTCTGACCCTAGAAACTATCGCCCTATCAGCCTCCTCGAAACTTTAGGAAAACTCTTTGAAAAACTCATTAATCATCGCCTTCGCAGATACCTGGAACACAATTCTCTACTTTCTGATGGCCAGTTTGGCTTCAGAACACACAGATCCACACAGGATGCCATTAACATCATTCTCAACTACATCCACATAAACACAAACAAAGAAACAGGACAGCCCTGGTTGCAAAGGACGTTGAAAAAGCTTTTGACACTGTCTGGCACGAAGGGCTCAAGTACAAACTCTGCACTAACTTTAACCTGCCTCTCAGTACTCGTAAACTCCTCTGCAACTTCCTAGACGGCCGTACCATGAGAATAAAATTCCAAGGCTGTTACTCTGACTACTTCACACTAAATGCCGGAGTACCCCAGGGATCTGTCCTCTCCCCTACCCTCTACATTTTATACGCTAACGACATTCCAACACCTGTATACCACAACTCCATCACATTAGCCTATGCAGACGACATTGCACAACTTATCACTCATGCCAGTATAGATACACTCACACACAAAACACAAAATGAGGTCGACAGGATAGCCATCTGGGAACAAAAATGGAGGATCAAAACCAATGCAGCTAAATCCAGCATTACATATTTTAACTACAGGAAACGTGATCCTCCATTACCTGCCGAGCTCAGAACAGCTGACACCTGCACTTACATCCCCATCACACAATCTGTCACTGTCCTTGGCGTTAATCTTGACTACCTTCTTCGTTTACATGGACACATTCACTCAAGGCATGCAATAGCTAGTAAGGCCCTTGCGGGCCTCTACAAGCTGAAACATGTTGAAGAATTGAGACACTTATGCAACACATGGGAATCTTTATTGAAGAAACGCCTCCTCCTGCTTGGACGCATCTCACTGCAGTATATAAGCCACCTCTCTGGCCCTGTGCTGCACTTCCTACAAGAGTGATGGACTGAACACATCGATTCCAGGTTGAGGGACTGATTACATCAAAACTTCTACTCTCCTTACCCATTTCTACTTTGTATTGGACTGATGAAGCCAATGTGTGGCGAAACGTTTCTTCAATAAAGATTCCCATGTGTTACATAAGTGTCTCAATTCTTCAACTTGTCGGTTTTCAAAACCATTCATCACATCTGTCAGACACTGCAACATCATGGAACTTGGTACAAAGACTTCAACGCTTGCCCAACCTTTGGACGACGACCTACTTACACTAGTGGCAGGTCCCACTGTGATCCCGCCTCCTCCTGCTTGGACGCATCTCACTGCAGTATATAAGCCACCTCTCTGGCCCTGTGCTGCACTTCCTACAAGAGTGATGGACTGAACACATCGATTCCAGGTTGAGGGACTGATTACATCAAAACTTCTACTCTCCTTACCCATTTCTACTTTGTGTTGGACTGATGAAGCCAATGTGTGGCGAAACGTTTCTTCAATAAAGATTCCCATGTGTTGCATAAGTGTCTCAATTCTTCAACTTGTCGGTTTTCAAAACCATTCATCACATCTGTCAGACACTGCAACATCATGGGAACTTGGTACAAAGACTTCAACGCTTGCCCAACCTTTGGACGACGACCTACTTACACTAGTGGCAGGTCCCACTGTGATCCCGCCTCCTCCTGCTTGGACGCATCTCACTGCAGTATATAAGCCACCTCTCTGGCCCTGTGCTGCACTTCCTACAAGAGTGATGGACTGAACACATCGATTCCAGGTTGAGGGACTGATTACATCAAAACTTCTACTCTCCTTACCCATTTCTACTTTGTATTGGACTGATGAAGCCAATGTGTGGCGAAACGTTTCTTCAATAAAGATTCCCATGTGTTGCATAAGTGTCTCAATTCTTCAACTTGTCGGTTTTCAAAACCATTCATCACATCTGTCAGACACTGCAACATCATGGGAACTTGGTACAAGACTTCAACGCTTGCCCAACCTTTGGACGACGACCTACTTACACTAGTGGCAGGTCCCACTGTGATCCCGCCTCCTCCTGCTTGGACGCATCTCACTGCAGTATATAAGCCACCTCTCTGGCCCTGTGCTGCACTTCCTACAAGAGTGATGGACTGAACACATCGATTCCAGGTTGAGGGACTGATTACATCAAAACTTCTACTCTCCTTACCCATTTCTACTTTGTTTTGGACTGATGAAGCCAATGTGTGGCGAAACGTTTCTTCAATAAAGATTCCCATGTGTTGCATAAGTGTCTCAATTCTTCAACTTGTCGGTTTTCAAAACCATTCATCACAAAGCTGAAACATGCCTCTCAACGCACCAAACTACACCTCTACAAATCCCTAATACGTCCTCTGATAACTTACTCTCCTCTAGCCCTCTCTCTTGCAGCAAAAACAAACTTACTTAAACTGCAGCGTGTCCAGAACAAGGTGCTGCGCTGGGTGCTTGATGTCAGATGGGAGGACTTCGCCACAAGCGAGTCTCTCCATGCCCGATTAGACATCCCTGCACTGAATCTGTACTGGAAGACGCTCAGTGGCAGACAGATAGACAAACTTGAGGCACGACATGACTACTGGACCTCTCTCCTTGACGAAGACATTCGCAGACCCACAAACCAACACAACCTTTTCTACTCCTTGTATGTTCCTGCTCCTAATCCTATTTACAAATAACCTTGGATTCGCTGACAGGTACCTTCTATGACAGGTACCATTCTCTGACCCACATTCGCCTTAGCTTTTGGGTTAAGACATGGCCCAGTTCTACACTCCTCTCTAGCGCTAAACGTCGCATGTCCCTTCCTCCCAGCTCACCCCACCGGAGTCCCAACAGAAGAGCCTGAATTTCTCTTCTCAATATCTGTCCCACGATCGCCTTCGCTGTTGGGTTAAGCCCTGGCTCTATTTCTACGACTAAGAACGCTCCTCTCCAGCACTATTCTTCGTCTGTCCCGTCTTTCCCGCTCATCCCATTTGGGATCTTACCTGAACTTTCGTTCGTTCGTTCGTTCGTTGAGCAGGCGTCCTCTCCCATTCATCCTTCCTTGAGCACCCGAAGAGGACATCGTACATTGTGCCCAAAGATCAACTCAAATGGACTATACCCTGTAGATTCCTGCACAGTTTCCCTTATTGAAAACAGCAACAAAGGTAGTGATTCATCCCAATCTGTAAGAAAATGCATTCAAAAAGTTCTCATCATGGTTTTTAACGTCTGGTGGAATCTTTCCAAGGCGCCTTGGGACTGAGGGTGATAGGCAGTGGATAAGTTGTGAATTTTTCCTAGCCTAGTTAATGCTTCCCTAAATGCTTTGGCAGTGAAGTTAGTATCTTGATTACTTCGAACAGATTTAGGAATGCCACAGCAAGAAATAAACTAGGTTAAAGCTTTAAGAATTGCTTTAGTATTGATACTGTGCATGGGGATTGCGTCTGGGTATCTAGTTACTCTATCCTTAATAGTAAACAAGTACTAATTCCCAGATTTGGATATAGGTAGTGGACCTACACAACCTATGATTAACTCTGCGCAAGGTTCTCCATCAGCAGGTATAGAATGGAGAGGTGCAGGTTTAATGTGTCCAGGTTTTCCTACTTGCTGACATTCTCTGCAGCAGCAGATATGATCCTTCACATTCCTAAGTGACCTCCTAATGATGAATTATGAGCTATATCTGATATTTGTGATCTAAACTTTTTTGGAACTACTAACTTGTCTGTCTTTTGCCTTCCCTTCTTTTTACCAGTCTCAGTGCAGATTACGAAGTCGTTTTTAATTTTATTTACCCATTGCTGCCTGAAAAGCGAAATTCAATGAATGGTCTTTTCACTGCTCCTCTCGAAAGGACAGTCCCTCGGGCATAGAAACAGAGACATCTGGTAACCCTGGAATAGGAAGGCTTGATCTAGGTCTGTTCACTAAATTTACAAGGTTCTGGCCAGTTTTCCTCATAAAACAAATTGGCTATTCCGGGATCAGAGTCGTCCAAGGATAGGTTAGCATTCTCATCAGAGATCCCTTGGGATTTTGCCAGAATTATGGTCAGCGTTGGAGAAGAATTAGTCATTATAGGATCTGGACATGTAATCGAATTAATGTTATTACCCAGCAATAACACGGCATCTTTCATAGGAAATCCATCAGAAACACCTACAGTCAAATATCCATGTATTATTTTCTCCTGCACATATATTTTATGTGAAGGGACAGAAAACACTGCTCTTCCAAAAGCTTCTAAAAGAATGGAGGATTGTAATGAAGTGTGTTCAGAAAGGGGAAGTACTCACTCTCTTAAAAGTGAGCAATATGCTCCGTATCCCTAAAGACTCTGACTTCAGTTTTCTTTGAATTTCCTGAAGGGATATTTGACAATTACATAGTATGGGGCCATCCCCTTCTCTACTTCTTTCAGGGTCATATTACTAGGGACATTATATATTTTCCCTAATGGCTGAGGTTTATTCTGGCAGTTAGCCCTGATGTGGCCTGATTTATTAAAGTGGTAGCATACTACCTCGTTCTTAACCTTGGTCCTTGCTGACATTGTGGCTGGCGCCACTCTGGGTACTGATATCGTGGCTCACCAGGTTGACCATGAGTTGAGTGATGTGGCTCACCAGATGACTTGGTTGGCTGACGTGTCGTTCTCCGTCATCCTGGCACTTCATCCTCGAATCAGAAGTTCTTCTATGACGATTCTCTGCTCATCTCAGGCTATTGAAAAGAGAGATGAGACCGCTCGAACAAGGAGCGGTTAGTTTCAAATGTCAGCCAACCTGGCTGCCTCTAATGCAGTGTTAACAATGATCTTGCAGGAAGACTCGAACCTCTGGTCCCACAGACTCCAGCAGGTTATCCACCAATATTAGTTGTACCAGCTCCCCAAAGTTAGCGACATCACTTGCCTTGTACCACTTGGTAAAGGCTTTGGTCTGCTGTCTTACAAAGTCAACATAAGGCTGACACAGCTGTCGTCTGCCTAGGTTGAATTCCTTTTGTACTTGGCAGGAATACATTGATAAGCACCATGAACTGTGGTTTTTACCATATAATAAATATCAAATTCAGTGTCATTTATCGCTGATGTAAACTCCTGTGCCTTACTAAACAACACTGTATGCACCAATGATGCCCAATGCTGTTCAGGCCACTTTAAGGCTCGAACCTGGTTTTTGAATGCTTCGAAAAAAATTTCTGGCTCGGCTTTTTGCAAACTAAAATCATTTACAGCTTGTGTAAACTGCCTCTTCTCATTCTCTCTATCAAACTCTTCCTTAGTGTATGCTCGCTGTTCCCTGGTTTGCTCAAGACTGATTTTTGCTAACTCAAGCGCCAATGCAACTGACTTCCCTCCAGACAACCCCAATGCTTCAGACTGCTGGTTTTGCCCAGGGGGTTGCTTCTCTCCCATTTGTTTGTAAAAACCTCAACGGGGATCTATGCTTAGCTCCTGTAGATGGAGAAACAGGAGTTTGGTGCACCATCTCCTCTTCTTGAAGTTTGACGCTTATAAAATTACGAAGCTGCACAGCAGTAAGAGTGCTTCTATATTCAGTGCCAATGGAGCGAGTAATTCACCAATAACACTATAGAGAAAACTTTGGCAGGTTTTATAGAGTGAATTCAGACAGTAACCGTCTGACTCGTCTAGGTGGCATAAACCCCAAGGTAACACGTTATTTGCAATATGCTCAAACTGCTATGCACTGTAGAAGTGCAAAATATTCACACGATAGCTGAATGCAGAATATGCACATGCAATAGGAACACTGACACACAATAGCAAAACCAACTGCAGAATACTCACACAATAGCAAGGCTGACCATAGCGAAGTGAATGCAAAGTTGACATGCAAAATTCATGAAGCACTGGCAAAGCTGATGCAATGCCAGATAGCAAGCTATCTACGATATTATTTCCTGCTCCAGCTTCAACTCTAGGCTCAGCTCCTGATCTAAATCCAGCTCCAGCTCTTGGACAGCTACCCATATTACTATCCAGGTAATCAAGGCCTGTATCCTGGGTGTAAAAAGGAAGCTTGGAGCAAAATGAACACAGCAGAAAAACTTTGAATTATATTATCCTTCACCAAGTATAAACAGAAGTATGTACACTATATACACTATGTACAACAAATAGGTATTAGTGTAGGCCAAGGTAGTCAAGGCAGAGCAGCAGCCAAGAGACAAGATAGACAATTCGTGCTTCAACCAGCAGCAGAATGAAAAATGACGGGTGAAAACGTGAGTGTATCACGTCACCTTCACAATTGCCAGAATCCACATTATGATTGGCCGAACCTAGGTGCTGATTTGACGATGGGGCCCTGTGAACCGTCAAACCCTTAGCCACCTGGTTTGCTGGTTGGTGAGGCAGCCCAAGTGAGTGTGTTAACATGCTTCGAATAAAGTTACATACCTTTGCATGCAACACTTACCCACAAAGTCCACTATGCTGTCCATACAAGGAAAGGGTAAGCATCTGGTACAGTAACCTTATTCAACTTGCTGTAATCTGTACACGTGTAGTAAAACCTCCCACTTTATGCCAAAAAAATCAGCTCAAACGACAGTACCCAGTCGATTAATGTAATTTTTTGCAATGAAAGGGGCAGCATTTAGAGGGAGTGATTCTTCTCTTTTCTGTAGGAAATTCATGCAATACATGCGGGGCAAGCTAAGAGTACACTACATTTTATTCGTATATGTCACACACCCATATAAGCATGCCCTCAAACCAGCCAATCACAAAGAAACCTGCTATAGTTGTGAAGCAATGCTTGAAACTCGAGTATCAAATTTAGATACATCCCTCAAGTCTGGTTGCTGACAGTTCTCACTGTGTGTCTTGTTGCAATCTTTTTATTCTGTGCTTTAGTGTATATTTTATATTGTACATATACTTGCATGCTGTTTTGGTGAAAAAAAAATTACAAGTATTTACTCACTGCTGATTTCTGGTTGTTCCCCATTCCTACTTGGTTTTTCATTATGAGCAGGTATATAGGCCACCAGACTACACCTCTAATTGTATAATTTATGCATAATAGTTTTTGAAGGTCTGGTGAAGTTTCTGTATGGTTCCTGAGACTGAGGGGTGATAGGCGTGGAAAGTTTGTGTTTAATTCCTAGCCCGTTTTAGGCTTTTCTGAAAACTTTTTCAGTAAAATTAGTGCCCTGGTCACTTTGAATGGGTCGTGAATTCCAACTTGATTTATTAATTTAATAAGTGCTTTAAAGGGTGGCCTTAGTACTGATGCTACGCTTAGATACTGTATCAGGATACCTAGTAGTTTTGTCAATAATTGTAAACAGATATTGGTTACCTGACTAAAGGGCCCATTACGTCTGTGAACGGGTCTCCATTAGCAGGTACAGGATGAAGTAGTGCAGGTTTGATATAGGTGTCTGGGTTTACCCACTTGCTGACACTCATGGATAGGAACTGATGTAACCACAAACATCTATCTTGAACCTGGCCAATCAAAGTGTGATATCCTAAAAGTGTCTTTTGTGACACCCAATTGGCTCCCTAAGGACGAATCATGAGATAAGATCTGAGATCTGAATTTCTTAGGTATTATAAGCTTTTCAGATTTATATACTTACCCTGTATTTTGACAAGTAGCCAGACAATGTATTTAGCCAGGTATATATAGCTGGATTCATCAGAAGCAACTTTGAAAGCTGCAGCCAAATAATGAGCGTCTGGCAGTTCCTGCGACCCATGAATAGGAAGGCTTGATCAGGAGTGTTTCACTTTATTTACGAGGCCCTGGCCAGTTTTCCTCATTAAAACAATTTGTCTAACCAAAGATCGGAGTTCCCAAGGTAACGTTAGCATTTTCTTCAAACTTACCCTTTGGGCATTGTCAGATTTACAGTTGCCAGGAAAGAAGAGCCTTCTGTAATTACAACAGGATCAGGACACAATTTGGAAACAGGATATTGTTGCCCAATAGTAAAGCTTCTTTTAGGGGGTAAAGAGAAAATGGATCCTGGGCCTTTCTAGGGGCAAAGGTAAAATTACAAAATATCATGTAAAAAAAGCCCCCCATTTTTAACCTAAGCGAAA
>NC_069436.1:31843938-31860997 GCF_026875155.1 Cherax quadricarinatus | reverse complement strand
CCTACACAGAGGCTTCTTCATCGAATACGAAAATGGGCAGGAACATAGAGATTGGGGACAATGTAATACCCCATCCCCCTTTGTAGTCGTAGAATTTGGGGTTGTCACCCCTGGGCCCTGGAGAAGTTCAGTTCCATAGTCAGGAACTATCTGAAGATCAAACGACAGTGCGGAGACTTAAATACTGTCGTAAGGAGAGGTGCAGAGTAGTAGTAGTAGTAGTAGTAGTAGTAGTAGTGAGAATGTAACCACTGAAAGGTCATGTCCCTCTCAGATCCAACACATCTCTACTGTTCCTGCCTATTTTCTGTATTCGACTGAAGAAGCCTACTGTGTAGGCGAAACGTTTCGGAATAAAGTTGTCTAACTGTTGTATATGTGTCTTACCTAACACTGTGTACATTATTAAGAAAACAATCATAAAAGCAGATCCCTTCATATTCATAAGTATGATTATCGTCAATAAAATCATTAGCTAGATAACCCCAATCAAGATTAGACAGATGTTCCCTAAGTCCATTATAATCTGAGGGACTGACCACCTCAAAACTTTAAGGGTGATGGACTGATTACATCGTCTTCAAGTATCTTCTGCTTCTGTCAACTTTTCTGTACTCGACTGAAGAAGCCTACTGTGTAGGCGAAACGTTTCGAAATATAGATACCTAACTGTTGCATATGTGTCTTACCTAACATACTACACAAAGCACAGAGAGTGAACACTGAAACAAGCTGCCTCATTCCAGTCTATATTTGTCCAACCTATTTTTATGTTACCCAAGTAATATATTGTATTACTTTTGTCACTACCACTACTACTACTACCACTACTACCACTAGTGAACATCGAAATGGTACCTCACTAGTATTCACCTCACTCTGAGCCTTTATATACCCTAATTCATCTTGGCCCAGACTTCAATACCTTCTTCAACCACACGGGCCAAGGCAAACCAGACATCATTCTGGCAAACCGAGCCAGCTCTCTATTTCAACATTACATCTCACCTGGCCCTATTACAGGCTCTGATCACATCCCAGTCATCTTACACATCTCCTCCAACCCTATCCTCATTCCAACCACACCTTCATTCTCCTACAAGAACGCTGACTGGGATGCTTTCAAACAACACATAGACAATATTAACCTCACCTATGACTACAACAACAAACCTATCCCACCAGACCCACAGGCTGCTACCAACATCTTCAAACACATCTGGGAGAACATCTTCCACGCTCACCCACCTCATCCTAACGTTATTCAACACATTCAGAAAAATAGAAACACTGGAACACTGCACACACACAAGAAACAACACCAGACAGCCACATACATCTAGACACTCTTACCTCCTCCCAAGAACTCGACACTCCTTTCACCAACACAGACATTAAAACTCTCCTCAGACACCTTCCTCCAAAGGCTCCTGGTGCCTCTGGCCTAAACCATATTATCCTGAAAACACCTTCCTGACTCTATCATTACTGCCTACACAACCTCCTCAATGCCTCCCTTGCCTCTGGATACTTCCCTTCCCTCTTCAAAGCTGCTACTGCTATCCTCCTTCCTAAACCCAATAAAGACCACTCTGACCCTAGAAACTATCGCCCTATCAGCCTCCTCGAAACTTTAGGAAAACTCTTTGAAAAACTCATTAATCATCGCCTTCGCAGATACCTGGAACATAATTCTCTACTTTCAGATGGCCAGTTTGGCTTCAGAACACACAGATCCACACAGGATGCCATTAACATCATTCTCAACTACATCCCATAAACACAAAACAAAGAAACAGGACAGCCCTGGTTGCAAAAGACGTTGAAAAAGCTTTTGACACTGTGTGGCACGAGGGGCTCAAGTACAAACTCTGCACTAACTTCAACCTGCCTCTCAATACTCGTAAACTCCTCTGCAACTTCCTAGACGGCTGTACCATGAGAATCAAATTCCAAGGCTGTTACTCTGACTACTTCACACTAAATGCTGGAGTACCCCAGGGATCTGTCCTTTCCCCTACCCTCTACATTTTATACACTAACGACATTCCAACACCTATATACCACAACTCCATCACACTAGCAGAACACTTCGACAGTGAGAAGCGATCAAGCGACTTAGCTCGAGTGGTGACGTGTGCTTACCTAACACATCGACGATCTCGCCTCTCTCGAAATTACCCCGTGTTGAGTAGTGCTTGCTGGACCTTCGTCTTCCTCTCCACCATCAGGATTGGTGCGTCGGTGGTTGCCGACCGAAGGGCAGGAAGCCTCTTGCTGCCTGAATTCTCTTCGCCTGTTGACTGCACGCCATACAGCCAGTCTCGCCACCACTCAGGATATACAGTGCTCCATCAAGCTACAGTTCACCTCCTCAGTGTCCTGCGCCAGGCAAGTACGTGTGTCTACTTACACGTACTTGCCTAGCTGAGTACTCTCCCCCAACCTCCCACACCTGCCTCTGCTTCTACTAAATCCAATTCCTTCTCGCTAAACCTCAAATTTTCTAATCCTGATGCCACTATCTGTCCGGAAAATTTATTATATCAGATCACTGGTGCACCTCAACTTAAAGATCTTCAAAACCAACTCAGGCTTCAAACTCCTTCTTGACAAACATTCCTACGAAGCGTACACCTCAAGCGATACCAGACAAAAACTTCTCAACGCAGGCTTCACCATTATTTGGACTCCTGAGCACCGTGCCAAAAGCACAGTCATTGCTAAACACGTAGACTACTCTCTCCTGACAGCCTATGACACAGACAAAGAAGACTTAATAAAAGATATCAGTACTAAGAACAAAGTCTCTGTTGACATATTTACAGACCAGAAAACTCTACCATTCTCAAAATACGCTGTTCTACTCTGCTGACGCCTCTACACTCTTCAGTCAAGGAATCTTTGCCAAGACCATCCGCATTCCTCCAAACGCTCTCTTCACTCCGAACTTCCACCCAATCACACAATGTCTTAAATGCTACAAATTCGGCCACGACAAAAACACATGCACATCTACACAAGTCTGCTCCAGATGTTCAGCAACTGGCCACTTCTGGAATACTTGCAACCTCCCCCTTAAATGTTCTAACTGCGGCGGGTCACACACTGCAGTTGCAAATTCCTGCCCTTCTAGAAAGCACATTCTCTCCTCCCTCAGAGCAAACCAACCTCCCTCCCTACCCAACCCCTTCCCTGCTCCTCCCTCCCCTTCCTTACCTCCCTCCCCTTCCACACCTCCCTCCCCTACCCCCAATGCCTGGGCCTCCCCACGCACTTGGTCTACCTCTTCTACTCTACACACATCAAACACCAACACACAGACTACAAGCACTTCTTCTACACCCACACTAGACTACAAAACTAACTGTCAACTTGCCACTGCTGCCCACTCTGCGATGGTAATCTCACAAGCTTACCAATCAGACTACTCACATGTCCTTAACCTAATCTTGTCTGCTAACAATCTTCCCTCTTTAATTATCCCTCCTTCCTGCTTCTCTTCCAAGCCTCCTACAACCTCTCCCTCCTTCCTCTCTCCCACCCCCCACTTCCTACTCCCACCAGCTCTCCTCCTCCACTACCTCTCTTCACTACTTCTACACCTCCCACCAACACCCCTACTGCTACTGCTACGACCACCCCTCCCCCCCACTTCCTTACCCATTCATCCCCTTCCAAAGCTTCCACTTCCTCACAGCTTACCAAAACTTCCACTTCCTCTGCCCATCACCTTCGCCCACTCCACCACAACCAAAACCTCATCCAGGTCCAACTCCACCTCCTCCAGACAAAATCCACTCAAACCTAAACCTACCCCAACTTCTAACGGACAGACCAAAGAACATAAAAACAGATCCATCTCTTCCTCCCCCTCCAGAAACGGGTCCGTAGCACCTACAAACACACATCCACTGATGGCACCACTATCACGGGCTTTAATCCAAACTCCTCCCCCGACATTAACTTTGCTAAGACGAAACCATTAAATCACGTTAAGGCGATTCAGTTCAACGTACGTTCTTACTTTACAATTAGACACCTACTGGCCGAGCTCCTTGAGCATGAGAGGCCAGATATTGTTTTGCTAAACAGTACCTGCCTCAAAGCCCCTCAATGTATCCGCCATTATGGTTATACTGCACTACAGTCCCCCAATGATCCCCGACGATGGGTTTGCCATCCTTTGTCAATTCCAACATAAAACATGAATTTCCCAATCCCTTTTATTCACCAACACTGTCTTGCGGTCACAATACACACCCACCTTGCCCCTTTATCTTTTTCACCACCTATGCTCGCCCAAACACTACTCTCAACATACACGACCTCTCCTTAGTCTTCAACTACACCAACACACCAACTTACCTACTAGCTGACATGAATGCCAAACACACTGCCTTTCATCACACCAGTAACAACCAACTTGGTCACCAATTACTCAACTTCACAAACCATAAACACCTAATTCATCTTGGCCCAGACTTCAATACCTTCTTCAACCACACGGCCAAGGCAAACAGACATCATTCTGGCAAACCGAGCCAGCTCTCTATTTCAACATACATCTCACCTGGCCCTATTACAGCTCTGATCACATCCCAGTCATCTTACACATCTCCTCCAACCCTATCCTCATTCCAACCACACCTTCATTCTCCTACAAGAACGCTGACTGGGATGCTTTCAAACAACACATAGACAATATTAACCTCACCTATGACTACAACAACAAACCTATCTCTGACATCGATACTCAACTTGATCTCATCCAGGACACCATGACACAAGCAGCCAACATCGCAATACCAAAGAAAACTCACACCACTCGTTATTCCTTCAAACCGTCACTCAGAACAAAAAGACTAATTATCTGCTACCACAACCGCTTCCTCTACAACACACATAGATTTAATCAAGTCCGATTAGATCTCACTTACCTTAGAAACAACATTTTACACAGCCTAGACCAAGACCACAACAATCACTGGTCACGACTAATACAACAAGCGGACAGGCAGCGTGTTAAAAACACTAAAGCCTCTGGAACTTTATCAAAAAAATCAGAGGCACTACTCCCACCAACAAATTCAAACACATCAACCACAACAACACACACATCTCAGACCCACAGGCTGCTACCAACATCTTCAAACACATCTGGGAGAAACATCTTCCACGCTCACCCACCTCACCCTAACGTTATTCAACACATCAGAACATAGAACACTGGAACACTGCACACACACAAGAAACAACACCAACAGCCACATACATCTAGACACTCTTACCTCCTCCCAAGAACTCGACACTCCTTCACCAACACAGACATTAAAACTCTCCTCAGACACCTTCCTCCAAAGGCTCCTGGTGCCTCTGGCCTAAACCATATTATCCTGAACACCTTCCTGACTCTATCATTACTGCCTACACAAACCTCCTCAATGCCTCCCTTGCCTCTGGATACTTCCCTTCCCTCTTCAAAGCTGCTACTGCTATCCTCCTTCCTAAACCCAATAAAGACCACTCTGACCCTAGAAACTATCGCCCTATCAGCCTCCTCGAAACTTTAGGAAAACTCTTTGAAAAACTCATTAATCATCGCCTTCGCAGATACCTGGAACATAATTCTCTACTTTCAGATGGCCAGTTTGGCTTCAGAACACACAGGATGCCATTAACATCATTCTCAACTACATCCACATAAACACAAAACAAAGAAACAGGACAGCCCTGGTTGCAAAAGACGTTGAAAAAGCTTTGACACTGTGTGGCACGAGGGGCTCAAGTACAAACTCTGCACTAACTTCAACCTGCCTCTCAATACTCGTAAACTCCTCTGCAACTTCCTAGACGGCCGTACCATGAGAATCAAATTCCAAGGCTGTTACTCTGACTACTTCACACTAAATGCTGGAGTACCCCAGGGATCGTCCTTTCCCCTACCCTTACATTTTATACACTAACGACATTCCAACACCTATATACCACAACTCCATCACACTAGCCCCATGCAGACGACATTACACAACTTATCACTCATGCCAATATAGATACACTCACACACAAAACACAAAATGAGGTTGACAGGATAGCCATCTGGGAACAAAAATGGAGATCAAAACCAATGCAGCAAAATCCAGTATTACGTATTTTAACTACAGGAAACGTGATCCTCCATTACCTGTCGAACTCAGAACAGCTGACACCCGCACTTACTTCCCTATCACACAATCTGTCACTGTCCTTGGCGTTATATCTTGACTACCTTCTTCGTTACACGGACACATTCACTCAAGGCATGCAATAGCTAGTAAGGCCCTTGCGGGCCTCTACAAGCTGAAACATGCCTCTCAACGCACCAAACTACACCTCTACAAATCCCTAATACGTCCCTCTGATAACTTACTCTCTCTAGCCCTCTCTCTTGCAGCAAAAACAAACTTACTTAAACTGCAGCGTGTCCAGAACAAGGCGCTGCGCTGGGTGCTTGATGTCAGATGGGAGGACTTCGCCACAAGCGAGTCTCTCCATGCCCAGTTAGACGTCCCTGCGCTGAATCTGACTGGAAGAGGCTCAGTGACAGACAGATAGACAAACTTGAGACACGACATGACTACTGGACCTCTCTCCTTGACGAAGACATTCGCAGACCCCAAACCAACACAACCTTTTCTACTCCTTGCATGATCCTGCTCCTAACCCTACTTACAAATAACCTTGGATCCGCTGACAGGTACCTTCTAAGACAGGTACCATTCTCTGACCCACGTTCGCCTTAGCTTTTTTGGGTTAAGACATGACTCAGTTCTGCACTCCTCTCTAGCTCTAAAGGTCGCAAGTCCCTTACTCCCAGCTCACCCCACCGGAGTCCCAACAGAAGAACCGGAATTTCTCTTTTCAATATCTGTCCCACGATCGCCTTTGCTGCTGGGTTAAGCCCTGGCTCTATTTCTACGACTAAGAACACTCCTCTCCAGCACTATTCTTCGTCTGTCCCGTCTTCCCCGCTCATCCCATTTGGGATCTTACCTGAACTTTCGTTCGTTCGTTCGTACTAGCCTATGCAGACGACATTACACAACTTATCACTCATGCCAATATAGATACACTCACACACAAAACACAAAATGAGGTTGACAGGATAGCCATCTGGGAACAAAAATGGAGGATCAAAACCAATGCAGCAAAATCCAGCATTACGTATTTTAACTACAGGAAACGTGATCCTCCATTACCTGTCGAACTCAGAACAGCTGACACCCGCACTTACTTCCCTATCACACAATCTGTCACTGTCCTTGGCGTTAATCTTGACTACCTTCTTCGTTTACACGGACACATTCACTCAAGGCATGCAATAGCTAGTAAGGCCCTTGCGGCCTCTACAAGCTGAAACATGCCTCTCAACGCACCAAAACTACACCTCTACAAATCCCTAATACGTCCCCTGATAAACTTACTCTCCTCTAGCCCTCTCTCTTGCAGCAAAAACAAACTTACTTAAACTGCAGCGTGTCCAGAACAAGGCGCTGCGCTGGGTGCTTGATGTCAGATGGGAGGACTTCGCCACAAGCGAGTCTCTCCATGCCCAGTTAGACGTCCCTGCGCTGAATCTGTACTGGAAGAGGCTCAGTGACAGACAGATAGACAAACTTGAGACACGACATGACTACTGGAACCTCTCTCCTTGACGAAGACATTCGCAGACCCACAACCAACACAACCTTTTCTACTCCTTGCATGATCCTGCTCCTAACCCTACTTACAAATAACCTTGATCCGCGACAGGTACCTTCTAAGACAGGTACCATTCTCTGACCCACGTTCGCCTTAGCTTTTTTGGGTTAAGACATGACTCAGTTCTGCACTCCTCTCTAGCTCTAAAGGTCGCAAGTAACTTACTCCCAGCTCACCCCACCGGAGTCCCAACAGAAGAACCGGAATTTCTCTTTTCAATATCTGTCCCACGATCGCCTTTGCTGCTGGGTTAAGCCCTGGCTCTATTTCTACGACTAAGAACACTCCTCTCCAGCACTATTCTTTGTCTGTCCCGTCTTCCCCGCTCATCCCATTTGGGATCTTACCTGAACTTTCGTTCGTTCGTTCGTTGTATTGTTTGTAATGGCTTGATAAAGCTCCTGGAGAGCGAAACGTTGCCACAATAAATGTCACATTAGTTGCACTTGTGTCCTTTTACTTTACATGTTTGATCATTGACAGTCCTGCTAGGTGAGGGTACCGTCTTCGGCAGCCCCATTCTGGAGAGTTCTGAATTTCTTCCTTGTGGTGTAGTCGAGCGCCACCAAGCGGTGACTTTTTGAGAGTAGGTTGATCAGGGATTCAGTGGTGAATGATCGAGTTGAGTCGCAGGTGAACTTGACTGTCCCGTTGTGGAGGCGTTGAATAATTTCTGGAGTGTACATTGCGTTCTCATTCTGATTGGTTGTGTAGAAGTATACACCAGGCAAGCAATGGACTTCTTGTGAAGGAGTGGCGGTAGTACGTAGGGATGCATCCCAAGGCTCTTGTGTTTTAACCTTGTTAGGTAAGACACATATGCAACAGTTAGGTATCTTTAAGGGTGATGGACTGATTACATCGTCTTCAAGTCTCTTCTGCTTCTATCAACTTTTCTGTACTCGACTGAAGAAGCCTACTGTGTAGGCGAAACGTTTCAAAATAAAGATACCTAACTGTTGCATATGTGTCTTACCTAACAACCTGTCGGTATTTTATACCATTTTAATGTTTTAACCTTCTTGGCTGGCGGCTGAGACGTTTGAGGTGAGGCGTCTGATTGGTCCGTTGTGACGGAGGTGTAAGCAGGTGCTGGTGGACTCTCATTGGTGGAATCGGTCGGCGTCTCAGTGGTCTCTGATTGATCCATCTCTGTGTCGGGAGGAAGGTGTGGTAGCGGTGGAGCAGCGGTAATGTTGAAGACATTTGCAGTGGATTTTATGATCTCTGTGGAAGGTGGAGATGCAGGGAATGTGAAACCAGACATGTTGTTGAGCTTGAAGAGTTCGTTGATGGTGGTGTTGAAGGAACCAGGTTCAGCTACATTCTGCACATGAGCATACATGATGCAGTAAAGAATCTTGGTGGAGTCGCCAGCAAGAGCTGGCGAAGAATGTAGATGCAGCTTGCGTGGCTTGAAGAATCTTGTTAGTATCTGCTTGAAGCTTGGTAATAGCAGCATATGTAGTCGCTTTTGCAGTGGTTTTTTTTTTTTGTTGTTGGAGTTGTTTCTTAAGTATATCTCGTCTGGTTTGGGGTACTTGGCAGCAAAGAGTATGGGGGTCATTCTTTCGTTCAAGCATTTAGGTAGAGCCAGTAGTGCACGTCTTGAAGTCATGACCTTCTTGGCCGAGGTGGAGCAGAACTTCTTATTTTTGGGCAGGGCGTCTTTGGTGGTATTGTAGGTATGAGTAACAGTTGGAACACTGGATTTTGATGGAATTTTTCTGCTTCGATGAAGGCTGGTTGATGTGGAAGTAGTGAATAGCCAGTCCCTCAGCGAGAGCTCTGGCTGCCATTTTGACGTCACTGAAGGTGACCTTTAAATGGAGGAGGCATTGGGTATTTGGAAATGATTCCCACCTTGGCCCAAGGGTTTGTGCTTCAATGGACGACTTGATTTCTTGGGTAGCCTGGGCAGTGATGACCCCTGTCGAGTCTCTTGGGGAACGCAGTTCCCGGGCCCCTCAGAGCTGGGGAAGTCCAAGACAAAAAAATCCCTGATCTCGTAGAGTGGTTGTAGCAGTAGTGGTAATGAGTTTCTCAGTCTCGTGTCGTCAAGTACAGACAACAACGAAGGCCTCTTTGAGCGACAGAATCCATTGGAAACTTGACTTGCAGCTTGCCACTGACGACAGCTGCAATGCTAGCTTGGACGAGTCAATTGACTGTCCCACTCTCTGGTTTGAGCTTTACCCTTTTCGAGAAGTGCATCGTGAAGTGTGGTCTGTTTGGGTAGAAGTGTGTGTAAAGCACAGGTAAGCAAGCAAAGCAAATCAAACAAGTTCAGGTAAGATCCCAATGGGATGAGGCGGGGAAGAGGGGACAGATGAAGAAAAGCTCTGGAGAGGAGTGTTCTTAGTCGGAGAAATAGAGCCAGGTCTTAACCCAGCAGCTAAGGCGATCTTGGGCAGACTTGAGAACAGGAATAGCAGGGACTGTTGCTCGAACTTGTGGTAGTTGAAGTCTTGAATCTTAAGTAGCTGGCATCAGGCTAGGTCACATCAGAGGTGGAACACATATGGAGTTATATAGTAATGGGGAGAGACAGGTTAGCCAATGGAGCCATTTTCGAACTTTTTGAAGCTGCTCCCAGATAGGTGGTATAATGTAGCTTTGTTACTGAAGGGGAAACGTAGAGGCTTGTTGAACTCAAAAACTTGGGGTGAGGGTGAAGTTTAGCGGGGGATTCACAGGCATATTTGACCCTTCCAGCACCGAGGTTTTTGTAGAGTTCAGTACAGGTCATGGTGTCAGTATTTGAAGGGAAGTGTAAAAGGTAAGGTTTTCCCATGAGGGTTTACTGGGGGTCGTCGTTATCTTCCTCTTCTGGAGTGGATTCATTGGGCGAATCTACAATGGTGGTAGCAGGTGACTGAAGGTCGACAGGAGCAGTGGAGAGGTGTAACGGTTGTGTAACAGTAGGCTGGGAGAGGTGGGAGACAGTGGTTGAGGCAGCATGATCAACGTATGTTTAGCGTGGAAGTGGTTATAGAAGTTACTGGAGCAGTTGCTTGGGTAGTGCAGTAAAGTTCGGCGTTAGGAAGGATCTTGAGGATGGTCTCCCTTGAAGGTGTGGAGACCGGAAAATTGAAGGCAGGCATGTTGTTCAGAGGGAATAGTTCTTTAAAATAGTGGTGTTGGAGTGCGAGGTTTGCTGCGTTTGCAAGGTGTGCTACACCATGCAGTAACAACACTTGGAGGGAGCACGTGGGAAGTGGACAGAGGGAGTTGTTGGGCGAGGTGCCTGTAGATTAGCGTGTAGGTTTGGTGGTGTGGTTGGTGGTTGGTTATTGTGCGTATGTCGGTGATTGGAGGTGTTCTTCGGAACTTTCGTTTCTACAATATTTCTTTCCTGAGGGGGGCACTTAGCTGCAAGGGGTATGATGATTACCCTTGCAGTTAAGACATGATGGTGCTGTAGTAATGGTGCAGGATCTGAAATCGTGTCCATCTTTCCCACTTTTTTGAACAAAACTTCTTATCCTTGATGGGGCAGTCCTTGATGGTGTTTTTATAGGAGTAGCAGGTCCAGCAGTGGGAGATGTAGTGAAACGTTTTGTTCTATATGATTTGGGGTGAATTGGAAATATGAGATGGCCAACCGTCAAGTTAGCTTGGGCAGCCAGGGGAAGATGTCTGAGAATGCAATCTTTAGCATAGATGAGGCGTTAGGGATCTTGGGATGCTGTCTACCGAGGCCCGGGTGTTTTTTCCTCAATAGATGTCTTCAGTGCTTCTAGAGAGAGAGGTGACCATATTGCCCAGTCTTTTCACAAAGACCGAACGTTTCGATTTCAAGAATGGAGACGGGGATAGAGTGAATCGTTGTGTTTGTAGGGTCCTGATTGAAGAGTCGTCCTTAGTTTTGAGCTTCCGTGTGTCTGTACAGACGACAATGAAGGAGTCCTTCAGAGAGTGGATTGCCGTAAATTTGACCTGCAGAAAAGTCCTAACGACGGTAGCTAAAGCTAACTTTGAGGAGTCTTTATTGCACCATTCACAGGGTTGATTTTAACACGATGAGACAGCATTGTGAAAAGGATGTGACGTTTGGTTGAATATAAATTCCCCACCCCGGCGGGGTCGAAGGGAGGCTTCTTGAGTGTAGAGCAATTGTGTGATCGGACAGAGCACGACGGACCTATTTGAAGCACAGGTAAGGAGAAATGGCGCTTATATAGGCGTCAGTGAATAGGAACGTGTAGCAGACGAGGGCATAGTCACTGGTAGGCGGGATTCCCAGTGGAAGTAGGTCTTTCCCAAATTGATGGGCTAGTTGTAGAAGTCGTGAAGAAGGTCATGTAAATGTCCTCTGAATCAAGATACCATGATGTTGCAGTGCCTAGACAAATTGGGTAGGACCCACTTCCAATGGGGAATCTCCGCACTTAGACAGTGACTATGCCTCTCGTCTGCTACACGTCCTCCTATTCACTGATGCCTATATAAGGCCAGTTCCTTACCTCGCTTAGCGGACTTCGCTAGAGTAGTGCTGGCTGGACTTCGTCTTCCTCTCCACCATCAGTTTGGGTGCATCGGTGCGTTGACCTACCAAGGGCAGAAGCCTGTTGATGCCTGATTTCCTCTTCGCCTGTTGACTGCATACGACCGATACAGCCAGTCTCGCCGCCACTCGGGATTACAGTGCTCCATAAAAAACTACTGTTCACCTCCTCTGTGTCCTGCCCCAGGCAAGTACGTGTTCTACTTACAGTACTTGCCTAGCTGTGTACTCTCACTTTTTGGGCCGATTGTCACCGCCAATACATTTTTTTTTTGTAATTAGACTGATGATCGTTGCCTTTCCACCTCCCACCCCCCTTCCAATCTCCCCAACTCACACCTGCCTCTGCCTTCTTCAAAATCCAATTTCCATTCTCGCTATAAGCCTCAAATTTACGTGAGAGTATCCTGATGCCACTATCTGTCCGGAACGCAGGATTATTATCAGTTCATGGAGGGCATGCCTAACTTAGTCTTCAAAAAACCAAACTCAGGCTTCAAACTCCTCTTGACAAACATTCCTACAAAGCGTATACCTCAAGCTGTACTCAGAGAATCTTCTCAACGAGGCTTCACATTATTTGCACTCCTGAGTACCGTGCTCAAAGCACAGTCATGTAAATAGTCTGACTACTCTCTCTGACAGCTTATGACACAGACAAGGAAGATTAATAAAAAAAAATATCAGTACAATGAAACAACAGTTTTGTTGAACGATATTTACAGACCGAAACTCTACCATTCAAAATTACGCTGTTCTACTCCTGTGAGCTCTACACTCTTCAGTCAAGGAATATTTGCCAAGACCATCCGCATTCTCCAAACACTCTCACTCCGAACTTCCGCCCAATCACACAATGTCTTAATGCTACAAATTCGGCCACGACAAAAACATATGCACATTTATACAAAGTCTGCTCTCAGATGCTTCAGCAATGGCCACTTCTGGAATACTTGCAACCTTCCCCTTAAATGTTCTAACTGTGGCGGGTGTCATGACACACGCAGTTGGCAAATTCCTGCCACTGATTCTAGAAGAAGCATTTCTCATCCTCCCTCAGAGTCAAGTCAACCTCCCTCCCTCCCAACCCCTTCCCTGCACCTTCCTCCCCTTCAATACCTCCCTCCCCTACCCCTATGCCTTGGCCTCTCCATGCACTTGGTTACTCTTCTACTCTACACACATTTCCAAACACCAACACACAGACTACAGCACTTCTCCTTCTACACCTACACCCACACTGACTCACATATGAAGACTGTCAACTTCGCCATGCTGCCCACTCTGCGATGGTTAATCTCTCAAGCTTACCAATCAGATAACTCACTCTGTCCTTAACCTAATCTTGTCTCCTAACAATCTTCCCTCTTTAATTATCCCTCCTTCCTGCTTCTCTTCTAAGCCTCCTGCAATCTCTCCCTTCTTCCTCTCTCCCCCCCACTTCCTACTCCCACTAGCTCTCCTTCTCCCCTACCCCTTTTCACTACTTCTACACCTCCACCAACACCCCTACTGCTGCTGCTACGACCACCCCTCCCCCACTTACTCACTTTCTCATTCCCTTCCAAAGCTTCCATTTCCTCATCCCTTGCCTTAGCTTCCACTTCTCATCCCTTACCTTAGCTTCCACTTCCTCATCCCTTACCATAGCTTCCTCTTCCTCATCCTCTACCAAAGCTTCCACTTCCTCTGCATCCACCATTGCCCACTCCTCCACCACAACCAAAACTTCATCCAGGTCCAACTCCACCGCCTCCAGACAAAATCCACTCAAACCTAAACCTGCCCCAACATCTGACAGACAGACCAAAGAACATAAAAACAGATCCATCTCTTCCTCTCCCTCCAGGAAACGGGTCCGTAGCACCTACAAACACACATCCACTGATGGCACCACTATCACGGGCTTTAATCCAAACTCCTCCCCCGACATTAACTTTGCTATGACGAAACCATTAAATCATGTTAAAGGTGATTCCGTTCAACGTACGTTCTTACTTTACAATTAGACACCTACTGGCCGAGCTCCTCGAAGCAGAGGCCAGATATTGTTTTGCTAAACAGTACCTGCCTCAAAGCCCTCAAGTATCCTCCATTATGGTTTATACTACACTATAGTCCCCCTATGGTCCCCAATGAGGTTGCCATCCTTGTCAATCCAACATAAAACACGAATTTCTCCCAATCCTTTTATACACCAACACTGTCTTGCGGTCAGAATATACACCTACCTTGGCCTCTTTATCTTTTTCACCACCTATGCTCGCCCAAACACTACTCTCAACATACACGACCCTTTCCTTAGTCTTCAACTACACCAACACACCAACATACCTACTAGCTGACATGAATGCCAAACACACCGCCTTTCATCACACCAGTAACAACCAACTTGGTCACCAATTACTCAACTTCACAAACCACAAACACCTAGTTCACCTCAGCCCAGCTTCAACACCTTTTACAATCACACTGGCCAAGGCAAACCCTGACATCATTCTGGCAAACCGAGCCAGCTCTTTCAACACTACATATCACCTGGCCCTATTACAGGCTCTGATCACATTCCCATCATCTTACACATCTCCTCCAACCCTATCCTCATCCCGTACCACACCTTACTTCTCCTACAAGAACGCTGACTGGGATGCCTTCAAACAACACACAGATAATACTAACCTCACATATGACTACAACAACAAACCCATCTCTGACATTGACACTCAACTTGCTCTCATCCAAGACACCATTACACAAGCAGCCAACACTGCAATACCAAAGAAAACCCACATCACTCGTTATTCCTTCAAACCGCAATCAGAACAAGAAGACTAATTATCTGTTACCACAACCGCTTTCTCTACAACACACACAGATTTAATCAAGTCCGATTAGATCTCACTCAGAAACAACATTCTACACAGTCTAGACCAAGACCACAACAATCACTGGTCACAGCTCATACTACAAGCGGACAAACAGTGTATCAAAAACACCAAAGCCTTCTGGTACTTCATCAAAAAAATTAGAGGCACCGTCCCACACAACAAATTCAAACACATCACCCACAACAGCACACATCTCAGACCCGCAGGCTGCTACAACATCTTCAAACACATCTGGGAGTACATCTTCCACCCTCACCCACCTCACCCTAACGCTATTCAACACATTCAGAACACTGGAACACTACACACACACACGAAACAACACCAGACAGCCACATCCATCTGGACTCTCTTACCTCCTCCCAAGAACTTGACACTCCTTTCACCAACACAGACGTTAATACTCTCCTCAGACACCTTCCTCCCAAGGCCCCTGGTGCCTCTGGCCTAAACCATATTGTCCTGAAACACCTTCCTGACTCTATCATTACTGCTTACACAAACCTCGTCAATGCCTCCCTTGCCTCTGGATACTTCCCTTCCCTCTTCAAAGCTGCTACTGCTATCCTCTTTCCTAAACCCAATAAAAACCACTCAGACCCTAGAAACTATCGCCCTATCAGCTTCCTCGAAACTTTAGGAAAACTCTTTGAAAAACTCATCAATCATCGCCTTCGCAGATACCTGGAACACAATTCTCTACTTTCTGATGGCCAGTTTGGCTTCAGAACACACAGATCCACACAGGATGCCATTATCATCATTCTCAACTATATCCACATAAACACAAAACAAACAAACAGGACAGCCCTGGTTGCAAAAGACGTTGAAAAAGCCTTTGACACTGTCTGGCACGAAGGGCTCAAGTACAAACTCTGCACTAACTTCAACCTGCCTCTCATACTCGTAAACTCCTCTGCAACTTCCTAGACACCGTACCAATGTTACTCTGACTACTTCACACTAATGCCGGAGTACCCCAGGGATCTGTCCTCTCCCCTACCCTCTACATTTTATACACTAACGACATTCCAACACCTGTATACCACAACTCCATCACACTAGCCTATGCAGACGACATTACACAACTTATCACTCATGCCAATATAGATACACTCACACACAAACACAAAATGAGGTCGACAGGATAGCCATCTGGGAACAAAAATGGAGGATCAAAACCAATGCAGCTAAATCCAGCATTACGTATTTTACTACAGGAAACGTGATCCTCCATTACCTGTCGAGCTCAGAACAGCTGACACCCGCACTTACATCTCCATGACACAATCTGTCACTGTCCTTGGCGTTAATCTTGACTACCTCTTCGTTTACACGGACACATTCACTCAAGGAATGCAATAGGCTACAAGCTGAAACATGCCTCTCAACGCACCAAACTACACCTCTACAAATCCCTAATACGTCCTCTGATACTTACTCTCCTCTAGTCCTCTCTCTTGCAGCTAAAAACAAACTTACTTAAACTGCAGCGTGTCCAGAACAAGGCGCTGCGCTGGGTGCTTGATGTCAGATGGGAAGACTTCGCCACAAGCGAGTCTCTCCATGCCCAATTAGACATCCCTGTGCTGAATCTGTACTGGAAGACGCTCAGTGACAGACAGATAGACAAACTTGAGCACGACATGACTACTGGACCTCCCTCTTGACGAAGACATTCGCAGACCCACAAACCAACACAACCTTTTCTACTACTTGCATGATCCTGCTCCTAACCCTATTACAAATAACTTGGATTCGCTGACAGGTACCTTCTATGACATGTACCATTCTCTGACTCACGTTCGCCTTAGCTTTTGGGTTAAGACATGGCCCAGTTCTACACTCCTCTCTAGCGCTAACGTCGCATGTCCCTTCCCCCCCGCTCACCCCCAAAGGAGGCCCCAAAAGAAGACGAATTTTT
>NC_069436.1:31769847-31843438 GCF_026875155.1 Cherax quadricarinatus | reverse complement strand
TAAAAAATTGGCCTTGGAAAAACGTGGGCCCAGTCAACAGTCTCAAGGTTGCGTGAAACCCTTTATTGAGGCCTCGTCATGGAGTCTAAATGAAACTTTGTTGTATTCGGTGGGGTTTTACTAATTTTGTTAAGAAAAGGTTGGGGGTAGTGGTTGAGTGCGTTTTGTGTTACCCCTGTTTTAAGGGGGGCTAGTTTTGGCCTATGTGGTTATTATGGTTGCACTTGTCTCATCACCCTGGTTGGTTTAGTTATTTTTGGGATGAGAAGTGTGGTTCAAGTTAATGAAATAGTTACAGTTGTTATCTTGTGGGGCCAAAGGTTGATTGTTTGAAGCTCCAGCTGGAAGGTGATGATTTTCATTTGCTGTTTGTTATTAGTCCCTTTTAGTTCTCAGAAGTTTGGGGTTTGTGTGGGATTGGTAAATGGACCGATTTTTAAAAGGGCTTTTTTTGAGGCTTTTTAAGTAAAAATTTAGCAAAAATGTTTTTCCCCAATTCGGGCCAATTACCGCATAGGCAAATAGGCATTTCCCTAGGGCTCCGCGCATTTGGGGGGCCCCGCGGGCCCAAGGGGTTAGGGGCTTATCCAAGGATGCCCCAATGGTGAAAGTGCAAAGGGGCCCCATAAAAAGTTAAAGTGTTTGGAGGGAAAAATTGCTTTTAAAAATTTTAATCAAAACAAAAATAAATAATGAAATAAAAAAAATAAAAATAAAAAAACCAAAACCATAGAAGGGGCAACACTCAACACGCCTTTGTTTACATCAGAACAGCTCTTTTCCCCGCTAATGGGTGAGTATAAATTCCTCCCCAAATTTTCTGTAGTAATTACCGTTTCTAGACTTGTACGTGACAAATTTAACTAAAGTTTGTTGATGACATGATGTGTATGGAAAAAAGTTTGTTTTGCCCTAAATTTTAAAGGGGAGGTCCTGATAGGGTTATTGATAGTAAAGAGCAGGGGGACCAGAAAAACGCATTTTTGGTAAAAAATATAAAAAAAAAACCTAAAAAACACAAATACTTCCGTTTTAGGTTTTAAAAGCACTTAGTCCTGTCTTTAAGTCTTCTCATTTCAATAACAACCCAATTTTTTAGTTTACACACTTCCGTCGCAAATTCTTATTTTCAAGTTGCGACGGAATTGATGTGAACATCAATTAATTTATAAAATTTTTCCCCCCGAAACACAAAGACATCAAAAAAATCGTTGGTTGGGGGAAACTAAAAAATTGCCCCTGCATTTTTTAAATTCCATTTCCTTCTATGGTGGTGGGCCCAAAATTTCATGAAAAACATAATGATTAGTTTGTTATAAAAAATGGAAATATAAAACCATTGTGCATTGTTCTTGGACTCTAGTTTTGTTTTAAGAAAATTTGGAGATCAAGGAGGATAATTAGTAAATTTTTTTGTAGCCCAAATACAACCCTAATCTAGGTAAAAGTTCTGTATAGACCCCTTTCTGGTAACGTTTTGAATTTTTAGTGCGCACCAGAGGAAAGGGGGCTAAAAGGCATACCCCTAAACGACAGAAAAAAAAATTAAAAAAAATTAAAAAAAAAAAATTTTGTAAGGGAAAATTTTATTTGCTGAACGGGACGTGTACATCCTCATTATGGCATTCGTGAACGTGATGGGGGTTCTTATGCGAGTGGGTCACGAAAAAAAAGAAAAAAATTAAAGAAGAAGAACAGAAAAAAAAGATGTAGGAAGCTGCAAAAAGATACAAAATGCCCACGAAAACAGTTTCTGATGTTACCAGTACAGTTAAAATCGCAGATACGTCAGATCTCAGGAAAAACCACTCACAGGAGCTACTTTTTGCCGTGTTTTCGTGCACCAAAAAAAAACTTATTGGTTTCTCATTTGGGGAAAATCAAACGAAAAAGAGCGCCTTATTGGAGAAAATTTCTAGAAAGGTTGTTGCTGTTTAAAATTTTAGCTCTAAGAGATTGTTTTTGGGAAAAAAATGGGTTTTTGGTTCGGAAAAACAATGGAAATTTTCCCTAGGGACATAAAATGTTAACACAATTCGATCCTTTCTTAGCAAATCATGGCCCACCCTTTGGGGAATGCAGGAAGGGGCACGTATCTTACATCCCATTACTATTGCAAGTTTTTTTGAACTGATGACTAAGAAGGTCTTCAAACATCATAGCAGCTGTGAAAAATTTGCAAAATACTTTGCAAAAGTGTAGATTCAACACCAGATATTTCAATACAGATCAATTGACATCCATTGTTCGCTTGTCACTCCATGGTAAGCCTGTAGGGGCGCTTTAAAAATTTTTCCCTTTTTGGCTATGATGGGGGAAACAATGTTTAATGAGACTGGATACTCTGCTTGAACATGACCCTATTATGGGTTGCCGTGGCCAAGCGACTACAAAGCAAGAACAGTCGGGGAAATATAATGGGTTGCAAGCCCGTATCAAGCAAATTTAACCCCCTATTAATTGGCCCTGCTCGCACATTTCTTAATTTGTTGGGTCATTGCTGCGGATGTGTGTGCTGCATTTATTTTTTTTGGGCTTTTTAAAGCATCTTTAAATTTTTTCCCTTTTTAACCTCGGTGGATATACTCAAGTCAACCATTTATGGAGATGTAAACAATCATTATCAAAAACAGGTGGTCAGCGCGATTATGCGCACGTTTGAAAGACAGCTTTGTGAAAACGTTCTGCTTTGACCAAATAGCAGAGGATGAAGCCAGACAGCAACAAAAAGAAGCAAGCAGCCAGCTTAGCAAAAAATGGGAAGATTTTGAATTGGGTTCTCTGTGTGCTTGGGATGTATACTGGAACGGTTTAAAAGCCCCGAACAAACCTTCGAAAATTTAAATTGAAATGGTACTTTGAACCCCTATGCAGGCTTAGTGGAAATTTTAAACCACTTCCAATGATGAAGCTTTTAAAAGTTTAAGAGAAAGCTAAATGCTGGTGAAAGACTAAAATTACCGGGTTGATATCACGGTTTAAGGAAGAGGGGAAAAGCAATTTTAAGAGCCAGACAAGAAAATTTTTTGCACCAAGGGAGAAATGTAAGAACTACATACTTCGTATTTGGATTATGATAAGAATTGGTGAAAAAAAAGAAATTAAAACCCGAATCCATGACAATTTTTTATTTTTGTTTAAAATTACTACTATGCCAGATGGAATTTAGAGAAGCGCATTAAAGGCAACAAAAATTTCGCAGATGTCAGGAACATTTGTGAAAAAATAGTTCATTTTTTTTCCGGGTATATGAAACAGATTTTAAAACTCCCCCTGAAAAAAGTGCGCCCTCAATGCTTTGAAACATTTAAGAATGCAGGGTTTTCGAAAACCTTCCCTAAATTTTTTCATAGTGTAGCCTTTTCCTAAAATTCCCCTATAACTGTGAAGGGAAAGTTCTTTTTTTTTTTGAAAAGAGTAAAACCAGCTCCATTCAACAATGAGCCAAGACAAAATGTGTAACCTGCCTTGTTGACCATTGGTCTGATCTAACAAGAAATTTGATTTTCAGAATATAAATTTATGATTTTGCCAATAGAAAAACCCAAAAAAATTTATTTAAGAAGTGCCTGTGAAAAATTAACAATTCTTTACTTTTTTGAGTTTAATTTTTTATTAGTCTTATGCTTTGCAAAGATAAAATAAATGGTCAGTGATTTAAAAAAGGGAATAATAGTGCTGTAGGGTTATGTGAAAAAATAGGTCATGAGTCACTAGCCTAATTAGTAATACTATCGTCTTGATTTATTCTCTTTAAAATGATGATTTAACAAGAATTTTTAAATGGCTGTTGGTAAATGGGTTTTGGGTTGTCTTATGTATTCCCCTTTTAAAATTTTAAATCTAAATAGCAGATGTTTTAAATTTAGACCAAAAACGGCTCACAGACATGCCCCACCGCCCCCCCCCCCCCCCAAGCGGGAAGGGGCGCTTTGCTTCCCCGTAACCAAAGGGGCCCCCCGTCTGAAAAGTGGGGCCCCGGAGATTTTTAATCCGGCCGCCCATATTCAACTAAAGCAATTGGTGTAATAAAAAGATAGTTGGTTAAGTTTTGATTGTAGTACCCCCCCAAAAATTGGTAGGGTATGCAGTTGTGGTTGGTGTATCCTGGTAGTGGGTAAACTATTGGTCCTCTTAAGCCGGTTTCCAGTAAGAAAAAAGCAGGAAAAGGGTGTCTTTAGTGCTCAAGGATTTGCCAGGATTTCATCATAGTGTTTGCTTAAGGCCCGATGTTGTAGTTAAGTATGTAGATGAGCATGTTTGGAAGTGCTGGTTGTAAATTTTGGTAAAAAAGGCAGTATTTTCCCAATAAGTTTTGATTGTGTGTTAGATTATGAAGGTTTAGTCCAGGGTCAACGTGATCATTATTCTTTTAGGTTTAAATTAGTGGTTGTTTATATCCTGTATTATGAGGTGAGTTCTAGTACTGATATCTGTTGTGGTGGGAGGTTTTGGATAAGTATACCGCTAAAGCACTTTGGTCATATGAGTATAGTCACTAAATACATAATGAAGTGAAATTGTCTAAGTGTTATGCTAGAAAGAGTAAAGTACAGCTAGGTATAAACTAATTACTATAATAAAAAAAACAAAATTAAAATGGCACCAGGACTCACTCTTTGTTTTGCCAACTAAGGTTAATTTAATGAATTAGTGTTGTCTACTGTATTGTGCTAGAATGAGCTAAAGTACAACTAGGTAATAACTTATAATATTAAAAATACAAATTAAAATGGTACTTGCAATTGCACTAGGGTCTGGTATAGGTTGTTAACAAGATCAAGAGTTCTAACAAGATTTAATTGACAAAATAAAATTCACCAAATTAAAGTACCAAAAGATATAAAAAAAAAAATAAAAAATGGCAATTGACTTGGTTATAATATGATCAGTTAAGAAGGTACACAGGTACACAGGTACACAGGTACACAGGTACAAGTATACTATTAAGGATGGAGTTGATATAGAATCTTGAAAGTTTGGCAACAAAAGGTTAAGAAAAGTATAATATAATATTAATGTACAAAAAGTAAAATGGACCTGGTAGTAAATATGGTGTTTAATAAAATTTAGTAAGTAATAATGATTAACAAAAAGATTATTAATAAATAACATAAAATGAAAAAGTAATGTTTATTTCAGTATAAACTTTTAGAAACGTTATTTGGATTCAATATTGCATGGTAGTTATACTGGAGGTTATTTGGTGTACAAGGTATTAAGAGTACTACTAATGATAGTATTGTCATTCCTATCATTATTATCAACTATCATTCTGCTAATGTCAGTATATTTATTCATCACAATTTATAATATTCCAACAAACTGATTCATTTAACCACTAAATTGTTGCAATCAACCATGTTGAACCACCTATCGTGTCATTCTGTGTATTGTACACTGCTACTAGACGAGTTAGGACCTTAATAGGTCACTTTAATTTCTTTGTGGCTATCCTAGGATGATCGCACACTACCTACTTCTTACTTAAGATGTTATATTGCTTATGGAAGCAGTCAGTACTGCAAGACATTACCTAACGCACCTGTCACATTATGATACCTGTATGCAGCAGCAGCTGAATGAGTTTTTCCGACGGACAGACTAACATATTCAAATATCGACGTTTAGCACGGACATTAACAACGGTTATAATATATTATATCGAGTTACAAGACGGGCGCGACGGGCGTACCATGATGTTCAGTTTGCAGACTCTAGTTGATCATAACGAAAACATCACGAAACCCCCCTGGCATAAGAAGCAATCTGTGGGTTTTGTATAACATTATTGTATAGGCTGTGACACAATTGACTCCACTAAATAACTATCGAGTTTGTACAGCCAATAAATTTGAGTTATATAGGCATTCCATCATGTTTCAAGAGTGAGGACTCTATTATGTTTCTTTCTATTATGGAAATGTTGGGTACAATTATCTGGGTGGCAGCCCACTCCGGTGAGTGAGCCTGAGTACTGGTGTTGGGATAATCTGGTTTCCAGAGGTTACTTGTATGACCAATGCATGAGAGTAGGAAAAAAGGGGGGATGCATGGGACTTGAAAGACACACCGACTTTTATTAGGTGTTGTGTTCTTGATCAATCTCTGTTACATGTCCAGAATGTTTTTAAAAGACAGATTTATATTGTTTCTTTACTGCCTCCTGCAGGCAGACCAAATTGTAACTGTATGGCAAGACCAAATACATTTTTCTTGTCCAGGCGTTTCACTTAGGTTCAATCCTGTAGAAAGTCTTCTAGATGATTAGTAGGCCTTCTCAACGAAATCCTGGGATATTCAGTTTACACTGCGAGTTTTACTGGAGGGAGTTCCGAGGGTAACGCCCCCGCGGCCGCGTCTGTGACCAGGCCTCATGGTGGATCAAGGCCTGATCAAAACAGGCTGTTACTGCTGGGCTGCACGCAAAGCAAACGTTAAAGGCCCACAGCCCGGTGGTCAGATTACCGATTTAGGTGCTTGTCCAGTGCTGCTTGAAGACAGCCAGGGGATCTATTGGTAATCCCTCTTATGTATGCTAGGAGGCAGTTGAACAGTCTCGGGCCTGACATTGTTGTATTGTTCTCTTAACGTGCTAGTGCACCCCAATGCTTTTCATTGGGGGGATGTTGCATCGTCTGCCGATTCTTTTGCTTTCGTTGTGAGGGATTTTCTTTGTGCAAGTTCGGTATAGTCCGACTCACGAATTTACAGGTGTATATAATCATGTATATCTCCCGCCTGCTTTCCAGGGTAGTAAGGTTTCAGGTATCAAGCGCTCCCAGTAATGAGGTGTTCTATCTCGTTAAGCGCGCCGTGAAGTTCTTGTACAATTTCTAGGTCAGCAATTTACTGCTTGAAAGGTGATTTATGTGTGCTAGCAATATTCCAAGTTTTGTGGCTATGTGAAATTTTATTGTTGACCCCGGCCTCCTCTGCTTCGCCTCCAACCTGGATACAGTTATAAGCCACGTTCTAAGGCTTAGGCTGTACTTTCTACAAGATTGCATGGACTGAACACATCGAATCCAGGTGAGGGATCGATTACCTCAAACTCTCATCTCCTTACACATTTCTGCTTTGCTACCACTACTTCGGCAGCGGGCAGCGGGCTTCCAAGCTCCGTACTTTTATCCAACAACCAGAGGTCGCCTTCAATGACTCCTATGATGACCTGTTTGCAAACAAAAATTGCACTTCCCAACGTAGACGCAAAAAGGACCTAAGATTACAACAAGTGAAACTTACAATCGAGTAATAGATGATCAAAGGAAGATGCCCCTCAAACTAAAGAGCAACGTTACCCCGAAGTTTTGTTTAACCAATAGCATTCTCCTTAAACTACAACAACTTCTACTACGCCTGTATTACTACGAAGCGTAATCTCTGAAGTAACAAGCACCATGGCCAGCAAGAAATCCGAAAATTCGGGACTTTTCAACTTGTTACCAGATGCCTACTCGGCTACCCCCCCCACCCTCACCTTACGCCTGGCAGACCAACAACAATAACACCAAAAATGGTGCCTCCCCTCAATTCATATTTATTTCCAAGATATCAGCCAACCAAGAAGTCTCGGGTTTAAGACCTAAACGATTCCAGATACCCTTAAGTCATACATTCCATCTTATTATTGAATTAAGAATCTTTCGGGAAACGCTAGCAAAACAAAAACAGGATGGACACACCTGAGTACAATTCCTCAAACATGAACAAAGTTATCAGTATCTTGCAATGATAATTTTGGCAAAAACCCTCAAAGAGGACATAGACAGCACACTAGAACAAAATAACACTCTCATTAATCACAAAGGTGAGGAAGCAAGTAAAGTAGTGGAAGAACAAACTTGGATAACTAGTTTCAGTAACTACTGTTGCGATCATGATGGTAAAACTGAGCAGGACAATCTGTCAGTCGCAGTTATAGGTAACAGTCTCATTTTTCCCACAGATTGAACAAAGCAAACAGTCAAGAAATTATATCCAGATCATTGTAGTGACCAACAAGAGTTACTGTTCCAGTAGTTCAGAAATAAAAAGAAACCAGGTTACTAGGAAATCCCATGGTAGAAAAAGTGTTATGCTTACATTCTACACACTTGACAGGAAAAGGACCTAATTTAGCAATTATTAAAAGTAAAGAAAGAGTTAGAATAAACGAGTGTCTCACCAAAAAAACGGCCCAGAAACCTCCCTGGTACAGAGTCAGAAAAATTTTAAAGCGGGTGAATAACTGACACACTTCCGACAATGCTTCACACGAGGACGGGGAAATTCTAGTGAGATAGAAAGCCATTATGTAGGCCAACTGTATGTAGCTATCACAAATGAATGTACTATCACGATTCTTTCGGGATATATCTTACAGAGATAATTAAACAATGTCCAAACCAAAGATATACGTTGTAGTGTTTGTTTTGCTCCATTACTGTAAAACCTTTCACAACACTATCTTAATAATCAAAATCATCTACCTCAGTAGATGCAATTTTAATAGTGTGAATTAGCCGGCCTTATGTTATGTATTTTCTTAAAATTACTATTGCTTGTTAATAAACTTGTTTAATAAATACTATATGTCCATTTTAGCAACCCATTTTTTTAAATTACTATTAATTACTATTACATACTAAAAATTTATTTATATACATATTTACATTCAATCATTTTGCTGTGTACATTTTTGGACATCTTATTTTAATGTACCATTACTGCTAAATGGTTTGTTTTATCTAATACCACATTTACACCCAGTCCTTCTACTCTATATAATTTATCATTATATTCTCTTAGTGTAGTTCTTTACATTTAATACTTTGTACTGCCTTTAAAAACCTCTACATATTACCACAATAAAATATTGAAGCTAATAGATGTTAATACATATATCTTAATACTCGTAATAGAAATTATTTCTTTTTTTTACAATATATTATTTGCTTCAAATTTTGTTCAACACCATATCTTTATAATCAGTCCAATTTTTAGTTGAACAAAGATGATCACTATATTCTCTCTTTGTATTTTCCTATTTTATTATTTTTAATTTACCATTATTTGCTTACTAATATAATACTATTATTATAGAATTGATACCAAGTACAATATTACATTTGTCAATACTTGTGGCATAATACGAGTTACAACTTGATGTGCCATAATAAGAGTTAACAAATTGTGACTAATAAAAGTTAACTAACTTGTGCCATAATAAGAGTTAACAAACTTGTGCCATAATAAGAGTTAACAAACTTGTGCCATAATAAGAGTTAACAAACTTGTGCCATAATAAGTGTTAACATAATAATGGATTTCACAATTACTTTTGTTTTTTTTTCTTTTTTTTTTTGTTTAATCTACTATTATAAGCTATTATTTTTGGTTCTTTTATTTTGTCTTTTTATAACTTCCATTTCATGTGGGACTTTTAAATTAATAATCACTTCCAATACTAAGCAATTTTATTGTGTTCAGTAAACTTCTGTTCCAAATCTACAACTTTTGTCAAACTCTAAAACTATAACAGTTCAATACAAATTCATCAACTCCATTCTATATATAGAGTAAACTGTATCTCTGTATTTTTTAAAAACTACTTGTAACGATCCATTAGCTAGTAACATAAATTAGTTTAGTATTATAATTATTAAGTTTAACATAATACTTTATTCAGAAGTCTAGTTGTAGAGTCACTCTCAATCTTATGAATACAAGTACTGATCCTGATATTAATTTATTACATGACTTACACGAATCAAACAGATGTAAATTTTTATTCATACAAGCAGACCAAGCAAGAACATTGCTCAGAGCAAAACAATAACTTAACTGTCCTTTTTAATTTACAAGTCTAGAACTTTGAGCAACATTACGATGACTCACAGCATCATTCCAGTATGTTCAATCATCACATCACAGAACCTGGCTAAGCCTGATACTTACGCAGATGTCATGCATTACTGGTTACCAAGCCCATTACACAAACTTACGGACAGACCAGCAAGGGGGTGTGGAACAGCTCTATGCTACTAAATCAACTTGAATGTAATCATAATTCTTGCAGAGGGATGAACATGGAGAATTATTAAAGCTAATTTAAATCAAAGGACAATCGCAAATAACCCTCACAGTGATAGACATCTACAGAGTACACATTTACCTTTTAGTGAAAAATTTATTAAACTTGATAACTGCCGTAGATGCACATATGAACAAAGATCATTGCTGCTACAGAGATTTCAATAAATCTATTACAAGACCAGGACCAACAAAGTATCCGAATTCACAAATAATATGAGCAACTGCTTGTGATACCACATAAACAGGAAACCTACAAGAATCTCGAGACTGGTATCTCTTTATTAGAGCAATCTGACAAAACATATCCTTTAAAAATCAGGTATAATCACAACAACACCACAGAACTCTACCCTACCTTTCTCGTAACCAATCTAGGTATTGCCCAAGACACTACTAAAGTTACCTCAGGATTACATAACGAGCAGGCTGTTAATAACTGTTATAACCAACTTTGAATAACATCGACTGGGCATTAAATGAGCCTGAATACTATTCAGATACGAGATGTGTATTTATAATTTTCATAAAAGAAACCACTACCTCTATAACAAACGTTGCTCTTTAAAAAACTAAAACAGATCACCGCTAATGAATCTGAACAGTCCCTGGCTAACACCCAGTCATCTTAAATCATTAACACAAAACACCCCCTCTGAAAACGTACCGAATGGTCAAATACTACGAGACCATTCCTATGGTTACTCATTCAACCTTAGCAGCCTGATTAGAAGGTCAATAAATATCTTGTATTATGAAAACAGTATACTTAACATAAAAGGTGATATGAAAAAAGAACCTGGAAAGGCCTATTTGAAATTCTACTAATAAAAGATATCAAAAAACAAAAACTATCAAATTAACAAATCAGCCGGAAACCCCTATCCCACCACACTGAAACAGCAAATGTCATATTTCTTCTCCACTATATGGAAAGAATCTAGCGAGCAAAATCCAAGTCAAATACCCGTCATCAGATGCCTCACGAGCACCTACGCAAAATACATATTTCTAGCACCAACAACGCAAACAGAAGTCTCGGCTCATCTCAAACACTCTTAAAAACAGGGCAGAGGACATAAGTGTAACTTGCCACTTTTATGTACAAAATGCTTCTCAAGTATTGTCCCCAACACTCTTTAACAAATCATCGAATCCTTTACCTTCCCAGCAATTCCAAACTAGCGAGAGTCACCCGATCCACAAAGGAGAGGTGATCAAGCGGACTTCAATAACTATAGACCAATATTAACTTACCAATGCTCTTAAAAATCTGTGAAAAATTAATTCATAGGACAGATTATGCTACCTAGTTCACACAACGTACTAAAACCCTGTCAGTTTGGTTCAGTGTATATACTGCTAGCACATATATACAATGCTCTCAGTAAAAAAAAAAGTCCTGATGGTATCTGCATTGATTTACGTAAAGTTTTGATACAGTCGACTGACATTGCGGCACATTATATTAAACACTTGGTATATGAGGGCACTCCATCAACTACCTAAAGACTAACCTTTGTAACAGAAGCCAAATTATATGTACACATGTCGCAAACTCTTCCACTCAAACCAATCACGCAGGTGTCCCACAAGGAAGTGTTCTTGTGACACTCCTCTTCTTATTTACATCAATGACTTACGAATGCATCAAGACTACTCAAACCCATATTATTTGCAGATGACACTTCATAAGTCTTTTCCCCAAACCCAGTCATTCTTCACCAACACGGTTTAAATGCCGAATTGCAGAACATATCTACCTGGATGATGACTAATAAACTTGCCCAAAATACTGACAAACTGTATCATTCAGTTTGGAACCGAGCTGCAAAGTTTCCACTGAAACATAACGCTAAACGGCATCACATCATCAAGACTCACTGATGGGGAACATTCCTAGGAATCCACCTTGGACAGTAGCTCAAATTCGCAGACACCTATAAAACAAAATTTCCAAGAAAATCTCTAAGAGCAGTGGGATACCCTATCATGCACTTTATTCTTTATCTCACATATGGAATTTGTGCATGTGTCAACAAATTAACTACCTAAGACCATAAATAAAACCCTTCAAGAGGCTACAGTCAGAATGATAACAAAATTCCCATTCGCAGCATCTCCACCTATATTCAAAAGTCTAATTTGTCACCTTAGAGAAACATTTCATATTACTCATGTGCTACTACATACATAGAACACTTACACTAAAACATTAAACCCTCACTCAAACTTCTCCTCACTAACCTTAACAGGTCACAGGAACTTAACACCAGGACCAGAATTCTCTTTTTGATGTACACTGTAAAAACTATAAGCACATTAAAGGGCCTCTAAAATTTGGAATTCTTTGCCAAAAAATACTAAGTACCCCTGGTCTGAACATCAATTTAAGAGTATATCTCCACAAGCCACTTACATCCACCTAGACACTAAATACTCAATTATTAATCTCCCAACTTACACTTAAATTTTAAACTTCAAGACTAGATGCCTCCAAGTTCATACATTGATTATTAGTCATAGCTGTCATAAATCCTACCAAAATAATCTGCCTTACGCCAGTTGTAGCATTCTCCTACTGTTAAACTACTTTCACCAACTCACAATGTTATATTCCCATATTATTATTTTAAATTTATTATAAAAGTAGACAATATAAAAAACATAAATGGAACTTGTTTCTGAACAATTTATAAGCAGTAAAAAAATAGAAGTAGGAACTACTTATCAACAATGACACATTGCAATGAGATACAACTTACAAATGAAATATTCTTGAGTTCCCTGAGAAAGAACAATCCTTTTACATCACTAATTTCTGCAATGAAACTTTATGAAACAATTTCTATCCTTCTTGATGGATAGATTTACTTTGCATGTGGCACAGGAAAATGAAGATGCGACATGATTATTCTTGTTGCTGCAATACTTGCATGTAAGCAAGTATCTTCTTCTTGTTCAATTTCTTCTTTTTGGATGGTGGCATAGCTTCCTTCTCATCTGTTGGCACCTCTGCATCTTGTGGCAAGTATTCATCATCAGTTTCCACCACTTCCAGGTCATCTGGATCTTGATCTGAGTCACTGTCATCCCAAACACAGACAAATCTCGACTTATCCTTGGAGGACTCACCGTAGAACAATTTCTTATTGATCTGGAAGGACAATAAAAACGTTCTGTACACACCCAGACCATTACTGAATTCATATATACACTACCAAATTTTATGGAAATATTTATATACCGAAACTTGAAAACTGCACCTAAAAGGGCAGGAACGGCCGTGCTTGGTCCTATTTTGTTGCACTTTTTTCATTTGCATGGTGCACTCGTAATATGCTTCACAACGCCTTCATATATATATCAAAATATGGCTAAACTATTCATTTACACACTAGACACACAAATCAGTACTTACCGACATTGTATTGGGTGAAATGCTTCAGTATATAAGGAGCACTATACCGAGAAACACGAGTTTTGGCGCCGGCAAGGTAGAAGTGTTTACATTCTGCTGTCTCGACCAATGGGAAGCGAGCAGCCGCCATCACCGCTCAGCCTGGGCGACTCAGGGAAGGTCTGTGATTGGTCAGAAATAGAGAATGGGAACCTAGATACGCGGCGGGAGTTGTAGGACGTGCGCAAAAAAACCACGCTATGAGGACAGACTTCACTCGGGTCTGCCCGGTAAAGGGATTAAAATATGGGTCAGATGTTAAAAGCGGGTTATAATAAGTATTTATGCACCTGGAGAAAAGATGAGTGTTGAGGAGACATAGAGAGAGATTTTGGGAGATCTTAAGTAAGTATTTAGGGAGTTTTGAATTTGGGGGATTTGAATACAAAAGTGGGAGAAACGGTTATAAAAGACGTGATAGGTAAGTTTGGAGTGCCAGAGGTAAATGATAATTGGGGTCTTTGATTGAACTTTGTATAGACAGAGGTTTGGTAATAGGTAATGTATATTTTAAGAAAAAAGAATAAATAGGTATACGAGATATGACGTAGAGGATAATGATAGTAGTTTGTTGAACTATGTATTGGTAGATAAAAGACTGATGAGTAGATTTCAGGATGTGTATGTTTATAGAGAGGGTCACAGATACATCAGATCACTTTTTAGTTGCAGCTACAGTGAGAGTAAAAGACAGATGGGATACAAAGAGAATGGGATCAGAAAGTAAGAGAGAGGTGAAGGTTTATAAACTAAAGGAGGAAACAGTTAGGGGTAGGATTTAAGCAACTCTTTGTAGAAAGATGGGTTTATGAGAGTATAGGCAATGAGGTTGAAGAAGTATGGGGTTGATTTAAAAATGCAGTGTTGGAGTGTTCAACAGAAGTTTGTGGATAAAGAAGGGTGAGTCCGAGAGGAAAGATGAGCAATAGGTGGAATGATGAGGTAAAGAGAAAAGTAAGAGAGAAAAAGTTAGCATATGAGAGGTTTTTACAAAGTAGAAGTGATATAAGGAGGGAGTAGCATATGGAGAGGAAAAAGAAAGTTATGAGAGTCGTATATGATTGCAAAAGGAGAGCAGATCAGAGAGTGAGTGAGATGCTATCAGCAAATTTTACTGAGAATAGAAAAAAGTTTTGAAGCGAAATTAATAAATTGAGAAAACCTAGGGAACAAATGGATTTGTCAGTTAAAAAGAGAAAAGGAGGGATATTTGATGGAGAGTTGGAGGTATCGGGAAGATGGAGGAAATATTTTGAGGAACTCTTTAAAAGATAATGAAGACAGGGTAGCTGTGATTTCAAGCATTGGCCAGGGAGGTATGACATCTTGTAGGTGCAAGGGAGAGCCAGATGTTAGTGTGGGGGAAGTGCATGAGGCAGTGGGTTAGAATGAAAGGGGGTAAAGGATTGATGGGATCAAGACAGAAATGCTAAAAGCTGGTGGGGGATATAGTTTTGGAATGGTTGGTACTTTTATGTAATAAATGTTTAAAAGAGGGAAAGGTACCCAGGGATTGGAGGAGAGCATGCATAGTTCTTTTATATAAAGGCAAAGGGGACAAAAGCGAGTATAAAAATTATAGGTTACTGAAAAAAGTTAAGAGCTTTTACCGGGATACTGAGAGTTAAAGAAGAGTATGTAGGAGAGTTAGTTAGTTTAATATGTTTATTATGCACCCCATACCCATCCTGTGGGCGGTAGTCAAAAGATTACAGAGGTACATAATTGGTCCAGGGACTGGACTCCAAAGTTTTGATAGCTGAGCAAGTTACAGAGGTAATGAACTCACAATTTACAAAGGTAATGAACTCACAATTTACAAAGGTAATGAACTCACAGTTTACAAAGGTAATGAACTCCAGGTAAGTCTGGTCACAATCATGACAAGTTACAAAGGTATTTACAGATTACAGAGGTACGTAATGGGTCCAGGGACTGGGCCCCCAAAGTTTTGATAGCTGAACTAGGTACAAAGGTAATGAGCTCACAAGTTACAAAGGTAATGAATTCTGTAGAATGGTTACTTACGTTTATACTTTGGCTACAATCATGAACAAATTATAGAGTAATGAGCAATTCACACTTCCACACCCGGTCACAACTGTAATGAGTTATTGGTGCAAATATTGATTGTTGAGTCACACACACCACACACACACACACACACACACACACTTTAGTTTAATATCTTTATGCACCCCATAGCCATCCTGTGGGCGGTAGTCAAAAGATTACAAAGGTACATAATGGGTCCAGTGACTGGACCCCAAAGTTATGATAGCTGAACTAGTTACAAAGGTAATGAACTCCAGGTAGATCTGGTCACTAATCATGGCAAGTTACAGAGGTAATGAATCAGAGAGGAAGTTTTTTTCTCAGTAAAAGTAGGCCTTAGATAGGGATGCGTGAAGTCACTATGGCTGTTCAGCATATTTATAGACGTAGTTGTACGAGAAGCGAATGCTCAGGAGTTGTCAATAGGTGTGGGATTAAAGGATAAAGAATTTAACACTTGGTGATGACACTGTGCTTTCAGGAGATTCTGAAGAAAACAGTTACAGAGGTTGGTGGATGAGTTCGGGAGCGTATGTAAAAGAAGGAAATTAAAAGTGAACATTTGAAAGAGCAAGGTGATAAGGATAACAAAAAAAAATAGGTAATGAAAGATTGGATATCAGATTGGAGGGAGGGAAAATGGAGTAAGTGAATGTATTCAGATACTTGGGAGTAGACTTCTCGGTGGATTGGTCAGTGAAAGATGAGGTGAAAAGATTACACGAAAAAGGTGGATGGTGCCTTGAGGTATCAATGGAGGCCAAATGCGAAATGTATGAGAGTATAGTAGTACTAGAAACATGGGTTGTGAATGCTGCAGCTAGGAGAAGACTGGAGGTGGTAGAGATGTCGTGTCTAAGGGCAATGTGTGGTGTGAATATTGCACAGAGAATTTGTGGTTTGGAGAATTGGGGGTGGGAAGTAACTAAGAGAATTATATAGAGAAGGTGTTATTGAGGTGGTTTGGTCATTTAAAAAGGAGAGAGCAAAACTGAATGACTTGGAGGATATATAAATGTGTAGTGGAGGAAAGGCGGGGTTGGGGTCGGACCAGGAAAGGCTAGAATCGAATCGAATAAGACGACGAGAGCTGTCGTGAGATGGGAATGAAGAAGGATAAGGAAGGATGGAAATAACTGGAAAAGGATGGGAAGGAGGGGAAGAGGAGGAATTAAGGCAAGTGGCTCAACCACTCAGTGAGGAGTGGTGGAAAGGCTAGAGGGAGGGGGTAAATGAGTTTTTTTTTTTTTTTTTGCGAGAGGGTTTTGAGTTCGGTATGAGTATTAGGAGTAGAGGAAACTTCTAATGATTTTTAAGGGATTTGACTAGCTGTTGCAGTGTGAGCAAGTAACATTTATGAATGGATTTAGAGAAACCGTTTAGCCTGACTTGAGTCCTGGAAGTGGGAAGTATAGTGCCTGCAGTCAGGAGGAGTGGGGATACAGATTTTAGGGGAATCTTAACTGTAGTATCGGCACGCCTTAGGCTTATTTAGATCACCCTTCCTCGGTGGGAGACGGTCACTGTGATATACAATATATATACATAATATTTATATTGTAATTGGACTGAATTCTCCTACGGTGGATTCAGTAAGTGTGTATCTGTGTTTTATATATAGGTACGTGGAGATGGGTCGCATGCAGCTACAGCGCTTGAGGGGAGAGGCTGAACACTTGGCAGAGGGCAAGGACTGGACGGGTCGCATTGTTAAGGTTAACTCGAAATCATTAATGTATTTATTGTTTATTTATATTTGGCATCAATTAGATAAAAACAAAACATGAAGACTGCATATCATGTGCATGTCATTACTTATTTGTAGTTACAGGAGCACGTCTATGAATATACATATACTGAAATATTTGTAAGTGCAGGAGCATGTGCATGGTTATTTATCCGTAGCTACAGAAGCATGTGTCATTACTGGTTGCTGGAGCAGAGCTCTACTCAAGGTGACAGACCAGTTATATTTAAGTTCCCCCTTGAAGGTATATGTGCTTACCAACTTTCCAGTTATATCATGCTTTTAAAAGCACATGTGAAATGGAAAACTCTACAAGATGAACCTCTCACTTCGTTATTTATACTTTTACTGTGTCTCTGCCCGGCTTCTGACACAGTGTCTCTGCCTGGCTTCTGACACAGTGTCTCTGCCTGGCTTCTGACACAGTGTCTCTGCCCGGCTTCTGGACACAGTGTCTCTGCCTGGCTTCTGACACAGTGTCTCTGCCTGGCTTCTGACACAGTGTCTCTGCCCGCTTCTGACACAGTGTCTCTGCCCGGCTTCTGACACAGTGTCTCTGCCCGGCTTCTGACACAGTGTCTCTGCCTGGCTTCTGACACAGTGTCTCTGCCTGGCTTCTGACACAGTGTCTCTGCCTGGCTTCTGACACAGTGTCTCTGCCTGGCTTCTGACACAGTGTCTCTGCCTGGCTTCTGACACAGTGTCTCTGCCTGGCTTCTGACACAGTGTCTCTGCCTGGCTTCTGACACAGTGTCTCTGCCTGGCTTCTGACACAGTGTCTCTGCCTGGCTTCTGACACAGTGCCTCTGCCTGGCTTCTGACACAGTGTCTCTGCCTGGCTTCTGACACAGTGTCTCTGCCTGGCTTCTGACACAGTGTCTCTGCCTGGCTTCTGACACAGTGTCTCTGCCTGGCTTCTGACACAGTGTCTCTGCCCGGCTTCTGACACAGTGTCTCTGCCCGGCTTCTGACACAGTGTCTCTGCCCGGCTTCTGACACAGTGTCTCTGCCCGGCTTCTGACACAGTGTCTCTGCCTGGCTTCTGACACAGTGTCTCTGCCCGGCTTCTGACACAGTGTCTCTGCCTGGCTTCTGACACAGTGTCTCTGCCTGGCTTCTGACACAGTGTCTCTGCCCGGCTTCTGACACAGTGTCTCTGCCTGGCTTCTGACACAGTGTCTCTGCTGGCTTCTGACACAGTGTCTCTGCCCGGCTTCTGACACAGTGTCTCTGCCCGGCTTCTGACACAGTGTCTCTGCCTGGCTTCTGACACAGTGCCTCTGCCCGGCTTCTGACACAGTGTCTCTGCCTGGCTTCTGACACAGTGTCTCTGCCTGGCTTCTGACACAGTGTCTCTGCCTGGCTTCTGACACAGTGTCTCTGCCCGGCTTCTGACACAGTGTCTCTGCCTGGCTTCTGACACAGTGCCTTGCCCGGCTTCTGACACAGTGTCTCTGCCTGGCTTCTGACACAGTGCCTCTGCCTGGCTTCTGACACAGTGCCTCTGCCTGGCTTCTGACACAGTGTCTCTGCCTGGCTTCTGACACAGTGCCTCTGCCTGGCTTCTGACACAGTGTCTCTGCCTGGCTTCTGACACAGTGTCTCTGCCTGGCTTCTGACACAGTGTCTCTGCCTGGCTTCTGACACAGTGTCTCTGCCTGGCTTCTGACACAGTGTCTCTGCCTGGCTTCTGACACAGTGTCTCTGCCTGGCTTCTGACACAGTGTCTCTGCCTGGCTTCTGACACAGTGCCTTTGCCTGGCTTCTGACACAGTATCTCTGCCTGGTTTCTGACACATGAATCTTGCAACAGTGTCACATGCAGTTTAAAACATATATGGGTAATGTTAATATGTATCAAGGCTGAGGTAAGTGGTGTAGTTACGAGTGTGTAAGGTAGAAGTGGTGCATTTTTTAGTGAGTGAAGTAAGTGGTGTACTTGTCGGTGTGAAGGCTAAGTTGTGTAGTTGTTAATATGTAGGGTAAGTGATATAGTTGTATATAGGGTGATGTAAGTAGGGTAGTTATTAATGGATAAGGAGAAGTGGTGTAGTGTTAGTGTGTAAAGTGTTTTAAGCGGTACACTTGGTGTGCAAGGTGACGTAAGTGATAGTGCTTAGTGTATAGAGAGAAATAAGTGGTTATAGTTGCTGCTGTGTGGGTAAGTGGTATAGTTGCTGTTGTGTGGGTGAGTTAAGTGGTATAGTTGCTGCTGTGTGGGTAAGTGGTGTAGTTGCTGCTGTGTGGGTAAGTGATGTAGTTGCTGCTGTGTGGGTAAGTGGTGTAGTTGCTGCTGTGTGGGTAAGTGGTGTAGTTGCTGCTGTGTGGGTAAGTGGTGTAGTTGCTGCTGTGTGGGTAAGTGTAGTTGCTGCTGTGTGGGTAAGTGGTGTAGTTGCTGCTGTGTGGGTAAGTGGTGTAGTTGCTGCTGTGTGGGTAAGTGGTGTAGTTGCTGCTGTGTGGGTAAGTGTAGTTGCTGCTGTGTGGGTAAGTGGTGTAGTTGCTGCTGTGTGGGTAAGTGATGTAGTTGCTGCTGTGTGGGTAAGTGGTGTAGTTGCTGCTGTGTGGGTAAGTGGTGTAGTTGCTGCTGTGTGGGTAAGTGGTGTAGTTGCTGCTGTGTGGGTAAGTGGTTGTAGTTGATACTGTGTGGGTAAGTGGTGTAGTTGCTGCTGTGTGGGTAAGTGGTGTAGTTGATACTGTGTGGGTAAGTGGTGTAAGTGTTACTTAATGAGATACTATTAAAAAGTTCTTGACTAGAATATTCTTGTGGTTCCCGAGTGAAATATGGCGGTGGTGTATATTACACTCTGCTCTGATATACACTCCTTTATGAGGTAGCGTGAAGAGTTTCAATACTGTCGGTGATCCCATTGAGGTTACAGTTATTTCTTGCCGTGTTGCCATTGCCTTGTTGCGATTTTTTTGTGTAACAGAATTGCTTTGTTACATCTTTAAAAGAAAGAGCAATGTGTGCGTGTGTGTGTCAAACTGTGTTTCAAGCGAGGTAAAACGACTAGTGAACCTCACTCATAAAATGCTTCAGCAAGTATTTAGTGACGAAGCGATGAGTAGGAGTGTTATGTTGGTTTTCTTGATTAACAGCAGATGAGGATGTTGATGCTCTGGTTATCCATCAACGTCATAAAACATGTCAACAAAGAAAAAGTGATGAAGGAAGGTTATTCTGGAACATCGTCTACAAAGTATCCAGAACTTTACAAGTGTTATGGGAATTTCTTACGGGTCGTGTCAAAGCATTTTTACTGAAAATTTGAACATGATGCGAGATGCGAAATTTATGCCCCGAAAGACCATCGTTTTCTGTCCTAAAACAACTTGGTGGTCGTCCCTCCATCTTCCTTATTCACAACATTTAGCACCCTGTGTCTTGTTTCTCTTCGTTAAAAATTAAAATGACACTCGAGTGAAGGCGTTTTAACGACCTGAGGGAGATTCAAGCAGAATCACAGACTCTGCTAGACCCTGCTAGACCCTGCTAGGTCCTGCTAGACCCTGCTAGGTCCTGCTAGACCCTGCTAGACCCTGCTAGACCATGCTATACCCTGCTAAAAAAAGAGTTCCAGTAATATTTTGTTAAGTGTCAGAGAGGCTGGGATCAGTGTCGAGGCTCCTAAGGAGATTACTTTGAGGGAGACAACTTCAACTAAGTGATTATGTAAGTCTATATATTTTTTTCGGGATAATCCAGAAACTTTTTTATAGCACCTCGTATAAAGTGAGGTAAATGGTATAGTTGTGAGTCAGCACTGGAGCTGGGGGCTGAGCCCCCAGCCCCAGAGCTGACTCAGTCCCAGCCCCCAGCCTTACTGCCAGCCCAGACTCTACTAGGGACCCTACCACAACCACCACTAAAACCGTAAATGTACAACCATCATTGCATAAGACCGTGGCCCACAGTACAGATGTTGGAGAGGAGTCTCCTACTTCTTCCTCTACTGGGGAAAGTAGATGGAATCCAGGACGGGGTGGCCCTGGCTTGGATACTGAGGATTATAGTGCAGTCCCAGAACCTGCAGAAATTGACAACACACCTCCCAACAATTCTCAACCAAAGGTGAATTTGTGCAAATATTATGCTTGGGGCATCTGTAAGCATGGAATATCAGGAAAAAAATGGGACATGCAACTTTGAGCATCCCAAAAAAATGTAGCGACCTCCTGTCTAAAGAAGTGTGTCGTTCTTCTTCCTGTACTTTCTTTCACCCAAAAATGTGTCACTCCTCGGTCCTCCAGAAGCAGTGTTACAACATCGACTGCCCTGCATACCATCTAAAAGGGACCAGGAGGCACAGATCCCACAAGACAAACAATAGTAGCTACGACAACCCAACTCCAGGTGATTTTTTTAGTGGCAGGAAACGAAAAAAAAATGGAAGGAAATAACAAAAATAGTCCACCACCTTGGAGCCTTGTTGGACTGGAGGCACAGCCAGTGGACACCCATGGCCCTCCAGAACTACAACTACTGATGCAAATAACAAAATCCCCCCAACAAACAGAATGCAACCTCGTTCATATTTGCTAATATACAGGGCCTTAAGCCATCCACCAACAACTAAATACCTTTTATCAGTGGACTTCTAGAGGAGTCTAATGCAATGTTTGCAGCCTTCATAGAAACTCACACAAAAGATCACTTTGACAGTGAAATATGGATAAGTGGTTACAACTTTTTTAGATGCGACAGAATGAACAGGCAACAAGGGGGGTTGGCCTGTATGTCAAAGAGTCCCTCATCTGCACGGAGTTGCTGAACACCACAAATGAGGTAGTTGAAGTTCTATCATTAAAGATCGAGAACCAAAACCTAGTCATTGTGATTGTATATAAGCCACCAGATGCAACCTCACAACAGTTCAAGGAACAGCTACTGAAAATTGATTACTGTCTGGAAAACCTTCCAGCTCCATCCCCAAACATCTTACTGTTTGGTGATTTCAACCTAAGGCATACAAAATGGAAGAATGTAGCAAATAATGTTATAGCTGAAACAATTCCCGAGGTAGCGCAGACGAAAGGTCACACACACATGAGCTACTAAGTCTCTGCAAAAAACACACCTTAAGCCAGCAGATAGTGGAGCCAACAAGACTAGAAAACACACTTGACCTTATCTTCACAAATAATGAGGACCTGATAAGAGACATAAGAATATCAAAAACAACTAATTCCAATCACAACCTAATCGAAGTCCAGACGTACATGCATAGGGGTCCTGATCAGCAGAATGCATGTACCTGTGAAGGTACATGCATTCTGCTGATCAACAACAAGAACATCAACTGGGACCAGGTAAACCATGTCCTAAACGAAACATGTTGGGAAGATATCTTAAATGACATGGATCCAAACCAGTGCCTTGAAAGGATCAACTTCCTGGCAGCTGAAGCATGTTCTAGGCATATTCCCCTAAGAAAGAAAAAGAGCAGGAGCAAACTGAAGACGCTCCCTCTACAGAAGACGACGAAGAGTCACTGAGCTTCTCAGGAGTGCTGGAATATCTGATACACGATAGGAGGTGCTGACCAGGGAAGTGGAAACTATCGAACTTAAGTTAAATGACTTACAGGAACCAGGAGAGACAGGAGGAGCATAAAGCTATTAGTGAAATTAAAAGAAATTCAAAATATTTCTTTTCATATGCCAAAAACAAGGCAAATACCACATCTAGTATCGGGCCCTTACTCAGACAGGATGGGACTTACACAGATGACAACAAGGAAATGAGTGAAATATTGAAATCTCAGTACGACTCTGTGTTTAGTTAACCACTAATCAGTCTGAGGATCGACGACCCAAATGATTTCTTCATGAATGAGCCTCAAAATTCCATAAATGTATGCCAGATTTCCGACATTATCCTAACTCCGATAGATTTCGAGAAAGCCATTGACAACTTGCCCATGCACTCAGCCCCGGGCCCAGACTCCTGGAACTCTGTTTTCGTTAAGAACTGCAAGAAACCCCTCTCGTGTGCCCTAAGTACACTATGTAGGAGGAGCTTGGACATGGGTGAAGTTCCACAGTCACTTAAAACAACGGATATAGCCCCACTCCATAAAGGTGGCAGCAAAGCATTAGCTAAGAACTATAGACCAATAGCTCTGACGTCCCACATCATAAAAATCTTTGAAAGAGTGCTAAGAAGCAGGATTGCAAATCACCTGGATTCCCAAAATCTGCACAATCCAGGGCAACATGGGTTCAGGGCAGGTCGCTCCTGCCTCTCACAACTACTGGATCACTATGATATGGCCTTGGATGCACTGGAAGAAAATCAGAATGCAGATGAAATATACACAGACTTTGCAAAAGCATTTGACAAATGCGATCATGGCGTAATAGCCCATAAAATACGTGCTAAAGGAATAACTGGGAAAGTGGGGAGATGGATATTCAACTTCTTAACAAATCGAACACAAAGAGTAGTGGTTAACAGAGTTAAATCGGAGGCTGCAATAACAAGGCACAGTATTCGCCCCCATCTTATTCCTCATCCTCATATCAGACATAAACAGAGGTATACATCACAGCACCGTATCATCCTTTGCGGATGATACTAGGATCTGCATGAGGCTGTCATCTGCTGAGGACGCGGTTAACCTCCAAGAAGATATAAACAAAGTTTTCCAGTGGGCAACGGTAAACAATATGATGTTCAATGAGGACAAATTCCATCTACTCCGTTATGGAAAACTGGAGGAGATAATAACTAGAACAGAGTATACTACAGACTCTGGCCATACAATAGAGCGGAAAAATAATGTAAGGGACCTGGGAGTAGTAATGTCTGAGGATCTCACTTTCAAGGATCGCAACAGTGCCCCGATCGCATGTGCAAAGAAAATGATAGGACGGATAATGAGAACGTTCAAAACGAGAGATGCCAAGCCAATGATGATCTTTTTCAAATCACTTTTTCTCTCTAGGCTGGAATACTGCTGTACATTAACATCTCCATTCAAAGCAGGTGAAATTGCAGATCTAGAGAGTGTACAGAGATCCTTTATTGCACGTATAAGTTCTGTCAAGCACCTTAACTACTGGGAACGCTTGGAAGCACTTGACTTGTACTCGTTGGAAAGCAGGAGAGAGAGATATATCATAATCTACACTTGGAAAATCCTGAAAGGAATGGTCCCAAATCTGCACACAGAAATCACTCCCTACGAAAGTAAAAGACTGGGCAGGCGATACAAAATGCCCCCAATTAAAAGTAGGGGCGCCATTGGTACACTAAGGGAAAACACCATAAGTGTCCGGGGCCCAAGACTGTTCAACAGCCTCCCATCAAGCATTAGGGGAATTGCCAATAAACCCCTGGCTGCCTTCAAGAGAGAGCTGGACAGATACCTAAAGTCAGTGCCGGATCAGCCGGGCTGTGGCACGTACGTTGGACTGCGTGCGGCCAGCAGTAACAGCCTGGTTGATCAGGCCCTGATCCATCAGGAGGCCTGGTCATGGACCGGGCAGCTGGGGCGTTGATCCCCCGAATGACCTCCAGGAGGTAAGTGGTATAGATGTATGTAGGGTGAGGTAAGTGGTATAGATGTGTATAGGGTGAGGTAAGTGGTATAGATGTGTATGAGGTGAGGTAAGTGGTATATACGTGTATGGGGTGAGGTAAGTGGTATATACGTGTATGGGATGAGGTAAGTAGTGTAGTTGTGAGTGTGTAGGGTGGTGCACGCGGCTCTGCAGTGAGGCACAGTGCCATGCATGATGACATGTAACCTGCACAACAAGAATTCAAGCTTCTCATGATTCCTTCACTGACTGGCAAGGGATTTTGATCCATGGATCCCAGCTACGCTCCACTTCCACTTAACTGACGCTTCTTGACTTACAAGTTTAGTCATTATGAATTTTGTATTGGTGATGATAATAGTAATAAAAACATTAATAATAACATTAACAATAATAATAATAATATACTACTAATAATATTATTATATTATTAGTAGTATTATGATTATTATTATAACAGTAAGAATCATAACAATAATAATGAAGGAGACTATTTACGACCAACCTTCCTAAAACACATTTCAGGCTAGTAATTAAAAATTATATTACAGAAGAAGTGTTGAGTTACCCTGCCAAATGCATTTTGTTGACAGAAATTAGTTAAGAATGGTGATAAGACTCTTGGTTCATAACTGGGAGCCCCGACTATATACCTCGTGATGTATAGTCAGGTAAAGGAGTAACAGTTAGCGACTGGTCGCAGACCTTCTCCGGGATCTGACTGGTGAAGCCTAATTATGCTTTCTGTGCTCCAGATGATGTGCTTCTGGCTAGTGATATCGGACTGCAAGTTTGAATGCTGGCACTCCACTATATTTTTCCATCGTCTATTACGAATTTTCAACACTAACTTGTTTACTGTGTGTGGAGGACGAAGACTTGACCAGTCTAGTTCCCTTTCATTCTATTTATATTGCTCTGTTCCATCAATCTCCCCGAAGTTCCATCAGTATAACGACATTTATCTTTGCAAACATACAGAGTCTAAAACATCAACAATAACAAAATTCCTTACATCAAGGGACTGCTCACGGAGTCAATTGCAAAGTCTGCGGCTTTCACAGAGACCTACATAAAAGATAATTTTGACAATGAAATATGGATCCCAGGTTATAACTTATTTAGATACGACAGACTAAACAGGCAACAAAGGATGGGGGTTGGCCTATACGTCACAGAGTCGCTCATATGCTCAGAATTATTAAACACCTCAAATGATGTGGTTGAAGTTTAGGCAGTGTGAAGGTTCACGCAGCTCTATCGGACCCTCAGAGAGTATTTGACAAGGCTGGTTCCTCCTCAAGGAAATTAAAATAGAAAAATCAATAATAACATAATAAGATAAAAAATATTAATTTAGTAAAGAATAAAAAACACTTAAATAATAGAGCCTTCAAGGCTAGACAATACGCTGGAGCTCATATTCCCTAACAACAACTATCTGATACGTAATACAACCATATCATAGACAATACACTCAGATCACAACATAATAGAGGTATAGGCATGTATGCACAGAGCTCCTGACCAGCAAAATGTTATGAGGGCGCCTTCACAAAATTCAACTTCAATAATAAAAATATACCATGGGAACATGTCAACTATATCCTGAACGAAACAAGCTGGAAAAATTAACTCTGTGCACTTGAGGTCTGCTTAAGGCACATTCCATTAAGAAAGAGAAAGAGAAGATGTAAACTAGAAAGAGAGCAAGGGCTGAGAACCTACTCAGAGCAAGGGCTGAGAACCTACTCAGAGCAAGGGCTGAGAACCTACTCAGAGCAAGGGCTGAGAACCTACTCAGAGCAAGGGTTGTGAACCTACTCAGAGCAAGGGTTGAGAACCTACCAAGATCGGTGAAAAAATAGGACCACTGAAAACTAGGTCTGGAGATCAACGATCCCGCGACCCGATCTGTGACCAGGCCTCATGGTGGATCAGGGCCTGATCAACCAGGCTGTTTCTGTTGGCCGCACGCAACCCGAAGTTCGAACCACAGCCCGGCTGGTCAGGTACTGACTTTAGGTGCTTGACAGCCAGAGGTCTATTGGTAAGCCCCCTTATGTATGCTGGTAGGCAGCTGAACAGTCTTGGCCCCCTGGAACTTATTGTGTTGTATCTTATCGTGCTAGTGACACCCCTGCTTTTCATTGGGGGGATGTTGAATTGTCTGCCTAGTCTTTTGCTTTCATAGGGAGCGATTTTCGTGTGCAAGTTTGGTACTAGTCCCTCCAGGATTTTCCAAGTGTATATAATCATGTATCTCTCCCGCCTGCGTTCAAGGGAGTACAGGTTGAGGAACTTCAAGCGCTCCCAGTAACTGAGGTGTTTTATCTCCGTTATGCGTGCTGGGAAGGTTCTCTGTACATTTTCTAGGTCAGCAATTTCACCTGCCATGAAAGGTGCTGTTAGTGTGCAGAAATATTCCAGCCTAGACAAAACAAGCGACCTGAAGAGTGTCATCATGCGCTTGGCATCCCTAGTTTTGAAGGATCTCATTATTCATCCTGTCATTTTTCTAGCAGATTGATACAGTGTTACGGTCTTTGAAGGTGAGATCCTCTGACATGATCACTCCCAGGTCTTTTACGTTAGTTTTTCTCTCTATTGTGAGGTTGGAATTTGTTTTATACTCAGATATAGTTTTAATTTCCTCACGTTTTCCATATCGGAATAATTGAAATTTCTCCTCATTGAACTTCATGTTGTTTTCTGCGGCCCATTTAAAGACTTGGTTGATGTCTGCCTGGAGTCTTGCGGTGTCTTCAACGGAGAACACTGTCATGCAAATTCGGGTGCCATTTGCGAAGGAAGACACGGTGCTGTGGCTTACATCAACGTCTATCTTAGATATAAGAATGAGGAACAAGATGGGAGCGAGTATTGTGCCTTGTGGAACAGAACTGTTCACCGTAGCTGCCTCAGACTTTACTCTGTTTACTACTATTCTTTGTGCTCTATTTGTTAGGAAATTATAGATCCATCTACCAACTTTTCCTGTTTTTCCTTTATCACGCATTTGTGCGCTATTAAGCCATGGTCACACTTGTCAAAGGCTTTTGCAAAGTCTGTGTATACTACACCTGCGTTTTGTTTGTCTTCTAGTGCATCCAAGACCTTGTCACAGTGGTCCAGTAGGTGGGACAGACAGGAGCGACCTGTTCTAAACCCATGTTGCCCTGGGATGTGTAATTGATGGGTTTCTAGATGGGTGGCGATCTTGCTTATTAGAACCCTTTCAAAGATTTTTAAGATATGTGATGTTAGTGCTATTGATCTGTAGTTCTTTGCTATTGCTTTACTGCCCCCTTTGTGGAGTGGGACTATGTCTGTTGTTTTTAGTAGCTGTGGGACGACCCCCGTGTCCATGCTCCCTCCCCATAAGATGTTAAAAGCTCGTGCAGTTCTTGATGAACACGGAGTTCCATGAGTCTGGCCCTGGGGCAGAGTGCATGGGCATGTCATTTATCGCCTTTCGAAGTCATTTGGCGTCATGGTAATATCAGATAGGTTGGAGTCTACCAAATTCTATCTCATAAAAAATTCAGTTTGGTCTTCGACTCTCAGTCTGGTTAGCGGCTTGCTAAAAACCGAGTCTTGTTGGGACTTAAGTAGCTCACTCATTTCCTTGCTGTCATCTGTGTAGGACCCATCTCGTTTAAGTAGAGGCTCAATACTGGATGTTGTTCTCGACTTTGATTTGGCATAAGAAAAGAAATATTTTGGGTTTCTTTCAATTTATTTTATGGTTTTTAGTTCTTCCCGCGTTTCTTGACTCCTGTAAGATTCCTTTAGCTTTAACTCGATTTTTGCTATTTCTTTGACCAGTGTCTCCCTATGTATTACAGATATATTGGCCTCTTTTAGCCGCTCTGTTATTCTTTGCCTTCGCCTGTGTAGGGAGCGTCTTTCTCTTTCTAGTTTACATCTTCTCCAGGCAAGCCTGTAGGCATATGGGTGACGTTCAAAAGTGGGCCATTGCTAAAATAGGAGGTGGACACTAAAAGAAAGCTAGCATCAGGTAGGTTAGGCTCCAAAACCTGGTGGTCCCTGGTCAAGGACAGACAAGGTTATCTGCCTGATGAACTCATTCCACCTCTAAATCGACAGGATGGGACCACCTCTACTAGTAGTCAAGAGAAGGCAGACCTCTTTGCTGAACACTTTGCTACCAAAATGCAAGTTCCTGATCCAGCAAGGGACTTCCTTGGCTCTGCAAAACTGAGTCAAAATGTCAGTGGTACAATAAGGGCGGAGGACTTTGGGCATTCCTTTTAAATCGCTTGCCCAAAAGAATAGGGTGGCCCAAACAAGTTGACCCAAGATTGGAATGTGCAGACCACTAGCAGCCCCTTAATTCGCATCTTTCAGCACGTCTAACAGTGTAAAGGGCCCCTTCCTAGGGGAAAAAAGGCAAAGTAGCCCTGTTCACAAAAAAAGAGCAGACAAAAATCAGCAATACAACCAGTGTCACTCCTGTAAATTTACTGGTAAATGCTTGAACTAATTTCAAGACAAATGACAGATTTTTTTCATACCACTCACATTTTGTGATCGAAAATTTTTGTTGGAAAGGTTCCTCTGCGCAAACTGTTGTTAAACCCCCTCCACTAATGGACCCGCACTGGATGAATCCCCAAAAACAGCTGTGTGGTAGCATGGAATTGCTACGCTTTCGACCGGGGTGTGGCACCAGGGCCTCTTAGAAAAAATTCAAGCATGGGGAATTTCAGCCAAAGCTATTCTCCTCAGTGATTACCTTCATGGTAGATTCTAAGTGTAGTTCTCAAAAATTTAACGGAATCAGCAAGACACTTTTTGGGGGGAAGTGTTCCCAAGGAAAGCGTGCTGGGACCATTGTTTTGGAATGCTACTTCAAACCTTTTATCTTCCCAGAATCACATGCATTGCAGACGGGTTACACGACATTACTTATCCAAGAGAAGAAATGCCAGCTGCTCTAAGCTACATCAATCACCAGCTGAGAGCTACATCAGCTTGGGGAAATAGATGGCAAGTAACATTTGCACCTGAGAAAACGCAAATGATGATCGTCTCTAGGCACCATGATGGTAATGCTGGTGCTGTAGTAAGGATGAATGGAGGGTGTTGGCACCTGGAGAAATAAGTTGATATTCTTGGGGTGAAATTTGACTCCAAACTAACCATGAAGAACCATGTTGTAAATCTTGCAAACAAGGCAACCAGGAAGCTTACAGCACTTCGCCGTATCTCGCATCTGCTTGACAGTAGGGGTTGCAAGATTCTGTACGAGGCACAAGTACGCTCACACCTTGAGTATGCTCCACTTTCTTGGTTTGCCTGCCCCCCTCCTCTCATCTGCGACTGCTTGACAGAGTAGAGAACAGAGCATGACGTCTCATCTCTCGCCTGGACCCATCCTGGATAGATCTGTCATTTCAGCAGAGCCTTCAACATAGTAGGGATGTGGGTGGCCTTACTATTATGTACAAGGCCAATATTGTCAAAGTACCACACTTGGATCCACTTCGAGGACAGCGTGAAACAGGCTTTTATGCCACATGACGGGCAGAAAGCAGCAACTTCACTCTGGCTGTACCCTTCTCCAGAACATCACTCCATATGAGATCATATATACCCAGGATGACTCGAGTATGGAACACATTCGTACAGCATAATGATGTCAATGAGATAAAGTCAGTTGATCAAATGAAAATGCTGGCCCACAGATGGCTCCAACTTCATCCTGTTCCCTACTTGTATGTCTCATAACAATAAAAATGCTTTCAAATGAGCTGATGTAGGTAACAGCTCTTAGCTTGCCAATAAAGTTAGGAATCCTTAACCTGTAAATAGCTTGTCAATAAAGCTAGGGATCCTTAACCTGTCAAACCCTGTGTAAAAAAAAAAGTAACAGAAGTAAGACACGAGAGAGAGGGGTTGGTTGATTACATCTTCTTGGACTGCAAGAAGGCCTTTGACACAGTTCCTCACAAGAGATTAGTGCAGAAGCTAGAGGATCAGGCGCATATAACAATAAGGGCACTGCAATGGATCAGAGAATACCTGACAGTGAGGCAACAACGAGTCATGGTACGTGATGAGGTATCACAGTGGGCCCTTGTGACGAGCGGGGTCCCACAGGGGTCGGTCCTAGGACCAGTGCTATTTTTGGTATATGTGAACGACGTGATGGAAGGATTAGACTCAGAAGTGTCCCTGTTCGCAGATGATGTGAAGTTAATGAGGAGCATTAAATCAGATGAGGATCAGGCAGGACTTCAAAGAGACCTGGACAGACTGGGCACCTGGTCCAGCAACTGGCTTCTCGAATTTAACCACCCCAAATGCAAAATCATGAAGAACGGGGAAGGGCACAAAGACCGCAGACGGGTATAGGCTAGGTGGCCAAAGACTGCAAACCATAAAGGAGAAAGATCTTGGGGTGAGTATAACACCGAGTAGTCTCCGGAAGCACACTTTAACCCAGATAACGTGCAGCATATGGGCCCCTGAAAACCTGAGAAAGCGTTCCATATCTTAGTAGCAATGTTTAGCCTGTACGCCGTGAGGGCCCCTATGGGGCAGCACCCCGTTTGGAACCCCCATTATAAAGCCCTAAGAAAAGAGAAAGGGCAAAGGTTTGGACAAATTATTAGAGAAGAAATTCCTATAAAAATTAAAAATCCTCAAAACCCTTTTAAAAAAAAACACTAAAAAATTTAAATTTTTTTAAAAATTTTCCATAAACCTAAAAACTAACAAACTAAAAATAAAAAAACCCCCAAAAAAAAAATATCCAAAAACCCCCCCCCCCCCCCCTCAACCACAAAAAAATACAACCCAAAACAACCCCCCCAACCCAACCCCCCCCAAAAAACCCCCCACAAAAAACCAAAACCCCCAAAACCCCCCCCCAACCCACACACCCCCCCACTAATTTTTTTTCTTTTTTAAAACCAAAACCAAAAAAAATAAAAACCCCCAAATTTTCTTCTTAACTTTAAAATTATTAATTGTTTTTTTAATTAAATTTTTTGAAAAAAAAAATTAAAAGGTAATTTTTATGGTATAAAATTAAAAAATTTTCCCCCCCCCAAAAAAAAAAAAATTTGGGAAATTCCCCTTTTTTTTTAAAAAAGGGGGTTTTTAAAAATGGTAAAACGGTAAATAGTTACTTTCGACCCTTTTTTCCAAAAATTTAAAACCAAATAAAAAAAATTTTATCTTTAATTTCCCTTTAAAAAACATTACGACACCCATATCCCCCAAACCCCCCCCCCCCCCTTTAAACACTAAAAAAATAAAAACCAATTTTAAAAAACCCCCCCAAAAAATCCTAGAAAAATTAAGGAAATCGACTGACGACACTGGAGGACAGGGGTCAGGGGAGGCAGATAACGACGTAAAAAGGGTGTAGAAGATTTCTTCAGTCATAGAGTTGTCAGGCAGTGGAAGCCTAGAAAGGGACGTAGTGGAGGCGGAACCATTACATAGTCTTAAGGCGAGTATGATAAAGCTCATGGAGGGAGAGAGAGGAACTAGTAGCAACTAGGGGAAAGGCGGGGCCAGGAGCTAAGACTGACCCCTGCAACCACAAATAGGTGAGTACACGCACCACAACACACACACACACACAACACACACCAACACAACACAACACACACACACACACACACACACACACACACACACCACACACACACACACACACACACAAGAAGTCCTTTGCGACTATATTCATTGGCTAATTAATTATGATCCACAAGCACTGGAAAATTATATTTTTTTTTAAATAAGAAATGTGTAGTTTCCCTTGATTATTGCATAATCTAGTAACTAAACTATATTAGGATGTGTTTACTAATTATAATTTAGTTGAAAGTAATGGAAAATAAGTATATTATGGTATAAACATTGAAAGATATCTCCTGACCACTAACAACGACACATTAAGGTGAGAATTAAGGCGATTTTTTTCTCCCAAGAGGTTATTCCATTAAAGTGGTAAAATACGGATAAGTGACGTTACTTACGAGCTTGTTGGATTACGGCGAATACTTGAACACTGAAATGAGGACAGAAACATGTTGATCGTTTGAGAGTTTCTGACACTTGTCAAGAAGACACGTCAGCGGACACCATATCGTTGTATCACGTCCAGTATATATCTCCATTGTACCAGCAAGTAACCTTACAATAATATGTACAGCAACTAACCTTACAATAATATGTACAGCAAGTAACCTTACAATAATAGACTGACCAGCTGCTGTAGTTCTGGAGGACTGTTAGGAGACACTACCTTAACAAACTAATAGTGAGTATAAATATCCGCTTTATTTATTGTCTTTTAAAACATACTCATTAGTATGTAAATATTCTAGCGTCTTGATCTGCTCAACATTATAAAACTCATCTTAGTTAACTCATGTTCTTACATCGTACTGGACAACACTAAATTGCTGCATTTAATAACGAAAACTTTATAGGGTATTTTAGCATACTGAAAAATACTCTAAGTACGTCAGAAATTAACCCATAAACGTAAGATATGGCAACACATGTAGTTCTTCGTTACATGTTTTAAGATACGTGCATAACTATGAATCCTATGTATCATGTCTAATTATCAGGAAGAGTTAGAGAGGATCAGATGTGCTGTGGTTGTCCCAGTGTCCAGACATGTTTTCAGGGGGTATTATTCATAATGTACACTGGTGATTCTTTCGTTTAAATTTTATTTCTCTGCCACGTACATATATCCAATTTCATTTGTTCGTTTATAGGAAATTAATTTCAGATTAACAAGAACACGAGGATTCTTGAACAGTGCAGACAGCTTTTGTTATGTACGTGGCAAGTATACACCACGTGATCAACGAAAAAAGCATAATTCTCAGTAGTAGTAACCAGTTACCAGTAACCACTGTGCCAGTTGACTCACGACCAACCGTCTCTGCCTGAGTCACTGTCTGAACTCATATTGTGCTGACCTGGCAGTATTCAAAGACCCCCTCACATATGGGTACTGTGGGCGGCCAGGCAGGCAGTGTTACGAGAGGAGCAAGGAGACAAGGTAAAGGCTGTAAGGGCTCTCTCCACATTATCTGTAATTATACGTACTACCAGCCTACGTGAGTATTATTTTACCCAATCCACGTGTCGAACTCCCACATGATATAATTAACTGTGTCGAGACTGCATACAAGCACTACCTCGGTTGTAAGACAGATGATCAGTATAAAACGTGGGCAGCACATACATGCTGATGCAGTGGATGAAAGGGGAAATGTACATTAAAGCAATATGTTGTCCCAATGGTGTGGCGAGAATCGAAGAATCACTTGGATGTCTGTTACTTCTGCGTGGGTAACTTGGTTGGCTTCTCGTAGACAAACAAGAACAAGATGACATATCCAGATTGTGAGTCAGCATTAAACAAGCACACATAGTGAGGACATTGCTGTATTTATTCCACGTGTTATAACCCTGAAAGTTATAGTAGTGAAGTAACTGATAACACTGATCCACCAGAATCTACATGAGTTAAATGACATTATTAAGGACCTTGCCGTATCTAAGTAGAAGACAGAACTGCGTGGATGCAGCATTTACAAGAAGGAGCAAAAATATCTCATTTTCGTGTACGTCATACTAGTTTCGCGGGATTCTATCAGAGGGAGAATGACGTGTATTCGGCACTGATGTGAATGGTCTTATGAAGGAACTGGGTTATGAGCATCATTCTGATGAATGCAGACTATTCAGAGTCCAGCAAGCAAGGTCAGTTTGAAAAGAGTGCTTCTTTACAACGGCAGTGAAAAGCCGTCTGTGCACTGGCTCATAACTGTGGGATTAAAGGATACAGGCAAAGTCCATGGAAATTCTACAGATTAACAAATGTAGCGACCACAAGTGGAATATTGATGGGTACCTAAAAGTGATAAGATTAATATTTGGTCCTAGCTTGGTTACACAAAATTACATATTCTTCCTTTATTTATAGAATGGTAGTGACGATGCTAAACTACTACAAGATCAAAGACTGGTCGACAAGAAGAAACCTAGTCCAGGAAAATTCAACGTACGTACAACATATACCACTGGTGCATCTTCAAAAGAAATATCAGGATTTCTTTACTTTTAATGAACTGTTACCTGTTACCTTTTAGTGAGCTGTTATCCGACCCAGTCTTGCTCTCAGACCTGACACCACTGGAGCTGGCTGTATGGGAAGCTTTCTTACATGATGCCCAGAACTAAGAAGACACAAAGCAGACAATTATATCGAGTTAGTGTATAACATGAGCACCGGGTTGTTGTATGTCCCTGAAAATGCGATTTATTAATTCTCACCTGAACTTTATGCCATCCAGTCTTGGTGTTGTTAGTGATGAGCATGGTGAAGATCTCATCAGTGATGAGCGTAGTGAAAGATCTCATCAGTGATGAGCATGTGAAAGATCTCATCATGATGAGCATGGTGAAAGATCTCATCAGTGATGAGCATGGTGAAAGATCTCATCAGTGATGAGCATGGTGAAAGATCTCATCAGTGATGAGCATGGTGAAAGATCTCATCAGTGATGAGCATAGTGGAAAGATCTCATCAGTGATGAGCATGGTGAAAGATCTCATCAGTGATGAGGCATAGTGAAAGATCTCATCAGTGATGAGCATAGTGAAAGATCTCATCAGTGATGAGCATAGTGAAAGATCTCATCAGTGATGAGCATGGTGAAAGATTTCATCAGTGATGAAAATCCTGAAGTGTTACCTCACTATCGACTTCAAATTTACATATCTAAGAAGCAGACCCAACATATTTTAGTTTTGTAAAGTCTTATCTAAGAATCATTTTCCAGTATATTTTATGGCTATATACATGACCATATTTTTTAAAGAAGTGGACCGGTAAGCGATAGGTCTCGGTCAGACGACCAAAAGCTCCAGCCTGCGTCAGGAAACACTTTTCCTGTTTCCTGACAAACTTTACCTAACAAACCAGCACATCTCACACACACTTTATTACTGACACTCCTCAAATTGCAATATAACATAATATAATTTTGCAAAGGATTGAGTTAGTGATCAAATTTATTATTATGTAAACAAATATTAGGATGAACGTAAGGATATTTTTGTGTGTTCTTTGTACCAAGATCCATTTCTGAATTTGATAATAGATTCTCGGTAATCATGACCGAGAGTCAAGGTCCTCATCTCATGTAGAAACTTACTGGAGGATTCACGAAGTCACGATTGATAAATGGACTGATCGGTTAAATAGTGTACCCGGTTAAAATAATAAAACGAATTAAGATGTTGAAGATTATTACAACCCAGGAGTCCCAAAGGCCTGTTATCCTGGGTGTAAAGGGAGCAAAATAAACACAGCAGAAAGACTTTTGACTTGTATTATCCTTCACCAATTTAGAACAGAAGTATGTACACTATATACACTATGTACAACAATAGTTATTAGTGCACTCCACGGTAAGCAAGGCAGAATAGAAGCCACTAGAGAGCAGACCGTGCTTCAACCAGCTCTAGAATGGGAATGACAAGGGCAGACAGGTGAGTGGTACCCACATAACCTCTGCGATTGCCAAAACCATCTTCTCATTTTCTTGAACCTGGGTACTGATTGAATGATGGGGCCCCATCGTCAACCCTTAGCACCTGGTTCGCTGGTTGGGGGAGACAGCCTTTCAATGAGGGTGTGTACATGCGCCGAATAAAGGTTACGTACTCTTTGCATGCCACAAAGATCATAATTTAGTCTATATATGACAATTATCCAATATTATAATACATTTTAATAAACCAGTGACTATCTAGTTTAATATGCTGTCTCGCATGTTATCAAATACATGATTATCAAGACACATAAGAATATAAGAAAGAAGGAACACTGCAACAGGCCTACTGGCCTATGCGAGACAGGTCCAATTCTCCCACCGGCTTAAGCCAATGCCTTGACCTAGTCAGATCAGTCACGTCACTTAAGGGAGGAGCACGGCATTCGACCTAGTGGCACAAGCTAGTCAGGTCCAGCTCACACCCACCCACACCCATTCATGTATTTATCCAACCTATTTTTAAAACTACACAACTTCTTAGCTTCTATGACGGTACTCGGGAGTTTGTTCCACTCATCCACAACTCTATTATCAAACCAGTGTTATCCTACATCCTTCCTGAATCTGAATTTTTTCGATTTAAAACCATTGCTGTGAGTCCTGCCTATGTTAAATACTTTAAGCACGCTATTTACATTTAATTTAACCATAATGCTGCAGCCTGACTGTTTCCAGCAAACGCCCATACCTCTATAATTTATCAATTTAAATTCCTAGACAAGTCATCAATGACCTTCTCAATCGAATTGGCTAATACAACCACTCCAACCTCAGAGAGATTAACCTCATCCATTGCATGCATATCATGCTTGCCATAGAATTTGTCCCAGTTATCAATGAATGGGATTGCAAGTTCCTTGCAGTACCTGTCTGGCCAGCAATTTATACCAATTGCCCTAACCATCCATTCATTTTCCCCATTCACCTACTAGGTAACATGCTACATATGATTGGGATCCCTCCCTTAGACCTGACAATTTCTATGGCTGACCTGTACTTATGCAGCAGCTCCTGTCTCATGTCCTTCCTGATGTCATTTCCACCAGCACTTAGACAGATAATGGGCTTGTTCCGATTGCCTGGGAGGCACACCCTCTGTCTGTCCTTCATATCTCTGTTACAAAAAGCACGGTTCATATATCTTACGTGAGAATCTCCTACAATTAGAATATTCTTACCTTGATTAGCAGGAAAGTCATTGGTACTTTTAACCTCACTAACCACTGAAGTACACTCGTCTTGGAGAACAGAGAATCGATTTCCTACCTTCACATTTTCTCTATTAACCTTCCTTATCTTCCTTCTTCCTGAACTGTGAACCACTTGCCACCTAAAGCGACTGCAACTCTTTAACTCACAGCTGGTATCCTTTTCCTCACCAGCTCCAACCATCTCACACTTACTCCCAAATCCATCTAGGCGAAGCTTCAGCCTCCTATTTTCCTCCTGAAGAAGTAGAACTCCTTTTTCAACACTTCAACCTGAGATTCCAAAACACTACAGCAGGCCATGGTGCTCAGTAACACCCCACGCTAATTCCCAGACAGCTTAGGACAGTGACCACACGTGTGTGTTTGGCATTATATAATCGTATGCTTACGTAATAGTTGGGATTAGTAGTCTGCAGATATTCATTATTAGTATGGGGCAGTATTTTTGTAAATGTATATGCTAATATAAATGTGGGCTAAGTCGTAATTGGTTGGGATATATATTATTTCTTTATACAATTAACTATCGTTTAGATTCAGGTATGGACAGTTTGGGACAATGTTTGAAATAGGATTAGTAAAAGAGTAAGTGAGCAGAGGAAGTGGGTAACTTGCAGGGGTGTGAAGTACCTGGCATGTGTACGAGCCTCCGGCTACACCTGGATGACTTTTAAGGAAGACTTAGTGTTAAGCGATGTATTAAATTAGAAGAACCATCACACCATATTGTTTCTGCCATGGAATAACATTAATGAGGACTCCGTACTTAATGAAAAAAAAAGTTAGTATTTATTTATTTATTTATTTATTTATTTATTTATTTCCAATTTGTGCACACATACAGAGGTACAAAAAAAATACAGATAAGAGCAGTATACCAAAGCCACTTATACTATGCATAGCATTACGGGCTGGCTTAAAATTAACTTAAGATTAACTAAGCAATGATTATTATTATTATTATAATCAAAAAGAAGCGCTAAGCCACAAGGACTATACAGCGCTGCTACTAAGCAATGATGAAATCAGTGATAAAACATTAATGTAAACAGATAACTATAAAGCACAAGTGAGTATTACAAAGACAGGTCATATGGTTGCATTCAGTTAGGTAGTGATTCTGTTAGGTAGTGTATTTAAAAAATAATAAAGTTAGATTGGGTTTTAGGTTTAACATTTATGTGATATAATGTGAGAAACATTTAAGATATACAATTTATAATGTTCAGTTATTCAGTATTTATTTGGTTTTGGGTGAGTAAGTAATCTTTGAGAAGAGACTTGAATTTATAAACAGGTTGTGTTTCTTTTATATTTACAGGTAATGAATTCCAGATTTTAGGGCCTTTTATGTGCATTGAGTTTTTGCATAGTGTGAGATGGACACGAGGAACATCAAAGAGTGATCTGTGCCTTGTGTTATGGTCATGTGTTCTGTTGAGGTTGGCAAGGAGATGTTTGAGGGGAGGGTTAATATCAGAGTTAAGTGTTCTATGTATGTAATAGGTGCAGTAATAAGTATGGATGTTTTGTATGGTGAGTAGGTTTAGTGTATTGAATATTGGTGGAGTGTGCTGCCTGTAGTGAGAATTTGTTATCATTCTAACTGCAGCCTTTTGTTGGGTAATTAGTGGTCTGAGATGGTTAATTGTCGTTGAGCCCCATGCACAAATTCCATAGGTGAGATAGGGGTAAATAAGAGTGATATAGGGCCAGGAGGGCTGACTGTGGAACATAGTACCGTATCTTCGATAGTATGCCTACAGTCTTGGAAATTTTCTTAGAAATTTGATGTATATGTGTATGAAATTTGAGTCTATTATCAAGGTGGATTCCTAAGAATTTTCCCTCTGTTAGTTTTGTGATAGGTTATCCATTTATCATTATGTTAAGAGGGACATCTGTAGCTCTGTTACCAAACTGAATGAAGTAGGTATATAGGGTGAACGCTTCATAATAGGTTTGAATCTCAAATTTCCTTTGACAGAACAAAGAAAGTCACTACCTGGGAACAGATTCGGTGTTAGTGTTGACTGACATCGACTAAATGATGCGAACATAAACATATAAAAACATGGTTAAGAAAAATAAAGCGGCTTTATAATGTTAGTTGAAGTGTCAGACCGTAGTGGCGCAAGTGACCTCATGATGGAGAACATTATGTTAGTTGAAGTGTCAGACCGTAGTGGCGCAAGTGACCTCGTGATGGAGAACATTTTCGTAATACATTCAGAACTTACTCGAAAAAAATAAGCTTATTAAATTATGCTCATCGAAAATAATCAGAATAACTATACCCGAAGGTGAGATCATGAGATATACTTAAACATTATAATGTCTTTTAGTGTAGTAAAGAGATGCGTCACAAGTGTACATGACAAATATCTGCAGATATATGAGGATCCCTTTACTTTCATTATTTACGTATATCCTTAAATTTGGTAATGGATCAGTTTGAGTTTTATAAAATAATTTATATCAAACATAAATATTTATTATCAAACTAGCTGCTAGTGTGATTGCTGTCACTAATATGAACCTAGATGCTAGTGTGATTGATGTCACTAATATGAACCTAGATGCTAGTGTGATAATTGTCACTAATATGAAACTAGCTGCTAGTGTGATTGATGTCACTAATATGAACCTAGATGCTAGTGTGATAATTGTCACTAATATGAAACTAGCTGCTAGTGTAATTGATGTCACTAATATGAACCTAGATGCTAGTGTGATTGCTGTCACTAATATGAAACTAGCTGCTAGTGTAATTGATGTCACTAATATGAAACAAGCTGCTAGTGTGATTGCTGTCACTAATATGAAACTAGCTGCTAGTGTGATTGATGTCACTAATATGAAACTAGCTGCTAGTGTAATTGCTGTCACTAATATGAAACTAGCTGCTAGTGTGATTGCTGGTCACTATTATGAAACTAGCTGCTAGTGTGATTGATGTCACTAATATGAAACTAGCTGCTAGTGTAATTGCTGTCATAATATGAAACTAGCTGCTAGTGTGATTGATGTCACTAATATGAAACTAGCTGCTAGTGTGATTGCTGTCACTAATATGAAACTAGCTGCTAGTGTGATTGATGTCACTAATATGAAACTAGCTGCTAGTGTGATTGATGGTCACTAATATGAAATAGCTGCTAGTGTGAATTGATGTCACTAATATGAAACTAGCTGTAGTGTGATTGATGTCACTAATATGAACCTAGCTGCTAGTGTGATAATTGTCTCTAATATGAAACTAGCTGCTAGTGTGATTGATGTCACTAATATGAAACTAGCTGCTAGTGTGATTGATGTCACTAATATGAAACTAGCTGCTAGTGTGATTGATGTCACTAATATGAAACTAGCTGCTAGTGTGATTGATGTCACTAATATGAAACTAGCTGTAGTGTGAATTGATGTCACTAATATGAAACTAGCTGCTGTAGTGTGATTGATGTCACTAATATGAAACTAGCTGCTAGTGTGATTGATGTCACTAATATGAACCTAGCTGCTAGTGTGATAATTGTCACTAATATGAAACTAGCTGCTAGTGTGATTGATGTCACTAATATGAAACAAGCTGCTAGTGTGATTGCTGTCACTAATATGAAACTAGCTGCTAGTGTGATTGATGTCACTAATATGAAACTAGCTGCTAGTGTAATTGCTGTCACTAATATGAAACTAGCTGCTAGTGTGATTGCTGTCACTAATATAAAACTAGCTGCTAGTGTGATTGATGTCACTAATATGAAACTAGCTGCTAGTGTAATTGCTGTCACTAATATGAAACTAGCTGCTAGTGTGATTGCTGTCACTAATATGAAACTAGCTGCTAGTGTGATTGATGTCACTAATATGAAACTAGCTGCTAGTGTGATTGCTGTCACTATATGAAACTAGCTGCTAGTTGTGATTGATGTCACTAATATGAAACTAGCTGCTAGTTGATTGATGTCACTAATATGAAACTAGCTGCTAGTGTGATTGATGTCACTAATATGAAACTAGCTGCTAGTGTGATTGATGTCACTAATATGAACCTAGCTGCTAGTGTGATAATTGTCACTAATATGAAACTAGCTGCTAGTGTGATTGATGTCACTAATATGAAACTAGCTGCTAGTGTGATTGATGTCACTAATATGAAACTAGCTGCTAGTGTGATTGATGTCACTATATAAAACTAGCTGCTAGTGTGATTGATGTCACTAATATGAAACTAGCTGCTAGTGTGATTGATGTCACTAATATGAAACTAGCTGCTAGTGTGATTGATGTCACTAATATGAAACTAGCTGCTAGTGTGATTGATGTCACTAATATGAACCTAGCTGCTAGTGTGATAATTGGTCACTAATATGAAACTAGCTGCTAGTGTGATTGACTGTCACTAATATGAAACTAGCTGTAGTGTGATTGATGTCACTAATATGAAACTAGCTGCTAGTGTGATTGATGTCACTAATATGAAACTAGCTGCTAGTGTGATTGATGTCCTAATATGAAACTAGCTGCTAGTGTGATTGATGTCACTAATATGAAACTAGCTGCTAGTGTGATTGATGTCACTAATATGAAACTAGCTGCTAGTGAGATTGATGTCACTAATATGAAACTAACTGCTAGTGTGATTGATGTCACTAATATGAAACTAGCTGCTAGTGTGATAATTGTCACTAATATGAAACTAGCTGCTAGTGTGATTGATGCCACTAATATGAAACTAGCTGCTAGTGTGATTGATGTCACTAATATGAAACTAGCTGCTAGTGTGATTGATGTCACTAATATGAAATAGCTGCTAGTGTGATTGATGTCACTAATATGAAACTAGCTGCTAGTGTGATTGATGTCACTAATATGAAACTAGCTGCTAGTGTGATAATTGTCACTAATATGAAACTAGCTGCTAGTGTGATTGATGTCACTAACATGAAACTAGCTGCTAGTGTGATTGATGTCACTAATATGAAACTAGCTGCTAGTGTGATTGATGTCACTAATATGAAACTAGCTGCTAGTGTGAGTGATGTCACTAATATGAAACTAGCTGCTAGTGTGATTGATGTCACTAATATGAAACTAGCTGCTAGTGTAATTGCTGTCACTAATGTGAACCTAGATGCTAGTGTGATAATTGTCACTAATATGAAACTAGCTGCTAGTGTGATTGATGTCACTAATATGAAACTAGCTGCTAGAGTGATTGATGTCACTAATATGAAACTAGCTGCTAGTGTGATTGATGTCACTAATATGAACTAGCTGGTAGTGTGAATTGATGTCACTAATATGAAACTAGCTGCTAGTGTGAGTGATGTCACTAATATGAAACTAGCTGCTAGTGTGATTGATGTCACAAATATGAAACTAGCTGCTAGTGTGATTGATGTCACTAATATGAAACTAGCTGCTAGTGTGAGTGATGTCACTAATATGAAACTAACTGCTAGTGTGATTGATGTCACTAATATGAAACTAGCTGCCAGTGTGATTGATGTCACTAATATGAAACTAGCTCTAGTGTGATTGATGTCACTAATATGAAACTAGCTGCTAGTGTGATTGATGTCACTAATATGAAACTAGCTGCTAGTGTGATTGATGTCACTAATATGAAAACTAGCTGCTAGTGTGATTGATGTCACTAATATGAAACTAGCTGCTAGTGTGATTGATGTCACTAATATGAAACTAGCTGCTAGTGTGATTGATGTCACTAATATGAAACTAGCTGCTAGTGAGATTGATGTCACTAATATGAAACTAACTGCTAGTGTGATTGATGTCACTAATATGAAACTAGCTGCTAGTGTGATAATTGTCACTAATATGAAACTAGCTGCTAGTGTGATTGATGCCACTAATATGAAACTAGCTGCTAGTGTGATTGATGTCACTAATATGAAACTAGCTGCTAGTGTGATTGATGTCACTAATATGAAACTAGCTGCTAGTGTGATTGAATGTCACTAATATGAAACTAGCTGCTAGTGTGATTGATGTCACTAATATGAAAACTAGCTGCTAGTGTGATAATTGTCACTAATATGAAACTAGCTGCTAGTGTGATTGATGTCACTAACATGAAACTAGCTGCTAGTGTGATTGATGTCACTAATATGAAACTATCTGCTAGTGTGATTGATGTCACTAATATGAAACTAGCTGCTAGTGTGAGTGATGTCACTAATATGAAACTAGCTGCTAGTGTGATTGATGTCACTAATATGATGAAACTAGCTGCTAGTGTGATTGATGTCACAAATATGAAACTAGCTGCTAGTGTGATTGATGTCACTAATATGAAACTAGCTGCTAGTGTGAGTGATGTCACTAATATGAAACTAACTGCTAGTGTGATTGATGTCACTAATATGAAACTAGCTGCCAGTGTGATTGATGTCACTAATATGAAACTAGCTGCTAGTGTGATTGATGTCACTAATATGAAACTAGCTGCTAGTGTGATAATTGTCACTAATATGAAACTAGCTGCTGGTGTGATTGATGTCAATAATATGAAACTAGCTGCTAGTGTAATTGATGTCACTAATATGAAACTAGCTGATAGTGTGATTGATGTCACTAATATGAAACTAGCTGATAGTGTGACTGATGTCACTAATATGAAACTAGCTGCTAGTGTGATAATTGTCACTAATATGAAACTAGCTGCTAGTGTGATTGATGTCACTAATATGAAACTAGCTGCCAGTGTGACTGATGTCACTAATATGAAACTAGCTGCTAGTGTGATTGATGTCACTAATATGAAACTAGCTGCTAGTGTGATTGATGTCACTAATATGAAACTAGCTGCTAGTGTGATTGATGTCACTAATATGAAACTAGGTGCCAGTGTGATTGATGTCACTAATATGAAACTAGCTGCTAGTGTGATTGATGTCACTAATATGAAACTAGCTGCTTGTGTGATTGATGTCACTAATATGAAACTAGCTGCTAGTGTGATAATTGTCACTAATATGAAACTAGCTGCTAGTGTGATTGATGTCAATAATATGAAACTATCTGCTAGTGTAATTGATGTCACTAACATGAAACTAGCTGATAGTGTGACTGATGTCACTAATATGAAACTAGCTGATAGTGTGACTGATGTCACTAATATGAAACTAGCTGCTAGTGTGATTGCTGTCACTAATATGAAACTAGCTGCTAGTGTGATTGATGTCACTAATATGAAACTAGCTGCTAGTGTGATTGATGTCACTAATATGAAACTAGCTGCTAGTGTGATTGATGTCACTAATATGAAACTAGTGCTAGTTGTGATTGCTGTCACTAATATGAAACTAGCTGCTAGTGTGATTGATGTCACTAATATGAAACTAGCTGCTAGTGTGATAATTGTCACTAATATGAAACTAGCTGCTAGTGTGATTGATGTCACTAATATGAGCCTAGATGCTAGTGTGATAATTGTCTCTAATATGAAACTAGCTGCTAGTGTGATTGATGTCACTAATATGAACCTAGATGCTAGTTTGATAATTGTCTCTACTATGAAACTAGCTGCTAGTGTGATTGATGTCACTAATATGAAACTAGCTGCTAGTGTGATTGCTGTCACTAATATGAAACTAGCTGCTAGTGTGATTGATGTCACTAATATGAATCTAGCTGCTAGTGTGATTACTGTCACTAATATGAAACTAGCTGCTAGTGTGATTGCTGTCACTAATATGAAACTAGCTGCTAGTGTGATTACTGTCACTAATATGAAACTAGCTGCTAGTGTGATTGCTGTCATAATATGAAACTACTGCTAGTGTGATTACTGTCACTAATATGAAAACAGCTGCTAGTGTGATTGCTGTCACTAATATGAAACTAGCTGCTAGTGTGATTAATGTCACTAATATGAAACTAGCTGCTAGTGTGATTGCTATTACTAATATGAAACTAGCTGCTAGTGTGATTGCTGTCACTAATATGAAACTAGCTGCTAATATAATTGCTGTCACTAATATGAAACTAGCTGCTAGTGTGATTGTTATTACTAATATGAAACTAGCTGCTAGTGTGACTGACGGTGTAGCGGCAGAGTCGACGCTCACAGTAGCTTGTGTTCACTGGTATGACTCAAGGTGCAGCAAAAAATCAATGAGCCTTCATACCAGGAATCAACACAAACATTAATAAAGAGATCTTCTCTTGAAGGCTGGACGGTTCTTCCCGGGAATCCAATGATAATGTAATGATAATGATGATAAATGTCAGTGTTGACTTAGGTAATGAAAATATTGGATCCATGAAGTCGTGGATCGACTCCCAGATAAAATAACACTGGTCTGTATATGGGATTTATTAATTTTTATTTTTATTCATGGCTGCAATCTTACATATTTTTGGGCTGCTGACTGTAAATATCAAAACCATTTTGCTGTATCGCGTAAGGATTTTGAATAAAATACAAATTATTGATAATAAAAAATGTGAATTTTTAACAAATTGTTAATTTATTAAAATTAGGCAAGTAATCATGGAAAAGCACATTCTGTTATTTTTTAAGAACATATGAATTCCAAATCAACATGAACCAAATCAAATGATTATATTAAAAAATATGCTCCTAATGGTTAGCCTACATGCTGAATCAAAGGAAGGAGGACCGCTTTGATTTTCGCTTGTGCTGTGTATCGAGACCATTACGTTTCAACGACCAGCAGTAATCCGCCATCATGTTGACATTCCATTTGGTATCGAGTTTCCATGGTGCAAATATCCTGATGGAACCGCTCTTCTTGTTCCTCACTGTAGTCCCCACAATTGTTGGGAAAATAGTCAAGATGTGAGTGCAAAAAGTCCATCTTCATACTCATTCTAGACCCAAGTTGTTGGAAACTTGAAATCAGGTCTTGGATTATTTTTTTTTTATATTTGAGAAAGCGCCTGTTTCCCAGGAAGTTGTGGACAATCTGCTTGAATGAAAACCAGACATTCACCTCGACACCTGCTAATGCTTCATCAAAATGCTTGTCCTTCATCAGTTCCCGAATCTGAGGGCCAACAAAGATTCCTGCCTTTAGCTTGCCTTCACTTATACAAAAAACTTTGACTCCAGGTACTTGAAAGCAGTTCCAGTCTTGTTCAAGGCTTTCACAAAAATTTTCATAAGCCCTAATTTGATGTGGAGTGGTGGCAGCAGAATTTTCTTGGGGTCAACTAGTGGCACAGTTTTCACGTTGTGATTTCCGGGTAAAAAGCTGGTTCATAGTGGCCAGTCTTTTTGTTCATAGTGCTGGCTGTCTGCGCTACTATCCCAAAGACACAGAAAACAGGGATACTTGGTGTATCCGCCTTGAAGACCTAGTAGGAGAGCAATAACTTTTAAATCACCACAAATGAGAAAATTGTGATTCTGGTACTTGATTACAGATATTAGTGTCTTCATATTTGCGTAAGTTTCTGACATTTGGACACTGTGGCCAATTGGCACAGATGCAGCTGTGTTGCCATTGTAGAGAAGTGCAACCTTTAAACTTATTTTAGACGAATCAATGAAAAGTCTCCATTCATCTACTTTGTATGACATCCCTATGTGTTCAATAAAGCCAGAAATATATGAACAGAAAACTAAAGTTTTCTCTCTGTCAGAGAACTGAGTGAATTCCGCTTCACGATGACGGTACCATGCGAATGTTGTTCCAGGAGCTAGACGCCTGTGTTCCTTCAGTCTACAGCCAATTAACTGTGCACTTTCTTTTGGAAGGTTAAGGTCTCTCACCAATTTATTGAGCTCAACTTGGTAGAAGGGTTTGGGATCGTCATTTGTTGATGGTTCATAGTCTACTTCCATCTCCTTTCAATAACTGGTATCAGACCGATAAAATTTACCATGTCTCAGGTGGCACAGGTACAGGAATGCTTGAGAGTGTGGAACAGGCCTTATTACTGAAGGAATATTTGGGTATATTATGCGATCTTTAGTCTTCTTGTTTAATCCAGCTACTTTAGTCATACAAAAGTAGCAGTCATCATGGTGGTTCATCTGCTCCCGTCATACCATTGGTTCTCCAAAGGGCAACACATTTAAGTTTTCCAATTACCAACATTTGAAGCTTACTGATGCAGCTCTTGCAAGCTTTGTGTGGTGCAAATGGTTTGTTCTGATCTCCAAGTTTGCAGCCAAAATAAGCAAAGTAGCAGCGCTTCAATAAAGGAGTAAATGTTGCTCCGGGAATCTGAAGGGTGAATTGCCCGCAGACATAGCAAAATATGTCTGGTGAATTTATGCAGCCTCTAGACATATTAATAATCTGAAAATAAAGAAAAATATATTAGATTTAACATTTAAGTCAATATAAGGTAATCATTTTAATTGGTAATATTCCACTTTCTCATTTACTTATGTTATACGAAAAGAGAAAAATAACGTTTCCGTATAACTTGACAACCTGATGTGATAGAGTCAATAAAAAAAATCATGCAGACCAGTGTTATCAATTAATAAGGGTGAAGCGACACTCTGCTGTGTTCGGTTACAGACGAGGTTAAGTTTCTGACTTGGTGCATAGATCAAGCGTGTCAAGTGAACCAGTTCGGTCAACAAGGCTAAGAGAAGAAATAACAACAAATTACAAACCCGGACAAGCAGTCACTCACATGATAGGCAGATTAAAAGAAATGGCGAGAGCTAAGAAAAATTACATTAACATACGTAAGTCAAATCAGGTCCAGTTAAAATAACAAAATCCAACACCCATAATGTAAAAAGAAATAAGAATGGGAAACTATATTTACAGACTTGGTGGGAGGAGGAAGTCAAGTACGCTGAGGTCAGTGGTCAGTACGCTGAGGTCAGTGGTCAGTACGCTGAAGTCAGTGGTCACCTGCTGTCATACCTGCCTAAGCTCTGGGAGTTAGCGTGGGCTGTTACCAAGCACCATGGCTTGTTGTAGTGTTTTAGAATCTCAGGTTAAAGTGTTGAAGAAGGAGATTCTACTTCTTAAGGAGGAATATGGGAACCTGAAGCTTCGCATAGATGAGTTTTGGGAGCGATGTGAAAAGGGATTTTGAAGGTGGAAATTTCCCCACAGTGATAGTGGCACCCGCTCAAAGTGGAACTGGTTTCAAGTTCGGGAAAAAGGAAAGTGGGGAGAGTTAATAGAAAAAGATATGAAGGTAGGAAATCGATTCTCTGTTCTCCAAGACGATAATTTCAGGGTTATAAGGTTGAAGGTACCCTGATCCCCTGCTAATCAAGGTTGAATATTTTAATGTAGGGATTCTCGGGTAAGATATATGGCCCCGTGATTTTGTAACAGAGACAGAAAGGTCAGACAGAGAGTGTGTCTTCCTGGGGGGTTTGTTGATGACATAGTAAGCGTTTGGAAAATTATGTCGGTAATAACAAGCTCATTATCTGTCTTAGGTTGGGGGTAATAAATTTGGGAAAAGGGCGGGAGAGAGGACTGCGGAAAATTTCAGGTTCCCATAAAAGTGTTAGGTCAAGGGAGGGACCCTCATATGTAGACTTCCCTAGAAAGGGGAGGTTCAATGAATGGATGTCTAGGGCAACGGGTTAAATTTTGGTAGACAGGTACGCAAGGAACTTGCAACCCCATTCCTGATAACTGGGCCCCTTTTCTTGAAAAACGTGACATGTATGCAAAGGGGTGGGGGTTTATCTCTCTGGGGGTGGAGTGGTTCCATTAGCCATTCAATTGAGATGTAATTGATGACTTTTTAGGAATTTAAAAATGATGATTGTAAGGTAGGGTTTTTTGTGGGGAAAAATCAGACTGCAGTTTAGGGTTAAAAACAGCAGTTTTACCGGGGTACCCAGGGATATGTTTTAAAAAACAAAAATTCAAAAAAAAAGTTGCTGTAATGGCAAACTATTGATCAACAAACAAAGAGAGATGTGAGGGCAACGAGTATAGCTCCCTTTAAGGTTACTATAAAATAATAGGAGTTCCCCGAAATAATATAATTGAGTTTAAATTCTTGCAAGGTAATAAATAGATATTTTTGGTTAACAAGACCTGGCTCAACTAAAAGATAGGAAACCTTTTAAAATTTAAAAAACAGGGTTATAAACTATTCCACATGATAGGGTCAAAGGAAGGGTGGTGGTGTGGCGATGTATGTCAGAGAAAATTAAATTGTTTTCTTAGACATGATATAATTAGAAACATCGAACACAGAATCTGTTTGGTTTACAGTTTCCGAGGGACGTGAAAAATTTAAATTTTGGGGTTGGTGATTTTTAGGCCCCCAAACCTTGATGGGGGTTTCAGTAAGTTTTTAGGGGGAGGGAAATTATAAGGCACCTAGGTAAAAAAATTTGTTGTGAAAAATGGGAGATTTTAACTTTAGACAAATTTGATTGGCAATATGAGAAAAAAATCTTTTTCTATTTAAACTTTCTTGATACGGTTGAGATTGTTTTTTAAAACAGGTTGTGACGGGAACCAACTAGGGGAAAACAGTCGGGGGGGGACTTGGTTTTCCCAAACAAAGAATCACTAATTAAATAATCTTAAGGAAAATGATGAGCTGGGGAAAAAGTGTTTCACAAATCACTTAGTTTCAAAAATCTGGAATTATAGATAACTGAAAATCAAATCTCTGCCCCAGTTTTTCGTTTGGTCGACTTCTTGGGACTGAAAAATTCCCTGGGGGGGGGTTTAAATTGGGATGTCCTGAATGGGTCAGGTAGGTAATTTGGTTGCCAATACGACGTTTTTCAGGCAACTTCTAGCTGCCCAGACAAATTTTGTTTGGAGTAGGGAAATTTGATCTAACAAAAATTTATTTCCCCAAAAGGTTGAAAAAAAAAGATTAAAACTCTCTTGGTCCAAAAAAAGGGGGATATATAGGCTTATCAAAAGAGGGGATGGGAAATTAAGAAATCCCAAAAAATTCCGTTAAAAGAGAGAAATGAAAAAAAGGAAAAAGAAAAACAAAAAGGGGGGTTTTGAGGCTAAGGTCCCCAAGGGGTTAAAGAAAAACCCCAAAAGGGGTTCTTTCGGTATACAGAAGTAAAAATTAGGGGGCAAAATTGGCCCACTTTTAAAAGTAACTCTGGTAAAGCATGACCGTGATAAGGTATGTGTGGAAAAATTTTATTTACTTCCTCTCAGTTTTCACCGGAAAAAACTAGCGATATTTTTGAAAAAAATTTGATTATGTAGAACAGGACGATTAAAAGAAAATATGCATTTATTGCGGTAAAAATAGGAATGATCCCAGGGCAAATAGAGAAAAAATAAAACCCCAAAAAAATCCCCAGGGCCCTGATGAACTGTTTGCAAGGGGTTTTTTAATGGAATGGGAAAAAGGAATTAGGGATACCTTTTGGTAATCTTTTTAACATATCACTACAAACTGGCAGTGTCTTATAAGTGGAAAATGGCAAATGTAATACCTGTTTACAAGGCAGGTGACAGGTCCTTGGCTTCGAACTATAGACCAATAAGCCTTACCTCCATAGTGGGAAAATTTATGGAATCAATAATTGCCGAAGCAATTCGTAGCCATCTTGTCAGGCACAGATTAATAAATGAATCTCAACACGGTTTTACAAAGGGGCGTTCCTGTCTTACGAATTTACTAACCTTTTTCACTAAGGTGTTTGAGGAGGTAGATCATGGTAATGAATATGATATTGTGTATATGGACTTCAGTAAGGCTTTCGATAGAGTTCCACACCAGAGGCTATTAAGGAAACTTAAGGCACACGGAATAGGATGAGAATTTTTTTCCTGGGTAGAGGCATGGCTGACAAATAAACAGCAGAGAGTTTGCCTAAATGGGGAGAAATCAGAATGGGGGCACATCACAAGCGGTGTTCCTCAGGGGTCAGTGTTGGGCCCGTTGTTGTTCACAATTTACATAAACGACATAGATGAGGGAATAAATAGCGACATAAGCAAATTTGCTGATGACACCAAAATAGGCCGTCCAATTCATTCTAATGAGGACACTAGAGCACTCCAGGATGATTTGAATAGACTGATGCAATGGTCGGAGAAGTGGCAGATGCAGTTTAATATTGACAAATGCAAAGTTCTAAATGTTGTACAGTTAAATAACCATGCCACATATAAACTAAATAATATAGATCTTAATACTACTGATTGCGAAAAGGATTTAGGAGTTCTTGTTAACAGTAATCTAAAACAAGACAACAGTGCATTAGTGTTCGCAATAAAGCTAACAGAATTCTTGGCTTCATATCTAGAAGTATAAATAATAGAAGTCCTCAGGTTGTCCTTCAACTCTATATATCCTTGGCTAGGCCTCATTTAGACTATGCTGCTCAGTTCTGGTCACCGTATTACAGAATGGATGTAGGTAAGACACATATAAGAACATAAGAAGAAAGAAAGAAAGAAGGAACACTGCAACAGGCCTACTGACCCATGCAGAGCAGGTCCATTCCCCCCCCCCTGGATTAGCCGAATGACCCACCCAGTCTGGTCACCTCCACTCAAGGATGGAGCATGGCACCAGACCCAGCAGCACAAGCTAATCAGGTCCAACTCACACCCACCCACACCTACTCATGTATTTATCTAACATAATTTTAAAACTACACAACGTTTTAGCCTGAATAACTGTACTCGGGAGTTTGTTCCACTCATCCACGACCATTACCAAACCAATGCTTTCCTATATCCTTCCCGAATCTGAATTTTTCCAACTTGAAACCATTGCTGCGAGTCCTGTCTTGGCTGGAAGTTTTCAGCACTCTATTTACATCCCCTTTATTTATTCCTGTTTTCCATTTATACACCTCGATCATATCCCCCCCTAATTCTACGCCTATCGAGAGAGTGCAGATTCAGGGCCCTCAGTCTATCCTCATAGGGAAGATTTCTAATACATGGGATCATCTTTGTCATCCTCCTCTGTACGTTTCCCAGAGCATTTATATCCATTCTGTAATACAGTGACCAGAACTGAGCAGCATAGTCTAAATGAGGCCTAACCAAGGATATATAGAGTTGAAGAACAACCTGAGGACTTCTATTATTTATACTTCTAGATATGAAGCCAAGAGTTCTGTTAGCTTTATTGCGAACACTAAAGCACTGTTGTCTTGGTTTTAGATTACTGCTAACCAGAACTCCTAAATCCTTTTCGCAATCAGTAGTATTAAGATCTACATTATTTAGTTTATATGTGGCATGGTTATTTAACTGTCCAACCTTTAGAACTTTGCATTTGTCAATATTAAACTGCATCTGCCACTTCTCCGACCATTGCATCAGTCTATTCAAATCATCCAGGAGTGCTCTAGTGTCCTCATTAGAATGAATTGGACGGCCTATTTTGGTGTCATCAGCAAATTTGCTTATGTCACTATTTATTCCCTCATCTAAGTCGTTTATGTAAATTGCGAACAACAATGGGTCCAACACTGACCCCTGAGGAATACTGCTTGTGACGTGCCCCCAATCTGATTTCTCCCCATTTATGCAAACTCTCTGCTGCCAATTTGTCAGCCATGCCTCTACCCAGGAAAAAATTTCTCCTCCTATTCCGTGTGCCTTAAGTTTCCTCAATAGCCTCTGGTGTGGAACTATCGAAAGTCTTACTGAAGTCCAGATACACAATGTTATATTCATTACCATGATCTAACTCCTCAAACACCTTAGTGAAAAAAGTTAGTAAATTCGTAAGACAGGAACGCCCCTTTGTAAAACCGTGTTGAGATTCATTAATCAATCTGTGCCTATCAAGATGGCTATGAATTGCTTCGGCAATTATTGATTCCATAAATTTTCCCACTATGGAGGTAAGGCTTATTGGTCTATAGTTTGAAGCCAAGGACCTGTCACCTGCCTTGTAAATAGGTATTACATTTGCCATTTTCCACTTATCAGGCACTATGCCAGTTTGTAGTGATATGTTAAAAGATTAGCCAAAGGTATGCTAAGTTCCTCTTTACATTCCTTTAACACCCTTGCAAACAGTTCATCAGGGCCTGGCGATTTGTTAGGTTTTAGTTTCTCCATTTGTCTGAGGACCATGTCACTAGTTACCGCAATCGTACATAGTTTATCATCATCCTGTTCTACATAATCTATTATTTCAGGAATATTGCTAGTATTTTCCTGGGTGAAAACAGAGGAAGTAGGTATTGAGAATTTCACACATATCCTTATCACTGTCAGTGATCTGACCAGAGTTACTCTTAAGTGGGCCAATCTTGTCCCTAATCTTACTTCTGTATACCTGAAAGAACCCTTTTGGGTTAGTCTTTGAATCCCTTGCGACCTTAGCCTCATAATCCCTTTTTGCTTTCTTATTCCTTTCTTTATTTCTCTCTTTAATTGAATATATTGATCTCTTAACTGCCCATTCCCTCTTTTTGTACGCCTATATATGCCTCTCTTTTGACCAATGAAATGTTTTAATCTATTGTTCATCCATTTGGGATCATTTTTGTTAGATCTAATTTCCCTACTCGGAACAGAAGTTGTCTGGGCAGCTAGAACTATGCTCTGAAAAACATCATATTGGCAACCAAGATCACCTACCTGACCCATAGTTAGGACATCCCAATTTAGCCCACCCAGGTAATTTTTCAGTCCCATGAAGTCGGCCAAGCAAAAATCTGGGATAGAGATTTGATTGCAGTTATCTGGGTAATTCCATGATATATTGAAACCAAGTGATTTGTGATTACTTTCCTCAAACTCATCATTAACCTCAAGATTATTAATTAGTGAATCTTTGTTGGCAAGAACCAAGTCAAGCAGATTGTTTCCTCTAGTTGGTTCTGTCACAGCCTGTTCTACAAAGCAATCTTGAACCGTATCAAGAAAGTCACTCGACTCAAGATTTCCTGTCATACTGTTCCAATCAATTTGTCTAAAGTTAAAATCTCCCATTATCACAACAGTTTCATATCTAGATGTCTTATGAATTTCGTCCCATAACAGCTTACTGCACTCGCTATCAAGGTTTGGGGGTCTATAAATCACACCCAAAATTAATCTGTCACGTCCCTCGAGAAACTGTAGCCAAACAGATTCTGTGTTCGATGTTTCTAATCTTATATCATGTCTAAGACAACAATTTCAATTTTTCTCTGACATACATCGCCACTCCACCACCCTTCCGTGCATCACTGTAACAATTATAAAATCTCAACACAAACTTTATCAAAATATTTATTTTTTTTTTTATTAACACTGGCCGATTCCCACCAAGGCAGGGTGGCCCGAAAAAGAAAAACTTTCACCATCATTCACTCCATCACCGTCTTGCCAGAAGGGTGCTTTACACTACAGTTTTTAAACTGCAACATTAACACCCCTCCTTCAAAATAATTTAATAATAATATAACTTCAAGGGTACGATGTTTATTAGGTTTGCAGAATGGTACAGGTTGATCAAAAATAAGGGAGCAAGAAAATGAGATCAACATTACTTTTCACTACCTCTGCAAAGTGCCAAATTAACCAGGTTGTGATGGATATATGGCCTAGCAGGCTGCTAACAGTAATAGCCTGGTTGAACAGGCAATCAACAGTGAAGCCTGGGTTCAGGCTGGGCTTCCATGGTGCAAGACACTAGAAAGGTTGCAGAAATGTTGCACAAAACTATAGTAGGTTCTTATAAAGCTCTATGTAGTGATTTTTGGTAAATGCGATTGAAAATCTGGCCAAAAATTTATAGCAGGTGAAAAGGCCTCCACTGAATGTGTTATTCAATTCTAGATATACTTTTTTAAAAGAAACAAAAAAGGCACACTACCATGACTGGAACAATATAAAAACCCACACACAGGAGAGAAGCTTATGGTGACACTTTGGTCTTACTTGGACCCTTTACAAGTTAGTGTGACTTGTAAATGGTCCAAGTCGGATCGAAACATTGTCATAAGCTTTGCTCTCCTACGTGCGGGTTATTTGTGTAATGTACTTTTTAATCACAATTTAATAAAAATTCTCTGTAAGAGCTTACTTTACAGAAGAATAGTCAGCACTGGAGGGAAGGATGGTATCTTTATTTAGAAACGTTTCGCCTACACAGTAGGCTTCTTCAGTCGAGTACAGAAAAGTTGATAGAAGCAGAAGATACTTGAAGACGATGTAATCAGTCCATCACCCTTGAAGTTTTGAGGTGGTCAGTCCCTCAGTCTGGAGAAGAGCATTGTTCCATAGTATGAAATAATATGGAGATGAAGTGACAGGATAGAGCCTTATATAGCGCCAAGAGGTGAGACGTAGGTCACTAGAAGAGGTAAGAACTCAAATGTTGGGAGGTCAGGTCCCTCTCAAATCCAGCCGTTCTCACTAGTAGAGGTTGTCGAAGTTGATTGTAGGTCTGTACCAAGATACCCTTGTGTTGCAGTGTCTGACAGATTGAACATTAAAATGGTATAAAATACCGACAGGTTGTTAGGTAAGACACATATGCAACAGTTAGGTATCTTTATTTCGAAACGTTTCGCCTACACAGTAGGCTTCTTCAGTCGAGTACAGAAAAGTTGATAGAAGCAGAAGATACTTGAAGACGATGTAATCAGTCCATCACCCTTGAAGTTTTGAGGTGGTCAGTCCCTCGACTGAAGAAGCCTACTGTGTAGGCGAAACGTTTCGAAATAAAGATACCTAACTGTTGCATATGTGTCTTACCTAACAACCTGTCGGTATTTTATACCATTTTAATGTTCAATCTGTCAGACACTGCAACACAAGGGTATCTTGGTACAGACCTGCAATCAACTTCGACAACCTCTACTAGTGAGAACGGCTGGATTTGAGAGGGACCTGACCTCCCAACATCTGAGTTCTTACCTCTTCTAGTGACCTACGTCTCACCTTTTGGCGCTATATAAGGCTCCATCCTGTCATTTTCATTCCATTTTGTTTCAACTATGGAACAACCCTTTTTCTCCGACCCCTTTAGGGGCCTTCCTCTTTGTATTGGATTGTTGAAGCCACGGGTTTTGGCGAAACGTTTCCTGAATACCCCTTCTCGTCCGACAGCGAATTTTAAACAACATTGGGTTTGGTTAGAAACTTGGATGGGTGACCCCCTTTGGGAAAAACCAAAAAGGGGTTTTGGCATTGGTAGTAAAAGGAACTGTATTACGACATTTCCATTGACAAACTCTCATTTCAGGGGATTTAACTCCCTTATCAAAAGATGGAAAACATGGCAATGGCCAAAAAAAGAGGCCCCGAGCCCCCTGAACACGACGGGGACTCAGATTTGGAAATTTTGGGACGAAATTCTAGCGAAGAAGTTGAGAGAGGAAGGGGAAAGACCCCCTGCTCACATTGTAGAAGTTTTGGGAACAGTCCCCCATGGGGGCCAGGGGGACAATAAAAAAACAGGTGCGGAAATAAAAAACCGCACCCCCCAAAAAACCAAGAGGGAGGGGGAAACACTGTGGAAAAGGGAAAAAGGGAAGCACCGCCGCCCAAAGGAACAAAAAAACCCACCCTCAACCGCCCGGGGAAAATTTCAAGGGAAGCCCAAAGGGGGAAACCACAAAAAACCACTAGGGGGTTTTTTTTCCCCAAAACCTGGAATACGACAAAACCCTGAAGTTCAAGAAGGGAAAAAACCTTGGGGGGAAAACCCAAATTTATTGATCCTCTAAAACAAGGAAATTTATACCACCTTGAAGAAGTCATGGAGACAGATCGCTAAACCCAACCCCTGGAGGAACGGGATTTCTGGGCAGAAGATCCCCAAAAAGGGTGTTTGATGCATACCCGCTGATGATCCCCATGGGGAAGGCAGTAGCGGGGAACCACCATTGGGGTTTTTCACCCCTAAATTTTAAAAAGGAAAAGACGGCAGGCAACGCCCCAAACCCGACAGGTTCTTTCGGGCATGTAGGACCCTGCCACCCCAGCTGGCCCTCGGTTTTGGGGCGGGTACGTTGTCAGGACCTTCACAGCAGAAACCATTTTCGCTTTTTAAATTTTTCAGCGTTAGGGACCCCTGGGTCACTCTTTCCGAAAGAGTAATTTGGGCCGGTGTCTGCACCAGCACCACCTCCCGGGGAATGCTTTCACCAAGCTAAAAAAATTGCATCGCCACCCACTCCACAATCCCCGAACTGGGGCAGAAACCCATGCGGAATCCCGAGGGCCCCGAAAAGGCTGCCAGAATTAAAGAATCGGGGAAGGGACCCCAAAAATGGGCCCAACAGGCTAGGGACGGATCATAAAAAAACATAGGTGCAGAAAACCCTCCCTACCGCGTTCTCTCAGCGGCAAACCCAAGTAAAAATGCCCAGGAATTCCCAACCCTAAAAGCCTAACCGGGCTTTAAAGGGGTCAAAAAAACCTCCTGCCCCCTCCCTTTAAACGAAGAAACAAAAAAACAAGGGGAACGGGAGGCGTCAACAGGGTGTTCGGGTCAATGCATCACAGGCTGCACTAAACGAGCCCCCAACCCGGGCCCTAGCACGAAAAACGCAGGCACTCCTTTTCCCCCGGGACAGGCGCTTTGCAGACTCAACTGGCACCAACCCGCGATCCCCGGGTACTCAACCTGGGATACAGCAACAGGCCACGGTGCAAAAAAATAAAGAAATCCCCAAACCCCCAGCAGTCCCTAAGCCACAGCCCCCCAGATAAAATCCACTGTTTCGAAAACCCCCTCTCCAAAACAGGCCCCCCAGGGGGGAACTCGTAGCACTCATCAAGGTGTTACGGATCTTATTTGCAACACAATCAACTCCACGGAACAACAGAGCGCATTCCGGCAGATGGCAGTACTCTCCCGAAGTGTGTTTCTGACCCAAAAAAGGGACAAATTTGGGTGCCATGAAAAATTTCGGTTTCCCCAAGCGGGGAGGGTCATCTCCAGCTCAGGAAAAAACAAACCATGGAATAACCCGGTTTAAAACCCAAACACACCCTCAAGGTCCACAAGGGAACATTCAGGCCTGAGGGGCAAACAACACCCCCTTGCTGGGGGGCATAAATTTTGGGAAACGGGTTGACATCGTTGCTCAAAAAACTCTTTACTGCCCCGACTATGTGGGCCCCAAACCCACCCCGGTTTTTCCCGGGGGATTTTCGGCCAAAGGACCCCCGGGGTTTTAAATTTCAGGGCACAGCTGTATTTGACCAATACAATTTCCTCACGAGGTTTTAGCCAACCCTGTGGGGCTGTGGGGAGGTTTTCGGGTACAAGGGCCAAACCCTTTTGCACATAACCCGGGGGACCCCTTTCCATCTATAAAAAAATCTACAAAAACCCCAAAACCCACCCTTTGAAATTGGGAGAGCTCCTCGAATAGGGACGCACTGAGTTATTTTTGTGGGGGGAGATTTCCCAAAGCACCCACCCTATTTGCACTCTTTAAACCCGCAACCAAAGCTGGGAGACAAAAGCAATGCTCCTACCCCGAATTCTGAGGTAAAATTGCAAACAAAGGAGACCCCCACACCTGTTGGGGGGCTGCCTCGACCTTACCCTTTGGGTCCCAAAACAACTGCAGGGAGGAGCCACATGGGGAAACCCCATCCCAAACCCTTTTCAGTGGGCCACTTTGCAGTATCCCCCCCCACCTTCAAAATCAACAGGGGGGCCCCCCACGTGTGCGGGCCTTTTAGATGGGACGTAAAGTGGCCAACGGAAAGGGGTTTTCCCGGATTTTTCCTTAAAACTGGTGGTCCAAAATTCTCTCTATCTGAAGACTGTGAAAACGGCTGAACAGGACTAATCACTGTTTTTAAACCAGGCACAGGTGCGCAATTTTCCCAAAAAAGTCCGCAGGGGGCACTTTCCCCAAAAAAAATGGTGGTTCTACAAAGGGGCGAGGTGCGGGAGCAGAAACCCCCGCATCACTCTTGGGAAACATTTAAAAGGCTAACCCCCGGCAGAAAAAGGAATACCTGAGAGCCATTGGCAGCATGCCCCCAGGGAAACTCTCTCAGAGTAAAAACTGAGAAATGGGGTGGGTGGGGCTCAACATTCGGGGTTCACAACCCCTTATCTGAGGGTATGGGGCAAACCCCCCCAAAAAGCAACTGGCAAGAGCAAGCCGAGGCCACCGCACACCCGAAACCCCAAACCCAGGAAGCAGAGAAAAATAGTGGAGCTTTTCACTTTTCCCGGGGGGCCCCCCACTCAGCTCCCACAGGGCAAACCGGGAAAATTTTAGACGGATCTTCTGCCACGGGCGGCCCCGCTAACGATACAAACTGATGTTTAATCGGAAGAGTGACCGATGTTGGGCCTCACGGACTTGGAAAATCCGAAAGTGCCATTAAAAAACAGGTGACACTGCCCCGGGTCGATGGTGGACTACCCCCATGATTTCACGGGGTGGGAAAAGTGGGGGGAGGCCAAAACTTGACGTCATTAAAATGTTTAGGGCCCCGGACACTCCCACAGCTTGGAAGAAAGACAAAAATTTCCAAATTTCCAAAACCCAAGGACCCAGGCAGTATTAGGCCCATTTTTCCCGACCAGCTGCTTAACCAAAACGCTGAGGGAGGTGTTAAAAAAAAGCCTCCTATGGAAAAAAAGGAAACCCCCCATCACACATATTTTGGGTTTACCCAAAAAGGGGTTGGGGAAAAGCGAGTGCATAAAAACCCCTCTACTAAGCCCAAATTTTGCAGCAACAAAAAAACCCGTATCGTCGTTTACCCCCCGAACCCTTTAGGGAAAGGGATTTTAGCTAGCCAGCCCCACAGCAAAAATGGCAAAAATAGTCCCGGGAAAGGGGAAACCAAAAAGGGCGCCCCTTGGGCCCGGATAAAAGTCCAAACCCTTTGGGGGGGGCAGGGCCCGTGTCAGCTTTCAGGGGCACTACTTTCCTTTTAAAAACCCGGAAAAAAGGTACGCCCCCAAGGAGGTTTTGCTCAGTCCTAAACCCCGTTTAACATCCTTTGCAGGAACTTTTGAGCCTTTTTCCCCTTTTATAGGGTACACAGTTCCTCGCTATCTATTGGGTCTTTCACTAGGGAGGGAAAGGGGAAAGGGGAAAATTTTGAAAGACAGGCTCAGAGAAACTTTTTACCTAATTACGCAGTCTTGGGAGGGAAATAGGCCCCAAGATCTCGGCCCAGAAATCTCTTGCAATGATGTTCAAGGGGCCAGATCCTATGAATAGATTACGGATTCAAGGGGTATAGAAATTTTTGGGGCAGGCTCCACCTGTACTTGGGAAAATTTTCATTGATAAAAAGTGACCTTTCAGAAACAGGGCCCCAGTATTTCAAAGGGCAAGTTTCTCTACAAACCCAAAGCAAAGGAGCATTACGAGGCACCGTGCAGGGGCAAGCAAAAATGTACTTTTGCTTGTACTTTATACAAAATATTCGCTCGCTCCCTTGACTATGGTGCACCGGGTTTGCTCATCTCTTCCCGCAGAGCCCGGGCCCAAAAAAATGGAGGTCGTACAAAAAACCCGGCGATAAGAAATAAAGCTTGGTGCCCCCCCCTGGACCAACCCCAGTATGTCTCAGATCTGAGGCCCGGGCCCCTTTCCCTTTCCCTTTGGTGACAGAGTAAGAAAATAAACGCCTGCAAAAATGGCCACGATTTTGCACCGGGAGCAAGGTACCCCCCTAAGGAGATGGATATTTTAAAAAACCATGCACAAGATTCCCCCCCTCTTCACTGGGTACTCCTTGGGTTCGTTCGTTTTTTTGCCCGCTGGGGGGGAAGCTGTGCCGTACAGCTGCTCTGTGAAAGGTTTTTTGACCTTTTTTGTTCTGGGTACCATCCACCACCTCCCCCGGGGGCCGATCCACCGATGTTTTTAAACATGCAAACACCCATCTTAAGTGTCTCCCGCAGTCAAGCACCCCCAGCAACATGCTGAGAAAAAGCAGGCACGGGAGAGGGAGGGGAATGTGCGTTTTTTCACAATGGTTCTGTCCAACCCGACAGGAAGAGAGCAAACAGCTGGACTGTTAAACCCACCCCAAAAGGTCACCCACAAGGGGTTGGGGACTCCCTACCACTGCACGATCCTTCAAGCTGAGCTGGGTTTTCGGGTTCAGCAGGGGATTGCACATGCCCCACGACATCGACTCCGACCTGGGCAAAAACATTTGATTTCCAAACCCCTGCAACAATGCCCCCCCTCCCCCCTCAACCAATGGGTAATGTTCCCCTTTCACATCCCATCCTGGCATAATTTAACCTTTGAAATTCAGGGTAATAGATCGACATTGAACTGGATCAAAACAAATTTTCAGAAAGAAAATTAAAACAAAATGACATAGGTATTCAAGATTTGGGAACACTTGTAAAAGTTGGAACATTGTACGAGTGGAACATTTGAGCAAAGTTGGAACATTTGTAGCAGATTTGGGAACATTTTGTAAGGTTGGAACACTTGTGCAGAGTTTGGAAACATTGTGAGAGTTGAACACTTGCACAAGTGGAAACACTTGAAAAGGATTTGGGAACACTTGTACGGGTTTGGAACATTTTGTACAGAGTTAACTTTTGAGCAGAGTTGGAACACTTGAGAGAGGGTTTGGGGAACACTTGTCGAGTTGGAACGTAGAGAGTTTGGAACACTTGTAGCAGAGTTGGAACACTTGTAGCAGAATGAACACTTGTAGCAGAGTTGGAACACTTGTAGCAAGTTGGAACACTTGTAGCAGAGTTGTAACACTTGTAACAGAGTTGGAAACACTTGTAGCGATTTGGAAAACATTTTGTAGCAGATTTGGGTAAAAACTTGTAACAGAGTTGGAACACTTGCAACAGAGTTGGAACACTTGTAGCAGAGGTGGAACACTGTAGCAGAGTTGAAAACTGTAGCAGAGTTGGAACACTTTGTACAGAGTTGGAACACTTGAAACAGAGTTGGACACTGTAGCAGAGTTGGAACACTTGTAGCAGAGTTGGAACACTTGTAGCAGAATTGAAACACTTGTAGCAGAGTTGGAACACTTGTAGCAGAGTTGGAACACTTGTAGCAGAGTTGTAACACTTGTAACAGAGTTGGAACACTTGTAGCAGAGTTGGAACACTTGTAGCAGAGTTGTAACACTTGTAACAGAGTTGGAACACTTGCAACAGAGTTGGAACACTTGTAGCAGAGGTGGAACACTTGTAGCAGAGTTGTAACACTTGTAACAGAGTTGGAACACTTGCAGCAAAGTTGGAACACTTGTAGCAGAGTTGGAACACTTGAAAGCAGATTTGGGAAAACACTTGTAACAGAGTTGGAACACTTGTAACAGAGTTGTAACACTTGTAACAGAGTTGGAACACTTGTAGCAGAGGTGGAACACTTGTAGCAGAGTTGTAACACTTGTAACAGAGTTGGAACACTTGCAGCAAAGTTGGAACACTTGTAGCAGAGTTGGAACACTTGTAGCAGAGTTGTAACACTTGTAACAGAGTTGGAACACTTGTAGCAGAGTTGGAACACTTGTAGCAGAGTTGGAACACTTGTAGTAGAGTTGGAACACTTGTAACAGAGTTGGAACACTTTTAGCAGAGTTGGAACACTTGTAGCAGTGTTGGAACACTTGTAACAGAGTTGGAACACTTGTAGCAGAGTTGTAACATTTGCAGCAGGGTTGGAACACTTGTAACAGAGTTGGAACACTTGTGGCAGAGTTGTAACACTTGCAGCAGAGTTGGAACACTTGTAGCAGAGTTGGAGCACTTGTAGAAGAGTTGTAACACTTGCAGCAGAGTTGCAACACTTGTAGAAGAGTTGGAACACTTGTAGCAGAGTTGTAACACTTGCAGCAAAGTTGGAACACTTGTAGCAGAGTTGGAGCATTTGTAAGAAGAGTTGGAACACTTGTGGGCAGAGTTGGAGCATTTGTAGAAGAGTTGGAACACTTGCAGCAGAGTTGGAACACTTGTAGAAGAGTTGTAACACTTGTAGCAGAGTTGGGACACTTGTAGCAGAGTTGTAACACTTGCAGCAGAGTTGGAACACTTGTAGAAGAGTTTGAACACTTGTAGCAGAGTTGGAGCACTTGTAGAAGAGTTTGAACACTTGTAGCAGAGTTGGAGCACTTGGAGCAGAGTTGGAACACTTGTAGAAGAGTTGGAACACTTGTAGCAGAGTTGGAACACTTGTAGAAGAGCTGAAACACTTGCAGCAGAGTTGGAGCACTTGTAGTACAGTTGGAACACTGGCAGGTTGGAGGCTGTGATGGCAGGTTAGAGTCTCTGACGGCAGGTTGGAGGCTGTGATGGCAGGATGGAGGCTGTGATGGTACGTTGGAGGCTGTGATGGCAGGCTGAAGGCTGTGATGACAGGCTTGAGCCTATGATGGGAGGGTGGAGGCTGTGGTGGCAGGTTAGAGCCTGTGGTGGCAGGTTGCAGGCTGTAATGGCACGTTGGAGGCTGTGATGGCAGGTAAGAGGCCGTTGTGGCAGGTTAGAGTCTCTGAAGGCAGGTTAAAAGCAGTGATGCTACGTTGGAGGCAGTGACGGCAGGTTAGAGGTTTTGATGGCGGGTTAGAGACTCAAATGGCAGGTAGGAGGCTGTGATGGCAGGCTAGAGAATCTGATGGCATGTTGGAGGCTGTGGTGGCAGGTTGGAGGCTGTGATGGCATGTGGGAGCATTTGATGGCAGGTTGGAGATTGTGACGGCAGGTTGGAGGCTGTGATGGAAGGTTAGAGACTCCATTGGCAGGCTGGAGGCTGTGAGGGCAGGCTAGAGAGTCTGATGGCAGGTTGGAGGTTGTGGTGGCAGGTTGGAGGCTGTGATGGCAGGTTAAAGGCTGTGGTGGCAGGTTGGAGGCTGTGATGGCAGTTTAGAGGCTGTGGTGGCAGGTTGGAGGCTGTGATGGCAGGTTGGAGGCTGTGATGGCAGGTTACAGGATGTGATGGCAAGTGAAAGCTGTGGTGGCACGTTGGAGGCTGTGATGGCAGGCTGGAGGCTGTGATGGCAGGCTGGAGGCTGTAGTGCCAGGTTAGAGGTTGTGATGGCAGGTTGAAAGCTGAGGTAGCAGGTTAGAGGCTGTGATGGCAGCTTGGAGGCTGTGGTGGCAGGTTAGAGGCTGTGGTGGCAGGTTAGAGGCTCTGATGGCATGTTGGAGGCTGTGATGGCAGGTTAGAGCCTCTGATGGCAGGTTAAAGGCTGCAGTGGAAGGTTGGAGGCTGTGATGACAGGTTCCAGGCTGTGGTGGCAGGTTGGAGGCTGTGGTGGCAAGTTCCAGACTGTGGTGGCAGATTGGAGGCTGTGGTGACAGGTTAGGGCTGTGATGGCAGGTTGGAGGCTGTGGTGGCACTTTGGACTCTGTGGTGGCAGGTTAGGGGCTGTGATGGCAGGTTGGAAGCTGCGGTGGCAGATTTGAGACTGTGATGACAGGCTGGAGGCTGTGCTGGCAAGTTGGAGGCTGTGGTGGCAAGTTAGATGCTGTGGTGGCAAGTTGGAGCCTGTGGTGGCAGGATAGAGGCTGTGGTGGCAGGTTAGAAGCTGTGGAGGCAAGTTGGAGGCTTTAGTGGCAGGTTTGAGGCTGTGATGGCAGTTTAGAAGCTATGGTGGCAGGTTGGTGGCTGTGATGGCAGGTTGGAGGCTGTGATGGCAGGTTTGAGTGTATGATGGCAGTTTGGAGGCTGTGGTGGCAGGTTAGACACTGTGATGACAGGATGGAGGCTGTGATGGCAGGTTGGAGGCTGTGATAGCAGGTTAGAGGCTGTGGTGACAGGTTGGAGGCTGTGATGGCAGGTTGGAGGCTGTGGTGGCAGGTTAGAGGCTGTGATGGCAGGTTGGAGGCTGTGGTGGCAGGTTTGAGGCAGTGATGGCAGGTTGGAGACTGTGGTGGCAGGTTTGAGGCTGTGTTGGCAGGTTAGAAGCCGTGGTGGCAGGGTGGAGGCTGTGGTGGCAGGTTTCAGGCTGTGATGGCAGGTTGGAGGCTGTGGTGGCAGGTTGGAGGCTGTGATTTCAGGTTTGAGTCTATGATGACAGGTTGGAGGCTGTGGTGGCAGGTTAGAGGCTGTGGTGGCAGGATAGAAGCTGTGGTGGCAGGTTGGAGGCTGTGGTGGCAGGTTGGAGACTGTGATGGCAGGTTGGAGGCTGTGGTGGCAGGTTAGGGGCTGTGCTGGCAGGTTAGAGGCTCTGATGCCAGGTTGGAGGCTGTGGTGACAGGATAGAAGCTGTGGTGGCAGGTTGGAGGCTGTGATGGCACGTTGAAAGCTCTGATGACAGGTTGGAGGCTGTGGTGGCAGGTTTGGAGGCTTGTGGTTGGCAGGTTGGAGGGTCTTGTGATGGCAGATTGGACGCTGTGGTGGCAGGTTGGAGGCTGTGATGGCACGTTGAAAGCTCTGATGACAGTTTGGAGGCTGTGGTGGCAGTTTGGAGGCTGTGGTGGCAGGTTGGAGGCTGTGATGGCAGATTGGAGGCTGTGGTGGCAGGTTATAGACTGTTATGGCATGTGTGAAGCTCTGCTGGCAGGTTGGAGGCTGTTATGGCAGACTGGAGGCTGCGATTGCGGGGTGGAGGCTGTGGTGGCTGGTTAGAGGCTGTGGGGGTAGATTAGAGGCTGTGGTGGCAGGCTGGAGACTGTGATGGCAGGTTAGAGACTGTTATGGCATGGTAGAGGCTGTGGTGGCAGGTTAGTGGCTCTGATGGCAGGTTAGAGACTGTTATGGCAGGGTGGAGGCTGTGGTGGCAGGGTTGAGGCTGCGATGGCAGGTTGGATGCTGTAATCGCAGGGTGGAGGCTGTGATGGCAGGTTAGAGGCTCTGATGGCAGGTTAGAGACTGTTATGGCAGGGTGGAGGCTGTGGTGGCAGGGTTGAGGCTGTGATGGCAGGTTGGATGCTGTAATGGCAGGGTGGAGGCTGTGATGGCAGGTTGGAGGCTATAATGGCAGGGTGGAGGCTGTGATGGCAGGGTGGAGGCTCTGATGGCAGGTTGGAGGCTGTAATGGCAGGGTGGAGGCTGTGGTGGTAGGATGGAGGCTGTAATGGCAGGGTGGAGGCTGTGGTGGCAGGTTGGAGGCTGTAATGGCAGGGTGGAGGCTGTGGTGGCAGGTTGGAGGCTGTGGTGGCAGGTTAGAGGCTCTGATGACAGGTTGGAGACTGTGGTGGCAGGTCAGATGCTGTGCTGGCAGGTTAGAGGCTCTGATGGCAGGTTGGAGACTGTGGTGGCAGGTTAGAGGCTGTGCTGGCAGGATAGAGGCTCCGATGACACGTTGGAGACTGTGGTGGCAGGTTAGAGGCTCTGATGACAGGTTGGAGACTGTGGTGGCAGGTTTGAGGCTGTGGTGGCAGGATAGAAGCTGTGGTGGCAGGTTCGAGGCTGTGCTGGCAGCTTAGAGGCTGTGGTGGCAGGTTAGGTGTGATGGCATGTTGTAGGCTGTGGTGGAAGGTTGGAGGCTGTGATACCAGGTTGGAGGCTGTGGTGGCAGGTTGGAGGCTGTGGTGGCAGGGTAGAGGCTGTGATTGCAGTTTGGATGCTGTAATGGCAGGGTGGAGGCTCTGATGGCACGTTGATGGCTATAATGGCAGGGTGGAGGCTGTGATGGTAGGTTAGAGACTGTTATGGCAGGGTGGAGGCTTTGGTGGCAGGTTAGTGGCTCTGTTGGCAGGTTAGGGGATGTTATGGCAGGGTGGAGGCTGTGGTGGCAGGGTAGAGGCTGTGATGGCAGGTTGGATGCTGTAATGGCAGGGCGGAGGCTCTGATGGCACGTTGAAGGCTATAATGGCAGAGTGGAGACTCTGATAGCAGGTTAGAGACTGTTATGGCAGGGTGGAGGCTGTGGTGGCAGGGTGGAGGCTGTGATGGCAGGTTGGATGCTGTAATGGCAGGGTGGAGGCTGTGATTGCAGGTTGGAGGCTATAATGGCAGGGTGGAGGCTATGATGGCAGGGTGCGGACTGTGATGGCAGGGTGGAGGCTGAGAGGGCAGTGTGGAGGCTGTAATGGCGGGGTGGAGGCTGTGGTGGCAGGATGGAGGCTTTAATGGCAGGATGGAGGCTGTGATGGCAGGGTGAAGGCTGGGGTGGCAGGTTAGAGGCTGCTGGCGGGGTTGGAGGCTTGTTGGAAAGGTTGGGGGGTAAAAAGGGCAGGGTGGGGGCGTGGGGGGAGGTTGGAGGCTGGGGTGGGGTTGAGGCTGTGGGGGAAGGGTTTGAGGCTTGTAAACTTTTTGGAATTGTGGGGCGGGGTTGAGATTTTTGGGGCTGTGGGGGCCCTAAAAGGCTTTTGGGGGGCAGGTTAAGGCTTGTGGGGGTTTAAAGGGGCTGTTTGGGCGGGGTGGGGGTTTGGGCCCCCCCCCCCCCCCCCGTCGGGGTTGGGGCCTTGGGGGGTTTGGGGTTTTGCGGGTTTGGGGGTTTTGGGGTGGAGGTTTGGCTTGATGGCTTTTTAGGGTTTTAGGGCGGGGTTTGGAGGCTGTGGGGGCCGGGTGGAGGTGTGGGGGCAGGTTGGAGGCTTTTAATTTGGGGGTTTTGGAGGTTGTGTGGCGGGGGTGGAGGTTTTTGACAGGGTTTGGGGGGCCCCTTGGGGGGCATTTTTGGAGGTTTGGGGATGGCAGGGGAAGGCTTTTGTGGCGGGGTTGGGGGCTTGTGGCCAGGTTGGGGGGGGTGGGGCTTGTGGGGGGTTAGGCTTGTGGCGGGGTTGGGGTTTGGTGTGGAAAGGTTTGGGGAGGCTGGGTGGCAGGTTGAGGGTTTGATTGCGGGTTAGAGACTGTGCTGGGCAGGTTGGAGGCTGTGGTAAAGGTTAAAAAGGTGTGGTGAAAGGGTTTGAGGCTGTTGGAGGGGCAGGTTGGGGGAATTGTGATGGCGGTTTTAGAGACTGTTTTTTGGCAGGGTTGGAGGTTTTGGTTGACGGGTTTAAATTGGCTTGAGGGGCGGTTCAGACTGTTAGGGCCAGGGTGGGGGGCTGTGGTGGCAGGGTGGGGGGCTGTAATGGCAGGTTGGATGCTGTAATGGGGGTGGAGGCCTTTGGCGGGGTTTGAGGCTCTAAAGGGCAGGTTTAGAAATTTGTTTTTGGCAGGGTGAGGCTGTGGTGCAGGGTTTGGGGGTTTTGTGAGGGCAGGTTGGATGCTGTAGGGCCCGGGGGAGGCTGTGATGGCGGGGTTGGGGGGCTAAAAAGGGGCAGGGTTTGGAGGCTGTGAGGGGCGGGTTTTGGGGACCCCGATGGCAGGGCGGAGGCTTTGAGGGCAGTTTTGGACCCTTTTAAGTGGCGGGGGTGGAGGCCTTTAATGGGGGGGGTGGAGGTGTGGTGGCGGGTTTGGAGGTTTGTAATGGGGGGGGTGGGGGTGTGATGGCGGGTTTTGGAGGTTTTGTAATGGCAAAAGTGGAGGCTTTTGGTGGGGGGTTTAAACCTGGGGGTTTAAACCGGGGGTTTTTCCCGGGGGTTTAAAACCCCCCCGGGGCCCCCGGCCCCCAATGCCCAAAAGGCCCCCCGGGAGGATCAGGGCCTGTTTAAACCAAACCCTTTTTAGGGCCGAAAACGCAGCCCAAAAGTACAAACCACACCCCGGGGCTGACCCGGGGAACTGACTTTAGGTATCTGCCCAGCTTTTCTCTTGAAGGCAGCCAGGGGGATTATTGGAAAATTCCCCAAAATGTTGAGGGGAAAGGCGGGTAAAACCCGTTTTGGGCCCCCCCGAAACTTATGGTTTTTTTCCTTGTGTTGCAATGGGCCCCTTTCTTTTATTGGGGGAATTTTGCATCCCTCCCAGTCTTTTATTTTTTGTGGGGAAGTGATTTTTGTGTGGGTTTTGGGACCTTTCCCTTTCCCAAAGGGAATTTAAATTTTTGTTTTTGGGTAAACTCTCCCTCTGCTTTCCCAATGAGTACAAGTTTAAGTGATTCCCAAACGTTCCCAGTAGTTAAGGTGCCTTGACAGAACTTTACATGCATTAAAGGAAACTCTGCACTCTTAGATCTGCGAAATTTTACCCCGCTTTTAATGGAGGTGGTTTAAAGTACGCCGTATTCTAGGCCCAGAGAGAACAAGTTTATTTGAAAAAAAGGGTCATCATTGGCTTGGCTTTTTGTTTTGAAAGTTCCATTATCCAAACCTATCATTTCTTTGCACGGGGATGTGGCACCGTTGTGGGTCCTGAAAATGAGATCCTCAGGACTTTTCCCACTCCCAGGTCCCCTTTCATTTTTTTTTCCGTCTATTGTTGGCCGGGGGTTTTAGTTATTTCTCTGTTCTAGTTAAATTTTCTCCCCCAGTTTTCCCCTAACCCGGGGTAGTTGGAATTTGTCCTCAATTGGGAAAAATCATATTGTTTAAACCCTTGCCCATGGGAAAAATTTGGTTTTTTATCTTCTTGGGGGTTAAACCCCGGGCCCCCAGCAGTTTTTACGCCTAGCAGATCCTTTGTATCATCCCCAAAGGATGATACCGGGGGCTGGGGGTGGGATATCTTTTTATTCTGATAGAGGATAAGGGGAAAAAGATGGGAGGAGTATTGTGCCTTTTGGGAAAAAGAGCTCTTCAAAATTTTGGGAGCCTCCGATTTTAAATCTGTTGACCACTACTCTTTGTGTTCGATTTTGGGTTGGAAGTTGAAGTTTCCCTCTCCCCACTTTCCCAGTTATTTCCCTTTTGCACGTATTTTATGGGTATTTTTGCCATTTATCGCATTTGTTCCCAAAAGCTTTTGCGAAGTCTGTGTATATTACATCTGCATTTGATTTTTTCCCGTGCATCCAAGGCCATGTCTTTGTGACCAGTAGTTGGGGAGAAAGGGAGGAGCGAACCCGCCCCGAACCCCCGTTGCCCCGGTTTTTGCAGATTTTGGGAAAAAAGGTGATTTTTCCAAACCTGGTTCTTTTGCCCCTCTTTCAAAAATTTTTTGATGTGAGACGCGGGGCTATTGGTCTTTAGTTTTTTAGCTAATGCTTTGCTGCCACCTTTTTGGGGGTGGGGTATATTCCCCCTTTTTTTAAGGGGAGTGGGAAATTTTACCCCTGCCACCTCCTCCTTTATAGTGTACTTAGGGCAAGCGAGAGGGGTTTCTTGCAGTTTTAAAGAAAACAGAGTTCCCGAGTCTGGGCCCCGGGGCTGAGTGCATAGGGGATGTTGTCAATGGGTTTTTTTGAAAAACTATCGGAGTTAGGGTAAAAGTCGGGGGAAAACTGGCCTACATTTATGGAGTTTTTTAAGGTCATTCATAAGAAATCATTTGGGTCGGTCGATCCTCGGGGCCGATTAGTGGTTCCCCTAAACACAGAGTCGTCTGAGAAAATTTTAAAATTTCATCATTTCCTTGTTGTCATCTGTGTAAAATCCCAAACCTGTCTGAGTTTAAAGGGCCCCCATATAGATGTGGTATTTGGGCCCTTTTTTTTGGGAATGAAAAGAAAAAATTTTTAATTTTTTTCAATTTCACTAATAGTTTAAGTCCCCCTGCCTCTCCTGGTTCCTGGTTTTAAGGGGTCATTTAATTAAGTTCGTAGTTTCCCCCCTTCCCTGGGGCGCCCCTCCTTTCGGTATCAGAAATTTAGCACTCTGAGGAGCTCAGTGGCTCTTCGTCGTCCTTTTGTGGGGAGCGTTTTTCTCTCTCCAGTTTTTCTCCTGCTTTTTCTTTTTTTCTTAGGGGGGAATATGCCTAGAACATGCTTCGGCTGCCAGGAAGTTGATCCTTTCAAGGCACTGGTTTGGATCCATGTCATTTAAGACATCTTCCCAACATGTTTCTTTTAAAGGACATGTTTACCTGGTCCCAGTTGATGTTCTTGTTTTTTGAAGTTGTTTTTTTGGTGAAGACACCTTCATAGTTACATGCATTCTACTTATCAGGACCCCTATGCATGTACGTCTGGACTTCGATTAGGTTGTGATCGGAATTAGTTGTTTTTGATATTCTTATGTCTCTTATAAGGTCCTCATTATTTGTGAAGATAAGGTCAAGTGTGTTTTCTAGTCTTGTTGGCTCCACTATCTGCTGGCTTAAGGTGTGTTTTTCGCAAAAGACTTAGTAGCTCATGTGTATTGTGACCTTTCATCTGCGCTACCTCCGGGGATTGTTTCAGCTATAATATTATTTGCTACATTCTTCCATTTTGTATGCCTTAGGTTTAAATCACCAAGCAGTAAGATGTTTGGGGATGGAGCTGGAAGGTTTTCCAGACAGTAATCAATTTTCAGTAGCTGTTCCTTGAACTGTTGTGAGGTTGCATCTGATGGCTTGTATACAACCACAATGACTAGGTTTTGGTTCTCGATCTTTATTGATAGAGCTTCAACTACCTCATTTGTGGTGTTCAGCAACTCCGTGTAGATAAGGGACTCTTTGACATACAGGCCAACCCCCCCTTGTTGCCTGTTTTTCTGTCGCATCTAAAGAGGTTTTTAACCACTTATCCATATTTCACTGTCAAAGTGACCTTTTGTGTGAGTCCCCGTGAAGGCTGCAAATATTGCATTAGACTCCTCTTTGAAGTCCCTGATAAAAGGTATTTTGTTGTTGGTGGATGGTTTAAGGCCCTGTATATTAGCAAATATGAACGAGGTTGTATTCTCTGTTTGTTGGGAGGATTTTGTTATTGGGATCAGTTTGTTGTAAATTCTGGAGGGGCCATGGGTGGCCCCTGGCTGCGCCTCCAGTCCAACAAGGCTCCGAGGTGGTGGACTAAATTTTTTTTATTTCCTTCCATTTTCTTTTTCCGTTTCCTGCACTAAAAAATCACCCCGGAGTTGGGTTGTCGTAGCTTTCATTTTGTTTGTCTTGTGGGGTCTGTGCCTCCTGGTCCCTTTTGATGGTTATGCAGGGCAGTCGATGTTTTTAAAAACTGCTTCTGGAGACCGAGGAGTGACACATTTTTAGGTGAAAGAAAAATACAGGGAAAAAGAACGACACACTCCTTTTGACAGGAGGTCGCTACATTTTTTGGGATGCTCAAAGTTGCATGTCCCATTTTTTTCCCTGTTATTCCATGCTTACAGATGCCCCAAGCATAATATTTGCACAAATTCACCTTTGGTTGAGAATTGTTGGGAGGTGTGTTGTAAAATTTTCTGCAGGTTCTGGGACTGAAACTATAATCCTCAGTATCCAAGCCAGGGCCACCCCGTCCTGGATTCCATCTACTTTCCCCAGTAGAGGAAGAAGGAGGAGACTCCTCTCCAACATCTGTACTGTGGGCCACGGTCTTGTTTCAATGATGGTTGTTTTATTTACGTTTCTAGATGGTTGTATATTTACTGTTTTTGTGGTGGTTTTGGTAGTGTCCCCCAGGAGAGTCTGGGCTGGCAGTAAGGCTGGGGGCGGGTCTGGGTCAGCACTGGGGCTGGGGGCTGAGCCTGGGCCAGCGGCTGGGCCTGGGCCACCACCAGCACTGTGGGTATTAGTGCTAAAGACTGGGGGAGCCTGGGCCAGCACCAGCACTGTGGGTATTAGTGCTATGACTGGGGGGTGGTGCTGGCTTAGCAAACCCTGTGGGTGACTAGTAGTTTCGAGTCATCTGTTTTTGGTATGGACATTCTGCATTTTTTGATACACTATCTCTTGCTCCCATGTCTTATATATTTTTGGTAGACTATCCAAGAGGTCATCTTTGTTTTATTGATTATTTTTATCATTTATTACGCTCCTTAGTACCTTTCTGATACCTGCCCAAAGTTCTACATATTTATTGCACAACCAGAAACACCTTGCTAGTTCGAGGTCATTTTTTAAGGCTGTATTTAGTCTAGTACAAGAGATATGGTGTTTGGAAGAGCATAGATTGCATGTGATTCTGGATTTCCTTCCAAGGATTTTTTTACATGTCCCACAGATATGCTGTCCTGACATCCTGTCTGTATCCTACTACACTCTGTATGCCATGGAAGAAAACTAATTTACTGGTGCCAGTAATATGCGAGATGTATTTATAGGAACCAAGTTTGCAGTATGTGGGTGGTGGTGTAGGGTGGGTGGTGGTGTAGGGTGGGTGTGAGGGAAGGACTTACCCACACTGCCACACTTCACTATATTTTTATTTTATTTTTTATT